>OX421449.1:41602170-41634670 GCA_949126865.1 Montipora capitata | reverse complement strand
TACAAACGGAATTGTGACACCCGAAAATGGCCCGTAAAGTTTCGGGTCCTTCGAGAAACGGGCCCCTGCTCCGAGGGGTTTTTCTACGGGTACTCCTCCGGTTTTCCCCTCTCGCCCAAAAACCAACCTTCGATCTAATATGAGTTGATTTGATTTCAGTGCTTTGCCCCCCAGTTAGTGCCTCAGCGCTAAACGAGTTGACATTTAAATAAAGTTCATTATTATTATTATTATTATTATTATTATTATTATTATTATTATTATTATTATTATTATTATTATTATTATTATTATTATTATTATTATTATTATTATTATTATTATTATGCAAATTGGCACCAAAAATTTAGCCTGATGAAAGTTGTCGTAATTGCGTAACGATAACTTGTTCCTCTAAAAATCGACGTAACTGGCAGCGAAAACTTAACGCATTTCTAAGTTCTTTCACATAATGTCGTTGCACTAGATTATGTAGTAACTGTAGATAGGGAAAGGACCTTTCATCAACTGCTTCCAAATATCTTCTATGGGACGTTTTCAACCAACCTCTAGAGACACCAATAACAATAGAGAAATGTACAACTTCTGGTGGACGAATAAAAGGAGCTAATGAGAGATATTTTGTTTTCGTCCACCAACATGGCGCCGATGACGTCACGTGAAAATCTCCTATAAATTGCTGCCACTGCAGAAATGCCAGGCGCTTGAAAAGCACTTTATGTGCGAACGTTTTATAAAGGCGGGTACGTGGCTCTTTGTAGTTGACCTGGCGCTGAAATACACGCCACAAATTTAATTGAACACTGGACAGGGCTAACCACCAACTACTTTGTCTCCAAAGCTACCGTAAGCGAATCAGACATACTCTGAGGATACTCTGGTTTGAAGAAATTGGAATCTAGCCTTTCATATGCCACATATTTGCTTGAAAAACAAGTAAATCTGATTAGCTGATGTTCTTTCAACCTGTCTTGCATATTATGGTAGTTTGGAAGACCGTCGAATGCATTTATAATTTTTTTTTCCATTTTTTTTTTCCAAATCTGCAAGTTATTGAACAAGAAACGCAAAAAACGAGTACAAATATTGTGCAGCTGGTTATTCCTATCGTTAGTTATTTCTGTTATTTGTAGAGTCGCAGAATTATGCAATCACACTTTTCTCGCCACGCGCGTGTCGCAAAGACTGTAAAACTTTCAAACGTTTTTTCCATAAATTAGTTGATTCCAGTACAAGTTAAATAACAAATCGACTATAAACCGTTTTCACGTGCGGTATTAAACGCTGAGTCGTTTTATCAAAGGTCAGCTGAAAGGTGGCCCAAGCTCTGTGTTGTGTTTTGAATTCAGAGAGCTTGTGTGGCGAGTTTTACTGGATACTAATCAGAAGGCTTGATAAAGGAAATAAGCACTAATGTTACACTTGCTGGTCTGTTGTCTCTTTGTAATCGTTCTTTGGCAATCTAGTGCCACTCTGTCCACTATTTCGCGAGATGTCCTCAACCGAAGATCTATCCCTAAAGGAGAGAGAAGGTAGGAAATGGCTCACCAGTCGATCGGACAATGGAACCGAAAAATTGAGCCAAAAAATGTAGCCAAAATCCTTCAATCCCGCTGAAACTCGGCGAGAGACACGTTCGAAGATTGTATCAAACATCTATTCAAGGGAATAGTATCGCTATCCACTCTTCGAAGGAAAATTTGTGCTTATTTCTTTTATTAAGCCTTCTGATTTGAATCGACTAAAACTTGCCATACAAGCTCTCTAAATACAAAACACAACACACAGCTTGGGGTCCTGTGATTTTACTCGTTCTTTGTAAATTGGCAGCCATCTTACGGGCTCATAAAAAATACAGAAAACTGGTGAAGATACGGCACGCTCGAACACCTTGTAATATATATTCCATTTATAACCTAACGTGTAAAGAGATAACATTTGTCTCAACATGATAGTACTAAAAGCTGACGGAAAAAATTACAAAAGACCTTGGGAGGCAGCGTGGTCGAATGGTTAGGGCGATGGGTTTGCATGCGGCTGCTCCGGGTTCAAATCCCGTTCTAACCTCTGGTTAGGATTTGTTTCCGGTTGTCCCGGATTCAACTCTACCACGCTTTGTAAATAGCCAACTGGTTGCCTCCTGCCAGTTGGGGTTCTTAATAATGTTTCTGTTAACTTTGAATTGTTTCTTTCACATTGTTAAAAGTGGGGTGCCTGTAAACTAGCTTGATAGCTAAGTGCACTTCCACTATAAACAATTTACGTTTTTACAAAAGCATTTACATTGGTATATTTCAGCGAAGCTCCTGCGGCTCGATAGGTCGCCGAGCGGGAGCACCATACTCATCGGAAACCATGAATTGGTTTTCTCGTGGTAATCATGGCTAGCGGGATTGCTCGTGGGCGCATACGCACGTCGTTTCCCAATAATATAATAATATCCTAATAATAATAACAATAATAATAAAATATAGATTTAACCAAGCCCAAAAGCGGGAGCTCCCGGGTTATTTATTCTCGGGTTTCACATGACGTCACGGCCGCCATGTTGGTGTCCCCAAACAAAGAAACGGCAGCCATGTTGGTGTCCCGACCCAATCCTCCGGGAATTGAACTCTTTTGTTATGCAAACATTTTCTTTTGTTCATGTTGAAAAACATGGCTGTTGATCACGTGAGTGAAACCCAAGAATTCTTACAATAAGTTAACCTAGCTGGAGCCTGCTATCCAATCAAAGCCAGTACCGCGCCGGGTCAACGGTCAAGTTAAAAAACAGCTGACCTCGGTGAGCTCTAAATCAATCTCGTACCCAGAGTCCTTGGGCTTTTTGGTCAGCGGGTGAGCGCCCGGAGAGACTCTGGGATAATGGAAAAAACGTGGTGTTCCGGTCCTATTGCGCATGCCCGAGTTTAACCGAAAACAGAAAATAGTACACAGTAGGAAATAAAAGGCGGGTGAAAAGTGTTCGAGAAACGAAAACTTTAGTCTTACACACCATAAAAGAAACTGGAGAAATGAACATTGCCTTGCTGTAAGGCGCGACCGAAGATGAAACTTCTGACGCTTTCGGTAAGTGTGCATTCCATCGTGCAGAATACCATCGTGCAAGCAACGCGATCGACAAATTTGTGTGGAAATGATACCAATGTCCTCTTTTACCTCTACTACTACAATTTTGCGTTTCCGTTATTCTGAATGGCTTCGACGAGACGACCTTCCACGGATTCCTCTCCAAAAGAGATTGATGTAATGCTTTCCCACGGTACTTTTGCAACAGCAACAGTAACCAGCTTACAGCAGCGTCAGAGAATTCCCGTGCTATAAACGGGTGCTGTTTGTTAGTCAAAACCGCCAGACATAATTCAAACCTAGAGTGGATTAGATCTAATAATCTATCTGCGTCGTCAAAGGCTCACCAGTTTAGGAATGCAATGTGTGTGAACGTGGCTGAATTAAATATGCAGCACGGGAGTTTCGGGCTCTCAGACTTTTAAATTGGTGTTTTGCATATATAATAAGCTTCATGTATTATTCCACTATTACGCCATTTTACCATATTTGGTCTAGAGAATGCGCAAAACATGAGGCGGTAATACACTGGAGTGTCCCGGGACACTTCATTGCTCTTATTTTTCCTTGTCCCTGCGGAGCTGGGAAAAATACTACGCAACTCGCAAAATACCCGCGCGTATTATATGTTAAACCATCGAATAAAATGTATTTACATGTTTAAATGTTAAGCTATCGAGTAAATGACGTCACTTTCCCTAAATCCAACCCTCTGAGGTCCAATAGGCCATTTCCGAGTTCATGTCTGCCTCCTCTTCAAAGTTTTCATTCATATGTAAAGTAGAACTAATTACTATTACAAGGACTTTGCACTTAGACTCGCTTTGAAGAGGAGGCAGACATGAACTCGGAAATGGCCTATTGGTCACTTTTGAACGTGAGTAATGGCGGACAGTGAAATCCAAAACTTACACTCAAAATAAACAGCCTTTGGATAAAAATCAAAGCTCAGAATATTGCTCTGCTACTAGTCAGAAATACACCTTATTCAAAAATGGCCGCCATTTTAGTATTCTTTTGTTTCTTTGCAAATTGGCCCTTTTGGCCTCGCTTTCAAACTTAAAATTCAAAAAAATACTTAACTTTGAAAGAGCCCAAAAGGGCCAATAGACCATTTTACAGTTGTGTGCCTAGTTACCTGGCTTTTGAATGAAAGTGAGGCTGGAGTTGACCTTTCTTTGATAGAAACCTCACTGCTTTTCTTATGTTAACGATGTTTTTCTCATGGTAATCAGTAGGAATTTACATAAGAAAAGCAGTGAGGTTTCTATCAAAGAAAGGTCAACTCCAGCCTCACTTTCATTCAAAGGCCAGGTAACTAAGCACACAACTGTAAAATGGTCCATTTGCAATCAAACAAAAGGATACTAAAATGGCGGCCATTTTGGAATAAGGCATATGGCGGACCACTAAATAGGAAAATTCCACTTAAAATAAACAGGTATCTTTTTTAAACAAGGTTTCAAACTTGGGTCACTTAGTGTTTAGTTATAGCTTTGAAATTTAAAAGAAAAAGAAGAATTGACTTTTTTGGTCATAGTAGTATTTAATGCGTACCCTGCGAGCAGTTGGTTTCTAATACGCTTCCCGAGAGAGAAACCACTGCGAGCAACCGTTTGATTTTCCATCGAACATGTGCAAAGTACGTCACACCCCACGTGATGCATTTGACATCACTTCCTCTTATTCGCGGGAAGAAAATGGAATCACTACTGAACAGGCTCGCCCAAACGCAGCAGTTAGGTAGCTGAGCGTACGCGCAAGAGCCAAAACAGGTTTACTAACTAGTTTTACCAGTTCAAATTTCATTTATTCGTCCTTGGCGCTGGACGGTGGCTCACTCAAAGAAACTAACGGTCACTTGCAGTGGCCAGGACTCGAACCCAGACCACTCGATCCGGAGTCGAACACACTGACAGTGAGGCCACCGCGCCTCCCACTCTCTCGCGAAGTATTGGAGAGACCATCTGCTCGCAGGGTATTTAACGCGGCAGCTTGAGGGGCCGTATATGATTAAGAAACCCAAATGGATGAACGCAACTGGTTGACTATCAACAAAGCCTGCACGGTAAAGATGGATTCGGAATTACCAAAGATGGTAAGTGCGCGATTTGAGCCCCTCGAGCCAATTCAACGCCCCCGCCACTGGCCACGCTGGCTCCACCCGTAAGTAAGCCGACGGAACAGATCGAAATCAACCAATCACAACGCGGGAAGTGACCTAGCAACTAGTTGACCTCAGTGAAAAACGAAAACGTGAGAATTTTAACTGTAGAATACACATAATCGGCCAATTCAATGTCGTACCCAATTCAAACCTTTGGAAATAATACATTTTATTCCAGGTATTTCCATATCACTTAAATATGAATGTTACATTATCATGCAAATACAACACACAAAGAATCTTAATCCCAGCAGTTAGCCGATTAGGTCCATCAGGAAGTTAATGAAAGGAACGATAAATTGTTAACATATCTGTCTGGGTAATTAAGAAAGATCGCTCATTTATTTGACTTAATCAAATGTGAATAATAGAAAGTTAGTTTCTGGTTAAAATCCCGCGGCATACGAACCCTTCCTGGGATCCGCCTTGCCGTAAAGTTTCCCATCGGTGCTGGTTGCGACAGCTTGTACAGCTGTAAAAGAAGTTGTATTGACAATCTTGTGGCCAAGCTCTATTAGCCCTGCTTGTATATTGAAAGGAATTGGATAATTTTCGTTGATGCTAATCTCGTTTGGAATCAACTGGTGGTGGAGCCTTGGATCTACTACTGCTTGTGTAAGGTTTCTATTAAACCACAAATAGTTCATTATAACCTAAAACATAAAACATAAAACTACAGTCAGCATAGTGAATTTTGTTTTAAGAGGACGTTCGATCAAAACTCTTGTCCAATGGATACAGAATAGTATTCAATGTATGGTGGGGTCATTCATGGATTACTGTCAACTACGTGTTTCAAACAATGTAATGAATGTTGGCGTTTGTGTTTTTTTTCTGGAGCATCTTGCGACGGTTATCGCATTTTTTCCCAGACAAAAGTGATCATATCATATCATATCTTATATCTTTCTTTACCCTCGGATTTTAGAGTAGCTTGGTGTAGCTAATATCTCCGAGCATTTACCCTCCCAGCCATGATACACCACAGAAGACAGACCACAACACCGGGAACTACATGCCCTATGATGATGATAGTGAGGAGAGAGGTAAGAGAATAGTTTGTGACGCGTTACAAAATTGACCCATCTGTTTCGTGCAACCATTACTGGTAGGAAACCCCATTGCTCTCTCTCGGACTAGGGCACTTTTTTAACATCAAACCACAATACAATGCAATACAATACATACTTAATTGACCGCTCCCCATAGGGGCTTTTCAGGGCCAACGAAACACAATGAAACGACGAAACAGAATAACAACAACAACTGGCCGGAGGCAAACCAGTTGCCTTTTTGTAAGTACAGCTGGGAAGTTGAACCAGGGACTACCAGGAACAAATTCAACGAGTGGTCAGAGCGAGTCTTGAACGCGGGTCTCCGGATTTCAAGGCAAGCGCCTAACCACTTGGCCACACTGCCTCCCGGCCTTGTCAAAATCGAAAATTCCTTACCAAAGAGATACCAGTAATAATTCTGCTTCCTCCAGATGCTCCAACCGCTAAACGGGGAACGCCTGTGCTGTCAACAAATATCGTGGGGCTCATTGAAGACATGGGACGTTTCCCAGGCTCGATAAAGTTGCTCTGTGATGGCTCAATGCCGAATGCATTCTTTTTCCCAGGTGTAGAAAAGTCGTCCATTTCATCGTTGTAAATGATGCCGGTGCGAGTTGAGCGATACTTTGAGCCAAAGCTGAGAAATTCATCGACAGACAACAATTAATTCATTAAACTTGAAACAAAGTTCGCCCCATTACTAGTTAGTATCCGGCTGTTGGTCGTATCCGTATTTTGGACACTGGATTGTACATGGTAGTGAGGCTTATGCAGCGACTCTTTCAGATGCAGCGTGAACTCTTCTCTAAATTCCGAACGATTATCGTTAAATTGTAATTTTCTTTGAATTTACAATTATCGTTAATTTAGGCCACTGTGTTCCAGGACTTGTGGTAGCAGAGAAAATAGGAAATAAATAACGCAATGATGGAGCATAGTTTTCTCCAGCTCACCGGTGTTTAAGGTTTTTCTCTCGCGCCCCAATCTGTAAAACCCGAAAATAAATACCAACGAATATCGCGGCTGCTCTTGTTTGTTCACTTCGAATAAATATTGAGGATAACTCACAAAACTGATAAAGGGAAATTATGTATGAAATTTTTAAAAAACGATGGGATAGAACTCCTCTGCACCCTTTAAGTAAACCAGGTACTGTATAGTGCTGCGCGCAGAATGCAGTTAATAAAGGCATTATGATTTATTTCGTTTGCTAGGTTAAGTCCACTAGTACTGGCTAACGTTTCATTGATTTTTCAACCAACGAGTTCGATGTGACTGGCACGAAAACGTGAAGTTTTTTTGCGCAAAGCGTGACCACGTGCTTTCTTTGTTGATCATATCGCTAAGGAATGGGAAAGCCCGCTTTCCCATTCAAAAATCAAAAATGGGAAAGCCCGCTGTGATAAATAAATTTAAAAAACAAGCAATAAAAGCTAAATACAACAGAAAGCTTACTCATGCAGAAAGTTATTCATGCAGTACTACTCAAAAGTACTTATTTCCAGGGCTTTTTTTTACCGCCGAGGGTAGGCCGAGAAAGCGCTGGAAACAAAATTTGCTCACTCACAGAAGATTGATAGTGCTTGTGGCAGCCACGGCGTCACCATCAGGCGAAATGATTGACAGATGCGCTGTTCCTTGGTCATTTGGCCTGGAGTAAAAATCCCCATAGTACGTAAAGTTTGCGAAGGTTCGGTTGTCGTAGATTTTGTGACGAAGGGACTCTCCAAACTCTTCACTGGTCATATTCTTAACAACCTGAAGGACAGCAGAGAAAGAGGACAGGAAAAATTTCAAACAGATTTACCACGTTGACCGCAAAACAAGTTCAGTACTCCAGAATGCAAAAATGGCCGCCAACAAATTATTGTTAATTATTATTATCTTTTGTCTTTGTGTTAGTTAGCTTAACTAGCCTCGTTTTACAGCCCAAATTCTTTCAATTTTACGCTTGTGAACGAGGCTAGTTAGGCTAATTAACACAAAGACAAAAGAATAATTTGTTGGCGGCCATTTTTGCATTCGGTCAATGAGCTATATATAGCAAAGTTATCGTTGACGTCAGCTATTGCTTTCAATGAGGCCCTCCCACGGGGGATGGGTGGGGGCTCCTTGTTGCTTTGAATAATTTGCTTGTGTTCCCTTGTTCCCCAGATCAAATTAGCGATGTTCCCTTCTTCCCCCAAACCCCTGGGAGGGCCTCATCAGTGTGCGAAGCAGCGACTTGTTGCATTTTACATTAAAGGGGCTATGTAACAG
Organism: Montipora capitata; assembly: GCA_949126865.1. NCBI lineage: Eukaryota > Metazoa > Cnidaria > Anthozoa > Scleractinia > Acroporidae > Montipora > Montipora capitata. The sequence continues at coordinate 41,626,120 of OX421449.1, read as the reverse complement.
TGCAGTTGACTTTGTGTACTGGGTTTAACAACTACTCGCCTCTCCTGGCTATGCAACTTAACGTTAACACACAATTAACTTTTAAACAACACAAGTCAAAGCTTCGTGACAAAAAAAAGTCTGTCGAGCATTTGTAATTTAAGTAACAAACAACAGAGATAAACTTTGAAAAACTGTTGGGCAGAACAATTTCCAAAAACCGGCCTCAATTGCAATTCTATTTTAATCTCCTTCAATTTGACCCATCCCCGCTTCCTTTTGTATTTGCTGTTTTATTCAAATTTCCTTCAATGTTTTAAAGTGCCCCTGTGATCAAACAAACCACTTCCTTTTTTCCTTCAGATTTTGAAAGTGTGTTTGCTTAACACCTGACTGGCAAAATTTTGAGCTTTGATTTTTATCCAAAGGCCGTTTACTTTGAGTGTAAGTTTTGGATTTCACGGTCCGCCATTACTCACGTTCAAAACTGACCGATTCGACCTCAGACGGTTGGATCCAGGGAAAAGTGACGTCAGAGGCTCATTAGCTTAAAATTTCAGCGTGTGAACGCAGCTTATTATATATGCAAAGCGTGAGTTTAAAAATCTGAAAGCCCAAAACCCCCGTGCTGCATATTAATTCTGCGGCGTACACACGTATTGCATTCTTAAACTAGTGAGCCTTTGACGTCATTTTCTCCTCGATCCAGCTCTCTCAAGAACGTAATGTTAGTAATGGCGGACCATTAAATAGGAAAATTACAGTTAAGATAAAGAGATGTCTTTTTGAAATCAAGGCTTAAAACGTGGGTCACTTAGTGTTTTGTTAACATAGTTTTGAAATCCCGGCAAAGAAAAATATGAATTGATTTTTTGGTCACAGGGGCACTTTAAGTTGTTATTCTTACGTTTCGCTTGATTTTGCTGCCAGTTCCTGCAGTTGCTGAATTTGGCTAAATTGTGACACAGTCTCTTTAATTAACGGGCTCTTTTACTTCAATGACTGGCACATTTAAACAACAAAACAGCTTTGGTAAACAGACATCTTCCTAAAGACTGCAACGCCGAGAAACGTCACCGTCTGCAAGATTATTTTGAGCTTATTCCACCTTGTTCGCGTTGTATAATGTTGACAAAGTAAGTGGGTTGGTAGTAAATAGAAGAGGATGAAAGATTGGCTGTTGTATTGTCACGTTGCGGCCAAACCCTTAAATCTGATCAGGGATTTTTATGTTGTCGTTTCGCAGTGGACGAAAATAACGTCCTCCCGAAAATCCCTGCTGGACATGCAGCACGTCGACATTTGGTGGCTTAAGTTAGTTGGACTGGAGCCACGCGTTTTCAAACGAAATGGCAGAAATGTGGATATTAGATCTGATTTCTTTATTCCTAGAATGCGTAAGCAAACTCTGGAAGGCATAACAAAAGTCTACCGTCTTGAATGGACCTACGTTGAACTATTTAATTGTGACCTTAACATAAGCATCAGCAAACCTCTTGAACGTCCCAGAAATCTTCATCTCCAAGCAATGCCCTGTAGGCAAAACCAAACTTGAACGCTTCCACAATGCGATGGAAAGTCAGAATTGTGCTGTTAAGATCTTTGCGGTTTTCCTCTGTGAAGTTGTAACCTGCGTAACAGTCAATCATTAATGTACTAAGTTACCTGGCCTTTTCAATGAAAGCGAGGCTGTAGTTGACCTTTGTTAGAATACAAATTTAAGTGATTTTTCTGTTGTAATGCTAACTAGATTACATTTTCATTATAAAAGCAGAGAGGTTTGTTGCGAAACTAGGTCAACTAAACCCTCTATTTCGTTTAAAGGCCTGGTCACTTTGCAACTTACTGTCAAATGAGACAACAAAAATCAAGGGCAATTAATTATTCTATCCAGAATGATTGCAGCTCAAAACAAGTCCGTGGATGAAGTCGTTAATATTAGTTTTCAGTTATATGAGAAGTGAATCTAATTCCTATTGCAAAATTATTGGATATGTTATTGGATATGGCCTCGCTTTGAAAAGGAGGCCGGAGTGATTTTTGCTATGACGACCAAATTAAAGCGAAAAAGAGTTCTCTCTTTTAAATACAGAAATTGTTTAATTTTTCCCAGTGACAAATTTTCCTTTCACAGCTGCATTTTACCTTTCAAAATGTTCAGAATCAATGAAAGAACCGCGCCGCTGCTCGGAGGTGGATCTGTATACCATGTGAAGCCGTTTCCGATTCTTCCAGAGAGGGGTGTTCGAACCTCTGTTCTGTATTTTTTTAAGTCCTCAAGCGAGATGATACCACCGCCATCTTGAATATCTTTAACTATATCCTGAGCCAGGCTGCCGTTGTAGAAGCTGTCTGGGTCATCACGGATTATCTCTAAAGTTCTCGCGAGCTTGGGCATCTTCAGAATGGTTCCTAACTTTTTCAATTTTCCAGTGTTGTCTATCAGGAGTTCACTGTAACACAAATGTAAAAATTAGTTATGACGGCCACGACCTTCTGTAATTTTAAGATTACAGTGTTCATTGAACCGACTGGTCAGTTAAGTTGACCGTTATTTGTTCCAGCATAAACCAAACTAACTCAATGTTGTACCCAATTCAAACCCTTCGGGAATAAAATGTTTTGTTCCAGGTATTTCCAAATCATGTAAATGTGAATGCTACATTATAATGCAAATATTATACAAAACAATGGGCCATTTCCGACTTGCTGTTTGTCTCTGTTTCGAAGTGAATGCTCAACTTGTCAGTGCTCAGTACAAGTGCTCGTCTATTGTAAGGGAAATGGTTTTGACTTGCATAACAATACGCAACTCATTTCCATTTGAATGGTTGTGCACCAGAATTCGCTTTGAAACTGAGGCATGCAGCAACTCGGAAATGGGCTATTGAGTACAACATTGAGTTAGCCGATTTGGTCTACTCACCAGGCTTCCCTCGATAATATTGCCCTTTATGTGATATGTGATAATGATAAACATGCAATGGCAATGTGCCATCGTAATTAAGGATTAATTTCACTCGTATTTGCAATGTTTTCCAATTCTGTGAGAACTTTAAAAATACGGGTGTGACGAATACTCCAGGACCATTTTATAGTTCCGTGCTCAGTTACCAGGCCTTTGACTGATAAAAGCGAGGCTGAAGTTGACATTGCTTTAATACAAACCCCATTGCTTTTTTTATGTAAATCATGTTGTTGTAACGCTAACGAGTTTCTATTTACATAACAAAAGCAGTGAGGTTTGTATCAAAGCAAGGTCAACTCCAGCCTCGCTTTTATTCAGAGGCCTGGTAACTGGGCACATAACTGTAAAATGGTATATTGCCTCCGGCCCACGTAAATACATATACTGACAAGTTGAGTCACACTTTTTACGACACCACATTCATATAAAGCTTTCATTAAATAATGTATTTACCTTAATCCTGTATCGTTTTTAATCCTTGCCAACGACCTCTCGCCTGCATTATGTGCAGCGTAACCAAATCGAAATCCTTCCTTTGCCAAGTTAATTGCTGGTTGCACAAGATCCTTCCACGGTAATATGCCATATTTTTTCCAAACTGTACGATATCCATTTACTTCTCCAGGCACTGCTACAGCAGATGCACCTGTAGCAGCAATGAAACACGTGTTAGAGCATGGCGCAGAATGGCCGGACATCATTAATATTCATATGACTAATCATCGCACTAGCATAAAAGTGACGCGCTGAAGCGCGAAATTTCAAAGCGACAAACTACATTTTTAAAAGAAATGGCGCCAGAAATGGGCAAACGCACAACTTTAATTTTCATTCTTAAAGCATCTTGGTTGTAAAAGTCCTAACTTGTAGGCTGCAAAATGAAGACCAGACCGGGTTATATGAATGAAAAGACACGTCTATTTGAACTGCGGAATGAAACATTTTGAGGTTGAAGATATTTGTAGTTGCACTGTACACGCTTCTTTTAGCAGACGCGAATGGAAAGCCTAACACATCCAGACTCTAACGGGATTCCAGTTCCTCGAGCGGTATTCTCGTCCCGCTTAAGGGATTCCCGTCCCGTTCGAGCCTGAATTTCAGTGATTTCTGGATGGCCAGGATTTGTCTCAATATTCCCAGAAAGTAAGATAATTTGCTTTGTTGCCACGGAGTTGGAATAGCAGACCACGCGACCACCACTGTACTTGGGAGCTCTTGAGAGAAAAACTGTTGTCTTTTCATGCGTTAAAAAAAGCGGTAGACTCAAAGACATTTTCGTGACTGATGATCTTATCAACAAAAGAGAATGCTGCTCTGCAATATGCAAACGTATCTCTGGTCGTTCCGGTTGAATGGAGCTTCTAACTCTTAAAGCAAGAGTTTAAAATTCTTGCTTTGTAAGTCGAAGTACTTGCTGAGAGTGTCTTCGAAATCGCAGCAAAAGCGAAGACAAGCCTGAAAAAGTCAGGCTTTTCTTTCGCTTCTGATGAAAGAAGCGCGTACAACTGCGAAGATCTTCAACTTCAAAAGTAATGGAACAATAATGAAACAATGAATGTGCGTTTTATCTACCCAACCGCAATTGGAAATCCAATCGCGGTGCTTCATACTGTTGCCAAAAGAAACAACAGAGAAGACCCGAAGTATCCGAAAACGCTGTTTAAGAGACCACAGTCATTTTAGTCGAAAAATATGAAATCTTCACATCATTCAAGAGAAGAAGAGCCGTCGTTGATACATACACATCTCTTCATTTATCCTCAACCGGGCTTAAGTTAATTCATAGCAATTGCGGCAATGTCAGTTGTCAGTCTCACTAGAATGCGCAGTACACATTTCACCTAAAGCTGTTGCAGTTTAATGCCCAACAATAGCGACCCTCAGATTGGAGCACGAGGACGACTATACGAGTACGAGGTCTCAGTTCTGAGCACGCGCATTTCGAAATTCACGTAATGCGCGTGTCCAGTACAGAAAACTCGTACTCGTGGTCGTACTCGCACTCCAATCTGAAGGTCGCTATTAGCTCGATCCCATCAGTCTCAGTCTTGCTGCTCATTGGTAGAGCATCCTAACTACTACTTGCAAGTTCATGGGTTCGACCCCTGTTGACTCCGAACGCAGTTTTGTCTCAGTATGCCTCTTAAAGGGAAAATAAATAATTACCAAGTTTCATGCTTTGAAAACATTGAAACCCGAAGTCCATGAGAGGGAGGCGTAGAAACTTACTCAGGGTTATATGTTTGGAAGTTATCGTTCTTTTAGACTTCTTGTATTTCGAACTGCCTCCCGCTAAAATATTGCCACCTCAGCTGCACTTCCCTTACATCTAGGCCTTTCCCGATTGCGCTGAGCACCTTTTGAGCACTTTTTTGGGATTGGAGCACTATTTTGCATTCTGAGCACCCTTAAGCACTTTTTCGTACTTTGGGCAACATTTGGGCGATATTTCACATTTCGAGCAAAGTTCGAGCAACATATCTCTTCTAAAACATTTTAAAGCAAAAACTGTGTGTCGCTCGCAACGAGAATCGTGTTCCAGGTCATAAATTTGAATAACTAATGATGTTGTCAAGAATAAAAGACCGTTGTCATGGAAAGGCACGTGGACTTATCCTTACTAAGCGTGAGAACAGAAGTTTCTGATTGGCTGATGTATCATGTGTGTGTCATCTCAAATTTCTAAATCATCTGATGTCTAGTCTTTACAATAGTACTGCTGAATTTAGTTTTTTAAGAGCAGAAATGGAAGCACTAAATCAGTAAACACTGAATACGAAGAAGTGATTGATCCAAGTACAATAACAGTAAATGCTGGAGCATCCCTAAGGGAAGAACAAACAAAGAGGAAGCGTCAAAACCACCAATGTGAGTACATGGGATCGTCTCAAAGAGTACCCAAACCAACACTTTGCGGTGGTATAAGGAAAGCTTAGAGGTAACTGTTCACAACTTTCAGCACTATTTTGAGATTTTGAGCACTTTTTGAGCACTTCTTAGCCATTTTTGCCAGCACTTTTTTAGGATTTTACGAGCGCAATCGGAAGGGCCTACTTGCATCGCAAATGCATGAATCAACTTTTCAATGTACGCTGGAAATTTAGATCTAAAAATTACAATGTGTGAGAAAACGGACATTGAAAAGGGGTGTTATTCGAAAGATAAAAGTAATCCTTGCACTTAACCGCAGTTCTGAAAATACATTTCTTTCAGAAATAACATTTGTCTCAGGCTTACCATATCTGGAGTTAAGGCTGCCGTTAACATACATGTTCTTGTCTGCCCGAAGAGGTGCCACTTCCCTGTAGTCAAAAACTTCGACTTTATTCGAACTCTTATGATACACCGTCATAAACCCACCGCCTCCGATACCAGCCGAGTGCATATTAATGACGCCTACACAAAACAAGGTAGCAATGGCAGAATCAACCGCTGAACCTTTTTTCTTGAGAATGTCTCGGCCCAACTCAGAACAGAGTCCAGCGTCGGCAGCAACGACCGCGTTGGTGTATGGTCCATCCCCCGTTGGAGCTACGATACAAAAAGATTTCAAAAAATTATTCCGGCGAAGGATAAACCGATGAGTCAATTAAAGAGCGAACGAACTGGAAGGTGCCTGCAGGCGCTAGCGTGGTGTGCTCGCATGTTAAGACGAACATTGTTGAGATTTGATCAAGAATCAGGCGGATTTGCAGGAAACGGGACGGAGATAAAGAAAATTATGTTCAAAGCAATTGTTTCATTTAATTAAATGCCATTGTTTAGTGGCTTCCACACGAAGACCTTGAAAGTACGTTTTGTGCCTCCCCTGGCAGTGTGACAGTGGTGACTACACATGCAATTACTCAAGAGATCCTTAGGCTCATTTCTCCAAAGCCCTTAACTTTTCGGATGTCACATCTTTTGTCTGTATCTAAAGAAGGGAGAGGTTGTAAGTCGTCAATTTTCCTAACCATTTCCTTTAACTATAAGCCTTTGTTATCTATTTTCAACAATAAGGTAAGGGCGAAGGTTAGCGTTATTTTTAGGTCAGTATAAATGCAGCAGTTTATCCTCACTTGAAGAGAAGCATTTGGGGGACACTGTGACAATAATATTGTCCGTGTTCTGAGACACGAGTTCAAGGGGAAGAAGAGCAAGAGGTACACTCCGTGGAGCTTAATGAAATCCGCGTGCATCTTATTCCTTGCATTTCTGGACATACCTGAACAATTTCGCTTTTAGTTGTCTTGATAACATTGTAAAAGACCACCATTTGAAAACAGGCGAATGGCAGTTTTAGAGGGAAACCTCCACTAAAACAAGAATACAACTTCAAAATATTCAACATAATGTTTACAATCAAAATTGTTCAAACGTTTTCCAATGGAATCGTTTGTATCCGAAATAAATGAATTTCAAAAACGCTTGTTTTGGTTTTCAAATTTCCTGGGCTCCGCCATCTTGAATAATTGTGACGTGTTATGGCTGCTCTTTTGTATTTGCACAAAGAGCTTTTGTTTTAAAACAATAGGGCAACCATGAAACGTCACAATTATTCAAGATGGCGGCGCCCGGGAAATTTGAAAACCAAAAAAACCGTTTTTAAAATTTATTTATTTTGGATACAAACGCTCCCATTGGAAAACGTTCGAACAATTTTGATTGTGAGCATTATGTTAACTATTTTAAAGATATGTTCCTTTTTTAGAGGAGGTTCCCATTAAAAATGGCTTTTCCGTCACGAAAACTTATCGGGATGTTTGAGGAACGCCCCCCCACCCCCTCCTCCCCCTCTGTTTCATCAAGAAACAGAAACTGTCTCCCCCCTCCCCCTCTTTTGCAATCTTTTTCTGTACTTCAATTACGGTGGTTTCGAAGAAATGATGCATAAAATAATGTTATTTGCCCTTACCAGCGGTTGGTAATGGAGTCGGTTCTTCATCTTTCCTTGTCCGTAGCACCAAGACCAAGACGACAATGAGAATAATCACCAAAACTAAAAACACACTGAGTGCTGTTATTATTTTGCACTTTTTGGAACTGAAACAAATAGGAAAACATTCTCATTAATTTTAAAAAGGAGCGTTTGGTCACATGATCAGCCGCCATATTGGTTTAGGGATGACGTTGTCCCTATAGAAATGATAGCTAACTAGCAGCCAACCAAAACGGGTGGCATCACAAAAGCGACGAGGTCTGTCTCACTGGCAGCTTAGCTTCCATCACTAGGTCAGGTCACTCAGATTATTCTTTTCTATCAATTTGTCACTTTTTCGTTGTTTTCTTTTGCTCCTTTGCCATCGCAACGAAAAACTTCAGCCGAGCTTTCCTAAATTTATTTGTAAGAAATTTCGAGTAACGCTAAACTTAATGATAATGCTAAAATGAAAGGACACTTAACAACAGCAGCACTCGCTCATTATTAAGCGTCGAAACTAATTTCGTGATTAGTTTCCTCAAACATTACTTTGCTTGGTAATTGGCTCAGAATTTCGCGCCACATTCTCAGTCAGCCAATCAGAGGCAAAGGCAAAACCGATTATGCAATGCTCCCATCCGTTTTCCCGCTCTTAGGGTCGGTTATTTAATCCCACTTTTTGATTGGCTCATTTGATTGCCCACGTTGGTTATGATTGACCAGTTTTGAAATGACTTACTACTTTGAGCTTTTATCAAATCTAATGCCAACATCCTTTTGATCTGTCCCGTCTTGAGTCACCTGCCTGCAAAGGAAGAGAACGAATAAACGTTTTAGGTATATCTCTCGTTTATTCCCTAATAGATGTCTGATACAATGGAAACGGCGTGACTTCATATCAGACATTACGTACGTACTAAAGTATTAAGAACGAGGTTTTTTTTGCTCTTAGGACGTGCGTTGATTGATTAATTGATTTATTAATTGATTGATCGATTGATCGATTGATTGATTGATTGACTGAGTGACTGATCGATCGATCGATCGATTGATTGATTTATTGATTGATTGATTGATTGATTGATTGATAACAACCATATCGGAAAATAATGGTTCCACGGGAGTCCTTGTAAATATTCAGTCGCTCAGGCTGGTTCAGTTCTTTGCATTCACGAATTTCTACACTCTGAACTTGAAAAATTAAATAATCTATCCGAACATGAAAAACTCTCACCTCAAGAAAAGCAATGTTCACCTCTTCACGAGACGTCTTCCCGCCACTTATAAAATTATGTTAACGTAGATTCAATTCAGTTTTTCTGAGTCCTGTTGGGTGTGGTTGGGTGACCAATTTCGAATACCAGGGACCTTAAGATCTAATGCTGCAACGGCTGCGAAAACCTCGTTTAACATTGCTAGTTTATGTTTCTTAAAAGCTTTTCGTGGTTATTCCAGTTTGTTCAAATTTCACAAACTATCCGAACTATCCAGGAACTGAATTGGGAGGAACAGTGTTGAAACTAAGAAAAGAAAATCAGAGATTTGCCTTTGTGGGCTCGCGTCTCCCTTAGGAACTTGTGATCTGGTCATTTCACGTTGCAGATTGGCAAAGAACGGGAAAGAAATGTACAAAACTTTAAAGCCCCCGAGCAGAGCCATTGTTTGGCTCATTAATGTCTATTGTTTGGTGGTGTTCTCGCTGAGGTTGCTGTCCTAGATCTTAATATTAAGCTTTCGCTTCGCAACGACGTTAACGGGATTCGAAGTAAAGTGTCCATCGCACTTCATAAAGCAATGAGGAGTTGTAACAAAAAAAAGGGGAAAATGCACGAAATTGGTCGATAAAACACCCCCGCTCTGAGCTGTTGTATCATGGGCCTTAATCACAAGGCGGCCATGTTTAGTTTCGTGGGATTGAAAACCTTTGTTTTCCCCACCGAAACTCGTTCCCAAACATTTTAACTCGAGGCTCGGGGTACGAAATCTAATGTCTATGGCCAATATGGCCGCCGCGCGAATAAGGCCTATTGGGTTAATACATGGATGATGCAGTAGGGTAACAGCATTCGCCTTCTACCAACAGAAACAGGTTGTTGCCTCAACTGAGTGCCCCTAATTTCAAACATTTCGTTCTCTATTCACCCATTGCAAAAAAATACCCTGCCATTTTCACTTTCAAATTCCAATGAATGCGACGTAAAATTTGACAAAACTAAAAGCCGTTTGTCCCACGGCCGGCGGCAAGGCTCTCTTCCAGAGACAGCTTTATAATAAACTTTTTTTGTATTTGCAGTGCAACATTCTTTCAAAACTGGAATGCTAAACAGCTTGTGACGTCATCTCAGGGTTCATTTTGGCCTTTTAGAAGTGAAACCACAATTAACGTATGCGTGTCAAATACATGTTCTATGGTGCTGAAATTTGACTTTCGCGGAGTAATGTTGAGGTTAGGGGGAACTTTGAAAAGGCTAAGTGTCTGGGCTGCAGGTGTTTAAAACTGATTCGCGTCCGTCGTAAAACAACTTCTAAAATACACACTAATTTAATCTCTTACATCTTGGTTGTCGCCTCGGGATCCATTTTTCACAACGGTGCTCTAAAGAACAAAACAAATACGACATTTTCTAGTTAGCAAATCACAAAAAGCTAAGTTGGTTAAGTATCGGACTACTGTGAGGGAGGACCAACATTCAGGGTCTTTAAATAACTGAGGAGAAAATGGTGCTTATGTTAACGTTAGGACATCTGCAAATGGTTAGACTTTCTCATTAGCCTTCTCGAATAAGGACGATAAGCCGTACGCCTCACAACCCTTCAACTTTCATAACCATGTGGGTCGTAAAAGAACCCACACACTATTCGCAAAGAGTTGAGCATGGAGTTCTCGGTGTTGTGGTATGTCCTTTGTGGTATGTCATGGCTTAGGACAGTAAATGCTCGAAGATATTAGCTACACTGACCACACCACTCTAAGATCCGAGGGTAAAGAAAGATATGATGAGGATGATATTGTTTTTTCTGCGACAAACCGAAAAAATACATAAAAAGATAGGAAAGTTAATTCGCCTGGTAATAATTCATTTTTGCTTTGACGTCAAATCATTTGGGTTTTTTTCTTTTAATCAATGGATTCGAAAACGGCACTCCGGAAGCTTTGTCCATACTTTGCATTTGTCAAAATGATCCAAAAAAGCAAATTACAATTACTCCTTTGACTCTTCTGTGGAAATCTTGTTTACGTAGCGGGGTTGTGGTGATCTAACGTGCGAGGTCTTGTCGCATTTGTTTATCTTCCACCAACAATAAAACTCTGCTCCCAATTATCCCTGCCCGCGTGGGTGTATCCACGATTGTCATTTCACAGCTGGGTTCGCACTAATTGGCGTGAATTGTAAGAAAATGAGTATTCGAATTTAAACAAACGACCTATACACTGCTCATTGCATTTGACACAAAACGTCAAATTGTATGGCGTGCTGAGCCTGTCTCAGGCCCCGTCCATACCTATCCGGAAAGTTTTCTATCCGCAATTTTTGTTTTTTTTTTTTCTTTCTTTTCGAGTACGGCTTGCGGTCACACGTATCCGGCGAATTCGGTAGCCGTATCCGCCAATTTTCGAATACGGTCTCCAGGGTGGATTTTTTTAAAATACAAGTGGACGGTCGTATCCGCAAATTTCAGAATACGGTGACGTAACACTATCGGATCCAGTCTTTTCCAGTCTTTTCAAGATAACGTATTGACCTCTCTCACGCGCAACTCGTTAACAAAACAGAGAAAATGGCGCCAGCATACGATTTTGCGCATGCTTAACAAGCAAAATCTTTGTCAAAAGCACTGGGCAATATATAGATTTAGCCAAGCCGAAAAGCGGAGCTCCCTTTTCTAGCCCCAGATAGCAATATAGTGGATATGGAAATAATTATGTTTCTGCATAAAGTACAAAATAAATCGTCATTAGTGTATGCAGTTTACAGTGATCAAACACCTTTGAGCTGACAGCAGTAAACAAACAATCCTTGCAAACAATAAACAACAATTTTAATCAACAACTAAAACCGAAATTACACGCAAAGTAATCTCTTTCACAACATTTTCCGTCTGACTGATATGTACCCTCTCTCTTCAGTTTAGAACACCAGCAAAAATTACTAATTAAAAAGTCAGGCTAAAGCGTAGTAATTCGCTTACTCGACTGCAATTTCACAGTCAAACAAAGCAGCTCACGACTGGACATCCATTTCACACAGAAAGCCTCTAAATCGAAAGGTATTAATTTAGTGTGGACAGTCGCCACAGTAATGGTGAATTCAGTTACGTTCCAAAATAGGCAACCGTAGCCGGCTAGAAAACCGCGTGACAGACAAGACAAACGGTTGTTATAACTCAATCATTGTTGCAGGATCTTGGAGGTTTTGCCATAAATCGCATGTTCGAGCTTATCAAACCGCTTTTCTAAGTCTTATCTAGTCCTGTTCCGGGACTCCTCGCCCATTTTCAGGGCGGGGTAAGAGGGAGTCCCAGAACAGGACCAAGTCTTATCTGGCCAAAAAGAACCTACACTGTCCCAAACATTGCTTACAAGTGCAATCGTTGCAGATAAATGTACTGCAATCCAATATAAATTTATACAGTGTCGAGAGTTTGGTTATAATATGTCTGACAAAATAGATAATGATGACAAGAAAACTCGCCAATGACGTCTGCTGTAGGCTTGAATGGCGACGTGGTGTTTGATTGTTGAAATATGCCAGAATCTCTGTCAACACGGAATTGCAAACGTTTTCAGGCCTTCTTCGTCTTTTTTAGCAAGTTTTACAAAATATGTGAGGCAGCGAGGCATGCATTAAGAAGGAAAACGTGACCTGAAAGCTAACCATTGTAAATAAGTGTTTTGTCTCTTGCTCTATTTCTCCCAGCTTTTAACGGTGTTCTTCATTGAAATTTCCTCTTCTTGTCCTTCTTCAGCTTCTCTCGAGGCTTTCTTCGCTTACATTTCTCAAATTTCGTTGCCTCTTCTCTCGTGTTCTCTCCTGCTCTTTATCCCGTTGCTCGTCACGTTAGAAACAGTGCAAAGACCAAAAATACGAAGAGACAAAGTTACGATGAAAAGAATGTTAACGCATTTGTAAATTGTTGTATTATTGAAATGTATTTGCATTTCGAAGAGATGCAAATACATGCAAATGGTGGAGACTGAATTGACCAAGTCTACTGTGTGCTTGTGTAGAAGGGAACAACTTTGAACAAAACGACTAATTTTACTTACAGTGAAACTACTTCACGGGTGAAAGAATTTCAGAAAATCTCGCAATGTCCATGGTCATTATGGCTGTTTCGATAGTGGTTTCGGCGGTTTTGGTGGTTTTTGTTTCGATGTTTCGGGTTTTAGTGCATGCCCGGGCTGACACCTGACTTCCTTCCTTCCTCCCCAGCAAAAAGTGTACGGAAGTAAGCTGACGTCACAACCCAAATTTCTCGGATGGACAGTTAGCCAAGGAGCTCCGCTCTCGCCCGCGCGCGTAACCGCGCGAGGAGCTCCGCTACGAGAGTGTATCCGGATACGTTGTGCACAGTGAAAGCAATTCTAAAACGATTGGAATACGCTACGTGTGGACGCGGACATTGTTAAGTCCGAACAAAAAAATCGTGGATACAGAAATAGCCCGATAGGTGTGGGTCGGGCCTAAAAGCGTTTTCATGGATTTGAAAAGCAGTGATCTATGAATTTAAGTTCCATATATTTGCTGATATGAAGAGTATAAATATCTAAATATGAGGGAATGTACGTAAGCGCTAGCTATTTTTATGCAAGCATTTTCGTAATAAGAGATCATTTGTGCCGCAATGCAATGAGATATCTGTCACCAATGTCGTATGTTACCGATATGACATAACAGGAATGCAGACAATTTGAAACGTTTGTTTCCGAACATTTCGTTTATTCTCGTAAAGCCTTGTTTTCACTGACCACGCAAGCATCTACTGAGTCATGACTGCATGAGTTTGCTTATGTTGTTCAAGCTTAAAAAGCAAAGGTTTTGAATATGTATGTGCACGCATTCATCGTGCGATCCCTGGGGGCAAATTAACCTGTCATTGAGCTTCAGGCTTCAAACACTTCCTCAGTGTTTATCAAACTTACCTAACACTCAAAATTTCCCTTTCCAATGTGTGGCCTCGATCCGCAGTAAGCGCTGGTGTAATGCGTAACACAACTAAAGTAGAGTATTTCTATGGTAATAATATTTAAAACTGTCACTTTCTTATCTCGTCGGTGTGAGGGCAAAACGGTCAACAGTAAAAAGGTTAACATTTCCCTTGTGAAATTCAAGGAAAGATACTATATAAGATACTGTCATCACAACCGAGACAGCTGGGGATTATCTAAGAACTAAAGAATTTTTTTGGTTTTGAATAGTGCCGCGCTGAATGCATGATTGATCTACCTCATAAACGTGTTTTGGACAGAATGTTTTGTCTGCAACCAGGTTCTTCCTTCTACCCTCATCTTTAAAAGATTTGCTTACCTTGATTTTTGAGACAATGTACTTCTTCAGTCCAGAGTTCAATTTAATTTCAGGGTATTTATCGGTATCTGAACTTTAGCAAATTCGTTTTCTTGTGCAACAGAAACAATATATTCTGAAGAGGGACGCGATCAAAACGTCACGCATACGGTAGCTATGCATGATGTAATAAGGCCTTTGAGTGTTGATGTATTGTGTTACAGCGCCTTGAAGAGAATAAATCATTAACGCCATTATTTCTTCCAATTGTTTGATATTTTGAATGTATTTAATTTTCTTTGAAGACGTGACTAGCCTCACTGGCACTTAATGCTCTGGTTTGTCAGATGTCAATTAAAAGTGAAGTGGTATAAATTAAAATGGCCAAACAATGGCCGTTTTTAGACCAGACACACATAATTTCTGTCTAGTGACGAACTATATAAGACGCAAAGATTTTTATCTGCGTAGACCTAAAAAATTCGTCCAGTATAAAGACGGGCACAAGACGCATAATGCATCTGCACGAACTATGTCGGCATTATGCGTCACTATGCTTGTTAAAAAGGGACAAAACATTAAGATGTGCTATTTATACAATAAGAACGACATAAATATCTCAAGTGATTGTACATGTACATCACGACTGTTATACAAACATCAGAATTCGCCATGTAAATATCAAAGCTCATATAGAAGGTTTTCACGTGACGTTATCGCCGCCATTTTGGTGGTCGGGAACAAAAGATCTCTCATTAGCTTCTTTTGTTCGTACACCAGAAGGGAAGTCGTACATTTCTCCATTGTTATTGGTGCCTCTAGAGGCTGGTTGAAAACGTCCTATTTGGGTGTCAAACGAAGCTATACTTACATCAAGATTATCTGATGTATTTAAATCAAGATTCTTTAGCAATGTATACTCCAAGTTTCCAGATAAATGTACTCCATGATTCGTGATACTTTCCATCGAGTTTGAAACACATCAAGGTGCGTGATAATATACACAGGGGCTACGACAAAACACTGACCCCCGGTAAACTGACCCCCCTTACTGACCCCCTCTAAATTGACTGGAAATAATAATAAGAAATGTAATGATGATTTACGATAATATAGAAATTATTTGTATATAAGTGCACCTTCAAATTTCAAGAAGGCGGAAGGAAGGTTGATCTGCTTCGTGCCAGTCGTTTCAACTCCTTTTGGCTAATCTGTTTTTTTCTCTTTTCCAATGAACAAGTGTTAAGCGAGGAAACCGAAGAATTATCACCTTTCCACAAAAAAAGAACAAATAACAAACGTAAACCGGCGTCAGAACAACCGGAAGTTGTTGGGTCTTAACTGCAACACTCAGTAGTTCCACGGCAGGTATTTTTTGCAGGTTGCAGGTTGAAATTTCATTATAACTGGAAAACCGCTGGCACTGAAAAGAAAGGGAAAGCGATAGACTTGCCGTGACTGTTACATGAATAGCTAACCATAGGCCTAAAAACTTTTCTTTAGGCCTAATTAGGCCTAAGGTTAGCTATTCATGTAACAGTCACGGCAAGTCTATCGCTTTCCTTTTCTTTTTAGTGCCAGCGGTTTTCCAGTTATAATGAAATTTCAACCTGCAACCTGCAACCTGCAACCTGCAACCTGCAAAAAAATGGTATTTCTAACGATTGAGCCTGCGAATTAGGTAGAAATAAATATTTTGTCAGCACGTGATACGACAAGGCCTGGGCCTTAGGCCCGAGCATCATGGGTAATGATGCAGTGGTATATAAGAGGGAGTATAGCACGTGATATCCATCGAGGCCTTCGGAACCAACCGTCGACCTTTCACTGTTGCCAAGTTCCGTTCCTTACCTTCTGGCTGATCGCTGTCACACTATGTCTATTGGAAAAGCAGAAGTCGAAGAGCTTATTAAAACTAACAACGACAAGCTCCTCGATTCGTTTAAAGGTCTATTGCAGCAGACCTTTTCTCAAATCAAGCGGTCAAACGAGGAATCAGCAGAGAGCCAGATGAAAGAAATCAAACGCCTTAAGTTCAACGAAACTCATAAATTCAAGAAAAAGGCAAATGAGGACCAGTTCAAGTTTAATCAGAAGCTTAGCGAGACGCTCGATAGTGCCAAATCCGCCGCCGAACATTCCCAGCTAGGGAAGGTCAAGAGCGATTTAGAGGAAGGTGAGAAGTTGATTTCCGAAAGACAGAAACATGTTCTTCTGGCCGATAAGTCCGATTACGGATGGGCTACGGTCACCGAATATAAAAAGCACAGCTTATATATTAGCTGATGACTCCGATGATGAGAAGCGTATATTCAAGGCCGAATCGGGCGCTCGTACTTTGTGTCACACATTAAAGAAGAAGAAGAAATTTCCTGCGTCAGCAGAATCTACTCCGCCAAGCCAAGCGCGGCCTATAACGTCCCTCGTTCCTGGTCGTTTGGCTCGTCCTAATTCGGGGACATGTTTCGCGTGCGGTAAACCTGGCCACTGGCGTGCATCTTGTCCTTCAATGGCCCAGCAGCACACAACACCAAAGTGACTAGAGAACCCCGACAATTCAGGTGTAGTTCTTTCCTCTGTTGATATTAAAGTTAGCAGTTCGCCCATGCAATCGGAACTGGACGGTGTCCTTGATTTAGGTCCTAGTTCTTCCTCTTGTGCTGATTGTCTTATACTCGATTCCATTTAAAGATTCAGGCCCACTTGCGGTCGATTTGACTTGTTCATCGGTGCGCGGCCGTCTTAGAAAGTTTGTCAATTTTTGGCGTACTTTGGAAGTTTCGCACTTCATTTTGAATGTTATTATGCAGGGTTATAAAATTCCCTTTTTTCAACTTCCAACACCTTTTGCCAAGGGCAACAACACTTCTGCACGTGAGAACAGTGACTTTGTTTCCCATGCTGTCAACGATTTACTTCGCTTGGACTTAATTGAAGAGCTTGCTTGCAAGCCTAATATTATTAACCCGCTTTCAGTCTCGATTCGCAGTTCGGGAAAGCAACGGCTAATTTTGGATCTTCGACATGTCAACCAGTTTATTTACAAGCAGAAGTTTAAATGCGAAGACCTGAGCGTCGCCACACATATATTTAGTCGCAATTATTACTTGTTCAAATTTGACCTTAAGTCCGGTTACCACCACGTCACAGTTGAAAATTTTCCGGACCACAGAAAAATTCTCGCCTTCTCTTGGGATTTTGGCACGGGTGTTTACAGATATTTTCAATTTTGCGTGCTCCCTTTCGGGCTCTCTTCCGCTCCATATATTTTCACTAAGATTTTGAGGCCTTTACAGAAATCGTGGAGGAGCCAGGGCATTCCTATAGCTATCTTCCTTGACGACGGTTTAGGAGGCGGAATGGATTTTCAACGGTTTCCGCTAAAGTTAACAGTTTAGTCGTCCATTCAGATTTGCTCAAGTCTGGTTTTGTGCCTAATGAGGAAAAGTCCCTTTGGCAGCCGGTTCAAATTATCATCTGGTTGGGCGTAATTCTCAACACGATTGATGGGACTATCAAAGCAACTGACGAGCGCATTCAAAAGTTAACCGCTGGCCTTGTTGATCTGTCGTCTCGTCCGCCTCCCCGCAAAGTCCATGTGAGAAGCGTCGCCAGCGTAACGGGTCAAATCATTTCCCTCTCTAGCTGTGTGGGTCCCGTTGCCCGTTTGAT
Organism: Montipora capitata; assembly: GCA_949126865.1. Lineage (NCBI taxonomy): Eukaryota > Metazoa > Cnidaria > Anthozoa > Scleractinia > Acroporidae > Montipora > Montipora capitata. The sequence goes on along the minus strand of OX421449.1, from coordinate 41,608,092 downwards.
GACTAGATTTCTTTTTTCGGTTTGTTAACTCGGCCCACTCCTGGGATAACGAAGTTTTTCTTTCAGATGATTCTCTTTCAGAAATCATTTTCTGGAAGAACAACGTGGTCTCCCTAAATGGAAAGGTCTATTGGTCGCCTCACTCCCTTCCGGTCAAGGTCACGTACTCAGATGCCTCCAATTCGGCTTGTGGTGCTTTCATAGAGAACTCTAATTTAGTGTTTCATCAGAACTGGTCTCCTGAAGAGAGTGCCCAAAGCTCCACATGGAGAGAGCTCAAAGCTGTTTCTCTCGCAGTGGAGGCTTTCGCCAATCACTTTTCTGGTTTTAAGGTTTTCTGGTACAAATGGTCTGGATAGCACAAGTGTTACTAATATTTTAAAAAATACAACCACACTTTTGAATTTTCGGAACATGTTTCGATGTTTCAAAAATCCTCTTTAGCCATAGTGAGTGTAACATTAAATTTTTTACAAGATAATTCGTATATATATATAACTATCAATACAATGATTCTTTGTAGATTAAATGTTCGTTACAAGTACGTAAAATTCAAACGAACCAACAATATTATAGAGAACACAACTGACATAACGGTAAAAGTTTTCTGGTACACCGATAACCAGAACGTCGAGTCTATAATTGTAAACGGTAGTAGGAAAGCTGATTTGCACCAATTAGCCCTCCTAGTTTTCCAGATCTGTCTTAAGTTTCACATATTACTGGAGGTTAAGTGGATCCCTAGGGATCTTAACGCTAGGGCTGATGCTATTAGCAAATTTTTTGATCATGATGACTATAGACCTCTTTCATAATGGCGGCCAAATAAATTATTCTTTTGTTTTAATGCTAATAAGCCCTACTAACCTCGCTACGACGAGCAAATTTCAAAAGAATATTTGTTCTAAAACGAGGGCAGTAGGTCTAATTAACATAAATACAAAAGAATGTAAAGTTGGTCGCCATTTATGAAAGTGGTCTATACCATTAATGATGCGATCTTTCAAAGAATTGACCATTTTTGGGGGCCCCATACTGTTAACAGATTTGCTTGTTCCTATAATGCTAGGGTACCAAGATTTAACACGAGATTTTTTCAGAATGGTTGTGAAGCAGTCGATGCATTCTCCCAAGACTGGGGGCACGATAATAATTGGACTTGTCCCCCAGTGTGTTTGTTAATTAGAGTATTGAAGCACATGGAATTGTGTAACGCGAGAGGCACTGTTATCCTCCCCTTGTGGAAGTCCTCCTGCTTCTGGACTCTGTTTTGTAGTGACGGTGTACACTGGAACAGTTTCGTAATTGACTGGGTGTTTTTATCCAAGTATCCGGGCCTCTTTATTAGAGGAAAAGCGCGGAACACGCTTTTTGGGTCCAGACTCTTAGACTTTGATGTTGTAGCACTTCGAATTGACTTTCGTTGTCCCAGATCTCCCTCCTTATATTTAGGCTTTTGCACGAAGTGCAATAAAAACTGCGACCGCTGTAATTGACTCCCCCCCCCCCCCCCCCCAGGCGTTTTGTTATCACCGCAGCCTTGTTTTACTCGTATTCAGCGTAATTGCTTTAAGTCTTTTGCACTTAGGTTATGGACTGCTGGTCATGACGTTCCCATACCGCACGTTTCATATGTACTAGCTGCCAAACAATTATGGACTTGAGTCATAGTTTTGCTTGCTCATGTTGCGGCAATTGTATCGCGTTAAGAATCTATTCAGTATTGTTGGTAATTAAAAGAACCCGTTCGTAGTTCATTTTCCTTATTCTCGTTGCTTATTTCTTTCTCTATTGTAGTTCCATTATTCCTGTTGTTCTATTGTTTTGTTTTGTTTTTTTTGGATTATACTCTTCACCTTACTTTCTTTCTCCTCTAGATATTTTCAGTCTGGATTTTGGTCACCCCGGGACAAGCCGCTCGACGACTCGCTCAAGGGACTGGAAGATCGATTGAAGACGACAGTGCTCTCCTCCAGAGCAAATGGAACTGTAGTGGCTTACAGTCGTGCTTTCCGCAAGTGGAAGCAGTTTGCGCTTGATAAGCTAGATGAACGCGTTTCCCGCTCCCCCTTTTTATGTGGCTTTGTATTTGCAACATCTTATAGAGGAAACATATTCCCCTAGCGCAGTCGATTCCGCTTTCTATGGCTTAAAGTGGGCCCATGACGTGGCGGGAATTCCCTCCCCAACTGATGGTCCGATTGTTGAGGCCGTAAGGTCGGCGTCAAAGAGAATTCTTGGTACCCGTGCACTTAATCGCAAAGAGCCTATTTCACCTACTTTAATCCATGACATTGTTAAGAAGTCAGATTTAGAAAACCCTGTAGTTCTTCGTAATGTTGCCATGTACGTTTTATCTTTTGCTGGCTCTTTTAGATTTGACGATGTGTCTAGAATTAGGAGAAGCGATTTTTCTTTCAAAGAAGGCTTCATGATCATCAAAATTCTGAAAAGCAAGAATGACCAACTCCGTAAAGGCGACGAAGTTGTTCCACAATTGTCCAGTGCTGCATGCCCCGTTGAGTTGCTGAGGAGGTATTTAGCTATGTTTAAGATACCCCCTGATTCCAAAGATCTTATTTTCAAGCCCATTTCTAGAGGGAAGGGCTGTTGCAAGCTCGTTGCCCCTGATAAACCTATTAGTTACTCTACTATTAAAGGGGCTTTGCGTCGGGACCTGCTAAGTCTCGGGGTTGAACCGTCAAAGTTCGGTTTGCATTCTCTGCGATCTGGGGGTGCCACTATGGCAGCTAATAATGGGGTGAACGATAGGATTTTCCAGCGACATGGCCGTTGGAAATCGGCGCAAGCCAAAGACACCTATGTAGATGATAACCTCGAACAACGCCTTCAAGTATCGCGTTCTCTTGGGCTTTGAGGGTGTTCTCTGTCAGTCGTGTAATTTTCACCCTGTCACATGCGTCTTGCCCAATTGTTTGTCAGTCTATGTACGCCTCGGGTTGGTTCTCGGCAGGCATCCCTAAATAAACTTATTTGGCTTACACTACTGTGTTATTTGTTGTGAAGTGGAGACAAAATATGGTATTTCTAACGATTGAGCCTGCGAATTAGGTAGAAATAAATATTTTGTCGGCACGTGATACGACAAGGCCTAGGCCTTAGGCCCGAGCATCATGGGTAATGATGCAGTGGTATATAAGAGGGAGTATAGCACGTGATATCCATCTAGGCCTTCGGAACCAACCGTCGACCTTTCACTGTTGCCAAGTTTCGTTTTTAGTTTTAAAATTTATTTTGTATGAGCTGTAAAGCCTCGTAGGATGGCAGCCAACTGCATAGAGTTTGGGCCATGGTTCCTACCCAGACTTCCTGTCGTTTTTTCTCCCCAAAGGGGTTTTTTTTGGCAGGTTTTTTCTGGCCTCCGTATAACCGTAGTAGTATCTTTGTAAGCGGTTGTCCAGCTCTTTTAATCTTGTCTTGTTATAGAGTTGAGATGTCAGTACCCTATACCCTATATCGCGTGTGTAAGGTTTTGCTTTATACGAGGATTGTATGTGGTGCATGAGATAGGAATGTATGTATGTACGCCTCGGGTTGGTTCTCGGCAGGCATCCCTAAATAAACTGATTTGGCTTACACTACTGTGTTATTTGTTGTGAAGTGGAGACAAAATTACCTGCCGGTAGTTCCAGGTCCAGTTATCCATTCACCGCTTGCGGAAAGAGAATCACTGCCCAAGGAAAGCTTCGTTAAAGCAAAACTGTGAATTGAAGGTTTGATAATTATCGATCTGTAACCAGAAACCCACAGAAGAGAGACCGTGGAGCTCTGTCACATTCTTCCAAATTTCACTAAGTCCAAATTTGCGGTGGATTCTAGAATCTGCCACGCGCCGGATGTTAGATTTTCGGGTTTTTAAAACTCGGATGTCGGATTTTTACAACTTCGTTGTCGGAGTTTCAACAACTTGGAGCTTCGGAGCTGCTACAAGCTTCCGTAAAGACGCCGTTACACCGTGAAATGTTTCGTGCAACTTGTCTCGCAGTCACGGTTTTGGCGACATTCAGGCGGGACAAGTTTCACCAAACATTTCACAGTTACGGAAGCTTGTAGCAAACTCCGACAACCAAGTTGTAAAAATCCCACATCCGAGTTGTGAAAATCCGAAAATCTAAATGTGATTGTCACTCGGCAGAGCTCCACGGTCTCCCTTTTGTGAGTTTCTAGTTACAGATCGATAATTACGAAACCTTCAATTCACACTTTTGCTTTAACGAGAATGTCCTTGGGTGATTTTCTACCATTTTCTTTTCCGCAAGCGGTGAATAGATAACGGGACCTGGAACTACTGAGCGTTGGAGTTACGACCCAACAACTTCCGGTTGCTCTAACGCGGGTTTACGTTTGCTATTTGCTCTTTTTTTTATGGAAGTGGACTGCAAAACAAAAGATAATTCTTCGGCTGCCTCGCTTAACACTCGTTCATTGGAAAAGAGGAAAACACATATTAGCTGAAAGGAGTTAAAACGACTGGCACGAAGCAAATCAACCTTCCATCAGCCTTCTTAAAATTCGAAGGTGCGCCGATATACAAATGATTTCTATATTATCGTAAATCATCATAATCTTTCATATAATTATTTCCAGTCAATAGGCCTTATTCACGATAGCCGCCATGTTTGTTCTCAAATTGTCATGCAAATTAGCCAAGTGCTATGCTGGGGGGAAACATTGGAAAAAAGGCAAATTGCGGAAAATCGGCTCGTCGAAATATTGAAATAACATTGCTAAAAGTCCATATTAGTATTTAGAATTAAGTACCTTTTATAATAATTTTATATGTTTGGATTGCCTTTGACAGTTTGACTTTCTACTCCGTTAGCTCCTCATTTTTCACTAAAAAACGTCGAAGTAACTTGTGTAATCATTCTATTTTATTACTTAGGTGATAAACATTCAATGAACGTGAAAAAAAATCATCTTTGTGGCTAAGATGTTTGTTATAACCTCTCGAACTTGTGTTGTTTGCCCCCTCAGAAGCGTGTAGCTAATTTGCATGATAATAGCAAATCCAACATGGCGGCCATCGTGAATAAGGTCTATTTAGAGGGGTTAGTAAGGGTGGGGTGGAGGGGGTCAGTATTTTGTCGTAGCCCTATACATATAAAAATATCTGCGGTATGCAGTTTAGCAGATATTTGTTTTCTGCACGTTTCGTTAAGAATCTGTTTGTGCATTCCAGCACAATTCATGTCCCCGATGAATTGATAGTACTCGTATTTGCATACGAGCTATTTGATATAAATAGGGTGTTCATTGTAATGGTTCTTCATTCGGGTCGAACGCTAAGAACGACAACTTCACTTATAACTCAAGATGACCACTCAAGAAGTTGTGAACGAAGCTGTGAAAGCGATGTCTTCTGTCCTGGAAGACAAATTAATGCTTTTAGTCGCCAGTTTACAGAGAAAAATACATCCGCAATCGGCATGGCAGTAAGGAAGGCGAGGCGAGAAGCATTTACCTGCAAGAAGAAAGGGAATTAGCAGCAGTACGATCACTGTCAACAAGTTCTGGAGAAGTTTGATGAATCAATGGATCACTTTAGAGCAGGATCCACAGGAAAACTGAAGCGATCGCTGGAAGAGGGAGCAGAGCTCGTCGAGAAGCGCATCGAAGCTTTAAAATTGGCCGACAAAAGCGACTATAGCTTGGCTACCGTTAGTGAATATCTAAGCGAGGAGCTTTTCTCGGACTCGGACGACGAGAAAAGGATGTATCGAGCGGAAAAGAGGGCCGAGAGAAAGGTTAAAGAAAAAAAACGCCAAAAGAGAGCAAAGCCCCGCTTTTCTTTTCTCAATCGCGGCTTATCGTCCCCACAAATCGGTGGGCGTGAACAAGGCGAGAAGCACCAATGGCAAAGAATCGTTTGGGACCTTGTTTCAAGATAAGTATTACATT
>OX421449.1:41589670-41597170 GCA_949126865.1 Montipora capitata | reverse complement strand
TATTTGCAGGAACTCACCTGCAATGGGAGGTCAAAGCAAGCTTTAAGCAATTCAGGCCGATTATCCTGCTATACAAAGGAAGTTTTTCTTCGGCTTTCAGGTTTACAAATCCGTGTTAGTCGGAGTTTGCATTTGTTAACTCTTGAGAAAAATAGCCATTTGTGCCAGTCAATCAATTAATCAATCAATCAATTTAAGTGTACTTTCTTTTTTTTTCCAGGGAAAAACAATCGATCTAAACGTTGTTATGAGACTTAGAGGTCGAGGCAATGGCAAACTCTTGGAAGTATCTCGCGAGGCCTTTTAAATAATTTTAGAACAGGGGGCTTTCCCGGAAAGCACCACAGATACAATTGAGGCTATTTTTTAACTAGAAAGAACACAGCAGTAACAATCAGTATCAAGGAACGAAAATGCAGAACCTAACTGGAATTATTACAAGTGAAGAGTATTATTGCTCGTCGACTCCTACCGAACCAAAGACAAAGATCATTTTTTCAGCAATTAATATCCCTCTTTCCATCACTGCGTTTGTGGGGAATGTTCTCGTCATTGCTTTTCTTCCAAAGGTTTCGTCCCTTCATCCGCCATCAAAACTTTTGTTGGGTTGCCTTGCTAGCACCGATCTTTGTGTGGGCCTCGTTGCGCAGCCTCTTTATATCATCCTCCTCTTGTCTTCTGAATACTCCAAACCTTGTTATTATTCAAGGGTCCTTTTTAATTCGACTTCTGCAACCTTTTGTGCCGTATCTTTGATGACACTGACTGCAATAAGTGTGGACCGACTTCTCGCTCTGACGTTGGGGCTTCAGTACAGACAGGTGGTAACTTTGAGGAGGGTATGGGTCATTGTTGTCTGCGTTTGGCTTTACAGCACAAAGAATGCCGTGATATCAATTTACAATCTACCCATTGGTTTTAGCATCTTTGCTATAGAGGTGATCCTGTGTATAATAGTCTCGACCTGCTGCTACACGAAGATTTATCATGTACTTCGCCAAAACCAAGCTCACTTACAGGACAATGTACATCAAGGACAACAGAACGGGGAACAAATTGCACTCAATGTAGCACGATACAGAAAGACAGTATCCACGGCGTTGTGGGTGCAGATTACATTAGTGGCTTGCTATCTCCCATTTGCCTCAGCGGCAGCCGTAGTATTTTTTTATGGCCCTCTCCCCAACCTCGCATGACATCCCCCATTAGCTCTTGTTATGTTGAACTCGACCCTAAGTCCATTTCTTTATTGTTGGAAGATAAGGGAAATGAAACAAGCAGTGAAGGACACCATCACACAAATGTGTTGTTTCTGTAATTAATCGTCGTAGCCAATGCTACAATCGCAATTCACTTCAGCGTTCGAAGATTCACGGCAGGAACACTAGAGGCAGTGGAGAGTTAGACCTTCCAATTTGTAGATTAAAAACAGGGCAACGTTCATTTGCTTTTCGGGGAAGAAAGTTGTATAACAACCTCCCAAACGAGATTAAGCAAACTTCCGATGTTAAAAAGTTTAAGGCTAAAGTCTGTAATTATTTGTTAAATTTGTAACTTTTAGTTTTAGCATATTAGGATATATTCATGTAATTAGTTGTTAGTATTGACGGCGGAAGAGCCCTAGACAGGGAGCTGTTCAAATAGAGTATGTATGTATGTATGTATGTATGTATGTATGTATGTATGTATGTATGTATGTATGTATGTATGTATGTATGTATGTATGTATGTATGTATGTATGTATGTATGTATGTATGTATGTATGTATGTATGTATGTATGTATGTATGTATGTATGTATGTATGTATTATTTAAACAGCCAACACCGGATACCGAGCTCTGGATTGGGTTTTATCGGATAACCATGAAAATTGAGATTGTCAGAAGCGAAATCACGCGTTTTTGCAAGATTTACTGATAGAAGAGAAAAGGGATGAAATTTTATCTGCATAGTAGCAGAAAATTCACCGACAGTTGAACTCATAACTGAGATCCCATCAACCCTATCCAGACCGATAGAAAATGTGCTTAGCTTTTAAAAAAGTGCAGTTTGAATATGTAAGAAGTTGAATTACTGTGCTCAATTTCTGCTCCTTGATTAACGTGACTTGCATGGCACAACCAATTTATCTCGCTATAGTTTTCTAAATGTCTAGTGTTTAGTTAGAAATTATCAATGCTAGTATCAAGGCTCATTTCCGCCATCAGCAGGTGCATTTTTGCTGTTAAATAGGGTTACTATTTGTGCACACATTTCACCATGATAAAAATACACAGGGTGGAGAGATGAAATTGAATCTGAATTTGCATCTGAATAAGAGTTTGAAATAATTGATATTGAAACACTTAGGAAAACTATTTTAAGTAATTTAATCAAAAGAGCCAGTCTACCAGTGGCTGTTATGTATGATTGTGGTATAGAGCCTACTGTTCTTATGTCATCGTGTTAACTATTTTCTTCTTCTCGAATTTTCAAAGCAAATGTGTCTTGATCTTTACCGGACGCGAATATTATTTTATTTGGCTGAAAAAAATATACATGAAAATGAAAACAGGTCAGGTTTTAAATAGCTCAAAGCTCGTTGCAACAACAACAACAGGCATCATTTATAGAATTTTAGCGCAAAGGAACAAAGTTAAATTAAACTAAATAAAACATGCACAGTGATTGGCGCATTCAGATTCGAGTTTTTCTTGCTTTTTGAAGCGGTAAATCAGATTTTTCAAGCTTTAAAACGATTTTTTACGTTTATGACTCTAGTGATATCACAAGGTTTTCAATCACTGCTGGACCGGCTGAATACTGGGAACAATCTTAGTTCACCGTGAATAAATACGACTATTTTAAAGGTAAATACAAGAAAAACAATTTCGTTCCAACCGCCATATTGGTTTTAAATCAGGACGGAGGGACGGAGGTGTCTTTTCCACTGATTTAGCGTTTATAACTTATCGATACAGGCCAGATTTTGTCAACCAGAAATGATCTGGGATTGGTGAGGACAATTTCTTGAAGCTTGAGTGGGGCAAATAAATATTAATACTGTATTTAATGTTTTCGCAAAAACCTCGAAAGCCCCATCATGGCGATCAGGCCATGGAGCTTTCTGCACTTAACTGTACTTTGGATTCGTATCATCATGAGAATTGATAGCAAGTTGTGAACATCAGTTAAAAAGGCATTAATTCTTGCCTAAGCTACCTAGGAACAAGTTTTAAAGACGGAAATGGAGTTTTTATTGATTGAAGATGGAAAACGCGATCATCACAAATTTCAATGGTCATAAAGATTGTAGTTCTCAGTCCAAAAAGAATCTCATTGTTGATAACACGTGCAGTAACCTACCACAAAAAAGAGGCAATAGAATAGCGCCTAAAATGCCGTCTAACACTGAGGCTCTACAAACCTTCCTGCAGGGAAATTTGAAAACACAAAGGGAGCTTTTATTATCGTTAAATGACCACTGTATTATCACAATTGATTTTACTGGTGATATAAACCACACGACAAATCAAAAGTTTTATTGCTCCGTATCGCTTCTCTACGTTTTCCTTATAGTGTCTCCAGAGCCCTCTCAACGCTGTTTCTACGTTGGTATATCTTTGCAGATACCCTGGGCCTAATTTACTACTATATGTGAAGACAGACTTCTCGCCTTGTTGCTGGGGCGAAAGATAAAGACAAAGAGAATAGGTCTAGATGGTTGTTTTGTTTGATAATTTTCCAAGGGCAATACAACTCTATCCTTCTTAGCTTTCGTATCGCTGCAGCCATTTAGCGTACTTGGTGTACGAAAAGTGATCTATATATCTTACTCTTCGCCTGCACAGAGCAAATGGACAAGGCGTTCTACTGAATTTATCGCTTGTAATACAGAACAACGGTGCCAGTACACAGTATTTTCTGGTAACATTGGTGGCTTGTTACCTTTACTTGAATAACGGAATTCAAAACCGGGTTTCTGCCTTAAATATTGCGTCGAAGTAACTTGTGTAATCATTCTATTTTATTACTTAGGTGATAAACATTCAATGAACGTGAAAAAAAATCATCTTTGTGGCTAAGATGTTTGTTATAACCTCTCGAACTTGTGTTGTTTGCTTGCGAGAAGCACCAATGGCAAAGAATCGTTTGGGACCTTGTTTCAAGATAAGTATTACATTTGTCCTTCTTTAACCGTTATTTAGTTAGGGCATTAATTTTGTGCTTTTTCGGACCCCCCTTTTTCTAGGACGTTCTTTGTGACTTTCGCGTGGTATGTTGTCGTTTACCGACCCATAAACAATAACTCAAGATCTTGTCTTGTCATGTTATTCCTCTTGGTTATGGGTACAATAATTCTGTAGATAAGGCAGGGCCGTAGCAAGGGGAGGGGCCAGGGGGGCCCGTGCCCCTCCACTTTTTTCCCCAAGAAGTAAAAGCACACAAGAATACAAAGTCTTCTTCCAGAAGTTTGAACTAAACAACAAGATGTCAATAATTCCGGATAGAATCGTTCCTGATAAACTTTAATTTTAGTGTAGCCTGTTCCACGCTCCCAGATAGTGGGGGCTTGGCCCAAGCCCCCGCTCCGCTCGTTTTTCGCACGCAGTTTTTTTCTCTTTCCCGACTATCTGGAGCCTGGCACAGGCTAATTTCAGTATAATTTCCCCCGTTCATATTTTATTTATTTTATTCGGTGATATAAAACTACAGAAAAAACCAACTAAAAAAATTACTGCAAACGGAGACATGCGACAAAAATATTGATGTGTCAAATCGTCTTGACATCCAGGTGACTTACTCTCTTCATCACAGGATTCGTCTTTGGAGTGTGATCTTAACTCAAAAATGTCCTTTCAAAAACCCCGAAAATCCAAGCAGAAGTAACTCTTATCCTGGGTAAGGTCCCAGGATAATAAGGCAAAAGTCAAAGAAGGGAAAGTAGAAAAGTCTTGCCTTGAAGAAATTCCAGAGAGGAGTTCTGAGAGCAGCCAGAATGATGCTGCTGTTGAGTCTATTGAAGCAGTTTGTTCCCAGTTACCTCTACTTGGAGATGGAGGAAATCAGCCAAGCAATCATTCCCTTGAAATTTAAAGGTCCAAAATTGCTGGAAAACGCACTTTCTGGTGTTTCGTTTTCAAATATCTTCATTATAGAGGGAGGAAGTGGGAGGTCACACCAATGCCTCCAGTCTCCACCCATACAAAGAACGGGCTTACAACCGTCCAATGCGTCCTCCGAAGCCCAAACCCCCAACTTTCAAAATACAAGTTGCTTAAAATCTTTGTGACCGCTCAGTTTTTTCGGGCCTGCTACGGCCCTGTAAGGGGAGAACAGTATTACTGCTAATAACGGTCCGTGTCTTTATAGATTTACATCATTCGTGATATATACATCAAGATTCGAGCACTTCTTACATGAGCACAAGAATACCGCTGAATTTTAAAGAGTGAGGAGTCGTGTCTATTCGTTTCTGGGGAGAGGAAATATGGCGGGAAACCGACCCGGACCGGCGAGTTCGTCGCTTCCAAACGAAGAAGCCATTCCGGGCAGCACTAAAAGCAGGAATCCAGAATCCGAAACCGGAATCGGGAAACCGGAATCCGGAAACCAGAATTATCCACAATTCGCGAGAACTACAATAATAATAATAATTAATAATAATAATTTATTTCACTTATAAAGCGAGTTATTTTCATTTGCGCTAACTTAAAAATTATGATAATGACTAATATGCTAATATAAATAATTAAAACAACAGTAAATTTAAAGACCATCAATATAAAAAATAATTAAAATATAACCTTATTAAACCTTAGCTATATGTTTAAAAAGCTTTTTTGAACAAAAATGTTTTAATTACTTTCTTAAAATTATCAATGTTTGGCGCTCTCCTAACTTCAAGAGGCAAATTATTCCATAAATTTGGAGCAGCTACCATAAAAGATCTATCTCCTAATGTCTTATACGTTTTAAAATTAACATACTTAAGTAAGATTCCATTCGAATTGGAACGTAACCTATATCTACCCTCATTCTTAATATTAATAAGCTCTGTTATATACCTTGGAGCAAAACACTTAATAGCTTTGTATACTAAAAGTAAAATTTTAAATTCTATGCGGAATGTAACAGGCAGCCAGTGCAAATTATACAATAATGGTGTTATTCTACAGTACTTAGATTCGTTGTATATTAATCTGGCTGCAGCGTTTTGGACCCTTTGGATTTTATGTATTTGATAGGCTGTTAGGCCAAAAAGAAGGCTATTGCAATAGTCTGTACGACTACTAATAAAAGCATGAATCAGCTTTTCAGTAGATTCTCTAGACAAGTACTTCAGTTCTAATTTTCCTAATATTATACAAGTAGTAGAATGCCAATGAACAAATCTTGTTGATATGTGAGTTCATTGACAATGTGGAATCAAACCACACTCCCAAGTTCCTAAATAACAGATGACTTAGGTGTTATTTCAAACTGACTCAATAGTAATGTTGTTAAGTTGACTTGTCATCGTTAGGAAGAAGTTTATCAACAACAACTTATCCACTGGATAAATCACTGCTAGTCCACTGGATAACTCAATTGGTGTTGCTGGTGTTTATCCGGTGGATAGCGTTATCCACCTTTTGAACAATCGAGGCCTCGTTTCTTGTGAATCTTGATTATCATGAAGTTCTCGAAGTGGAAATTCCCTCTCAAAAAGAGACAGGTAAATTAATGATCATAATCGAAATTTGTTTATTGTATATGGTCATGTTTACGTAAAAGTAATAATGTTTGAAATTTACTAAATAAACAAAGTTGTGTTTTACCGTCTTTTCTTCCTTTGATTATATTCTATGTATGTCATTCTTATACTACTTTCTTCCGCTAGCTATTACCACAGTCTCCAAAATAAGAGATTATAAACGGGCTATGTTACGTTATTCTGGGTGTTTTGGGCAAATCTTTAGTTAATCACGAGTTTAATTTAAAACTCGATTCGAAAATGGTAATATGGAATCCGTTACAGCTAAAATTATCATTACATCACACACATGATGATTTTGAGTAAAAGAGACTTTTATCTTGGCAATTTGCCTTAAATTTGAAAAACAGGCGGCCATTTTTTTTTTTTTTCAGGATTACCCAAATGCAATCCGTTTCAATGTTGTCCGATGATTTGTGTCCATCCATGCTTCTCTTTCCTTTTGCTGCATTTCTTTTATGTTGTTTTACACTTTTAAGTGGTTATTGCTGCATTGTTTCGTTCTAATTTTTGGGCATTTTGGGTGTCATGAAATTACATGTACATCATTTCAGGCGGAAGGCCACGGTATGTTCAAGCCGCGAAAACACGGCGGAAAAACCTTAGTTTTAACTGAAGCCGAACATATCATCAGTTGTCAACCTTAAAGCGCAATATTCATGTGCCTTTCGGCAGGATCTTCAAAACTTGCTTGTTTGAAATCCTATTCAATGCTAGTGGGACGTCTCGAAAGAACTTAACTTCGATAAACAATGTCAAATT
>OX421449.1:41567170-41574670 GCA_949126865.1 Montipora capitata | reverse complement strand
TCACTGTTCTGTTTACTTCTATATTTGCGATTACACCTCGAAGTCATCGAAAAATTCCACTGAATAGCAAACAAACCTGCGCGGCTCTTTTTTTCGCCCCTGAAAATTTCCAGAAATTTTCTTTTGTGCTCACGGAAATGGAACATCAAATTATGACAATTAATCTCACTTCAAAAGACAGGGATTAAAGTAATTTCAAACCCTTTCAGGTACTGAAGTTTCATAAGCAGCAGTTGTGAAATGTTCATATTCATCAAAGTTGAGAAGACTGCATTTTGCCGACTGAAAGAGGCCTCCAGAAGCCAAAAGATGTTTTGTACCCATCGCGCATTTAAGCAGTTGAAAAAAAACAAAATGGAAATGTGATACATTAAGGACTCTCATTGCTTGCTACAGCCTAAATTTGTCGGAAAAAAACTTACCTGTACACGTTTCAGTTCTGTTTAGTCTGCTGTACTATCCATATTCTGAAAATTATTCCACAGCAGGAATCAAGAAAGAAAAGGTAACTACATCAATAATCAGAGTTAACTGAATAGAGTGTAATGTGAAGTGCTAGATTTCAATCCCATATGAACCATGTGAGCGTTAGCCCTACTGATGGAAATGGGCCCACACAAGGACAGAGAAAAACTCTGACCAGGGTGGGAATTGAACCCACGACCTTCGGGTTAGATCGGCGGAGATCTAACCCGAAGGTCGTGGGTTCAATTCCCACCCTGGTCAGAGTTTTTCTCTGTCCTTGTGTGGGCCCATTTCCATCAGTAGGGCTAACGCTCACATGGTTCATATGGGATTGAAATCTAGCACTTCACATTACACTCTATTCAGTTAACTCTGTTTAAAATATAAGTGCTACACGGCCAACGTTTGTATAAACGTAACCTTTCCTTGTACTTGTACATCAATAATCAGTCTGTCGACTCACTCAAGATTTCATCTTCTTGTATGACAATACTGCACGACGTCGAGTCGCTTAAAAGGTCTAGGAGAAGCAAAATGATGTCAGCAAACACGACATTTGGGAAAATAAAGTTTTGCAGCTCAATCTTGAGGTTACCGTAAACCTTAAGGAGGGGTGATTTGAAAAGTATTTTGTACTCGTGTCACTTTTAACAAAACTATACACAAAAAATACATCAACGTAAGGCCAATCAAATAACGAATCAGAAAAAAATAACTATTTTGAAGATTTTTTTATTGTGATAAGCGGGCCTTCAAACGCAAAACTGACAGTGGTTCCTGAACTCAGTTGCCTGGATTCGTTTACGATTAACCATCTGCATCTAGCCAATCAGTAGATGAAGGACTGAAAAAAGTGCGTGAGGCTTTTTCAATATTGCTTTGCATGTCAAGAGATTATCTAGGTATCTCTTGCCCATTGCAGTTGGTGGAAAATACTATTTTGCATTCATATTGATTTGCGATGAAGGAAAATTGAAATACAACTGAAAGGCTTCTGGCACACGAAAACTGAATAGGAACAAACGCAGGTGATATATCTATTAGATTAAAGTTCATTGCAAAGGATGCGTTGATGCTTCCTTACGGAAATTAAATCTTCAACCTGACATTTGAATCCACGGAAATGTCAAAGAAAATGTCTCAACCTTAAGTAATTAGTACCACCAAGGGCCAGGGGTTTGATTTCCTGTTAGTGAAAGTTTATATGCTCTCTACTCGGATTTTTTTTTTAATCAGAAACTCAGGAACTTGACAGTGGAGACATCTGTATTGCTGTATTTGCTGTATTCTTCATATTCTGAAAAGTATTCCACAACAGCCTGCAAGTTCAGTTAAAGAGTTCTGTCAACTGAATCTAGAAAAAAAGGTAACTGTACATCAATAATGTATGTCGACTGACTCAAGATTTCGTCTTCTTTTATGACAATACTGCTTGACGTAGAGTCGCTAAAAACGTCTAGTTTGGGAACGTTTGGGAAAATAAAGTTTTGCATCTTAACCTTAAGGTTACCATAGACCTTCAAGAGGGGTGTTTTGAAAAATCGTTTGTACTCGTGTCACTTTTATCAAAACTATACAAAAATTATATCACCGTAAAGCCAATCGAATGAAGAACTGAGAAGAAATAACTATTTTGAAGATTTCAGTTATCGATAAGCGGGCGCAAGCAGTGGAACTCATTTGCCTAGATTTGTACGGGCATTAACGCTAAAACAAGCTGCATCTCGCCAATCACTATGAAGGACTAAAAAAGCGCTTGAGCGGTTTTCGATATTGCTTTTGGTTAATGATAAAATGTATATTGAGTTAGAAGGATGTAATATTATTTGGCCGATATTCGTGACATGACAAGGCTTAAGAAAGAGAATATTTGAAATATCAGCAATAAAACACTTCGGTGCCTTTATAATCGAGGAATAATATACCCTATTATATTAATTAAAAAATGAAGCCCGAGTTTTTGTCTCCTAATGTTTTCCAAGCTAATCACATCTTATCAACGCTGTCATGCTGTCGGCCAATGAAACACAAGCTTAGAACAAGATAGTCATAATGATAATAACCCATTGCAATTTTCTGGAAATACTATTTTGAATTCATATTGATTTGCGATGACGGAAAATTGAGATAAAACAGAAAGGCTTCTGGCACAAGAAAACTGAATAGCAACAAAGTACTCTCTTCAGCGAAAGAAAAAGTAAACGTGGAGGAACCGACTGCGAAACTAGGAACTAAAACTGATCAAACGGGGATCCGAAAGAAAACGAGGAAACTATCAGAAACTCAGTAGGGTTACCCTTTACTGGAGTGCTATACTTACAACCTTTCAGTTGGAGGCCCGTACGTTGGTCGAACAATGGGCCTTTGTCGCTAGCGGTGAGTTCCTTCTTCTTCCTTCATGGAACGATCTTTCTTCTTTCCTCGTTTTCTTTGGCCCGGGTTTCTTACCACATTTTATCAAAGTGGTGTTTTTTCTTGACAACGAACTCATAGGAGTCATTTTTCTCCAAAGTTCTTCTCCAAAATTCATTTATCTTTCTTTAAACCACGCGCAAAAGCAGTTGTAACTCTCAGATAAAAATGGCGATTTTAGTGCACGGCAGAAACCACAACAGAATTATAGAAACACCAAGACACTGTTCTGATTGAAGAATAGTTTGTTGCTCATAGTAAAACTGTTATCTTTTTTTCCTCTTTCTCGCATATTGACACGTGTGAATCCATGCTCTATCACGTAGTAAGTGAGATGCAAATGCCTGGGTCGTTCACTAAAGGCTGCTCAATGTTAGTTGTCTAGGAGAGCTACTTTCTGCACTTAACTATAAACTTTCTTTTTTTCAGGAAAGACAGATGAAACTGTGTCATCTGAAGTAGGAGTCCTCTAAAAGACCGTGAAGATAAGAAGATTTTGATAACAGAAAAAAAGGAAAAATTATCGAGACCAAACATGAAGCCGGATTTCACTGAAACTGGAAACTGCACGACAATTCAAGAATTCTGTTGCTTGGCGAGCGTAAAGGAACCACTTCCAACAGTTATTTCAGCATTGAATATTCTCCTTTCCATCACCGCTTTAATGGGGAATGTTCTGATCTTTGTCGCTCTTCGAAAAGTCTCTTCCCTTCATCCGCCATCAAAACTTCTGTTTGGTTGCCTCGCAAGTACAGATTTCTGCGTGGGTCTAATTTCACATCCTCTTTTTGTAACCTTTATTTTCTCTCGAGAACATTCCAAGCTGTGCTACTATTCTTCCATACTCTCAAATACGATAGGCTTCATTTTTTGTGGGGTGTCTGTGTTAACAATAACGGCAATAAGTGTAGACAGACTTCTCGCCCTTATGTTGAGGCTAAGATACAGGCAAGTGGTAACTTTGAGACGAGTATGGGTCCTCGTGGTCTGTTTTTGGCTTTTTAGCTCTAGCTTTGCAATAACAATGCACTACAAGCGTCGCATAGCTGAGACGATTACCTCCATAATAATGCTATTATGTCTAGTAACCTCCATATTTTGCTACATAAAGATTTATCTTACCCTCCACCGGTACAAAGCTCAAGTAAAGTCTAATAAGTCCCAAGGACAACCACATGAATCACGAATTCCACTGAATATAGCACGATACAGAAAGACCGTGTCTAGTGCTTTGTGGGTACAAATGACTTTACTTGCTTGTTATCTACCATTTGCTGTTGTTACAGGCTTGCGTGGCGTGCTTGGGTTACACTCGACAAATTTTCACCGAGCCCATGTTGTAACGATTACCCTTCTTTTGTTGAACTCCACGTTGAATCCATTCCTGTACTGTTGGAAAATAAAAGAAGTGAGGGGAGCAGTGAAGGACTCCATCAACAAGTTGAACTGTTTTCCGGGTTAGCTGTCTCGAAACCCTAGACGGTATGGCTGGTTGCTATCAAGAGTCAGTTACCTATCAAGAAAAACTTACGAAACAAACATTTTTTTTTGGACTGACACCAAAAATGATCCAAATAGAGATATCAGTTAGCAACGTGTGTTAAACTTAACAACTTATAGTACGAGGAAGGATTACGTTTTTACAAAACGGTTGGCCATGTAGCACTTTATATTTCAACAGACTTAACTGATTAGAGTGTAATGAAAAGTGCTAGTTTTGTACCCCATATAAACCATGTGAGCGTTAGCCCTACTGATGGAAATTCCCACCCTGGTCAGAGTTTTTCTCTGTCCTTGTGTGGGCCCATTTCCATCAGTAGGGCTAACGCTCACATGGGTTTATATGGGGTACAAAACTAGCACTTCTCATTACACTCTAATCAGTTAAGTGTGTTAAACTTGAGCCGACATGATATAGCAAAGTGGAGTTAGTTAGCTTCAAGCGTGATAAGATATCATTTGTGAGTAAGTAGAGCAAATTAATATATAGATTTAGCCAAGCCTAAAAGCGGACATGTCCAAAGCCCGATTAAACTAACCCAGGATAAGCGAGAATTTTGATTTGAGTTTTGTAACTTTACGGTGAGGCTTTCCGTTCTGTTGTTTGTCCTTCTGATTTGAGTTTGAATGATCTAAGGTCTTCAAAATACACAAAAACAAAAGGAGTGAAAAACATTTACATACAAGAAAAAAAATACTTCGGTTAACTTTTATAATTATAATCCTTGGTTAACCGGCTTCCGAACAAACCGGCCAACAAGTTAATTAATTAACCCCGCGATTCAATCAAAAACCAGAACTTGGTCAGCGATCACCTTTAAAAAAGACGCGCCCTCGATGAGTTCTATACTTGAGCCCGGATATGGCCACGTGATACCGGTCAGCGGATACCTTATTTTGATAAGTGTCAATTGACCATAACATGGATGTCCACTATCAAAGAGGGACGCTACAAACCAAAGGTCCATGTCTCTGTCAGCCTATTAGCTGGGGTAAGGCCGCCATCTTGGGCGACTCCGTCGTCGTCGCCGTCGTCGCGTCGTGCGTACGCGCCCACGAGCAATACCAGTAGCTATTATAAGCATGAGAAAATTAATTCATGGGTTTCCTTTTCTTTCTCATATGGATATGGGGCTCCGCCTTGGGGTCCTTCGGGCCGCCGGAGCTCCGCTACTAGTGAATTGTAAACAATGTTAGTATTGTAAGTTGTGTCAGTGAATGCCGCCCCCATTCCACCAGCTGAATGTTTAAAACTTTTTTCAGAGAATTTTCTCTAGGCACTTGTCAATTTGGGTAGCTGTTCGTTTATCTTTGAGAAATATATGCCGAAAATTTGGTGAAAATCGGCTGACAAATTAAGGGGGTTTTTAAGGACGTTCGCGCTAATTGTTTGTGCGCATTCTTACTGTGCACGCAAATTCATACGCCACGTAATGCATGAGCACGCGCGCTAGGTGATAAAATGAACAATGATAGGGCAGATGGCTATTGCTATAGCTTTGCCTGGATGTAACGATATTGAACGTTCGGTGACCCCAACTTTTATTTCCAGAAACAGATTTTATTTACAATTATCTCCGCATTGCCCAAAATTGAACAAAAAAAATCAATGTGGGAAGTGAAAAACAAAATTTTAAGATTTCTGTCCATAGACCTTATTCCAAATTGGCCGTCATTTAAATATTCTTTTGTCTTTATTCAAATTAGCCCTTGATGCCTCGTTCTTGAGCTGAAAATTCAAGAGAATATTTTTCCCTGAACGAGGCATCAGGGTCTAATTTCAATAAAAACAAAAGAATATCTAAATGGCGGCCATTTTGGAATAAGGTGTATAGGACATCGAATTCGGCATCTTGCGGCTGCATAGCGCGTGAAACTATGGTCGATAAATGCGAACTTGTTCTTTGAGCAACCTAACCAGTTGACTAAATACACTTAATAGGTCCACTTAAACAATATTTGGCAGAGAAAATTTCACTTCAAAGATCTAATTGCAATATTTTTGGGCTGACAGACACTGTGGCCTTATTCGCTAACGAAGCCCGATTTTTTCAGAATTGGGGTGTTCTTCTGAGCATTTTCTGTCCAAAACGAAGTCGGTGACCCCCATCTTTTTACATTTCTGACATAACTAATTCATCATCTTTCAATGGTAAAAGTCTCAGAAAAAAAATCAATTTTGGAAAATTTTCGCGCGGACGTCCTTAAGGACAAGTGAGATGTGGTTTATAGGTTTATTTTGGCTACGAGAAAATTGATGTTTATGATAATGTAATATTGAAAGCTGTCAGAATCATATTCTGGACCAGAGGTATGTTTAAATTATAAGCAATTTACTGATAGAGTAAAACATCGAAAAGTGCATTTCCTGAGTGAAGGTTATATATTATATGATGCAAAAAAAAAAAAAACAAAAATCAAAAAATGACCACCATGATGGAACACATCACTAGCCCTCAGCAGCGTATTATTTTGCATCGGTATGCCACAATATTATACCATCAGCCTGTAGCCGACAGAAACAGGTAATCTATTAAATTTCAGAGTTTTGAAGCAAGCAGCCATCTACAGTACATAGGAGAAACTAAACGACGTTTAAAAGAGCGTTTTAATGAACACCGCCGCACTTTAGATAACGCTAACACCAAATCCAAACCTACTACAGTCGCAGAACATTTCCTCTCCTCTCCCCACAACATCTCTAAGGACATGCAATTAATTCCTATCGAAAAAATATTTTCTAACAGAGACTCAATCCGTAAGGCCAGGGAAGCTTTTGTAATTTCAAAAGGCAGGACAATTGATCCCAACGGTCTTAATACCCGCGAAGAAACGTATTAGATTTCAGTTTATTATTTAGAGTCATTTACGTTATTTCATCCGTTACTCTTAGTCTTTGAATTCAAATTCGTTGTAACTGCCATGTTTTATCACATTTTTCCAGTATTACGTCAACATCCATTTACTATATATATGTACATAAAAGCAGTCCAATGTAAACTCTCATTGTACCTGAAGAAGGCTGGTTTGGCCAGCCGATATATAGTACACCACTAAAATCAAATCTACGTTGTATCGGCTCTTGCTTAAAATATTTAGTTAAATCTATTAAAGATTGAAACT
>OX421449.1:41559670-41562170 GCA_949126865.1 Montipora capitata | reverse complement strand
TGTACAGCCATGTGTATCCTTGTATAGCCATTTATTAATATGTATTCATGTATAACCATGTACAACCATGTTTATCCATGTATAGCTGTGTAGTATCATATATGTCCATATATTTCCATTTATAACCATGTATTTCCATGTTGTCCATGTATATCTATTTATAACCATGTATATCTATGTATAGCTTTGTATTATCACATACGTGCAATTTTGTTTAAAGTATTTTAACGTCATTGATTTTTTAAACGTATATATCCTTATATATTATACACGGCTTTTAGGTAGAACAGATTTTCTATGTAAAATACGTATGTAAATTTGATGAAAATATCGTGTTTAAATGACATTTTTCTATCCTATCCATTCTATCTATCCATCTATCTATCTATCTATCTATCTATCTATCTATCTATCTATCTATCTATCTATCTATCTATCTATCTATCTATCTATGAACATGTATATCCAGATAACCATGTATATACATGTATATGTGTTGCCGGTAAAATCCGTTCTTAGGTTGAATATGTTTTTACCTAGGTTAAATGAATTAAATTGGTGATCCTCGTTTTTTCGGTTGAATACGCACTCAGATGAATTGAAAAAACGTTTCTTGTAGCCTAAATGAAGTCTAGAGAAAATTAGGGTCAGGTTAGGATTAGTTTTGAAGAGCTTATGGTTTTTGTCGGAAGTTATGGTGATTGAAAATGTATTGCACAGTTGGCAATGGTGGACTAGCAAGGGTGTTATCCCCAAACATTTGCAAGTATCACTGCAACTGGACTCTGGCAATATAATAATTGATATCGCCCTCTTTTTGATACGTAAAAGCTCATTAATTAGATACTGCGGCAGGGCATTATAGAATACTGGTATTGCATAGCCAATCGTAGATCGTACACACGTTGTATAAAAAAAGTGCTAAATATACTGGCGACAATTGTGCCTGTTTCAGCTGTACTAAGAAGTGTAGCTTTCTTAATAAGATCATTTACATGGGCACTCCATCTTAGGTTGTCACTTACAGTAAGCCCAAGTAAGTTGAGTACCTACTGGGCATGCGCATTTCGCACTTGAGCGAAAGACTGAACATAAACAAAATATTCCTCCAGTGATGTTAAAAAAATAAATAAAGTAAACCTTTTATCGCGGCATAATGGGTTTTCTGAGGTTGTACATAATGTCTTACTGGTCAAAACTGGCCAGGAACGACGATCGCACTACCAGCAGCAGAGATCAAGATTCTCCGGAGTTAACTAAATCACGAAACACCGAAACGGCAGATTCCCATACTTATAAGATGTTTCTTAAGTGACCACGAGAGATCTAGTTGATGTGAATTTTTCCGCCTGCAGAAATGTCTTAATTTCGACTTCGTCTTTGTTTGCAACTCTTCTAATTTCCTTTCCAAACGTTTGCTCACTGGCCGTTTCTATGCTAGAGACGCATAATCCGTCTAGACGAATTATGCGTCTGTCATATTATACGTCTGGTGAAAAGAGGGGACGAGCTATAGAAGACGCAAAATCCTTCTGGGACGAACTTGGGCAAACATTTTTTTCTGCGTCTATTAAATTCGTCTAGTATAAAGACGGACACAGGACGCAGAACTGTCTGAAAGGATTTCTCTCATATAAAGGCGTATCGTTATACAATTTTGTTAATTACAACGACAAGGAGGCATGAGCGACCCCGAACTTCAACGATCTCAGGAAACGGGTCAGTTAGCGCTAAAGATTGTTTTATAGATTTTAAACCGTTTGATTGTACATTAAACCGTGCAACATCATGCAGCGGTTATTCATTACTAGGGAATTTAAGATCTACGACGGCGACGGTCGACGAAAACGTCACCTCAAAATATAACTTGGCTCTATCGTAAGTCTTTCGCGATTATTCAGTCTAGTTCGCGTCGTACAATGTGGGCAAAGTATCCTAAAAATAAATCGGTACGAGCGGTTTCAAAGTTAAAATAGAGAAAGAAAGATTCTCTGTTGCATGCTTACGTTGTCGTCAAAACCTCAAATTTGGTGATTTCACGTCGTCGTTATGCAGAGGACCGCAAAAATACTTGCTAAAATCCGTGCTGCACGTGCAGCACGATTATTTATGCTCTTTTAACCAATGATATTATTGCTTTGTGGCGTTGTCGTAGTCGTAGCCGTCGTCGTTTCTTAAATTCCCTACTAACAAGCTGCATCCCTTGCAGTATGTTACATTTTCAAACGGTGGCCACACTGCTGTAAAAATTGACCTTGAGTTTCCTTTAGTTTCTGTTTCAATTCGTACACCACCGTACTTGCCTAAGAAGGAGCATGCATGCTTGCGGGCTATTAAATCCTGCTCGGTTTTCTTTTCTGGCAGCTCACACACAAGGGAACCACAGGGGCGAGGAAAACTGCTTTTTACGCGCTTACAATATTTCTTTCCCCACTCCCTCATAGATGGCCAACATATTATTACCATAAACATATGACAAAAGCGGTGTTTGGTAGTAAAA
>OX421449.1:41552170-41554670 GCA_949126865.1 Montipora capitata | reverse complement strand
TGCGAAAAACAAAAACACATTGAAAGCTACACAGACCTGGTTGAATGTCTGGCAAACATGGGCGACTGAAAGAAAACTAAACCCAAAACTGGAAGAATACGAGCACGAACAAAGTAGCGCGTTTGAGTAATTTTGTTGAGAATATAATAAATAAAAAATCGTATGAACCTGCTCGTGCATTTCGTGATTTATGGTCACTCGTGATGTTTTGAAAGTTCTCAAATTGCACTCGCCTACCGCTCGTGCAATTTTGAGAACTTTCAAAACATCACTCGTGCCCATAAATAAAAATGCACTCGCGTTCATACGAATTCCTATACATACGAGGCATGCGATGAGGTATAGACAGACTCTAATGCAAGAAATAGCTGCTTTCTGCGCGTTTGAAGGCCCCTCGTCGTGGGCTACTAGTATATAGGAAATCACCAAAAAAATATTATGGGAAAGACATGGCAATGCCCCTTATGCTTTCCCATCCCCGAGAGATTAAAAAAAACCCTAATGGACCACGGCAATGTTCAAGGCGTCCTTGAGGGCCATATTGTTAAATTGCCGGCGGAGTTTTTCGCGAAGTTCGCGGCGTTGCTGTAACACAGACGACTGATTGGCCTTGAACCTAAGGATTTCTTGTTCAGATATGTAAAGATCTTCCTCGGATGAAACACTATCCTGTTAACATAAAAATTAAGAAAAAAATTAGTTATGGATTATTAGGCCCAGGACCTCAAAGCCACTTTAATCAGGAAAAACCTATTTCGCATCTACTTTCAACACACTAATTTAAATATGCGATTTAAAACTAGTTTCGTCCAATGACCTCGTCAGTTGGACGCTGTATAAAATTTTAATTGTTACATTTTTCATGTAATAACGCACAGGGATTAAACACAGGTGATTATTTCAAAAAAGAGCAAAAAAGAAAAACATTTCAACGCGAAATCATCTTCACTTGTAGTGGCAAAACGACTACTGGCAGCCACTTTGTTCGTCGAGGTGATTATCGGCTGATAATCCGAGATAGCGAGCCAATGAGAGCGCGCGATTTTGTATAATCACCTGTGTATTTATACTAATAAGTAATACTTTCTTGGCTTCGATAAGCGAAAATTCACAGAAGAACTCAATGCCGGAATCACCAAAAACACTAAATTAGTTTTTTTCTGTCTGTGCCCCCTTACGTTAACACGGGGAATCTCTGTTTACATTTTTGCCTCATTAGCAAAATACTGCAGTTTTATTGCATAATGAGCTATCTCTAAAAAATTGAACCCGATATACCAGATAATCGTTAAGCAATAATGCTTTAAAAATTCGAATTCTTACAAAGAATGTAACGGATCATTAGCGCCTTTGCTACCCAAGAATTAATCCCTTTTTGACGGCTAATAACTGGCCCGTTATCAAAAGGCTTGAGATTGGTGATTTAACTAAGTTTAACAAGTTCTCTTACCTTTTGAAGTCAATTAGTAAATAGCATGGTACCTTCTGTGAGCACAATCGTATGCAAAAAATTAAATGACGCTAGCAAACATTCCCTTATACTGAGTCCCAGGTCCTAAGAATTTGTTTCTGTCTAAGCGCACTTGCGTTCATATTTGCGACGCAACGTGTAATCCACTGCAAGGCTAGACTGCAAAACAGTCGTTTTCTTCCCTCCGGGAAGCGCTTCGGAAGGCGCAAAGCACCGTAAGCGTGATCCCTTTTCGGAAGGAGCGAAGGGCCGTAAGCGTGATCCTCGCGTGTGAAGCACGCGAGCCTCACACTGGAATATTTACCGCGTCGCTTGCGTTCGCAAAAAAAAAAGACTGTTTTGCAGTCTACTGCAAGGCTTACCTGTGAATCTGCTCCGCCCTCTTTCCAACCCATCAACTTCAAAAGCCTTTTTTCTTCGTCGTCTATCCGTTCGACAGGTCTGTCTGGTTTCTCGTATTTGGGTGAATTTTGCTGGGGAATAAATAAAAAACTATTAGTTAAGCGCTCCTGAGGGCCAGTGAGAGAGTCGGAAAAAATCTATGAAATTCCGGAATGGCCCAATATACAACGTTAAAAAGCTATAAAATTCTAAATATCATTGAAATCTTTACGTCTAAAATTTGTGGTTGTTGTAGAGGTCTGTTTGAAAGTCAACTCTTTAAAATGTCCAATGAACGGATTTTCCTCTTCATGTTTTATATCTCTCTGCGGAGAGATATCAATTTGAGATAGTAGCGGCGGTGATGTATCACCTAATTATATATAAGTCTGATCTATAAGCGCCTGCTGTTGCATTCCCAGGTGGGTGGTATTGGTAGTTTGGCTGCAATATTCTTACCAATGTTAGCAAAGAACGAGTTCATCAGGCCAGCCTTTTCTTTATCGGTTAACACTAAAGAATCATCACACTTTCTCAGTGGCCCGATGGGTTTGCGTACCCTTGAGCTAGTTGCGTCCTTCACCAGCTTTCACTAGGCACTCGAATACAACGGATTCGCTCTGGCGAAGGTCTAACGCTCGAAACGTC
>OX421449.1:41539670-41542170 GCA_949126865.1 Montipora capitata | reverse complement strand
CAAATGTTGAACAAGAACAGCATAGCTACCTCTGGAAATTTGAGCTGAATGTACACGTACCAGTGTTAGCATTGCTTTAAAAATTCTAAATTTTACAAATACAACATAATCAGGATGGTTAGTACTTCTGGCCCTCAATTATTTATCAGGTTTTGTCAACTAATATTTTGCAGACTATCACATCCTTTTGATGCCAATTTGTCTGATATTAATAATAATTTAACAAATTTAAAAGAAGCCTCGCCTGCAATCTATTCTGTTGTAAAGCATGCATGAAGTGGATAGAGCAAATCAATAAAGAAATGAAGGGGAAACACAAGAGACAGCTTGCTGAATGTTTTCCTTACTTCTTGGAAAACAAGCTGCTTAATGCAAATTGTGGATGGTATTTACGAAACTGCTCCTCCATTGTGTTGTGTGAATGAACCACAGTCAAATATATGGAAAAGAAGATCCCCAGAACAGATCACAGACAAGGCTTCTTTATTTGTTTTCTAATAAAGAATTTCTTAATTTCCTCACGCATTCAGCTAACATTTTTGGAAAACTTCATTATTCCAAATCCTACATGTCCGAGTGGCGCTTTCTGTACTTTCATAAAACACAGTTTGTTTAATTAAGTTAAAGCAATCAGAGTGTACATGTATGATATATTGAAACTTAATAATATTATAAAATAGAGATGCTAAAAGGACACAGTAGGAAAAAAGATTATCCCATAACTCTTTCACTCACCCCTTTTCACTGGGTCCATCTAAATCTCCAGCCAAAATACTGTACGCTCTGAGAACTTTTGATTTGCATTCAGTACAAAATCTGAGATTAGGCAGCAATGGCAAAAACATTGACATGAGTCCAAAAATTGCCACAGGGCTTGGAATTAAAAAAAGGAAGTAAGGGGGAATATCCTTTCCAGTGACGTTAAACTTGAATATTACTTTCATAGCTGACATTTAATGGAGGGGACATCTTTAAACCCACTGACACTTCAAACACCCTAGGACGTTCCCCAGCGGAATGAGTAAAATCATCTGGCATTAGACAGTAAAATCTGTTAAGGACGGTGCCTACAAATTAACAATATTTTTGCCCCGGTGTGTGATTATGCAGGAAATGTAGATCTTAACAAGTGTTATTAAAATCCAAAAAGAAAATTGGGGGTAACCACGCACTTTTCAAAGATAATTCATGAATAATATTTGTAAAAAGCTTTAAAATACAAAGCAATGTATGGCATTCTTTCTCAAATTGAAAGTTAATTATCTCTCAAAAATGCATGGTTACCCCCAATTTTCTTTTTGGATACCAATAGTAGTTACTAAGATCTACTTTCTCTGGATAGTTTTAAACCGCGCAAAAATATCCCTGGATTAGTAAGCATCACCGATAGGAAATCCGAGTATCTCAAGATGCGCAGAACGTATGCGCATTAACAATAGTAGGCACCGTCCTTAAGTCTCACTCCCAGGGGTTAATGGAGGGGTTTTTGACGGCTTAACCCAATGACACCTCAAACGGCCTATGACGCCCCTAGTTGAATCATCTGGCATTAGACAGAGTAGAATCTGCTAAGTCTCAGTCTCCCAGAGGTCAATGGGTTAAGACGTTAATATACCAGACTAAAATGGCACAAGACAAAAGAGCCATTGTTATTCTGATTAGGAATTTCTGATTAGGTATTGATAGATTGATTTAATTTGCTTGTATGTTTTATGGACATTATTTCCGATCTGGTATTATATTAGACAAGCCACATTTCAACCCTCCATCTGTAGTAACCAGGGTTCTTCAGTAATAATATTATTGTAAAACTCACATTGTTAGAAATCAGGAATGAGAGTGCATTAAAGATGTCCCCAGAGGTGTACATTTCAGAGTTAAATTTGAAGCACAAAGGCAACGCCAACAGTAACTTGCATTCATAGCTTTCAGGTATAGAGGACAAAAGGCTACTAAAGTAAAGGGGAGCAAATTTTTGTATTTCCATTACAAAGACCTACAAAAAGCGATTTTCAAAGCATTTCCTTTCCCTCTGTCTATCAATAAACTGTTTAGTACAGTACACAAACATCAATGATAATTATTCCTGAATTTCCAGAGCTCCTACAATTATTCTTGAGTGAAACTATAAGAAACTGTTGGCTAAAACTTGCTCCTGTGCAAATTTCACAATGATACAATGTATACATTTTTCAGATTTACCTGTGCTTTCTCAGGTAATTCTCTAGTGTGTCCAGAAGAGCTTCCGAATCTATTAGCACCACCTATATGGAGGACACGAAGCAATGTTAAGGCCCAAATACAATATTTGTTCTTCAACTTCTTTATTCACTTTATATAATTATTACATACGTAGTTACTGTACTTGGTTTTCCTTTGGTGGTGAATGTCATACATAAGGTTACAAATCAAGTGTGTGCTGAGCAGAAGATAATCACAACAATGAGGACTTGTGCTCTTTGTGAACACTGTGTGGTTAGGGCCTACATGGTTTACCTGT
>OX421449.1:41524670-41534670 GCA_949126865.1 Montipora capitata | reverse complement strand
AAGTCGCATATTTGAGACCTGTTTTCACCTTCACTCTTTCGGAACAAAAAGGTTAGCAATTGTGACTTTGCTACTACTTTTGCTAAAATAAATAAAGAAATGACAAGATTATTTTGTTTCTCACCATGAATTTTCTTTCAATCTGAAGATAGCTTAATAGTAGCGTACTTTAGTTGCGATATTACAAGCGCAGCTGATGAGTAGCACAGTACATATGAACAATAGCGTAACATGCAAGAAAAATACAAAATATTTATAGATGAATCAAAAACTTCTTGAAACTCTTTATTTAGAGAAAATATTACAGTTCTTTTACTTATTTTTTTATTTTGGGACATTTTGGTTTATTTCTAGGAATTTCTCTATTACCCATGATGCATTGTGGCCCCGCCCATTTTCAAATGCTTGATCTCTTTCAATGTATTTTCATTAAAATCATCTTTTATGAAATAAAACACATCTAAGTACACAGGTAGATTCATTCTGGATGGGTAATAATCTCATATAAGTCAATTTTTAACATTTAAATTAAATTAAAGTTCTACATCTTTCGACAATCGTGTGCTCGCGTTGACGTTTCTCAATCTCACGTGTTTTACTGAACTTAGCGCACGTGTACGACGCTTGTTACATAACAAAAGGCTTCTAGAAGCATCTAGGGTGGTTACAAAGCTGTTGTTTTCCCTTCGATTAAAACTGAATGGCGGTCAAAGTGGTCGAAAGTTTTCGAAGTGACGCGCGGCTGTTTTTGCTTTCTTTGCTCACGTAACCTGAAACCCTAAACGAAATGTTACAAACCGTTTGGGATTCAGAAAAACGCTTCTTGCGCCCTCAATTTGTTATATTTTCTCCTGAAAATGAGTAGTTAGCATTGTTATGAGATGAGAATGACATCGCAGGAAATTGACATGTTTGGTCCAACGCTGGCGGTAACGCGGATGGCTTACATTTAATATTGCATCCTTTATTTACGGGAAGACGCAGTATGTTACATAGTGTTTGGGAATCAAACATTTGCTTCATTCTCAGGATTGAAATACGCAAAGTCGCCAAAATTCTCAGGACTGACTCTTTAGAAGATGAGAATTCCATTGTAACAAGCTTTTTACTATCACAGCATTCTATACCTCTGAGGGGAAGACCTTTTTCCTGATTTCATGGACGGAAACATGGAGCGTGATGCTTGTACACTTGAACAAAAAGTGCTATTTTTCTCTGAGGATGGTCTGTCTTTCAAATTTGTACATAGACATCTGAAATCTTTGATTTATTTTGATGTTTTAGGTGATTTTTCCCGTTGATATCTGCCGCGAGAAACACAAGAAATTTTAAGATAATGATTATTTTGTGCATGGGAATGTTACGCGTGACGTCCTAAATTATGCATATTTTTGGAAAAATTAAATTTGTAAAAAAATTAGAATTCAATAAAAATCCATGATATTACACAAACTTGTGGAGTATTATGTCCTTTTTATGTGTGCCAAGTCTCGGCATTGTAGCTCTAAAAGTATCAGAGTTTTTTTTGTTCATGTTTGCTTCTGTGTGTTTGTGCATGTGGACTGTGCTACTGATCAGCTCCATTCCTTCACCATTTTCAGTGGTTTCTTTACACACAAGTATTGCAGACTCATATCTGCTGACAACACAATGCAGTGCAACGATTTTGCGACTACAATTTGCAAAATTGCGACTAAATTTTCGTATCTTGCTGCAAAATTGCGACTGGATATTTCATTGATTTCGAGCCCTGATTCACTGGTACTAAAGTACTAACTAAAGCCAAACTCTTGCAACCAGGGACCAAATTAAAAATAGCCGAACAATGCAGAATAATTAGCGTATTAAAGTTGTATTGACTCTAAAATGGCAAAATGAGGAAAATGCCCTCCTATTTTGTGCATGGTATAATTTACACGCAATGCTATTGTCTCTTATAGACAAGACTGAGAAATTCAGGTGGCTTCACCTGGATTCGAACCCATGCTCTGTGATGCTGATGGGATGCTCTACCAACTGAGTTACTGTATGAAGCAACTCAGTTGGGAGCAAGCCAATTTGTCAACTGAGCCTTAACTTTGGTTCTTCTGGATACAAAAGCAGGATAAGTGATCATTGTTCAAAAGTTTTGTTTTGATCGCCATGAGAGACATCACCATTGACAACACAATTCCTCAGTTCACTGTCACCAAAAGGTCAAGAAAAGCTTCCTATAAAAATTTCATAAATTACTGACACCAGTTTTAGAGAAATATACATGTACATAGATACCACTATTTCCTGTTTGCACAGCTTGAAGTTGGTTAAGCCAAAGAACAGTCCCTCTTTGGTCGCAACATTAAAATATTAAGAATAAAATAAAAAAAGGTTTAATCACCTCCCCTGTTGGTTATCTTTAACGGTTCCAATGCGGGTTGTCCTGAGTCAACCAGCTGATTGTACAAGCGTTCAACACTGCACGAGGAAAATCAAAATTAATTTTAAGGACACAATACGTTAGCAAAACAACCACCGTCCACTCTAGCAAAAGTCTCCACTTTCCAAAGCATTAAATTTTCGAAAGCCTCTGTTTTTGTGGACCTCTGCTTTCGGAAACATCCATTTTTAATTGTTTGAGTGTGGATGGTCATTATAACAGAGGTTTTCGGAAAATGAGGTTTTCGAAAACGCGTTATTGTGGACGGGGCCTAAATCTCATGTCGTTGGAGATTGAGCATCCCACAGTTCTAAGAGTGTGCCTGTGATTTTTTTGTGGAAGTCTGGGTCTAAGTTTTAACATTTTCAAAATGGAGACTTTGATTTCCATTGCCAGCTACATGTGAATTTTCCTATCTGACAACTCTTTGTAAAAGCCACAGATATTCAAAACACAGGAAAATGCTCAACTCCAGCAAATTAACTATAATTGCTAACTTCACACTACTATTAGACATTGGCCACAGAAAACCATTGGGCGCTGCTTATGTAATAAATTTTCTACCTTTGGCTGGGTTGTCTGTTGTTTTTTCTTCGGGCAACCAACCTTTTCATTTTACCAAAAACTAGTTGCCTGGTAAACTTTCTGGTCGTAAGTTGACCTTTTATGGCCTCAAAAGAAGCTCCAAAAATCGCCTTCAACTTATAATTTTTATGCGGGTCAAAGATTTAGAGCCAAGTTCCAGCTAAATAATTTATTCAAAATTAAAATAATAATGTTGTCTTGGGCATAACGAACGCAGTGGACAAAGGACTTCAAAATGAATGTAAGCAATTCCAGTTGAAATGAAAAAGGATTTGTCAAACCCTAAATGTTGAGGATACTCACTAGCACAAATATGAAATAGACACTTGAAATTTTCGTTTACCAAAGGCAGAAAGCTCAAATAGGCATTTCTGTTTCTTCAAATAAAACATGATCATTCAATTGCTTAGTAACCTGGCACAACACTTCATGTTTGCGTGCAAGCATCATCACTCGCGTTGCCTGAAAATGCTGGTTGGTAATGATTATTTTTTATTCTTTATACAAACCTGGCTTATTTAAATGCTTTTGAAAACTTCGTAGTGTGTCATGTGAGATATACGGTAGAGTAGTTTTCAACTGAGTGCCAAAGTAATTACTTTGGCCAATCAAAAAGGTCGGAGACAATCCAGTAAACCAATCAAAACTCGAAGTAATTACAAATAGCCGACACAAAGCGCGGGAAAATTTGCACATGCGAGGCACGATTGGTTTTGGCTTCACTTCTGAGTGGTTGAAAAAATGGCGCGAGAACTTTGAACCAATCACTGAGTGAAGTAATCATAAACCAAAGTAATTATTTTCAACACTCAATTGAAAACCACTCTATTATAAATCAAGGACCAATTAAACTTTGCACATTTCACAATGTTTTTGAAGTCATTTTCAAAGATTGACTCCTGCTTCTGTGATGTTGTACTTATACTCTAAAGCCCTTCATCCCTGAACAACGAAACAGGTTAGTTTGAGGTTTACGTACCATACATGTTCGATTTTCTGAGAACTTTTTCGAAACTCAAGGACAAAATGCCAACATATACAACAACTGCTGAACCACAAAAGTATTAAGTGCTTGAGGCCCTGATTTTTGTGTCTCCTCACAGTTGAATACAAGATTAGTATCCCATGAGCATTTCAGAAATTGCTTTTTCTTTGCCATCAAACAGGACTGATACATGGGATCAACTTATACACGGGTAAATATGGTATCAACAATAGTAAGACTTAGCTCATTGCAAATCAGATAAAAAGCAAGGAAAATCTTCAACCAGTCTGTAATACTAATAATTTTATAATGTTTCAATGTAACAATTGCATTGGGATTTTGTCTTGTACATAATAACAATAATAGTAATAATAATAACAATAATAATAATAATAATAATATATAATAATATCATTAACCCTCTGACACCTCATAATGCTACCTCTGCAGATTTGCCATAGAGGGGTTCTCAGTTAAAGTTACCATAGCCTGCTGACAGCAGAATCACTTCCTACTACGTTGCCGTCACCAGCTACTATACTACAATGCAGGTTTACTCTTTAAACATGGCTGTCCACTATAAGCGCCTCTGACAACCTTTCACAGGGAGACCCTACTCACATTTTTGAAGATTTAAAAATCTCTCTTTTCAATCTTTGATACCCAACAACGCCATAATTAAGGCCCAAATTTAGTCATGCTAAAACTAAACACAATGTAACTTGTCTGCCAATTTCAGGTTGTCAACTCAATTCAGTTGCTTGTTTACTTTAGGATCAGCTGAAGTGCTCTTCAATCAGCTGTGCGGAATGGCCAAATAATGAATAAATTATATATGAATGAGATCTCAAATTTTCCACTTGTACCAGTTGAACAAATGTGCATAATAGTATATCGTTCACGGTTTTACGAATAGGCTTACAAATTTAATGGACATCTTGCATTGGAACTCTTTCTGAAACTGAGGAATATTATATATTCCTTCACTTCTTTTATAGTAAAGCATGGGGAAAGTACAATACCTGGAATTATTCAGCCATAAACAAGTACCAAAGAATAATTTTATCATTTTAACAAAATAAAACCCAGCCAATATGCTGACAATAAAGATTCAGCAGATTTAAAATAAAAGCCATTTGAAGGCATCTTAATTTAGAATAAACAATGCAAGTTACTGAGATTCGTCTTATCATGGTAAATAATTTACCTCCAAACAATGAGAAAATAATA
Source organism: Montipora capitata (assembly GCA_949126865.1). Classification (NCBI taxonomy): domain Eukaryota; kingdom Metazoa; phylum Cnidaria; class Anthozoa; order Scleractinia; family Acroporidae; genus Montipora; species Montipora capitata. The sequence goes on along the minus strand of OX421449.1, from coordinate 41,529,454 downwards.
TAAAAATAGAAAAATGCTTGAACAATTCCTTTACCTTCTCCGACATCCCACACATGGAACAGAGTGGGAAAGGAAGGCTAGAACATCCTTTTGTCGTACCATTGTAGCAACTGAGAGATCGTCTGCACCGAGACACTGAAATCGCTAGAAAAATTAAATGACAGAATATTACTTCCTGACAACCTACGGACCGTTCTACACATTTCTATACATTCATCAACTTGAATGTTTACATAGAGGATCGGACTTAATTAACTGGTCATCAGGAGAAAACAAGAGGCTGAAATATTTTGGTGGAGAGCTAACTACCCTCCATGACGTTACTATGTTAAGATTTTCAAGGCGAATTCTTGGTTGATTAAGCTTGGAAGCCATGTCGATGATTAAGCTTGACAGACAGGTTACAAATTTAAAAATAAAGTAGGCCGGTGTTAACTGATTTATCTCTTACAACTGATCAAACTTCGATTTGTCTTAAAACGAGCCACACGTTTACAATGTATATTGAACTGCTTCGGCTAAATGTGTCCTTTAGTTATCTGTTTTCGACGATAAAAAAATCTACCACAGTGAGAGGAAAAATAGCATAAAATGTCACAATATTCGACACTGACCTTGCTGAAAGCTTGAAGTTCGTCTTCGTTAAGCTTGCACGTTGAAATTACAGTTTCGGGTATTTCCATGACCATCTAAGGCAGAAAATAACCGAAACAGACACTGGACATGAAGGCCACGGAAATGAATTTTCTTTCTTCGGAATAACAAGACAAGAATCATGATGATATGTACAATACCGTTAAGGTGTCTTCAATATTTAGAGGGATTTGTCTCCTCTCGAATGAGTAGTCAGCTTCATCTCGGCATACAGCTACGAGTTTCGCCATTGATATCACCGTAAGACAGCTTGTACAGGAACAAAAGACTTCCTTGAATTGTTAACAAGGAAATAAAACCCGTCCAGCGATATGATATTTCCAAGAAAAACTCTGATAGTAGCGTTTCGTTGCAGTCGAAAAATTTACGGCCATACCATCCAACATTGCGCCCCCGAGAATGAAACTATCCCAAGAATCGTCACGATGCCACGAGGGCTTCGCTGGCGAAAAATGTCTGCGCATGAGTTGCGCATAATGGCACGTGATACGTTTCCGGGCCTATCATTGGCTCTCGTGAAAAAAGCACTCCCGAGAAGAACAGAAAAATGGCTGCCGTTTGAGAATCGGTAGCTTGTTGGTTTCCGTTCTTTTTAGAGCGATCAAGGCTAGTTTTAACGCCAGTCTCAAGTGGAATGTATTCTTAGAGGACGTTTATGTTTTGTTACACGTTTGCAACTCCAATCCAAGTTGTATCCTCGAAAATTTGCTCCTGGAAAATTTTATTTCGTGGGATAAGAGCTGCGAAACAGGTGAGTTTTTTACGCAATTTTTAATGTGGAAAGTTTGTTGCCACCGGGTACAAAAAGTTACTGTAATGTGCAGAAAGGAGGATTCCTAAGGTTTCCGTTCATGTGTGAATTGGCTTGTACCAGGTGGCAGGGAAATGGCAATATTGTTCAACGTGAAGGTTATTTTTTTCTGCGTTACTCACTTACGATCAGCACCTTTACATGAATGATCAATGATTCGATCTGATCAGATGTGAATTTGATTTTGAATGTGATTGTGTCATTGGGAACGTAACCCAAGTATCAAATATTTTAAATAGCTGCTTTTAAGGTCATTTATATTCCCTTTTGTGGTGAATGTCTAAGTTATTGTACTTTTTAGCAGTCACAACTCAACGATCCTTGCGTTCAAGTAGTTACCAAGTTATGGATTTGCAATTAATTTGAGTTTAAAATCAAAATCAAAATCCATGTTAGTTAAAATAATATTTGGAAGAACAGAAGTGTAGGTACAGATGTATATAGATATCTATACATTCAGGTTCGTGACTGTTTTCCAAATCTTTTTTTTTTAGACTGTTGTTTTCTGGAAGCATTAATGATGTAATTTTGGTTTTAGGGGACTGTCATGTGTTGTTGGATCAAGGAATCTGTTTTGAGTCAAGTTATGATTGACAGTGGATAGTTTTTCCTGAAAAGGCTGAAAAGAAGCTTTATTGCCTTGGACTTTTTTTGGTTACACCCCACATGCATCTAGAAACAGTGTCCCATGCATAAGGTCTCATTGGGTTTGATGGCAGTAAAATAATTTTGGTAAAAATATGTTTAGAGTTTTTATCATAACTTCTCATCTTGGTCCTGATGGACTTCAAACATGCTCTACCATTTTGCACAAGGAACTTGTCAATCAACCGTTACCTTTTGGTGTATTTGCAATATGATCTTTGGATAGCAATTGATTTATTTTTCTTATCTCTTATGTGTAGATATCCTAGTCTGTCACATGTTAGTTTTAACTTAGCTTTTATTTCCTGTAGTGTATCTTTATTATAGTTAGAACATGACCCCACAAGCATGTATTATTGCTTTAATATTGATTGTGTTTGAATAAAGGATATTGTCGTCTTGTCTTGTAGATAAGGCAAAGCAGCCTCAGTTGTATTTGCATTATTATTTCTGAGTTTTACTTTTAAAGGGCAAACCATTAAAAAGTGCACATAGTTTGCAGGAGTCCAGGAAAATTATTCCAAATATTCATTGATTTCAAGTTCCTGAAGCAGGTAAATCTTGAAGAGTTTACGTAACGATATTTGGAATATACAGCATTTCTATTTGGGAATGTTTAAGTCCACAGAATTTATTTTCTTTATGTTGAGAAGTACTGTAAGAGTTGTCAGGTAACTCAGATGGAAATTTGACAGGCCTTAGCTGTAATTCAAATTATTAGTACAGTTTTGGTCATTAGTGGAACATAATATTTTATTGGGACATTTTTTAGTGAGTGATTAACCCATTGACTCCTGGGGATTCCCCATTGACAAGTAAAATCTTCTGGTGTTAGACATTTTAACAACTTAATTTTGAAAAAAATGCAAAAATCTTAACATTTTCTGCTAGATGCGGGCCTCCGCGGAAACAGTGTGCAAATATTTAGTCGAAAGAGATACCATTTGGAAATTTAGTGGTATATTTTTTGCTCCACTTTTAAAAAGATAAACGCATGAATTGAAATCAAGATGGTACTCCATTAGCCGGTAAGCTCCACAAACAAATTTCCACTCAAACACTGTCACAGCAACCTAGACTCGTGTTGACCTTGAAATTGTTAAAGAAATTTCCCTCGTAGCACTGTTGGCTAAAAAGTACGGTGGCCCACAACTAAAAAGAGAATCTCGCTGGCATAAAAACGCACTATGCAGTCAAAACATTCGTCCGTTTTACTGGCCTGAAAAAGGTTTTTCTTTATCGACAGAGATTGGATAAACACCCGATGGCAGCCATGTTTGATTTGAGCTATTGAAGTCACATGACAGGGCCTCGACCAATCAGACATTTTTCGCCAGTGAACACGAGGGCGCCAGCACCTTCAGCACTCATGCGCAGACACTCACTCCAATTTTGGGTAGTATGTGGTGTAAGCTTGCACAAAACGTCCCGAGTGATTCAATCGTTTTCTACCCAAAATTTTCCAAACGTCATATTTAAATGTCCTTTGCAATGAAGTATTGATTAATTATTCTTAGACCTTTTGCAGAAACGTCCTAATAAGCAAAATTTTTGTTTGTTTTCACTTTCATTTTTTTTCAAGCGCAGTGTACTGATCTTTCAGCTTTCAGTATTCTGTTGACCTGGTTCCTGGAGATTCGAGAAATAAGGCCCTGTTTACAAGCAGGTAGGGTAACTCTGTTGCTAGGGTTACCCTAACAGAAGGGTTGAAGGATAGCCCTGGTTTACAAGAAAAAATTCTAGCTATGGTCACCTTCTTTACGTCTCTGGTTGACGTGTTCCGTTATGTGCGACTAAACGGGGCCGAAGTTTACACAGTTTAGTGCCAAGGTAATCCTATCTGCCTAGCAGGGTTACCCTCTCTCCTTGAAAACAGACCTTTATAAGTCTGTTTAGATGTAATTATTATTTCCGAGACCACTATCGCGTCAAATGACAAGAGTTGATTAGTTTCTCAACATGACAGACTATAACTGTTAAGGACGGCGCCTACTATTGTTATTGCGCATACGTTTGGCGCATTTCGAGATACTCGGATTTCCTATGGGTGGTGCTTATTAATACAGGGATATTTTTGCATTTAGCAGCTCAAAACTATATGGAGAAAGCAGAACTTAGTAAGTGCTCTTAGAATCCAAAAAGAAAATTGGGGGTAACCAAGTATTTTTCAGAGATAATTAAGCTTCAATTTGGAGAAGAACGCCATACACTGCTTTGTATTTTAAAGCTTTTTACAAATTTTGTTGATTAATTATCTTCGAAAAATGCATGGTTACCCAGAATTTTCTTTTTTCGATTTCGATAACACTTGCTAAGATCTGCTTTTCCCGCATATTCAGTAAACCACGCAAAAATATCTTTGAATTAGTAAGGCACCGTCCTTAAAACCATGTTACGACCTACAGTTATTATTTTACCAAGGGCGATTTGTGAAAAGGTAACAGTCACTGAATAATTTGACGAACCATTGTATGCTGCAAGTAAGGAGAAGGGGTACAAAATTTATTGGGACACCTAAAACAATGGGCAAAAAATCGATACAAAGGTTTACCTCATGTTTTCTAATAATTTCCCTTATAAGCCTCTCAAGGATTTTTCTTACAAGGGGGTGCACCCTTAAGAAATGACAACTGAAAGGTGTTTCTTTTTTTGGAGAATACTACGCATTTTAGAA
>OX421449.1:41517170-41519670 GCA_949126865.1 Montipora capitata | reverse complement strand
AACACGCCAAAAAAGAACTTGGCCAATATCCAGCCATCTTGACCGAACAAGCTTGGTCAATAACCCACATATATCGAAAGTAGGCCATCAATTTTCCAAAACTTACTGCATTATAAAAATTATGGTTGGCCATTTGTTGCAAAATTCAACAATACATATTTGTATGCAACAATCTATATTGATTCAACTTCAACACAGGATATTTTCGTTCAACGGCTATATTCATTCAACTTCAACACGGGCGTTGTTTATTCAACAATTAATTTTCTTATATTCATTCAACTTCAACACGGGTTATTTTTGCGCAAGTAGAATATTTATTCAACTTCTACGCCTAAAGTTATGTTTCATGGAACGAATATATTTATTCAAGTTCAAAAAAAATATTTTCATTCAACAAAAAATATTTATTCAACTCTTTGCAAGTTCCCGGACATCGATAACTTCTTATTCAACAAAGCTCCACCTCCCTACCCCCCTGCTACCCCTGCTTAAAAAAAGAAGAGCGTGACCTGGAAACAGCGCAGCATGGCGGCCCAGGAACAGTGTTTTGATGATATTGTTAGTACTTCTTTTATAGGAAGTTATGACAGGTCTGCACGGACTCCTTCAAATTTGTTTTTGCGGTTGCCTCGCGTTGGAGCCTAAAAGAAACTATATTTTTGCTCTGACGAGCGTGTCCTTGAGGGATTTACCCCTTCTGTATGATATTATCGGAGGTTTTAAGTAGATCCAATTCAGCATAGGCTGTCTTTCTATGATGTTCCATAGTTCTACCAATAACTTTTTTAAAGACGTTTGACCGCTGGGTGGTACGTAGTGACAATTAAAACGCGAAATTCTCCTGTTTGTTTTTTTCTTTTATGTTACAGGACCCAGCCGATGGTCAACATGGAGGCAAACTTGACCTCTTGCAGACACCTCTATATGATAGTATTTGGATAGCCGCGTTCTTTCAGGCGTTGTTTGAATTTCTCAAGGCTCTCTTCAAATGAATTCTTCATTTAATGTTCTTCAAATGTTGTTTTCGAAGAGTTTGTTCTAAGCAGTCAAATAGGCCATGTTCGATATATCAATCTTCACACATGGCTACGAGGCCTTATGGTTGAATTTGAGTATTTTTTGTGTGTGGAAATCTCCCTTGAAACTTTTGAGACAAAGAAAACAGAGCTGAGCCGTGAAATTTGACCATAGAACCTCGCGGCCATGCCTGAATATTGATATATCAAACTCGGCCTATTCACGTGCACCCTGGTCAGAGTTATTGGCCGTTTTTATGCTAGAGACGTTAAAGTCGTCAAGACGCATTTGACGTCTGAGACGTTAAAGCCGTCTGGTATAAAAACGGGACCCATAAAAGTAGACAAACTAACGGACAAAAACAAGATTTTTCTAAAAAAAGACTAGGTTCTATTATCGGAAGACACTGGGCACGAGCAAAGTCGGCACCAAATAAACGTTAACACACGAATATATGAGCAAATAAACGTGACGGAATTGCAGCTACTCAAATTTATGTCTCAACGTCGCCTAGAAGGACAGATGCAAATATTTTTTGTGACAGAAATCAGTCTAGGAATCAGGATATTTTCTGGCGATGGACGAGGAACTAGATTTAGCCTCGGCGCATGGCTTGTTTTTTCTTGTCGACCAAGAGAGCAAGGAAGGAACAAAGTGCAGATTAACAAAGGACTCAGGGCTAAATGTGTCCAAGTTAGGGCGTCCCGTTTTTATACTAGACGCATTTAACGTCTGAGACATTAAAGTTGTCTGTTAAGTGCGTCTCAACGACGCACTTAAAACAAGACGTTTAAGTCGTCAGACGTTAAATGCGTCTGTCTTATTTCTCGTTTTTATACTAGACGTTAAAGTCGTCTTGAGACGACTTTAACGTCTCTAGCATAAAAACGGCCATTGTCTGTCCTTGTGTGGGCCCATTTCCATCAGTAGGGCTAACGCTCATATGGTTCATATGGGGTAGATATCTAGCACTTCACATTACACTCTAATCATTTAAGTCTATTCACTCACGCTTCACCTTTGATAAGGCCAGGGGGGTAGGGAGGTGGCGCTTCGTTGAATAGGGACCTTAAGATCTACGACGGCGACGTCAACGAAAACGTCACCTCAAAATAAAACTTTGCTCTATTATGAGTCGTTCGCGATTATTCCATCTCGTTCACGTCCTACAATATGGGCGAAGTATCCTAAAAATAAATTGGTACGAGCGATTTCAGATTGAAAATAGAGAATGAAAGATTCTGTGTTGCATGCTCACGTTGTCGTCAAAACCTAAAATTTGGTGATTTCACGTCTTCGTCATGCAGAGAACCGCAAAAGTATGAGCAATAATCCGTGCCGCACGTGCAGCACGATTATTTATGCTCTTTTAACCAATGATATCACTGTTTTGCGGCGGCGTCGTCGACGTCGTCGTCGTAGATTTTAAGCTCCCTATTAAATAAGAATTAATCGACGCCCGGGAACTTGCAAAGAGTTG
>OX421449.1:41497170-41512170 GCA_949126865.1 Montipora capitata | reverse complement strand
ACGCTTTATTCTTCATTCAACTGCCTATGACGGCGCGAACTCAACCCATGCGGTGAAAGCGAAAAGCGGTTAAGACTAGAAAACAAACAGATACAAAAATTACTTAGGTAAATGAACTAATCGTAAACAGAAACTCGATGAAAAGATACACTTACATTTGTTAGGAGCTGGTAACTGAATATTGACTGCTTGAAGCGAAGAAAGTAACAAACTGCCGAAAGCGAAACTGCAAGAACTACTCACAAGCGAAAATGACTGATCGAAAAAACCCTAGAAATGACTAAATTAAGCCTTAAATACCTCTAAGAGAACGAATAAATTAAGCACTAAGTTCCTAATTAATTCTGACAACTGCATTCCTAAGAGAGGAATGCAACCCCGCTAATGAGCAGGCGTTTGGATCTAACACCGGCCCCTAAGTGTGAGACAGCTTAAGTCGAGTCACTTACATGAAACAGATCTAAACAGAAACTACGCGAGCCAGTTCATAGGAGCCGCGTTAAGTACAGTTTTGCATTATACCAAGTGCACACTAGGAAACTTATTGCCGGCGGAAAATATTGAACTAGAAATTTAAAACAACGTTTTTCAATCTGGAAATCGAGTCTTAAAGTCAAACAACGTTCAAAATTGGCATCTTGGATCACTTCATTCTTCTCCTTCAACCAGAAGGCAGAGTTTATCAATAGGTCTTTCAAAAACACCTGATTTCATGCTCACTTTCGCACGGCGAACAAATCCTCTCTTGTCGGGGAACACCTCAACGATTTTCCCTAAAGGCCACGAATTACGGCGTGAACTTTCAGTTGCGACTAAGACGATGTCTCCAACTGCAAGATTTCTCCTTGGAAGAACCCATTTTTGACGAATCTGTAAGAGGGGAAGAAATTCCTTGCACCATCTCCTCCAAAACACATCCGCGAGATACTGCACTTGCCTCCAACGGCGTCTTGAAAGTAGATCTTTGTGCTGGAATAGACCAGGAGGCAAGGGGGCTTCAGATTTTAGTAAAAGCAAATGATTAGGAGTCAAGGCCTCCAAGTCGCAGGGGTCGCTGGATACGGCCGAAATGGGTCGACTGTTAAGGATGCTTTCGACCTCGCACATTAGCGTGGGTAGACTTTCATCATCGGTTATTTGCTCCCTCAGTAAGGACCGAAGAATCTTCCTGATGGTTCGTATGCATCTTTCCCAGATACCTCCAAAATGGGAACCGTAAGGGGGGCTGAAGGTCCACTTGATATTTTTCTGCAAAAGAGAATTGTGGATTTTCTCTTGGTTCCACTCTGAAATAGCATCGCGGAGCTCTCGCTCACCACTTGTGAAATTGGTGCCATTGTCTGAATAGATTTCCTTTACTTGACCTCTTCTCGCAATACATCTTCGAAGAGCCAACAGAAAGGAGTCTGTGTCGAGGCTGAAAGCAACTTCTATATGCACAGCGCGGATAGCTAAGCAGGTGAAAATAACACCGTATCTCTTAACGAGACTACGACCACGACGAACTTGGAACGGACCAAAGAAATCTAAGCCAACTGACGTGAACGGTGGTCTGTCAGGTCGAACGCGATCTTCTGGCAAGTCAGCCATTTCCTGTTGACAAAGAGATGCTTGTGAACGTCGGCATATGACGCACTTTGCGAGAACACTCTTTACGGCTGAACTTCCCTGAGTTATCCAAAATCTTTCGCGGATGAGGGACAAAACATGCTCTCTTCCAGAATGGCCACACGCCTTGTGATAATGATCGATAATTAATCTGCTCACGCGATCATCTTTCGGGAGAATAATCTGATTCTTTGACTCTGAAGACAACGTAGAGTTGCGAAGTCTACCACCCACGCGCAACAGACCATTCACAAAGATTGGGTCGAGCTTGTAAAGGCGACTACTCTTCTTAACCTGCTTCTTAGGATTTGCCGTTTCCTCCGGGAAGGATTGCCGTTGGACGTGCTTTAGAATTTCTCCCTCTGCCTGTTGGATTTCTTCAAGGGTGATAAGCATAAGACTGCCATTTCGTGGTTTGTCTCCTTTACTCGCCTTGAGGAGATTATTTCTGTAACGGAAAAGCCAGGCAACGACTTTCACCAAGAGAGACCATGAGGAACATCTGCTAGCGTACTGCAATAATGGACTTTTAGGGGTGCTCAGAGAAGACACGCCGGCTCGAACTTCTCTTTTCATTTCAGGATCATTGTTTGCAATCTCGCCAAATAGCTCATCTTGCGCTGGCCACATGCTGTCATGCTTCCAAAGGAATGCCGGCCCCGTTAACCAACGACTTTGACGAAGGAAAATATCTGCCGTCAAACCACGCGAGGCGTCATCAGCAGGGTTATTATCGCCATTGACATGAAACCACTGATTAGGCTGAGACCCGTCACGAATAATCGCCACCCTATTGGCAACAAAGGTGTGGTACCGGTTTGTTTCATTCTTGACGTAGCGCAGAACTGCGGTACTGTCCGTCCAGAAGACCGACCTTGCATTGACTGAGATCTCCAACTCTCTCTTCAATAATCTGTCTTGCTTAACAGCTGTTACCGCCGCAGACAATTCCAGACGAGGGATCGTTATCATCTTCAACGGAGCGACACGTGACTTCGCGCAGAGAAAAGAGCAATGGGCTTCATTGCGGGCATTGACAAGACGAAGATAACTAACTGACCCATAACCGATTTCAGATGCATCAGCAAAATGATGTAGCTGACTGGACGTAATGACACCAAAACCATCTGGCTTCAGGCAGCGTTCGACAGAGAATTTAGACAATTTGGGTAAATCTGCCAACCATCGTTCCCAAGAAACCTCGTACTTTGAGGGGATCGCATCATCCCATCCTAGCTTCTCCCGGCATAAATCTTGAAGCAAGCGTTTGGCTGGCAACACGAACGGTGCAGCGAGACCAAGAGGATCATAAACTGAACTCACAACCGAAAGGATACCTCTTCGTGTTGGTGGGCTATGTTTCAGGTCTATCTTGAACCCAAAAGTATCCGTTTCTATGCACCATCGAACTCCAAGGGCTCTTTCGAATGGTAGATTCTCGTTACTAAGGTCCAAGTTCTTTACTTCTTTTGCGCGCTCGGCTTCAGGGATGGCATCAAGGACTCTGCGACTATTACTAACCCATTTGGTCAGATGAAATCCACCTCTTGACAGCAAACATTTCAAATCACTTGCATGTTGTAAAGCTTCTTCAATTGATGGTAAAGATTTCAGGCAATCGTCTACATAAAAGTTCTTGTTAACCGAGCTTACAACTTCCCTTGGAAAGTGGTCGCTGTTGTCCTCTGCCGTCTTTCGCAGGGCAAAGTTGGAACATGCTGGAGATGAAGCTGCTCCAAACAAATGCACAACCATCTGATACTCTTCGAGATTTTCGTCCAGGTTACCCTCAGGCCACCACAGGAAAGGGAGAAAGGTTCGGTCTTCTTCGGCTACTCTAACCTGGTAAAACATCGCTTCAATATCCGCCATGATTGCTATCCTTTCTTGGCGAAACCTCATCAATACACCGAACAACGTGTTCGTTAAGTCTGGACCCTTGAGCAACAGATCATTGAGCGACTTTCCCTGAAACTTCGCAGAACAGTCGAAAACGACTCGTATTTTACCAGGCTTGCGAGGATGGTAGATGCCGTGGTGCGGGATATACCACTTTACACAGTTTAACGCTTGCGTGTGCATGGGAACTTTACGGGCGTAGCCCTTCTCTAGAATCTCAGCCATAAAGACCTTGTAGTCAGCATACAGGTTTTTGTTACCATGGAGCTTCCGCTTCAGCCATAGCGCTCGCTGTTCAGCTTGTACCCGATTGTTTGGCACCGCGACTTCACGATCTCTGAATGGCAAAGCCATTTCGTAATGACCTTCTTTCAGAACTGCCGTACTATTTAGCACCTTTAAGAAACGCAGCTCCTCTTGGGACATCTCAGGTTTATCATCTGCACTGGATTCGGGGAAATCACCATTGTAGTAGTCCTTCAGCATCTGGTTGAGATCTTGGTCAGCCTTGGAAAAGAAACTGGATATGCGTGAGCGGTGGCTACGACACCCTAAGGGACCATTCACAACCCAACCTAAAATTGTACGGGACGCGTAAGGGCCGCCATCTTGACAATGCCTCACTTCTAGAGGATCGAGGATCTGCGGGACGTCACTGGCTATTAGGAGACCGACTTCTGCTTCTACATCCGGCAAATACACTCCACTCAAATGTGGCCATTTGTCAACATCAACCTGGTTTGGGATATCCTCCTTTGATACGGGAATCTCGGGTCTTGTGTACAAGGGAGGCAATTTGACAAACGCGTTCTCCTCCAGGTCGGAAATAGCCAGATCTTGCAGAACGAAACTGTCAATGAGGCTGTTCTTTCGGTCCAACGTTGTTAAAGAAATCAAAGTTCTTTGGCCATTTACTCCTAACTGTCTCATTAGGGCTTCAGTACAAAACGTGGAAGAACTGCCGCTATCCAAGAAGGCGTAAGTGATTACAGGTGTCCCGTTTCCTTTAGGCCATACTTTAACTGGAACAATGGCCATAGCTGTCCTCGAGGTGTCTGTCCCAACAAAGGGACTAATTCTTCCGCCTGTATTGACCATAGCACTTTGAACACGCAGAACCTCCTCGCGAGACGAGGTACTTGCTGTGGCATTGTTAGCTTCTGGGCAACGTGCAACAGAATTCGTGTGGAGAACTGTTGGATGTTTTCTTGTGCAGTTGACAATTGCACACGTTTTCCGCTTCGGACAATTCCTTGCTATGTGCTCAGTAGACAAACAACCGAAGCAAAGACGCTTAGACTTCATAAACTCAATTCTTTCCCCGTAAGGGCGACTCCTAAGAGATTTGCAGCTCTCTAGGGCGTGATGATCGTTGCAATAAAGGCAAGAGACTTCTTCTACTGGCGGTAAGACTGAACGTGGCAATTCCCTGGTAGCAGGTGAGGTCAGGCAATTGTTAACATGCGAAGCAAAACTACGTCTCTCTTTCGTTTTCTCGTGGGATCCTTTATTCAAGAGACCTCGACGTGTATCAGGTTTAGGCCTAGAGTCTTCGACAATCTTCCCGAAGAGAGGGTTGGTCGCTACGCGAGCTTCATGGTCGACAAACTCAGCGAGGTCATTAAACCGGATAGCCCTTCCTTGATCCTCCATGATTTCATCTACCAAGCGGCGCCATCTTACTCTTAAACTGAACGGCAACTTCAGAGATAACTTCTTAATGGTTTCGGGTTGTTCAAGCTTGGTTAGGTTCCTACTACTCTCCATGGCATTCTTGCACCTCATAAGGAAAATGGCAAATCGATTTAGGGCTTGGCCATCCTCTGCTTTCACATCGGGCCAATTCAATGCCTTGGTTTCATATGCAGCTACAACGTGGTAATTATCACCAAACTTCTTCCTGATCAGTCGTTGAGCTTCTTGATAACCATTTTCAGGTGGGAGATAATGGCACGATCGCACGAGCTCTCTCACATCTCCACTAGTAAACTGCTCAAGGTAATAGAGCCTTTCGCTACTGCTTGACGTCTTGGACTCGATTATACTCTCAAACGCTCTTACGAAGGGTTCATATTCCATAGGGTCTCCGTCGAAGATAGGGACACGAGGCTGAGGGAGAGAACTTTTCTTCTGTTGTATTGCAAGCATCTCCACAATTTTATTCTGTTGCTGTTGCAGAGCGTTCTGTTGCTGATGGAGACCTAACATTTCGTGAAAAGCCCTTTCGCTTGGCGAAGAAAGCACTTCGGAGGACTCTGAAACAGCTCTTTCGTTGTTAATAGGCAAGGGGGGATGGTGCCACTCTGCTGCTTCTTGGTTAGGGTTAGAGCGATGCTTTTCTTCCGGAAAATGAGGATTTTCTTTACGTGGCTTCGATTCTAAATTTATAGGGTCAGGAACAACCAAGCGTGGTTTAGGAGCGGTCTCCTTACGTTCCAAAGGACACGGATAATCGACAGCTTCTACAATGGATGTTAATGCTTGTTCACGGGCCTGGGATTTAGCCAACTTCGTTTCTAGAGTTAAGCGTTCTTCTTCCAGTTGAAGGTGAAATTTATGTTTCTCTAGTAGCTGTCGCTTCTGAAGAACCGCCTCTTCCGCTTTTAACTCTGCTACACGTGCAGCTTCTTTAGCTCTGGCCACGGACAATGAAGATACATTACTTCCACGCGAACCACTGCGAGAAGAACGATGAGATTTTCTACTAGAAAGTCTGGAGGCTGAGGTTCTCGACACGATCTGACTTGCAGAGTCTTCTGGTTGCAACTGAGAGTCTAAACGCGCCACTTCCTCAGTTCTTTTAATCCAACCTTGAACTTCGTGGATAAAGTCATCCTTTCGAACAGACTCACGTTCGAAAGATTCATGGCACCTCAAAATGCTCGACTCGTCAGACAGGTACGACATATATACAACATGAGCTTCTTGGAAAGCAGCGAATGCAGCGACAAACTCTGACATTTTCTCTTTAACGCGAGAGGCGTTCCCTTCGCGGGACAGCAACACTTGAATTTCATTCCTTTTAATTGTAACTACCGAGAGATATCCAGATCTGGAATTCTTCAGCCGCCGAAGGTCTTCGAGTGAAATAACTTGATCTAGTGCCGCGCTAGCAGCGCCAACGACAACATCACCACCACCGGGACCATGTTCTTTCGCCGCCATCAAATCTCGGCAAACTCAGGACAAATTCTTAACGATGTGATCTTCTTACGACTATAAAACTCCAGCGATAAAAATTCAAACACGCTTTATTCTTCATTCAACTGCCTATGACGGCGCGAACTCAACCCATGCGGTGAAAGCGAAAAGCGGTTAAGACTAGAAAACAAACAGATACAAAAATTACTTAGGTAAATGAACTAATCGTAAACAGAAACTCGATGAAAAGATACACTTACATTTGTTAGGAGCTGGTAACTGAATATTGACTGCTTGAAGCGAAGAAAGTAACAAACTGCCGAAAGCGAAACTGCAAGAACTACTCACAAGCGAAAATGACTGATCGAAAAAACCCTAGAAATGACTAAATTAAGCCTTAAATACCTCTAAGAGAACGAATAAATTAAGCACTAAGTTCCTAATTAATTCTGACAACTGCATTCCTAAGAGAGGAATGCAACCCCGCTAATGAGCAGGCGTTTGGATCTAACAACGCCTTTCCCTAATTAAATTAAAGGTATTTCCTAAAAAGAGTAGGAAGGGGACAAATCAAGATGGTGTAGAAATGGTCTGAAGGAATTGAATGTTTTTGATGAGCCCTCTCTAAGTTATGACACTTTTCCCTTCAATGGCTTCACCAAAAACCCACCCTTCAGTCTGAAACAGGAAATGGTTTGAGTTTAAAAAAATAGCTTTCCATAAACACCCTAAATTGGTTAAAAATTCCAATAATGAAAGGCACATGTCATAATTACCAAAACAAAAAAAAGAATCATCCAAGGTTGTGGACAGGGGATGCACTATTTAAAGTCACATCATCCCCTCTAAACAAGGAAGGCATATCTGAAATAAAATTAAAACCCTTCTAATTGGGCTCAATTAGATCAGTATTTGCCCTAGATTAATCTTATTATCACATACGGGACAAAATTACTGAATGTTGATTGGCTGAGACAGAGGGAATTTTTCCTTAATCACAAGGGCACTTTTGTTAACCAAAAGGGCATGATTACTTGATCCTGATTGGTTAACAGTTGCTTATCCAGAGCAAGTGAAGTTACAAGAGAATCTTCAACCAGATTAAACTTAGTGTACTTTTTTTACCACATATAAAATAAAATTTATTTGAAGCAGTGTTTCTGTTGACAGCAATGATTTAGTAAATTGAACTGAACAAATGTAAGCAAATGGGAACGTGTTGATTGTCATTTTTCACAGCACTGAACGGGTTTCCCTCAATAATTTTGCCCTTTATGTGGTAAACATGTAATCACAATGTGCCAATTAATTGCCCTTGTTGCAAATTTCGTGAAAATTTTGAAAATACATGTGAAATGAACCCTTAATTGCCCTTGGGCCCATGTGATAACATATACTAAATGAAGCAAAAATTACACCAAAGTGAGTACAAAACCTTAACTGTCAAATTTAATTGTTATCAAGCCACTAAGAAGGCTATCATTTGCCACTAGATAAACTAAAACCAATTGATATATGTCTTAAAAATATGACATTTCTATTAGTCTACTTTACAGCAACACTCTCACATTCTAAACAGCAAAGGAAAAAATAGAACTAGAAAGTTGAAGACATTTAAAAAAATAACTATGCAAATCTCTTTACTAAAATTTTCTGCAGCTATAGGAATTTACAGCCAAAACACAAATAGTGTAGTTATTAAATGCAGTTGCTACTTACCTAACATTTAATTATGAAGACCTTTAGAGCAGCAGAGATTTTATAAAATAATTTGAAGAATAAATGTTACTTAAATTAAATAATAAATCTAAAAATATAGACAAAGAGAGGACTAGTGCCAGATAAGCTATTTAAAATGGCCAAAACAATGTTAGCCAGCAAAAAAATGGGAAGGAGTTTTGCTACAGGCTTTTTATAAATTCTTGTGGTCATTTCAATTACTAAAACTTATCTGACTCTGTAATTGTGCACAACATGACTTTTTATGCTTTTAAGTGAGAATTGCACAATATAGTACAAATGTTCTTAGTTTTTAAAAGTTGGGATAACAAAATTATTGCACAGATCAGTCTGTAGTACTATGCATTTTGCCAATACAGAGTACATCAACCTTTTTTACTTTTACATTTTACACAATAAAATTAATAATATAATATTATACAAAATTGAACTGTTTAAAGTTGCATTTTGAGTTCTGTAATTTTTCAAGTTAAATTTATAAATACATGTACTTGATGCCAAAACTATCGAAGTCCAAGTGTCTAAATTCATACACCAACAATTTGCTCACAAACCAAACGTACAAAAACATTTCCATGAGAAATTGCGGCCACAAAAATGTTGGCTTTACAGCTATATTTTTGTATGCTTATGCTTTAGCCAATGGGTACTGAAAAACCATAATTCTGATACAATGACGACAATAATAATATGATTGAACAATAATAATTATTCTACAACAATTAGAGCGAGTTTCAATCGAGTGTTGTAAAAACAAAACAAAGGTAGTTACTTTGGCCATGCAAAAAAAAAACGGAGGCAATGAGGTAAACCAATCAAAACTCAAAGTAATTACACATAGCTGACACAGAGCGCAGGAAAATGAGCACGCGTGAGCCACGATTGGTTTTGGTCTCACTTCTGAATTGTTGAAAAAGTGGTGCGAGAACTTTGAACCAACCAGTGAGTGACGTATATAATCATAAACTAAAGCTATTCGCTAATTACTTTCTACACTCAATTGAAAACCGCTCTATTGTATAAGCGTGATAATGATAATAACCACAACATTTAATTAAGGGACTTCGTCATGGTGATTATGCCTGCTGATTAACATCTTCAAATCAATAGCATAGATTGATAGATAATAACCTAGTCTGTTGAACACAGTAACTACACTGAGGCTACATTCAATGTCTTCTTTTGTTACCAATGACAGGGAAGCCATTGTCTGGGTGGATTTAAAAATAGGCAAAATGTACCTACAACTGGGATTAAAACCTTCGTACGGAAAAGACTTCCAACAGATATAATAATAATAATAATAATAATAATAATAATAATAATAATAATAATAATAATAATAATAATAATAAAAGTAGCAGAGTTCTATGAAATTCAAGAAAAGTTCAGATCTGAAAGAAAATCAGTTGTGAAGTTTCGGTCAGAAATATCCAAAAAATTCCTACGACATCACCCCCTTAACTATGGCTGGTACAGTAGGAAGGTTAACAGAATGTGCACAACTTAATAAAGATCAAGTAATAAAATTTAAAAAGAAATATAAGAAACTGTTCACACTGTGTCAACATCTACAGTAGGTCCATTCACAAACCCTTTTCCTTTTGGGAGTGAGACTTACAGAATTAATATTCTTTGGAATGACCTCCTCTTCCTTAAGATAATTAATTTTTACTACTTTTTTTGTCTCTACAATAATATTAATTATGGAAATTAGTTTGAATGTGTCATCAGACAATAATCCCATACTTTACAAAAATTTATCACTTGAAACAATAGTACATTATCAGTGCTGGAAATAACAGTCGGTCATCGGACATTGTCCGACCAAATTTTGAAAATGTCCGGCCAATTTCACATTATGATCGGACATGATGACCGAACATCTCACCAGCACATCTTGAGTTATCTTCTACAAGGCATTGTCAGTCAATGTTTTATGTCCGGCCCAATTTGTCAAATGTCCGACCAAAAGGAAGATTTGAAAGGACATATGTCCTGTGAATAAAGAAAAATTATTTCCCGCACTGCATTATACAATGTCCAATGTAAATTATTGCATGCCACACAAGACACTCGTGAAGTGTCCCCTTACTCTTCTTCCACACTAGTATCTCAGAATACAGACAATAAATAACAGGGTGAGGCTAAAATTAATCGTGTGGGTGGGTGGGTCGTAGGTCACGTTTGTTTGAAGATAAAAAAAAAAAAGATATATATTAGCTCCCTCAGTGCTCGGTCAAAATTTGTCTTAGGTCTTTGGTCTTGTCTGTTTCGAGAATTTCCAGTCATTGATAAAAAAAAGGTTTAGGGGTTAGGGTTAGGTTAGGGTTAGGGACCCACGACCCATGACCCACGACCCATGACCCACCAACGCCGATTAGACACTCTCTAATTAACACTACAATGTGTCCCCTGAACTCTCCCTCTCAAGTTAAGATAAAGAGCAACCCTGACCCAAAAATTACATTAACCATAACACCCACTGTACCTCATCGTTAAAAAAAAGGAAGCAAATGACCAAACTTAATGGGACACTGTGTGTCGGATATCGAGACTAGGAATGCATCTTACAGGGCTTTCGATAGCTTTTCAAAGTACCGGATTTGATAATGAAAGTACTGGACAAGGTTATTTTCTGTTGCAAGGCCGATTGCAATTGCCTTGGGTGTGAACCATCAAGGAGATCTGGGTCCCCTATACATTTGGAGAAATAAAAAACACTAAACTTATCACGTGAATGAAATGCCAACAGATTGATTATTTCATTTAGGAAGCAAAATAAGGCCATGTGACTTCTTGTTAGTTTAAGGGATTTAATGTGCGTTATTACCTTGTGTTTCTTCAGCCCATGGCAAAGACACCAAATCTACACACCTACAGCATCAAAGTACTGGACGCGAAATGGTAAACAACTGGACAAAAACCCTGATCTTATTACATGCATTTCTGGGGCCGGTTGCTCAAAGCCTGGTTAGCGACCCGGGGGGGGGACTCCCATATGAAACAGACGGGGATGCTCGTCGGAAATTTTGAATTTAACCCCTAAAGGAGACCAATCTAGGCGTGGCTTAAGCAAATTTTGACCCCTAAAAGAGACCGTTTAAAAACACAAAAATACGACACGCAATGAGTTTTAATGATAAAAAGGCATAATCATCAAATGCTTTTATCTAAAAAGAAAATTTAAAAGGAAATTTGACTTCTGTTTCTCTTCGCGTAATTCTGTGTTACTTCGCGGAACCCTAAACGAGACCGTGGTGGCATAAAATATTGGCGCTTTGCCCGGAACACCCTAAGCGAGACCAAAATCCAAAATTTACACCCCTAAGCGAGACGACAAGCATCCCCGTCTGTTTCATATGGGAGTCCCCCCCCCGGGGTTAGCGATAATCAATGGTTAAGAGGTATCAAAACCTATAGGTTTCCATGGTATTTAACATTGGTTAACACTAACTATGCTTTGAGCAACCGGGCCCTGGACATAAGCATCTCAGCTTGGATGTTGTGCTTAGCTTATTGTTTTAGGGTAAAATATCATAGTCATGAAACTCCGGCTATAGATAATAGACACTTTAGTTTGGCACATACAAACCTAACAAAAATCCCTAAAATTACCATATAATTGCATTTAGGAAATTAAATTCATTTGAATACGGTATTTCTTTCAACTGCCAGTAAGCCTTGACATGTCACACATCAAAAAATTAATAAACTTAAAGGGGACGTTTAATAAACATTAAAATGTTGTGAGAATCTTTTTCTTTTCATCCTCATACAATCTAAATTATACATAGGCATATTGATTTTCTACTGCTCTGGGGTGGCCATTAGCATTTGCGGCACTGGTTGTAATCCTTACGGAACCTCCTTGTATTGTTGCAGGTCTGGTTATCCTATGTGCCTGAAGGCTGAGTGACCGTCGCAGTCCCTCCCCAACAGTAGGTGAATTATTCCGCTGCAGTGAGCCACCTGGCAGTGTTGTGCTGCTGCCCGTATTAACAAAGACTACAAAATTTGTCAGCATAACATCAGATGGCCCACCACTCTCCAAAGGAATTGGATTGGCTCTAAAATGCTCCAGCATCTCAAAGATGCTTTGAAACCAAAGGTGTTGAACACGACATTGGCCTTCCACATTCAATGCAAGTCTGAGGTGCTGAAAAGAATCAATAATTTAATATAATACATTAAATGATACGATTGAACAGGTAAATATTTAAGAAAGGGCTGTAATTAAAGATTTAGAGTTCTTTTTCATTTAGCCAAGTCTTTCTTAGCCACCTGGGACTTAATGTAAAAATAGTGGCTACACTTTTCATGTGGTTTTTATAGGAAATCATATGAATGCAAGTGCATTTTGAGATGCATAGGCATGAGTGATGTTATCAAAGTTTTCAAAATGATGGCAAATGCAATTTGAGAAGTTTCAAAACATCACGAGTGACCATAAATCACAAAATGCAGGAGCAAGTTCATACAAGTTCTCACTGCTTTTCCATTAGCAACTTCCATAATATTACTGCACTCTATTTTATAACCTCTATTGCATTCAAGTTCTAACTAATAATATTTATGCATAATTTGACAATGACCAATCAGAAATACAAGAATATTATCTGGTTGAGCGTTATAATTTAAGATGGGGATAAACAAGAGCTCAAGCCACTCATTCCTGAATGAAAATATTCTGCATGACCTCATGCATGTAAAAAAAAAAGTAGTAATATTGGACACTGCTATCTCAAAAAAAAATTCTTTCTGCATCCTAATACCAACAGTTACCTTAAGTTATTCAGAAATACTGTAACATTGTCATGTAGCAGGGGTCGAAATGTTCCAGACTGTTTACCTGTGTCTAGTGACAGGCAGAATATTTTTTTACCTGTCTCCACCAACATCCAACTTGAACAATATTATTTTAATATTATTTTATTTTCACTTTTTAAAACTCAACTGTGGTTGTACAATCATTAATCATAAACTGATAGAAAGCAATGACATTTTGTTGTCAACTTATTGTCTCAGCCTATTGAGGCCTTTGGTTTGGCCCATAAGCATCTACTAGTCTCCTAGTTTTCTTAGCATCATTCCACCATAATCCAATGGCAGGCTCAGGGTTAAAGTTCTTTACAGTGACCCTGCTAAGGGCAACATGCATGAGGTCATTCATGCATGTTGCCCTTAGCCCTTCATATGAGCGGACATTCTTTATGCACATCGACTCACAGCCTGAGATGAATTTGTTTCTGCTTGTTTTATCAAACTCTTTGTGGTAAGAGCAGAACATCTTCCATCCTCTACTGACAACCACCGGCACCCATCTTTCCATTTCTCGTTGAACTTGAATAGTCGCACATTATTCTTTTTCGTTGTCTGTGTTTCCAAATTCTCTTCTACGTGTACTTCTTCAACTTCTGCTTCTTTAGCACATTGCTTGTCAATGGGTAAGAAAACGATCCATATTGCGAACTCATGCTTGATCGGCAAAGAAACGCGGGAGCAAAACACATTTGCTGTCTTTGTCATGTGCACTACAAAGATTGCATCTTGCTTTTATTAAGTAGAGTCTGGTAACTACTGTGCGAGAGATGCACGAGTGAGAACGACTTCGGGTGGAGAAACGGATGAAAATATTATTCAAATCGATAAATTCTGTATTACTGAGGTTTTCTTACATGTACCTGTCGCCACCGACAGGCATCAATATTCTTTACCTGTCACTTCATAAAATAACCTGAAATCGACAGGTATACAGGCAACATTTCGACCCCTGTGTACAAACCAATGGTTTTAACCACATTTACTGGTAAAATACATTGATGATCAACAAACAAATAAGTATGTGTACCTTTGCTCTTCCCTGGTAATTGAATGTTAAAACATATTCTCCACGTCTTGTTTCACTTTGCCTTACTAAGAAAATTCCATGCCATTGCTGGCCTCCCTGTGACACCAGGTGAGATGCCTCAATTCTGGGTAAGGTTCCATGGAACCATGGGTAGTTTGCAAGTGGGTGATTTTCAACTGATGCCGTGACCCACACAGGGTTTTCTAAGAGCAATGAAAATCACATTACACTTAACAATCTCTTCATCCACTATCCACTTCATCCCAATGACTCCCAGGAGTGAGATTTACTAGATTTTACTCTATCTTATGCCAGACGTTTCTACTCGTCAATGGGGAGGAAGGGGGGGGGGGGGGGGGGGGGGAAAAGGGGATTTACATGTACATGTAGGAGTCAATGAGTTAAATAATTTTCTAAAGAATAAACCAATCAATTAAGACAATTACATATGTTTCAGCATAAAAATAAGGAGTGATAAAATGGTTTATTGGGAGAAAAAAAATTAATCAGGTTTTTGTCCAAAAGGAGAATACATTTCAGTCATCTCACTGATGAGGGAAAAAAGCTGTCCAATTTGATGATACATAAGAAAATTGTGAAGCATTCAAACTGCTCATTTTTTTCTTAAGGGATCACCTTTGTGTAACACTGGGAACTTTTTATGCCTTGACTGACTGCATACTGTTTCGCAAAAAAGTTATTTCATTTCCTCTAAACATGGTGAAAATAATAATTATCATACGAAACCTGAACCTGAACTA
>OX421449.1:41482170-41494670 GCA_949126865.1 Montipora capitata | reverse complement strand
TAAACTTACCTTCACCGTTTGTCTGTGATTCCCCTTGGGAGGAGATCGATCGCAACAAATCAGGCTGATTAGAGGGCAGGGTGGGTCCTGCTGGCTCAATGATGGTGGGTGACCGTGGAGGAAGCTCAGGTGGAGGACGACTGGGAATTCCGTCATCTACATATACAAAAAAAGATCACTCTTGAAGCTAATGGCCTTTAAAATATCCCTTGACATGGTACATGTTGCCTGGGATACCACTGTAAAACCCAATCAGAGAGGAAGGGTGTGTGAGTGTGGATAGGTTAGTAGAGCAGGAAAGGGAACTCAATTCAGGGCTTCTGACAGGGTGCAAAAAAGATTTGGGAATTATGCGGCACTTTCAAGTCTCATTATGCAGCAAGGAAGGTCTCTTTCAATTTTTTCTTGATTGTTGCTCTATTTTATATCTATTTTGCAGTGAAGGAAAGATGATTGTTCAAAGCAACAGTTGGAGGACATTTTAAGCCTTGAGTATAAACTGGTGTTTGGAAGTCCTGAGGTGATTTTCAACAACTATCCACACATTTCTCCTTTACTGAAAAAACATTTTTTTAAATGTGTCCTCATTGATGAGTCATTGCATTGTTACATGGTATGTAAGTTTCACTTAAAGATGTTTGTCTACATTTTAATCCTGGTCTAGCACGTCTCCAACACCTGAAGCGACCTGATCTTTTATGAGTGAAATCAATTGACTTTCTTGATGCTATCCCTTACTTTGTTAATCTTTCGAACTATTGTTTTGCCTCTATCAGCACAATTACAGCATAAAGTTTTGGTCCAAAAAGTATCACTGGATATCTCCTTTCCAAGCAGAGACTTGAGATTAAAACAAGCTTTCGCTTTGTTTCGCCCACCTCATGTCGTCAACTTACACCTAAAGTCTTTGTTTCTAATACCTTTAGCAAAGTAAACAAATTTCCTCTTTCGATTTCGGAGAAACAAAAACATGTTTGATTGTTTTCGTTGGATTGCGCCATTCAAGTGCAGGACTGTAAGCCACCAAATTGTGAATGATGTCATCCCCTTTTTGGCACAAAATGCAAATGAAAACCTTGCAAGACAGACAGGTCAACCTCTTGTGACTTCACCGCTCGCTCATCCACTTCACATCTGAAAAATCACACTTCCTCTCCAAACATTTTCTCCTGGGATTTTCATGAGGTCGACTTGTGGCAAGTCTATTTCTTGCCCTGTCTTTTGCCCAAAATGTATACAGGAAGGTCGAATCTTTTTTCCTGCGAAGAAGCGCTAGGCATTTTAACAACAAACTTATTTGTGAGGATGTTTGTTTCAAGGAAAAGAAAATACATGACATTGCATGACATCAGAAGACCTGTCAATAATTATTTTAAGTTTTGGGGAGCAAAATGATGGTAACAGGCCCTCAATGAAAATTAAGTCATTGATAAGATAATCTAGGATCAATATTATGTACAATTTTATACAGTATTATGGTGACAAGTCTAATTTTGAAGTAGGTTGTCTTCAAATGCAGTGGGGCCTGGAAAGGAACTAAACAAAGAGAAGGACATCATTGCAGCTTGCAATGTTTGTGTTGAAGGAAAGACATACAGTACATATCATTGACGGGTTCAGTTACGTACTCACAAAAAATGCAAGGTTTGTGATGATGAAGCAACAATGCATTTAAGACATACATATTATTAACTGGTTCACTTACGTAAAATGTACTCACAAAAAAAAAAAAAAAGACCAGCTCCCAGTTGGCTTGATATCTCAATTATTGGTAGAGCACTGTACTGGTATCCCACAATGTCATGAGTCATGGCCTGAATTTTTTAGGCTTTCCTTTCTTTACTGTTCAAGTAGCATTCCAACCTCGTTCCCAGGGTCTCTCATCTTCCCGCCCCTCTCTCGCTCCAGTGGGCGGGAAGATGAGAGACCCTGGGAACGAGGTTGGTAGCATTCTTAAAGTCTATACGACAGATTTTTTATTTATGTTTTTTGATTGATTGTACCCATTGTCCTGATAACTGCAATTTTTTTTTCGCTTTCGATAAAAAAATTTTCTTCCCCTGGTTTTTAGCCATGGAGTCAGGGAGTCAGGATGGCTTTGTGGTTATCAACTGTGCGTTCCACCTCTGCGACACAGGTTCAATTCTCAGCCACCGAGATCGTATACATGTAGGCTGAGTTTCAGTTGACCTCAAACTGACTCGAAAGGCTTTTCTCTGGGTACTCCGGTTTTCCTCCCTCAGCAAAATCAACTCCCAGCCTATTCCATCTGGCTGTGGTGCTGTGCTCCAAGGTCGTACATGGGTCGTGCTCAGGGACCAAGCACCTAGCCGGCAGCACAGCTCCTTCAGTCCAACCTTGTCGAGCCGTGCCCTTGGCAATTCAGTCTCCGACTGCGAGTAAGGGCATTTAGCAGGTCAGGCATTATTATTTATTAAAAGACGCAGCATTTCACTTCCGGTAGGGTACAAAACCGCGCAAGTACAGAAGGGGGACTGGAGATGATTGTGATGTCATCTCTGGAACGCTTGTACATATCTCTTGGTCATTCCTTTAAGATATTTTATTGTGAAGGCTTAATACGGTCGATTGATGCATTGCATCCTGCTGCAACAACACGAAAGACGAAGAAAATGATTTTTCTATCCATGAAACACCGTTTTACAGCGTTTCCAGGCCAAAAGTAGCCTGCGGAGAGCAGGGTGGGTGAAACAAAAGCCGAAAAATGCGTCTGCTCTCTGCAGGCTAGGCCAAAAGCTATCAAACAAAGACGAAAGTTGATCTCTTTTGTAACTTGACAAGGAAGAATCTGAGTGCCAGTACTGAAAAAAAAAATTCATTATTTGCTCGGTGCATTTCGCGCCAGTTGATTTTACACGCAAGTTTTCATGGGTCAAAGTTTACCAAAAGCAGTTACGGTAAAACATGATGACATTGCAGTTGTTCCAGTGCCGAAATTTCACTGTGTAAGGTCACCAAAGAAAGATATGAGTAGAGGACTAAGTATGAAGCAAGGTTCGGTAAGTTGCAACTTGCCTTTGTGTAATGTGTTACATGTAGCTTAAGTTTTTTGTCTTTTGTATTATCATCTACCTCTTGATATTGCTGTGGCTCCCTTTCAGAACTACTTGTAGCACTTGAAAATCTCCCAGAGATATCTCTCAAAAAAGGTGAAAGGTCAAATATTAAAAATTGACATCAAAATTTGATCTGAGTTTCTTATGGTTCAAACAAATATCTACAACTGTACGTATAATGGGTAAGACATCCACTTTCGTCTTCTTTTGATAGCTTTTGGCCTGGAATCACTGTATTTCATGGATAGAAAAATCCATATCAAGTCTTCACATGAAAATATCTCTGTCAAAGGAATGACAGGAGATGATGTCACAATCATCTCCAGACCCCCTTCTGTACTCGCACGGTTTTGTACCCCACCGGAAGTGAAATGTTGCATCTTTTAATGGCTAAAACTAGGGGAAGAAAAATCGAAATCAAACAAAATTTTTGCAGTTGTTATCAGGACAATGGGTACATTCAATCAAGCAAATAAAAAAAAATCTGTCATATACAGTGTACACTTTAACTACAATGATCTCAAAACTTAATGTTTGTGTTACGAGTAAAAGGGTAACTTGTTATTGTACCCAAACATACTAGATAAAGATTCTGTAAAAACTGAACAAAAAGAAACTAGTCATTATTTCAAACCATGAAAACTTGGTGTCTGTGAGCCATGTTGAAGACTAAAGGATCCTGAAGCCCTGTTTTGTAGATGCAATGATGAGGGAGCGTAAACATTTCTTCGTTTTGCTAAATTTGACACTGCCTCTGTGGGTTTTTTATCTGTGGAATAAGAACGTGCATAATTATTAAGTGAAATAGTTATTTTAAGTTTGTTTTTACCTCTTAGCTTTAACCATTTCCTTTATTGTTGGACGTTTACATCATGTACACCGGTGTTGAAGAAGATTATCATGATGACATTATTGTGTACAGAAGTTAAGCTCAACTTGGGTCATGTGACCTTAGCAGACAGTTGCTTTTTTTGTTACCTAAGCCATTACAAACCTACTCCCAACACCACAGCAGGGATTGAAATTAAAAAATATATATATTCACAATTTTTCAACAAGGTACAAAACTTTAGTCACAAGTTCACAAATTTAAGTTGTAAAGTGTCATTTTTTTTTACAGTATTATTTAATCGTAGGTCAGCAGGGACGTTGCTAAGTGCTGGCTGCTGGCAAAAATTGCCGTGTGAGAAAGGGGTTGTTGCCAGCTGAATTTTGCCTGTTGATCAAAGTGACTGAGAAGATTGCAAATTATTCTCTACATTCTCTGCATTCGATATGTTGACAAAAAAAACTGAATATCTGTTAGTATACGGAATTATCACTAGAATTTATCGATACTGGAAATGAAATTGCAAATGAATTGAAAAAGAGTTGTTTTGAGCACTGTTGCACGTGCACTGGGAACAATCTTGTTACCAGGTCCCTTTGATGCTCAGAGCATGAACTTACTGCCTTTCAACCGGATGAAAGTATTCTTAGCTACACCCCTGGGTCACATGTGCCATTTTGTGTTGCCGGCGGTTTAACAAAACAAAATATGAGTGTGCAATACATAAGCTTAAAGAGAGTGCTGAGATGGTGAATGATTGAGGGAACATCCCAACTAAATTGCACTTCAATTTTGCCGGATCCTGTATTTTAATTTAGAGGTCAGGCTCTCACCATCAATTTTGAGAAAATATCTCTAGCAAAGACAAAAAAGTACCTTCCTATAAAATAATTGTCAAGTTACCTTAATAGGCACATGGCCCTATCATGACAAGCAGTGATTCTTGTATAAAAAATACATGTACAATGAAGCTCAAAGATAAGAAAACTATGCATGTGAGTACCATACCCCCACATGATACATATGCACATGTTGACATACATGTCCCTGTACAAGTAGGACTACGCCCTTCTCAATGTGCCTTTGTTATTCATTGCTATACCTTTGCTTTACATTTACACACATGTTAGCACAGACACACATTACTGACAGATTATTTATTAACTTAACTCACCAGCTGGGAAGCTGTCCAGTCTAACCCTTAGCGACTGACTGTTTCCCATCTTGGCAGTTGCAGTTGATGTGTTGGTCACTGGCCTTACTGAATCCATGGTGGGACTAGAGGAAGGAGGAACTGCTGCCACCATACCTCTCTGATCAGAACCAGACTCAATCCCACTATGAGCACAAAAATTAATATAATTCGGACGGAATCCAAGGAAAAAGAAATTAGGCCTATTAGGATTTGGCCCTCACAATATTGAAAGCTATGACTGACAGAATTACATGTACAGTCAAGCTATGTCACACGTGACCAGTAGTTTTGAAATTTGAACTGAGTATTTATTTAAAGCCTGGCTTGGTACTCTTTTAAGCAATTCAAAATCCATGGCTTTTCATGACTTTTTCCATGACCTTCTCTAGCTTTCCATGACCTTAAGTTTAGCTGTTACATATAAAGAAAATTTTCAAAACTATCCTTATTTTAGGATATTACTCAGATCAAATTTGAATAAATTAACATCCTCCGTCTGCCAAACTTCCGATTTTTTCATTTTATCCTTGCTTTGACACTTTTGACACAGCTCTGAAGAGGAATTCAGATGATCATTTCAATGTTGTGGATACTGGTCATACGTGAAATAGCTTGACTGCAAATACTTTTGGCAAATCTGATTCAATTGTCTTGACTAGAGAAAATTGCAGGAGAAAGCTGAATTCAGTGGTTCCAATTTAAGTACTGAGGAGCTTTGTTTAATCTTGCCAAACATTGGTCTGTGAAACAAATTGCAACCAATTTTTCAAGGTCATACGAAAGTTGCTCCATTGTCATGCAGATCACAAAGTGCAGTAGCAAGAAACTCCTAAGGAGGACAGGTTTCTACACTTGTTCACCTTGAACTAATCAGATTTGAAGGTCCAGGTACATGTACAGTACACCTGACAATTGCACGCCCTTTAAAATTAAACACTTACAAGAAATAGATTTAATAAAAGAAATAAAAATTTAAATAAAATTATGTCATACCTTGGACCTGTTGACCCTTGATCTTCATCCATGCATTTTTTAATCTCTTCAAGCCATTGATCCATCTCCTCTCTGTGGTTAGCAGCCAGCATGTATTCTCTCTTGTTAACTGCCTAGAAACAACCAAGAAACCCAATTTAGAGCTCAAAACAAAGTAAGTAAGTTTTACTTAGATTGCTTGTAGAGTGAAAAATAATTCATGCTCGTTTTAAGACCTTTCAGTGCTCGACGTTGCAACAGCTGAGGTTGCCAATGCAACTGGATTTAATTCACTGGCGACTAAATTTTCACACTTTGTTGCCAGCCTGGCCACTAGGATATTTTTATTATATATTTTTTTAATTTTTCTTTTATTCATCGAATGAGTGCAGTGAATGTCCAATAGCAGATTTTGCTTCACGCGTTAACACATGTAGCCTTTGAAATCTACATCTTTCATTTAAATTCATTCCAAAAGTGACATCCAAGATTTTCTAAAATTAATTATAATTTTATTTGGAGTGTACATAATACATGTAGATCTTAAATAAAGAAACAGCCTTTACAACTTTAAAAATTTTCAATACGTAAACAAGCCAAACCCAATGACCGTGCACCTGCATGTACACCGGTATGCCTCGTGCAGTGTTGTTACCAGAACTTTTTCTCAAGGAGTCATATGGCCCATAAACCTCAAATTTAAGCACCATCCCCTAAAAAGATTGGGTCCTTTCCCAAGGTACAATTTTTTCCCTTAAAAATAATATTCTAACCACCCGTGTTTCATCTTCCAAGCATTTTGAAATACATAAATCTTTCTCGCTCTTGTTGATAACGTCGAAGCAGAATAATATATTGTCTTCTACAGGTGGATTGACTTTGGCAGAATCGGCTTCTTGTACTTCCAACCTTGAAACTTCAGGGCTTGAGAAAAGCTGTGTCAATCTTTTTAGTTGCAGTTGCAACTCCCCAAGTGAATATTTCAAGAATTGAGCCTTCAGTAATTGTAGCCAGCATTATGACCACAAACTAGCCTCAGTCTTCTGGTGAGTTAAAGATAACTACTGCGTTCGATGTCCTGTTTGATTCATAGGTTCACATTGTTTTTTTTTTGCCGAGTCAAACTTAAGATATTCCTCTTTCTTTTGGTTTGGAAAAACATTCTAACCATGGATGAACTATAAACAAGTATTTTCCAAACATTTCTAAGCTCGTTGGGGCGCATAGTGTTGATTACTCTGCAGCAATTTCAGATTTTTGCGTGTGAATGCCACAAGGGCGCAGCCTGGTGAGAACATTGCTCATGTTTACTTGGTATTAAAATTAGTTTCCATCTTACTTAATTCCCAGAAATAACGAGAAAGACTGAAATGAAATTGTTGTTCATAATGATTCGCGTACCACTGTCACTAATGTAGAAACTTTAAACCAAGCAAACAAAAAACTTAATAGCAGACGTTTTGGCCTCATCGTGAGACATTTCTCAAGGCACAGTGAATAAATTAATGCCGAGATTTAGTGCTCTTTAGCATAAGCATAAGAGCAAAGGCTCACAAGTTTTTCAAGTGAATATCTTTGCGCCAATTGAGTTCCTTTGCACGTCAAGAGAAGGGTTTGCGAATTAAAAGCATTTCCAAGGATCAAGAGTACATTTAAAACGCAGGTATCACATTATGATACATGTATCTGGAACAGTTGACTCGGTCACAATCAAATTTGTTAGCAATGTTGTGATTGATGTACATTTAACTTTTTGTCCAATT
The DNA here is from genome assembly GCA_949126865.1 of Montipora capitata. NCBI lineage: Eukaryota > Metazoa > Cnidaria > Anthozoa > Scleractinia > Acroporidae > Montipora > Montipora capitata. The sequence continues at coordinate 41,486,834 of OX421449.1, read as the reverse complement.
ATTTCTTAAATTCAAGTCAAATTATCCTGAACTATTTATACCCATCTTTGGCTGTCAAGGCCACTTTACGCGCTCTGATTTTTGGTTCGGCCTCACTTGCATTTTACCTAGAGTTCGTTGAAATGCATAAGGCCCAAAGGGCCGAAATTTTTTGCCGACTGAAATACTTGAGCTGGCGACCAAATCTGAAAACTTCTAGGGGCCAGCTGGCTCCTAGGTTTTTCCTGAAAGGTGAGCACTGCCTTTCAGATTAAAGTTTACAACATTAATGATTTCTTTTTTGAAACATCAACGATCACCCTTAGTTTCAGAGAAAGTTCAGTTTTTAAATTAATTAAACCCTTCCACGCTTGATAGTGGGAATTACAGATTTTACTCTGGCTAACACCAGACCATTATTTTTACTCACCAATTGGGCATGCATTAGGTGTGAATGGGTTAAAACTGATGATACCATAGTTGGTTCCAAAACGTGAATTTTCAAAAGAGCAAAATCTCAGGCAATATAATCAGAGTGACATTCCTCATATTAATTTTGGCAACAGATAAGTATATCATGCAAGACATAAAATGGGATTCACTGCGTGCAATGCTGCTTTGCACATCTGTGCTTCCTTTAAGACTGACTTTCTAAGTTTTTCCTTAACCAAAATGTCTGATGAGCTGACAAGATGACCTAAGGCAATGTGGCTACTTTAGACTTCCATTAGTAGGAGCAGCTGTCATTTTATCAGGACAGAAATTGACATATTAGTTAAAATACAGTAAAGTGGGGTCAAAGTAGAAAATGTTGGTATGGTTGCAAACAAACTAGTGGTACTGCCTTTGTAGAAGTTCATTACTTGTTCTAAGTTAAACTAGCATTGCCTTGTTATTTATAGAGACTGTATTTTTGATTTTGTGATTATATCCTACTAGAACCAAAAATGACATTACCACCTTCTGCATTTGCATAACATAGATGTACATGTATGTAAAAATGTAAATATCTCTGAAACCAAAACAAGATACTTCAAAAATGATTCTTGTTTATTCTAAATGGCCCTCACAATAAGCATTAAGAATTCCTGTATTTTAAAAAAATATATTATTATTAATACTTATTATTATTGTTTACTTCATAGGCCTGCACTTAAAAAGACAAAAAAAGCAAATTTCAGCAACATTAATGTAAAATATACATACCTTGATTACAAAAACATTATTGCCTCCAGGAAGTTCTAGTTCCGTGGCACGCCTCGCCTCATGAATAAGGAAGCAAAATATTCCCGTCTTTGGTTTTGCAGACTAAAAGAAAGAAGATATTACCATTCCATTTCAGTTTCTATGACATTCACGTGATCTACAATATGATATCGTTAAAAGCACCTATCTCAGAGATGCCTATTTGACCTCTCAAACTTGAAAAAACATAAAACTCCATTTCCACCCTTGCCATCTGCAGGTGCAGAAGACAGAAGACAGTAAATGCTGAAAACTGGCCTATTTTCACAGTAAACTTTGATATGCTTTATGTCTATTTCATGATGACTCACTGCAACAGCATTGGTTTTTCTAGGCCTGACTAAATTTTTTTCACTAACAAACTATGCATAGGAAATCTCACTATAGGTCCGTTATTGGGTCCGTTATTGGGTCAGTTACCTGCTAAAGGAAGTGTAGCTAGTACCATGCATATGGTTTTCAGCAATCACTTTATTGGCACAACTTTCTAGAAGTGAGCTGCTTCAAAGAGATGAATACATTTCTCCTTTGCACTTTACTCCTCAACAACTTTTCCCACCGTGAACAGCTTTCATAGAATTGGATTAAAGTCAAGTGGTCTTGAAAAGTCATTTTGGTAAAATATACCAGCTGAACTCTATTTAAATAATTGCCTCCAAGTCTTGCAGTATGGCCTACATGATGCATTCTGTATTAATTGTCGGGTCTTTTCATTCAAATCCCCACTGACACAACACCAGCTGACAAGACTGTGAGGTTAATTAACACCCACATACAAGTATGGGTTGGCTGAAGTTCTTTTTCATTTGAGTGTAATTCCAAAACGAATCCCATAGAAATTATTTTGTTTCAAATATTGTTTTTCCAAAAAGAAAGGTTTTTTAAAAAAAAAACATGTATAAAAGAAGACAGTTTACACCACTTGTCAACGTAACGCTAGAAAACAATGGCTGGGCCATCAAGTTACATTGGATGGATACTAATACCCTGTAATCAACATGCAATTTGTCTATTAATTAAATACGAAACTTTCGATATTCCAGTGATCTCTTGCAGCGAGAAATTGTTCTTCTAAATAGTTAACAACCAATGCCGAGGAAGTGACAAACTGAGCAAGATCAGGAAAATTCATTTCCATAGAACAACATGACACTTCTAATCTGCATGTACCTTAAAAAATCTGATAAAGTTTCGTTCGAACTTTCAGATCGCTTTCGAGTTTAATTTTGTTGAACAGCTATAATCCTCAAAACCCTCGAGATAAAACAAACACAACGGCTACATTGTGGATTAATAGACTGACAAAAACACAATGAACACCAGGTGGAAATCGACATGATCCGATAATCCTGCAAATGCATGTATGCCTACTGTAAACTTCTTCAAAAAGATTTCCTACCTTTGGAGGCGTGTAGAACTCGAGCATATATCCTCCAGGCGCCTTAAACAAAACTACGCGACACTTCTGCCAGAAAAAGTCCTCTGTATTCACTCCGCCATCCAAGTTCATAAGAAAATTCATTACTCCTTCGCGCTTGACTGTAGTTGTCAGATGTTTCGTTTCATGCGATGTCGACCTCTCCTCAACCTCTCTCCTTGTTTCCGCATGTTTCCCTGGTACTGACAATTCCTCAGTCACGTTTCGCTTAAAAAACCCTTTTACGTCTTTCAGCTTTCCAAAAAACTTAAAACTGGATTCGCTCGTTTTCTTTTCAATTGGTCTAAACGTTCCGGTCAAGTGAACGCTGGACCCCCAATCGTCAGGTCCAAAAACATCTGTAGGCGACTCAGGAGGATCCATGTCCATGAAGCCACTTTTATGCACTTCGTTATCAAACGACTGCAAGAAGTACTCCACAAAACGCTTAGAGAAAGTCGTTGAAGCTCCTGAGACATCATAGACAGGATTGTCCCCTAAAAATTGGAGAAATTCGTTGGCGAATTGCCTCGCCGCAACTTCGGCTCTGTCTTTGCAAAATTCTTCCCAACGGCCGCTCGGAAAATTTGTCCCGATTTCGCCATTGTAGCAAGCCATCAAGGCAGATACATTGTTACCTGAACATTTTATGACGGTTTGACTTGAAGCACGGGCAATAATCCCGTAACAGCTTGCATAAGATGACCATTTCCTTCCGTCCTCATGTCAGTCGTGTTCTCAACGCGGAGAACACCATAACAAGATGCGTGAGGAACGAATACGCAACAACTTCCTCTCGCCTCGCTTTGAAATCGACTTCCGGTAGGTGTGAATGTTGAGGAAGGGGCCATTTCATTTTCCAGAGAAATAGTACTTTTACTTTTTAATTTCTTACTGGGAATATATATATACTCAATATCCTTGGGATTGTAAGTTAGCTTTTACACGATATTTGTAATTGTTGTTTTCACACCCAGCATTAATTAATTAACAATTTTATAAATGTTCTTGCTCTTTGGCCATTTCAACTTAATCAAAAACATAAAACAAGCAGCGGCTAAAATGCGCTTTATCATTATGTTTGTAGCCACTTTTTGTTTTGTGTTTTTGATTAGTTAAGAATTATTCCATGAGCCCTTGTTGGACATAAGAATGGATGTTAAATAGCCAATGATGGGCGTAGCGCCGAGTTTCGACCGAGTTGGCTATAACCAGTCTCATATCCAACAAGCGCGAATGGAATAATTGTTTTATTAAATTCCTTAAACTCCAAAAATTTGGAAGTAAGAATTACGAGCGAAGGAAGCGAGAAAACCCGAGCGAAATCGAAAAACTTGATGAAGATGCGATGTTGTGTAATACCTTGTGGTCGGACAAAGTAGGCTCATCACAAAAACATTTCTTGCCTTTTCGCGTACTTCTAAACGTCGGAATTGTTCCAAATTTTCCACAAAAAAAGTCATTTTTCTATTTTGGCTTTATTCAGAGAGAAATTTCGCTTTCCGGGGAAGAAATTTTTAGCTTAGCAACGCTTAGCGCAATCATTTACCATATAAGGTCAAACTAAGGTATATGAGCTGATATAACCGATTAGAGTGTAATGTGAAGTTGTACTCCATATGAACCATGCGAGCGTTAGCGCTATAATGGAAATGGACCCACAGAGGGCAGAGAAAGACTCTGACCAGGGTGGAAATTGAACCCACGACCTTCGGGTTTAATCACTGCTGCTCTACCGACTGAGCTACAAGTTCAGACGGAAGCAGGCCGTGGGAACTGAAGATGTTAAAGTCACGGCACTGAAACATGTACAAGTACAGGAAAGGGTTACGTTTTTACAAACGTTGGCCGTGTAGCACTTATATTTCAACAGACTTAACTGATTAGAGTGTACCCCATATCAACTATGTGAGCGTTAGCCCTACTAATGAAATGGGCCCACACAGGACAGAGAAAGACTCTGACCGAGATTGAATGAACCAATCAGAGCACGCGAAATGCATTATCCGAGGTTGAGAATTTA
>OX421449.1:41467170-41474670 GCA_949126865.1 Montipora capitata | reverse complement strand
TTCCGTCTAGCAGTTGGTTACTGGTAAATCGGCAATAACTTGGTCTACAAAGACTTGACTGACGTCATGAAGCAGGGGCTCATAATCTCCAACAAGAGCCCTTGATAAGGCATCTGCAGATATGGATTGTTCCTTTCAGGGAACTTAACTTATCTTGTAGTTAAATCTCATCATGAGGAGCGAGGATGGCATAGTCGGTTAGTGCGCGGCCTTGGTGCAAGAGGTCCTGAGTTCGATTCCCGGATCTCACATCCCTTTTTCGACTTCTTTCCGTTCTGTGAAGCTTAAGGACGGTGCCTACTATTGTTATTGCGCAAGCGTTCTGCGCATCTCGAGATACTCGGATTTCCTATCGGCGGTGCTTATTAATACGGGGATATTTTTGCGCGGTTCAAAACTATGCGGAGAAAGCAGAACTAAGCAAGTGCTCTTGGTATCCAAAAGGAAAATTGGGGCTAACCACGCATTTTTCAGAGATAATTAAGCTTGAATTTGGAAAAGAACGCCATACATTGCTTTGTATTTTAAGGCTTTTGCAAGTATTGTTGATTAATTATCTTCGAAAAATGCGTGGTTGCCGCCAATTTTCTTTTTGGATTTCAATAACACTTGTTAAGATCTGCTTTTCCCGCATAGTCAGTAAACCGCTCAAAAATACCTTTGAATTAGTAGGCACCGTCCTTAAGTAGCTTTAAATACCCGTAAAACGGAGCACTGATGGCGAGGGGGGAGTAAAATGAGCGCACCGTCGACCTCAGGTTTGTCAGTTGAATTACTGTTACGACTTATCGACGTTAAATACAGTCGCTTTACTTTTACTTTATCAGACGTAGGCGAAATCTTTGAACTCTTGCTGGAAGAATATCCAGGTCCTTGCCTCCTAACAATGACACTAGCGGTTTATGGTCTGTCTTGATCTTGAAGGTCATACGTATGATGACGGTATCAAGAAGTCACTGAACCTCTCACATACCCAGGTAACCGCAAGTGTTTCTTTATCTATTTGCGGATATCTCTTTTCTGCTTTGAACGGACATAGCTCTTGAGCTATAGGCAACTGGATGCCACTCTCCATTTTACTGTCTCTGTGTGAGTACTGCACCAAGGCCGAAGGAAGCTGCGTCACCACTGACTGTTGTCTCGACTGTTGGGCTGTAGTGTGCCAGCATCTTGTTGGGGTCACTTAGCTCTCCTTTAAGTTGGTCGAATGGTTGTTGCTGTGGAGAACCCCATTGCCATTCATTCTTCAGACTATGCAGGTCTCTCAATGGCTTGGATATTTCAGCTGAGTTTCTAGAAATCTTGCTACATTGGTTGGTCATACCCAGGAATCTCCTCAGTTCACTCCTATCTGGCTGGTGCCTTCATTTCAGCAATCGCTTGCACCTTGCTTGGGTGTGGGCGTATGCCTGAGGCATCATCGATGACTTGTCTACGGAAGGTAACTTGTTTCTGAGAGAATTTACATTTCTCTTTGTTTAAGGTTAAGCCAGCAGCTCAAATTCTCTTTTAAGGCAGCATTTAGCCCCTCGACAGGCTCTTTCTAGTTTCTCCCAAGGATAAGAGTGTCGTCCATGACACACAAAGTTCCTGGAAGTCTAGTTAGAACTTTTGACATTCGTCGTTGAAAATGCTCAGAGGTTGACGTTATACCAAATGGAACCTGGTTGTAGCAAAATGAACCATAACTATGGAGCAATGAATATGGTAAGCAAGGCTCACTCCTTGGCCAAAGGAATCTGATGAACCCAGAGTTCGCATCTAGTTCGCTTAATATTTTAGCACCATTCAATTGGACCAGAACCTATTTTACTGATGGCAGGTATGTTTTTTTCTCTGCATACCGATTCACTAAGCTTGGTCAAGTCAACACACAACCTGATTTTTCCACTGGGTTTTGGGACCACCACAATTGGGGAGCACCAGTCGGTAGGCTCCTCAATCTTAGAGATAACACCTGTTTCTCCAATCTCTCTAACTCTGCCTTAACCTGCTTGAACTCTGCAGTTGAATCTGGCTCTTTCATAGATACATGTAACATTTTTGACAACAAAATATAATAGGGCTCAAATTTACCCTTCACCATGTCATATGTCTGGTTTTCCTCCTCTGTCAGGGAGAAAGAAGCAAAGAAATCATTGGCTTGATCACCCATTGAGTAAATTAACGTATTCACTTGGTTTTCTTCACTTTTCTCGTCAAGGCCTGTGGCCTTTCTAAATCTATCAAAACGGCGCATCCATTTGGGCCACTCTTCTTCTTTGAAGGAGAATTTGTCAGGCTGTGATACATGGTAGTTCGCCAGTGAAATTCGCTGTGTTACACCAGATGCTTCATTAGCTCGTTCATAGTCTCCCATCATTGTCTCTTGGTTTAATTCTTTGAATTAATTTTTCTTGAGGTTCTTGGTGTTCGAAAATCCCACTTATTGACACCATGTAATGTTTGTTAAGACCTGGATGGCTCAGATTCAATTACAACGCTATAACTTGAGTAGATTGCTCACCATGTTGATTTCCCAGCGTACCTTTATTTGCACAGGCAACCAAATATTACCCTACACTTCTATTTTTATAGCAGCTAAGAAATACCTACATGTATTATTGTTTATAGTAACTTGCAACTGTTCGAATAGTGCATTGTTTCCTTAAGGAGGCTCCCTACAATAAAATTTAGCCTGTACCATTAAACTTTAGACGGCCACAGTTCTTATATGCAAGCACCTACAGCTTTGAAACTTTAACCACGTACTAGAGGAAGTTTGAAGTTTGTAAAAATTTCGTTGTAATGGCGTTCTAGGTTACCAGGGCAACGAAACAGTGACGTCATGGTTTTTGATTTGCAGCAATTTTACGCTTTATTCGATCTAAACTTTTGAAATGATACGCAGGGTACTAATCCTGAGGTGTTTGTCTAACGTTGGACGAAGTTCGAAGAAAATCGTAAAAGCCGATTTTAAGTTATTCGAGAGAGAAGTTTTTACGCCTAAAATACTCAATTTGCCGTTACTCTTACAATAACTTTCAAAAGAAGCGCTGTTTTTAATATATAGAAGAATCGCTTGTCATGTAAGTCTTTAAGTGGTATCAAGCTAGCTCTCCGTGAAATTTCATGATATAAACTGCTTTTGATGGCCGTTGACAAACTTCAACGGAAAGCATTATATTTTGCGGAATTTCGTCAAACTTCGTTCCCAGAACGTCTGGCGGTCTAGCTGAAAAACTGGTCGATGAATTTTTTTTAAAATCCTGTATTCTGTAATTAAGCATATTTCCAAATAACTTGCCAAGCGCCGACAGAATTGAAGCTTTTTAAGACACTGAAAAAAAAATCCCAAAGTTCGGTATATTCTTTGAATCTCCGCTCACGTTTCTACACTCTCTTTGTTTACACCACTCGAGCTGGCTCTTCCACATTCCAGCATGCAAAACTGGTTCCACTAATAAGTCCCAAGTATCACTTTGGTCACGCTCGCGTGGTAACGCGTCGTGTTGGAAAATCACTTTTCACTTGTTTAGCCTGAAAAATGTTGCGTTTGAAAGCTTCACCCTTTCTCTTCTTGCTTTCTCCTCGGAAAACCATTTTTTTCTTCCAACACGACGCGTAGGGATGTGTGATTGGAAAAAGAAAGGGAGGGGGCACGTGACATCCTAATTTACAGACTCCAAAAGCTTATTTTACCTTGCAAAGTGAAACTAGGTTGCTCACTCCAAGTTCTTTCACAAAGGATAAACCAAATTCTGGTTCCTCCAAGCAATGCTCATCCCTACAACAAATCAAAGAAAATTAATGTATTAAACATGATGCATGAAGATGATTAGGCACATAGTCTCATTGGAAGTGTCTTGGTAAGAATGGTTGGTGGACAAAATCAATCAAGGAGCTTGTGAGTGGGTGGGTAATATGCAAATACATTTATTTCAAGGATGAACTGATTTGTTGGTTGGCATAGAGGTGTGCAGGGGTGGGTTAGTAGATAAATAGTTGGGTGAGCAGGTATTATAAGTGGATAGTTTAGTAGGTATATGTAGATGAGAGGATTTTTTAGTTTTTGCAGTTGGGTGGGTGGGCTGGGGTAGGTTAGGATAAGGGTGAATGGGTGGGTTGGTGGATTGGTGGGTTGAAAGGTAGTTATATGGCAGATGGAGAATGTTTCCGCTACCTGTGTGCTTCGAGAGCTGACTCAATTTGATTCCTAACGTAAGTCAGGGTGACAGCATCATGCTGAAGAGAGATAATAAAATAAACTATTTGTTTTCAAATATTCAATGCAGCTATTCAGGTAACAAAGTGTTGCTAATTGAATCGCCTGGGCCCTAATTTTACAGATATCAAAATACTAAATGTTTTGCAGACTACCCATAATAGACATCAGAAAAATTATTGTAGTAACGATTACAAAAAATTATTGGAGAATTGATGGGATGACAGCACATGCTGTGCTTTGAGTTGCACCAAGGATGTTTCATCAGACACTTAGATCTGTGCGTTTTACAATTTGAAAATTTTAAAATGGCAACAAGTGTAGGATTATGCAGTTCCATTGCATGCTGGGAACCACATGCGAGCCGACAGCCATATTTAATAAAAGCTGGTATTCTGCTTAATAGAAGTCTCCCTTTTTTTGTCTTACACTACAATAAGGATGCTATTATCATCATCACCATCTTCATTGCAAAAGTTCCCTTTCCCAGCAAGAAGCCTTACCTCAGTATCAATTCTTAGTCCACATGCACAGAAAATAACTTGCCTGTTCTGATGTAATGGGTTGCTATAAGATATAAAGACAAAATTCGATCAATAAGAGGAAAAAAACTGTGTTTGAAAGGCTTAAAGTGCCCATAACCTAATTTTTCTCACTTAGTCATCTGAATCTACACATATCTCAGATGTTTTGCGGAAAAAAAAAAATTGCGATTTCCCCAAAATGCGATTTGAATCGAAATTAGAAAACGTTCAAATTTGCTGCCATTTTGGCTCACCATTCGCCTTAGTCTTCTATCGATTCTTCTCGGTCACAATACTGCTGTGACGTAGATTAAGGAACATGTGACTTCAAGTGAAAAAGGAATAGTGATATAAACAGTATAGTAAGGAATAATTCCCTTGAAAATGCCTAAAAGATGCATAACCACTCGATGTAACAACAAAGCTGATCCTAAAAAAAGAATAAGTATACGTAGGAATCAGAGTTCGACTTGCAAAACGCAGTACCTCAAAAAAGAAGGAAAAATGGCTGCAGATTTTGTCTTGGTAAAAAGAAGCCCGGTAAAACTTCTTCACTGTACTAGATTCACTTCAAAGAGTATGACTTTCAGTATTGTATGGACAGCAAAACGAAAAGATCGTTGAAGGTGGATGAGATTCGCTTACAGGAACAGACATAAGTGTTGACTTTAATTCCCTAGCGAGACCTTCCTTATCCTCTTGTTCTTTTCTGTAATTTTGTAGCCATTCCTCGTCTGCTAATGGTTCTTCCACGTAGGGTTCCGTGTAGTTCTGGGTTTCAGTGCTAGCGCTGGCTGACTCGTCGAGACCGGCAACTACTTGCCTCAAATTCTTTTTTTTAATCACAAGTTTATTCACTTCCAGATTCAGAGGCACTTTCCTTGATGATAAATATAGGCATGATTGATTTTTTTGTTTACTGAAAAATACCAAAAACGATCGCTGAGCGATACCTTGGCGTTGATTAGTAAGAAAAGATAAGACCCACGCCAACAAGCATTCCTTAATCTACGTCACAGCGAGCCCGTGAGGTCCTGACCAGCAGAAGGGGTGTACCAAATAAATGTAGGATTGAAAAAATCGTAGAAAATTCGCCTCTGGCTGGAATTGAAAAATTCATTCGCCAAAGTTCATTTTTTAATATGGACTTTCAAATAGGAAAATAAAACTTTTTAGGTTATGGGCACTTTAATATTAACTTTGTTAACATTGAAAACATGGGAGCTGGATTAATATGTGATGCTAAAGACTTTTGAGATGCAGTATGACTTTACGACTAAGGCTGTGTTCCATTGACCCTATTCTGGAAATTATAAGAATATGTTGAGTGATGATTTAAAAAGGTGCGCCTCCATAAAAACAAAGGATTTCTACCTTCTATTCCATGTATTCCTATTCCACAATACAGTCAATCGAACGAGCCCTAATTTATTAATTAACCCATTGACACCTGGCAGTGAGACTTAACAGATTTTACACTGTCTAATGCCAGATGATTTTACTCGTCAACTGGGGGTGTCCAAGGGCGTTTGAGGTGTCAATGGGTAATTTTTTTAAGCAGTCAAAAACTATGTCCTCTCCATTATCCCATTGACCACTGGGAGTGAGACTTTAACAGATTTTACTCTCACTGTCTAATGACAGATGATTAATATTTTTACTCGTCCACAGGGGGGCATCCTAGGGTGTTTGAGGTGACTTTTGTGACTGATATGGCCCAGAAAGTAAGTTAGACTTAGGGAGTAGTATGTGATGTCAAACACTGTCTGGCTTATGAATTTACTGTGTGTAAAACATTCTAACTGTGCCAAACACAGCTATGGGGCTCTAGTTGAATGTCAGGCAAAACAGAATGGTGTCAATATTTCAGGAAAGAAGTAATTTTTTTTTTTAATCATAACCTACAGATTAATGCACCTTTTACAGACTGGACAAGGAACTTCATCTGTTCTAAGACATTCAATTGCTGCACATAAAGAGGCTTCTTCAAACTTCAGACTCTCTTCGTATTGTTCGCGAGCAAGTATATTACGCTCTTAAAACAAAGTTAAATGAAACAGAGAAAATATTAAAAAAACCAACATAGGATAAATTTGTATAATTGCAAAAAGGTCCTTAAACACACTTGTACAGCACAATGAGGCAAAACTTGTTTTAGGGGAATAACATGATATGAACAGCTCAAAATTATGTGGCTAGATGTAAATTTAAGCAAACTTATGCCACGCCAATGCAGCCAGCAGTTTTTGTCCCCAAGCTTACATAATCTGCGGGGTGGTCGCAGCCCGGGGCTTATTTCTTGCCTCATGGGTTTTGAGCTGATCTTTGTGGGTCTTTTGTTTGGCTGTCTGTATTTAGCAAATCTTTGCAGATTCCACCTCCAATCCCTTCCCACCCTTTCATACTTTGGGGCATTGGTACAATGTAATGGGGTCAGGTGAGTATGTTTCACGAAGAATTCCTTTTAGGGTGATGGTGCTAGTTGGTAGCTGCATGCAGGGATGGGGGGAGGGGGTCTCTGCACATGGGATTGTCATGGATACCCCTACGCTACACACTGTTGGTCTGAGTTTGCTCAGGCTCCCTGCCTACCTTTAAGGCACCAGTTCCCAAGCTCATATAATTATTGGACAAGAGTTTAATGATAACACTAATTTATTAATTAAACAAATATAATATAAGATTTAAAAAAGATTCAGTTGAATGGCTCCTTATAACAATTCAACTGGTGTTAACTCTGCAGACACATCTTTCCAAAAATCACAGGGATGG
>OX421449.1:41454670-41462170 GCA_949126865.1 Montipora capitata | reverse complement strand
CAGAATGGGAAGAAAAATTCAGCATTATACACAGTACATGTATAGAATTGTGTGATGTGCAGAGAATACACTATAATTGTAGATGAGACTTGGAATTCTTGTCACACTCTTTAATCCATTCATCCCTAAACCAGCCATACTAGTATTTTACTCTGTCTAATGCCAGATGATTTCACTCGTCAATGGGGAACCCCCAGGAGTCAATGGGTTACATATTATTGCTCTAAGTTATTTTGTGTGGTACATGTTAAATAATTCCCATTTACAAGACAGTTCAATCTGTAACAACCTACAGTAAGGACTGGTGTGATCTTCTGTCACCTATCATTAAAAAGGTTGCAATTTACTCATCTTAAGTTGGTAGAGTACAATAATTTATAATTATTAAATTGGTCATTTTTCTTTTTTCTCAACATGTGGTCACTTGTGATGATACAGTACTGGCCGAAGGAATAGCAGCATTACACGCGCGTATCATGAGCGTAAGCCCGCCATATTGCGCGCAATTTACACGCAAATTATGCGTGTTATGCGAGACTAAAAAACTACACAAAAGTGTGAGTAAATAATTACACGCAAATTCTTCACAGTGCATGTAAAATTTTACACGCAGAGTTCCGTGTAAAAGAGGGCAGAGTATTCACTGTTGTACATGTACATCAATTTGTAGCAGCTTTTTCTCAAAGAAAATGTTGCATGTCTAACTGCCCTACTGGTTTCCGAAGAATTTATTCAGCTTTGCATTTCAACATTTTCATGACTACTGTCCACTTTGGTTGAATAATCAAGATGTGGTTTGAATGGCTGCTGTTGCTGGCACATCCGTGGTCGTCTTCTGAATACCACTGCATGTTTGGCTGGCTCAACGCATGTTTGCATTTGTTTCATTTCGTGTGCCGTTTCAGTGGGTGAAATCATTCCTAAAATAAAAAGGTTGCGAGTCGGGTGATAAATCACTGCTGCTAAGGCGAATATGTTATAAATTACAAGTAAAAGTAATGATATACCACGATGATGTTCCATTTCATTTTCCTTTCACCGCTCACCTCCAGTGAATGAGCGCGTCGCCGGATCATACCTCATTTTTTGATTGCCTTTTTCAACCGCCCACTTGATCTGAGAATAAGACCGAATTTTCTCAGAGCTCCAACGGCTTATTACTTTTGTGGTATAAAGGATTAATTAAGACGCCTCGATACGCTGGATTTTTTCTGTTTATCCAGAGAAAGATGTGTTTTAAGTTTTCATGTTAATTTAGTGATTTTCGAAAAACACCCAGGAACCTACAATGTAACAAGCCTTTCATACGATGAATATTGCTAACACAAATTATTTTTAAAATATAAGCTAAAATCTTTATTATTTATACACATTGAATCTTGATTACAGTGATGCGAAATGCCTACACAATGAATTCTGGAGGGAGAAGTTTGCTTTTCTAAAGCACGCGCCGGCGAGAGAGCATTGTGCAAATGTCCCGGCAACCACCCCCCCCAAAAAACATCTTCGCTTCTACTGTGCATAATTCGCTGATTCAAACGGACAACGAACAAATTGAATGTTGCAATAAATACAGTACAAGCTCTGAGTTTGCTTGTTTGCAGCTGTATGTCATGCGGTCAAGCATTTCCATTGATCCTATCGCTCGTTACAGTTTGATTTTTAATTGATTAAATAGGGGAAACCAGATAAAGGAGATTTCACTTAGCATGGTTTTAAATGAGAGCTACATTGTAAGGATTTATTGACGGATAACGGCAGCAATCCGAAGATACTCTGTGATTTCAACTTTCATTGTCAGATTCATGTACATTGCTAAGTGGAAAATACATGCAAGCCTCGTGTAATGGACATAGCAATTTTACTCATGTCAAATTACACACAGACTGCGTGAAATAGTTTGCGTAAAATTTTACATGCCCGTCAAACATGCATATTTTGCGCGTAAATCCGCCATCTTGCACGCATTTTACGCACATGTACAGTACCGCTCAGAAATACGTTAACCAAAATATGCGCACAATATGCGTATATCTGTACGCGTATGTGCGTATACCTATACGTGTATGTGCGTATATCCATACACGTATGTGCGTATAACCATACGCGTATGTGCGTATACCGATATACGCGTCTGCCTCATTTGCTTGCTTATTGTTTTGCTTATTGTTATAATAAAGAATACATGTAGCTTGACAGCACTAAAATAGTACATGACTACGAACTACATGACAAAGACGCACTTCCACAAACAGCTGTCGCGTTCGGAATACGACGAACCCACGCACGGATGTTTATTTCATCGATAAACATACAGTTCAGGTTCAGAGTTATTTTGTTCCACACTATCAAAAGAGAGAATTAATAATATACAAAAGGCACACCATCAATAAACATTCTCGCAAAATCTTCGAGTTTATCTCGCCGAATTCGACGGAAGTTCTACTCCTATTTGAAAGGTGTTGCATTACCTGTCACGATTTCCTCCGCTCTTGATGTGAGTCGTATGCAAATTTTGATAGATCATTGTTCGGGCATTCCCTTCTACTTTAATTTGCTATCAGTTTAAAACCAGCAGTATCAAAATGATACGATATACTAAAGAAATTGTTTCCCATTTATGAGTTGGTCGCTTCTCTTCATAAAAAGTTTTTAATTGAACGGAAAGGTAAAATGGAAATGAATTGTTAATTTATCTTTCGATTGGATCAATTTCACACACAATTTCACCGCGTGAATTTTAACCCTTAATTGCACGACGTGAAAGTTTTCACCGATCATTCACGGCATGAATAGTTTCAAGCCAAGAGTGAAAGTTTCTTATTGTAGAGTGATTACGGCGTATTCACGCTGTGAAAATTGAAATTCACGCACCGGGGCAATGAAAAAAATTTGACAGTTTTCAATGAATCCATAAGGCCCTTTTTGCGTAAAGGGTCACAAACGATACACGCATTTGAATGCCAAACTTAAGACAAATTTTTGTTTCCCTTCTGATTCATAAACATTGAATTACTTTTGCTTGTTATCCAAAAAATTTGCGACGGGAAGCGACCTGCGCGTTTGTAACATGATAGCTTTTGCAGTATGTAAATTTTCTGTTATCGGCTCGTGGCTTTGTTCAGATCCAAAAGTTCTTTCTTTTACTCAACAATGCAACACAAAGGAAATTTATGGTACTGAATAACAAAGGAAAATCAGACGGGCATGAATATACGCGTGTGTGCGTATAAGTATACGCGTACGTGCGTATAAGCATACGCATATATGCGTATACACTGCGTATGCGCAGTTAACGTATATCTGAGCGGTACTGTAGATGCTGCTATGCTTGTGGCCAGTACTGTATTGGGAACTTTAATGCGTGCCACAACGTGGTGCGTAGTGGTGTTGACATGCTATTATTTCTCATTCAGATTCCATGGTCTGTTTTGTGTAGGTCTTCCAGTCTTGCCAGTATAAGGTGAGACATTCTGCGAGCAGAACCTCCTTTTGTCTTTTTCTTTGCTGAGAAGCAGAAAAGGAGGCTCTGCCTGAATCGCGTCAACTCTTTGAAGTGTCAACTCTTTGAGCCCGCCATACCATGAAAAATCAAGATGGTGGCATATTAGACCTCGGTTCGGAACTGTATCCTAGCAACATGCAGCGCATGCTCAATAAAGATTTTACTCGATTCATGCAGAGTCTTTCTCGAGTGAGAACACCAAAATGGAATAAGCAAAAGAAGGCTCTGGGTTGTTACTTTCAGATTATTAAAAGTGGGGTGCCTGTGAACTAGCTTGATAGCTAAGTGCCCCTTCCACTATAAACAAAGTATTTACATAAATTTACATTTACAATTTAACGCCAGACGATTTTACTCGTCAACGGGGGGTTAAAATAACTGAGAAAGTACTCCTTTTGTAATTTCATCATCAAATGGTAAGACTTTAAAGTTTTCTCTGATAATGTCCAGGGCTCATAAACTTGTACCATGGGTCCCCTTTTGTCTTGATAAATTTTGTACATGTGGGATTTTAAATTAAGCACCACATACCCTTCGCAAAGCGTAAGGTACAGGGTTCCCAGTATTGTTTTCTGTCCTGTTCTCTACAACAAAATGTAACCCGCCTTGCTGTGATTTCTTCAGGTCAACTTGTCACAAAAAAGCCATTGATATTAAATCAAACTGACTGCTACAAAGCGTACGTAGGAACGGTACGCATCTGTGTGCGTGTAGACGTGTAAGCGAATAAATGATCTATTAACAAATTCATTTAAGCTTAATATAATTGATAATCTACGGCGGTTTCCTATCCCATCACTGCGAATACTATTAAACAATTACAATAAACTTCAACAAAACGACGAGAGAAAAGTGTAAAAACGGCAGGTTACGAAATATCTAGGAATAAAATCGCAAAGCAAATATTACCTTTCTGTACTGTTCTTTCCACGGCGGCGTGCTGCACTTATATTGCGAGCGGTGACGAGAAATAGGGTCAGGACTTCTTGGAAAACAACCTGCCATGGCCGCCATGTTTCTTCTTCCCGCGAACGTTCAAGAAAATCTGACACTTATCCTGATTGGCCAAAGTATGAACCAATCAGAGTTATTATTATGTGTGAAAAGTATTTTTCACTGCGCATGACGCCAAGTTGGCGATTCAAAACAAAGATGGCGACCTCCTCGTTTGTTTCTATGAGGAATTATTGGAAAGACTTTTCCCTTCCAGAGCTCCAGGTATGAATGCTAAGGGAAAAAATTAATTTAGTCCTATGTAGGTATTGGCTGAATTTGAATCATAGTGTTGTTGCTGTTTGTTAAGTACATTAAAGTGGGTTAAATACATTCTGTGAAATTAAAGAATATTAAGCTTAAAATAATACAAATTGCGTGATCCCCAAGTGGAAACGGAAAACATCCTAGTCATAGATGGGAACCTCGAACCTCCAAGATCTAGCTGGATGAACCAACCGCTGAGCTGTTAGAAACTCTTTGGTGAGCAAGGTCAATCGAAATGAGCTGTTTCTGGATGTCCGGCAACCCCGACAGGGTTTTTTCGAATCTCCATGACCGGCACTCAGTACAAGTCTCGCCAACATTAGACTCAAAACGCTCATTATGTACATGTATGTGTGATTGACTGATAAATAAACAAGGTAAAAGGGGCGTCTTGTAGCGTTAATCACCGTCCTATACATCAAGAGATTTGCTAAGAAATCCTGTCCAGCGGGTATTTAACAATTAGACCCTTCGCCCACAAGGGCTACGAGTCAATAGCCCATGAGGCGAAGCCGAATGGGCTATTGACCTGTGGCCCTTGAGGGCGAAGGGTCTAATTGTTTTAGTATCACTCAACTAGTTGGACAGAAAAGGCAATAACAAAGTTACCGAATGCAAGTTGAAGAAATATTTATTTGGCCGGGATAAAACGAAAGAAAGCGTTACGCTTTTCGATACTCAAGGACTATTACTAATAGTCATCTAGTAGCGTAGCCAATCAAAATGCAGGATTTGCATTAGTCCACTAGTTGGGTGATACTAAAGACATTTATAGACACTTAATTTAAAATACTCTGTGTCTTGCAATCTGTAAAAATCTCTACACCATTACAGTAGTTTTAAGAAATGTGCAGATGTGTGCAGGACAAAAAGGTAGTTCACCTTGATGCTTCCTTTTTTAATTTCATTATTTCCCATGGTCTTCTTGATAGAAATCGTTAGATGTAACTGCTGCGGAACTAGCAGATCGTCAAGATGAATCAGACACGTCAAGAAAGAAGCTTGTAGAACTGAGTCGTGATTTCAAAAAGAATACACCAGAGGTAACCCTAATCTAATTCCAAAATCTAAATTTGCTATTTCTAGGTCAAAACTGGGTAAAAATCTTAATTGCAGTAATTAGTATTTGTAGCTCACACGTGCAACACATTCCTGACAACCCACTGACAAGATACACTATATGAAATGTATTTGTTGCACAGAGAGCTATTCGTATTTAATCTTTGGTGACTTTAGAACTGTGAAAACCATCTCCAAGCTTGAAAAAAACTCCATGGATGCAATAACAATGAATAGCTTCAGTGCACTTCAGTTGTTATTGGCAACAAAACTACACCATCATTTTTTGGTCTTCATTAATGCAAAGACGTATTTTAGTGTTTTGAAGATTGACTGAAATAGCATGACACTGCCCCTTTTAAGATGGGCTAATCTTTTCACACTTTCATAAAGCATGAGAAATGCTATGATGATTATACAATGATTTTGTCTACTAAATTCAGCTCACTTGTGAAATTCTCTTCTTTTACATTAAACAGTGTTTAAAATCTAAAGAGATGCTGTTGTTATTCAAGCAATAAATGTCAATAGAGTTTTCACCGAAGCAATTGTGACTTTACCAGGGAAGGATACATTTTTGACATTGTAATTTGACCAAAATATAAATTGGCATCTTGATGGTTTCCACAGTGACATCATCAACTTACAAAACGAAAATCGCGAGGTCTTCTGAATTTTTATCTAAACAAGGGTCAAGAAGATGTGCTACAATGTAATAAGAAACCTTTTTCAGTTCCGTAACTGTTTTTCGTTTCGAAAATACAGCCTTTTGAAGTTCCGAATTGTCACCTTGCTAGACACCATGATACAAAGCTGGCTGAAAAACATGTCTCTTCCTATGATTCTCAGAAGTTTGAATGTTTCGAGTACATTACGAGATGTATTCACACACATGTATTTTATCTCTTGAGCGAAAGTAAGCGCCTTCTTGGCAAAGTGAACTCCAGGTGTTTTCGTTGATTACTGGCCGCCATATTGGTGGACCACGGATAGTCCACCAACAAGGTGGCGTTGTGTGAAACGCTTTGGCAAATTATTAATAACTCAGAAACAATGTACTGCACAGACCTGAGAATTGAAGAGTTGGTTTATCTATTTGTCTTTACAGCATTTCAAGTTGTTGGCTTGTTTATTGGACGGTTTCGAATTTGTTTTTTGTTGTGTGACAATTAAAACGATCCAAACATGCGTGCACTGCCCAATGCTGTTTTGACAATATTGTTGCCTCTCTTTTGCCATTCTTTTCTTATGTTGTTGCTTTCTTTTTTTGTCAGTCCAGTCGAACATAGTACATTTGTACAAATCCTGAAATGTTTCTGCTTTTGTTGTGCATATGCAATAACGTTAACTTTTCTAATATTATTTAGTTATTGAGGCCGTGGTGAGAGCGAAAATTTGCTGTAAGACTGATCATAAAATCTTATCAGTCAAATGAAAACGCTTGCAAACAACATGCATTTGTGGAACAGTACCCTTGTTGATTCCACAGTATGTACATTGCATCTACTTGTTATAAATTAATTTAAGTCAATGCAACAAATACATGTATGGGCATAGCATTACTAGTAAGACGACGTGAAACACAAGCTGCAAATGAAAACAAATCAAAATGAAACTTAGCCATTATGCAGTATGGCCACATACCATTCAAAGGCCACCTTTGCATTTGGCTTTTT
>OX421449.1:41394670-41452170 GCA_949126865.1 Montipora capitata | reverse complement strand
TTGAAATAAAATTAACTTTTTAACAAACAAAATTAAACCACATATATATAGTTTTGCTTTGTAAAATCAATTTTTTGTTTTGTTTACCCCTAGGCCGATTTAAAGCCCCTTGAGCTAACTTATGTAATTTATAATTATTTAGCCTGAGTTACAGTAGCCTGAAAATGGCAACTCTTACTGTTGTGGTAGAAATTGGCACAGTATCTGTTTAATAATGGATATTTGGGTTGAGTCCAATTTGGTCTGTAATCATACGAGTGATTAATAAAATCGGGTGACCGTGTAGCGGGAGTCCGATTTGTTTAATCATGAGTATGATAATAGACCAAATTGGACAACACGAAGTCCTGTTACCAATATTTATTAATCATAACCATTACAATTTCCAAGAAAACAAAATTAATGCATCCCATTTTGTCGATTTTGGAAAATCCACAGTTTGGTTGGGTAAGTGGTTGTTGCTATGGTTATTGTGATAAATCCCGTGATTGGTGAATTAAGCTGAGTGCACTTAATTAATATGATTGGCTGATGTAACTTTCCCATTTTATGTATCCGATTACTGTAACAGCCAACTGTCTGATTTCACTGTCTAATTTCAACCCTACACAATAATCAGTGAAAAATAATTTAAAGTACATGTTACAGTAGTTAATGCAACAATCAAATTTGAGAAAATTGTAATGGTTATGATTAAAGATAATAATAAATATAATTACTGCCTTTCTTTTAGATTGATGCCCTATCAAAGAGAAGCAAAGCCTCAGAAACTGCCTTTCTCTCGATTTATAAGAAACTGATGGATGTCCCAGGTGGGGCATTTTTGTTTCAAATTTACATTTACCAATTGTATCAGATGTCCTAAGATTGCGGTAGTGTAATATGTAATGACTGTGGATTACTAGTCAGAATTATCCAGTTACATGAACTTGACTGTATGTCCTTCAGAGTTTTGTACAAATTATAATTATTTATAACAAAATTAAGTTTCGATACTGACTTTGGTGGAAGGTACCTATCATGTAGTTTTATTAAGGGTGCGTTCCTTTGGGATGTTTCGAAAAAGGATCACTGATCCAAGATCACTTGGATCATGGTGCATCAAAGGAACCGAAAATCCTCTCCCACAGTGGATTCATCGGTTCCTTTGACGCACTGTGATCCAAGTGATCTTGGATCAGTGATCCTTTTTCGGATCATCCCAAAGGAATTCATCCTAAGATCCACATGGCAAAATAGTCTTTGGGTGCCTGATATAATCCACTCAGCCCTGGTGAAAAACCTCAGAGGATCCTTGAGGATCTTCAAGGATCCTTAAAGATCGTCAAGGACCTGCAAAAGATCTTTGAAGATGAGGATCTTTCAAGGATCCTTGAAGGCTCTTTGAAAGTTCTTTAAAGATCTTCAATTGCAATAATTTTTTGTATCCTTAATCTCCATTTTTATTTTATGATTTTGACAATGATAAATACATTTATGCAAATAAAGAAAGTTTAACTGATGTTTGTGCCATATTGTTGTTGTTGTTCACGGTAGTTAATAGGAATTGGCCATTTCCAAATTCACTTTAAATTAGCATGTTTCGGATTTTCCATATGACATCCTGGCGCTTACCTTAACCCTGAGGTGAATCAAAGCCACAATTGGCAGTAATCATGGTTCTTTAATGGAGCCACAAACATCCTTGAAGATCATTGGTAAGAATACTGAATATACCCAAAATAATCACAAAGATCTTGACAAGATCCTGAAGGATAGATCAGGATCTTTGAAGATCTTTCGTAAGATTATTGAAGATTCTTACAGATCTTTGGTAAGATTAATAAAGATCTTCAAAGATCTTAACAAGATCCTCAAACGATCTTTTAAAATAATAAAGATCCTTGAGGATTTTTGAAATTCCTTGGTAACATTCAGGAAAGATCCACAAAGATCTTAACAAGATCCTCAAAAGATCTTTTAAAATCCTTGAAGATCCTTAAAGATCCTTAAGGATCTTTGGCAAGATTCTTGAGGATCCTTGAGGATCTTGGCAAGATCCTTGAGGATCTTTAAGGATCTTTGCAAGGAATTTTGAGGATCTTTTCTAAGATCTTTATTAGGATCTTTGAAGATCTTTATGAAGATCTTTGAAGATCCTTAAAGATCCTTTGAAGATTTTCACCAGGGAGGGGCTACCACTGTTGATAGCCAACTGTAGACTTTATGAAGACTGCTCCTATGCACATGGCTGGCAAATCCCAACAACCCTGCAATGGGAGGAAGGAAATAGGACCTGTTGCTGTTGGTGAAATCAATGAAAACACAGAAAGGGGGATCATAATAACAAACCAAGCCCAAGATGCCAAATTCACTTTATTACACGTAGATCCACCATGATCTACAATCTTGATCACCACATGCAACCCTGCAAAACACAATGGGAAATCTTATGACCCTAGTGCATAACACCGCTGACCATCAATTCTTCCATTTTGACTTTGCATAAATTTAATTTAGCCAAATTAAATTGCATTTAACAGCATTAAAAAATGTTTCGATTTGTCCTTTGGGGAATCCCAGTGTTTTAAGCAACTAACACATTAATTTAAAAGTAACAGATTGCATATTCTCTAGTTAATTTAACTGTGAGATGCATAACCCACTGTACAAATTCTACTGTATTACCAATGACTCAGACTACAAAGCTTGCAACTTAGGGCCAAGTCGCACTAGAGGGCAATTTCGGATTTGTTCAGGACAAATCTGACTTGAAATCGGCCAGTGACAAAAAAATTGTCCGGAAAGCTACAGTCGCACTTGAGAACAAAATATGTGAACAAAACATCACACCATGCTGTGAGCGTTGCGCAATTTCCTGCAAAACCGCCTTTACTCGCTGTTTCCATCCACAAACCGCGACAGGAGGGATCTCAAAATGTTCTCAGCTGACGAAGATGTACGGCGCAAAGAAGTTTGGGATGATCGGGCATTGAGCCGTCTTCGCTGAACTGAAAGGATTCTTGCAACGAGTCAGAACGCGTGGTAGAAGGAGATGGGCTGGGAGTTCCTCGATCGTTGAATATGTAAGGCCTAGGCATCGGATAGATTGTTGCCACATTTCATACGGAAAATATTGGTCGCCCGCGCCTGGATTCATGTTGTTGCGAAATGAGAACGTTTTCAATTTTACCGCGAAGTCTATAGCCTGCGAGTAGGCTCTCTCTCTTCGGTGGGCCTGCTCGCAGGCTACGAAGTCTATCGCATAGAGACTCTGCTACATATCACCTGTCAAATCATTTCCGAATCAAGACACCCTCGCTATTGTTTTTCAAGATTTGTTTCAGTTCGGCCTGCTCCAGAGGTAGTCGACGGCATCTTTGAAGTTTGTCCGTCTGCGACCAAATTTTGTCCTTCGGTGGACAAACCGGTCGCACTTGGTTTTTCATTGTGATGACAGATTTTTGACATAAGTAAACAGTTTTGTCCTCTAGTGCGACTTGGCCCTTAGAGCAAACTCCACTGAACCATTGCCAACTCCAGCATCACCACACAAACAGCTTATTGTTGAAACCAAAAGAACAGTCAAACAACTGTATACCGTAGGTTTAGACTTTCTATAATATTGAGACACACTCTCACTGTCTTTCCAGCTGGCCATGTAACTGACTGCTAAAATTGGATAGATCAGTGATATTAGTTTTCTCCTGACCAATCAAGTCAAAGACTTCTCAATGATTCACTGATACCATGTACTACTACTACACACTCAGATCTTTTGACTCTGAGGATGACACCGGCTCAGGTTGTCGAGACATCAGTCAATGTCACCAACGTCAGTGCTACTCTGGACTACTTTTACCTGGACAATCTTACATTGTGTACTTCAAATAATTGAGCCATAAATCCTGTGTTCAAACCATTTGCTATTATTTAACCGTAAGAGTTAATAATTATTATTATTGTTTTGCAGATCCATTACCCATACTTGAACAATCTGTTCTTCAACAACAGAAAGTTTCCAAACTTCAGGTAAAGTTACGATTACGTGTTCGCCCATAAGAGTTAGTGCACATTAATGCTCAAGTTGCTTATGGAGGTTGGGTGCCCAGGAAGATGGGGACTGGAACTGCTGACCCCAAAACCAAGAGCCTGCCGTACCTGCAACCCAGCCATGGGCTCGTGGCTTTCTGACCTGATCTGAGGCACCCAACCCTGTGTGAAAAAAAAAAGAAGAAAGCCCTGCCTGCTAGGCCAACTACATGTAACTGAAGACCTGGGTAAGAGGGCCAATCTGAGTGTGGATGTAGAGTTGCTATGCATCACTAGCCTACTGACCTGAAGTCTTGATAAGGTGATCAGGGACTACTCCCCAGGCAACTGCTATCTTTTGTCATGCTGCTTCGGGAGCTGTGGTTCGAGTACAGAGCCAGAATAACATTTAGAGCGCAAAACTGCACTGTCGATGACAACTACTGCTGGGTTAAGGGCAACTGCCATCATAGCAAAACAGCGGCCCTGAGGCGAGGCCACACAATGCTAGAAAGTTACTGACCGCTGCCATTGGGCAGATAACGCTGTTGCCCTGGGCCATGTACAGTACATGTACATGAACCAGATGTTGCAGCCCATCTGAAAGGGGTCTGTCTTTGAGCACTTGATATGTACACTGTACCTTGAAACATGTAAGATCCACCAATGCATCAGCATCGCTAGTTGCCAGATGGATGCTAGGGTCAGATGACAGATCAGATTAGTGGTGAACTCGCCTGCACAAAGGAAACTGAAGAAACCTGGAGATGAGATCTAAGGAGGACTGAATGACTTTGAGTATATCGATAGCAATGGAAGACAGTCAAGGGGAGACAAATCTTGTACTCACTTTGTACCCCTTGTAGCAGATGCAATCGCCAAGGGGATCAGGTAAACAATTGTCAATGTGAAGGGAGTGCAATGCACTAAGGTACACCTTGATCTGAGTGGTGGAGGCTGTCAGCCAATGTTGTCACAAAACTCACAAGTGATTGTTCATCAGCAGGTAGAAAAGCCTGATCCGGACTGAAATGGTCATCCTGACAGCAAAGATTGACATAACGACTCAGGGCTGACAGGTACACTTGACAAGTTGAGGGGGCAAGGCCATGGCTGAGGAGAAATTTGCGTCTCTCTGTCAATATCAAGAGAGCTTGAGGGAATTGCTGAAATTGGAATTGAGAAGTACATATCTGCAACTGGGTTAGCATTACCTCAAACAGATGAAGCAGTAAAGTAAAAAAAACAAAAGAGTGGTGCACTGCTAATAATGCTAAATAACACAACAAAACAATTAATCAATCCCATATTTTTAGAAGTACCAGAAAACAGCACCACCACCTCCAATTCGTTGTGGCATAACTGAATCTGCTAAAATGCTTACTTGAGGTCCCCACAAGTATGCTGCCACAATGATGGGAAACAGTTCCTTGTGCACAGTTGATATATGTAGCTTAGAAGTCAGGAAGGGGGACCCATTCTTGCACCAGAAAGAAACTGAGGCTGTCCCAGCTTTGGAAGAGTTCTCGCCACCAAGTCAAATCCAGACAGGACTCCTGGTTCAGTGCAATGGGGTGGTCATCACACCTGAAAATACACAGCAAGTTGATCATGTTGCAGAGGAACCTACCCTGAGGAGTGATCTTACAAGCATATCGGAGGTGCTGAATCATTGACCCCACTTGTTGCCTCATGCAGAATTGCTTACCAGACCACATAATCAGTGGGCCATTATCCTCTTTCTCTTCCAATGAGTAGCCACAATTGGTATTAAAAGCAAATTTAATGTTTTTCTGAGGCAGGATGAGATGGAGCTGGTGATGGCACACCTGGACAGAAACTCGAAAATGAATGCTGTACCTGACAAAGCCATGAGGGAGCTCACCACTGCCATAGCAGGGATATACTTGAAGGAGCTCTGGAGGTGATAGCCTGCAGTGAATTCTCCAATGTGTGGGCCATGGCTACCACAATTTTGGTACAAAGAGAAGCGGGTGTTCCCAAGAGGCTACTATAACTACAGCTGGAGCAGCAGAGGATGACGGTGCCATTGACGGCACTTTGAAAAACATGCTAGCCAACAAGCTGTTATACATGTAGTACTGGATGGAGTGCAGTTGTGTCATATGGAGGAAAAATACCTGCCCAAATTGGGGAAACATTGAAGACACGACACTGAGAAGCGACGAATAAGATCACCAAAAATCCCCAAAGGCACCGGAAAACAATCCTAATGACGTACACAAACTGCTACCACAGTATCAGATAATAAAACAAACTAATAATTATTAGAAACACTATGTACTCCACCCACCACCCCTCTGGCCCTTCCATTATTGATGTGGGGATTGGATGGTTGTTGTTATTAATCCTTTTATTGCTTTCTTTTGTTACTCATTTTTGTCATTGTTAGCACGGTATTGCTCTTTTTGTCCACTGAAATATCTTTCAGTGTGACTAGTACCTGGTTTTCTTTTCTCCTCTTCTTGTGGGGGTGGGGTGCGGGGGCTTGTGGCTCTGAGCACTGTCAATGCAAATAGCCTGGGGAAATTTTCAAACTTCCTAACTACAAGAACCAGCTTGTTTGGCTCTTTTGACATCTGAACCACTGTTTCCTTCAATCCCAACATCTCCATCAGGTCCTCTGTCCTCTTTTTCTCTATCAATTTTGCACCACACATTGTTCTCACCATTGCTCTCTCAGTCCTTCTCAAAATTGCTATCTCATTTTCCCTCAGACACCATGTCTCACTCCCAAAAACATCGCCACTCTTACACAACTCCGATAAACCATTCCTTTCACCTTCAGCGAGAACCTTTTTGAGTTCAGCAACTCTCCACATTCCCTGAACTTCACCCAGCCAATTCTTGCTCTTGCTGTCACAACTGCCTCACAACCACCACTTGCATTCACCCTATCCCCCAAATAACAGAAACGTCTCACCGTTTCCACCTCTTCGCACAACTCCTCCACCGGTTCCACTAATCCATCAGCTTATTTCTTGCATCTTCTACACACAAAATCTCTCCCCAACCTCGAAGTTACCCTCTTTACTTTCGCGCATCTTCCATGGATCCATTTCCCACATTTCACACACAACACAACATTACTCGCTTCCCACAAATACCACATGGATCTACCTTACTCACAGACTTTTCAACTTCTGCCCCACTCACTACCACTTTTGTCTTCCTAAGGTTCACCTTCAGCCCCTTGCTCTCGAATGCCTCCTTCCACATCACTCATCAAAACCAAGTCATCTGCATACAACATCTCACTCATCAAACCATTTCTCACACTCTCCGTAACCACGTCAACCACGATCGCAAAAACCTACAGCGACAACACGGATATCTAGTGCGCACCAACTTTCACCTCAAACTCCTCGGACAACTCTAGCCCAACTCTAACTCTTGTCTTTGCACGTTCATACAAACTCATCACTGCTCTCACCATTGCCTCTGGTATACCTCTCTTCCTCGTTGCCCACTCCAATACCTTTCTTGGGACCCTGTCAAATGCCTTCTCCAGGTTAACGAAGCACAACATACAACTTCTTTTCCTTGTCTAAGTACTCCTCTTGTAACCTCCTCAAAATGAACACTGCATCTATCGTTCCTTTGCCTGACGATCTGGAATTCAGCCCCTGGCATGGGCTCTCTGAAGTGGAATTCCTAGTTCTCCTGGTTCCTTTTGCTGTAGAAGTACATATTGTACATCTGGTTCACAAAGATTATTGGTACCCTTTTTAAACAAAAAACTTAAATGAATCTAGAAGGAGAATATTATTATCTCGGCTGAACATCTGACACATTTTCTTTTAATTTGCAAAAACCTTTTAAATCTATTTTATTGTTACATTTATTTAATACAATGTGAATGCCTTCTACTCCAAAACAATCAGTAAATTAAACTGATTGCTGAAAGTGCCACTATGATCAAAATTTTACCTCTTGATTTTTTAGGCGTATCACGAAGAATTCTATGAAAGAATGATAATACCGTTTACCGTTTGCAAATACCTGCATTAGTTCCGGAGATATTTAAGTTTGAAAATGAGATGACTGATGATGACTGATGATGTCATACCCTCAACCCAATATTACATCAAGTATATAAATAGTAAGAGCTATCTTCGCCAATTTGCAGCGCAGACCATTGAAACTTGGTAGGCTAATAGTTCTACAGAAAACACACCTACGGCTATAAAACATTTTGTTCCCATGGCAACTCACTCTTTTCCAGACCCCATCCACTTGATTTCAATTTGTAAGTGATTTTCAGCTCGAAAAACGTTAAGCAAGGCCACAAACTCAAGCTAACATATTTATATTATGCTTGTTGGATCATGTATATGAGGCGCCATTTGCAAATATGAAAATAGAATGCCAAAGGTGGCCAGAAATGCCTTTAATATTGGAGAGGTCTGGAACCCAGTATGTTGCCATGGTAACGAAACTGTTAAGCTCAAATCGTGGAGCACATTTAGTAGAATCTTACTGCAAGGAATCAAACATTTCTGATGCAAATTGGCTGAGATATCCTTTTTCATCATACTTGATCAAAATTTGGTTGAGTGTATGACATCATCACTTGGCTAATTTGCACATTTTTAAAACTTTAATATCTCTGGAACAAAAAGAGATATTTGAAAATAGTAAAGAGCATTTTTCTTCTCATGCAGGCTACTTATTTATGTCTTAAAATGGCTTCGATAGAAAAGATGTGATTTTCGTCATAGTGGCACTTCAACTTTAAGAATAAATTAGTCATACGTATTGTATTATGCAAATACTAGAAGATACTGACAGCATGTTAAGTGCTGTGCATGCCAATGAGTCAGTTTGCGACTGAGAAAAATGTCGCATGCTAATGATATCATGGGAAACTGTTGTGAGCTTTTTTGTGGAAAGGGCTTGTGATACAATGTATGACGAGAACAGATTACATTAGGATGCATGCTTCTGTTCATATTTTTCTATTTCAATCCATAAATTTAGATTGCCAGGAATCCTATAATTGAAAAAAATAGTAAAACTTAATACAAGGTAATTTTTTTTAGGACTATGAAATTGAGAACAAGCAACTGAAGGAGACTCTAGAAGAGTATAATACAGAATTTGCAGAGGTGAAAAATCAAGGTACACTGTACATGCACGGTATTTCCAGTCCCAGTCTGTTGATTTACATGACTGATAATAAAGTAAAGGTGCAATTACACTATGCAATATTTTGTGCAACTTGTCTCGCAACACCATTGAGAGACAAGTTTCCCAAAACAATGCCTGATGTACAGCTGTTAGTTTGCAATGTCCAAAAACATTGCTCAAGACAAGTTGCAGAAACTGATGCAGAAAGTAGAATTTGGTTCTACCCTTTGCAATGCTTCACACAATGTTGCAAGGAATTTAACAGCATTGTACATTGTAACAATGGTTTGCAGCACCAGCCAATAAAAATCTTCCTTTAACCTTATGTGATCATCCAAAATGGGACAAGTTGCATGAAATGTTGCCTACATGTAGCTAGTGTTAGTACCCGTCAAGCAACTTGTTTCACAATTTTAGTGTTAGTACCCGTCAAGCAACTTGTTTCACAATTTTATGTCAGAAATTTTTTCATAAAAAAATTAATTGTGAGACAAGTTGCTAGAAAAATTGCTGATTTTAACAGTGCCTTAACTTTGAAAGGGCATGAAAAGTGCAAAAACTGACATGATTGTTTTTGTATTTTGGGTTTTTTTGCAATTCAAAATTTTAAGCCTAATAACTTTTTAGCCTAATAACTTTATTTAAAGCAAGCTATCAAGCTGGTTCACTGGTCAGTTACCACTAGTACTTGAATGATCTGAAAAGTTACAATTCAAACAAAAACCCTACCTGGCAGATGTATCCAGTGGGATATTAAGGATGGTGCCTACTATTATTGTTGCGCATACCTTCTGCACATCTCGAGATACTCTGGTTTCCTATGGGTAGTGCTTACTAATAAAGGCTGGTATATATTTCTGTGGTTTGAAACTATGCAGAGAAAGCAGAACATAGCAAGTGCTCTTGGTATCCAAAAAAAAATTGAAGGTAACCAGAGATAATCAAGCTTCAATTTGGAAAAGAATGCCATACAATGCTTGTATTTTAAAGCTTTTTGCAAATATTGTTGATAAATTACAGTAGCTCTTTGAAAAATGTGTGGTTACATGTACCCCCAATTTTCTTTTTGGATTTCAATAACACTTGTTAAGATCTGCTTTTGCCACATACTTTTTATAAACTGCACAAAATACCTTGGAATTAGTAGGCAATGTCCTTAATAATTGATGTTTACGACTTTGGTAGAGTTAAACTCCAAACACAAATGCAGTCAGTAATGACAGCAGGATTTGCAACTGGTGCAACTGAATGCAAGTTAAATGCCCCAAACTTGGCGTCTGGTGCGTAGGACCACCAAATTGTACGGCAACGTAGAACCTCGGTGCTCAGTGAAATGTCACAAGTGGTACATAGGAAAAAAAGAAAAGCCTTTAGCTAAAAGAAAGCTAAAGTGTTTTTCCTTTTTTTTTTTTTTTTACAAGTTACCCTTATTTTTCTTACACGCTTTTGTCTCCTTATAGTTAAGCCCATATCCTCTGAGTTTTGAATTTACTTGCAATTGCATTTAGATAAAATAATTATGTGATATGCATTTTGTGTGCTCTTGCAAAGCATCATCAGCATTTGAAACATTAGCAGTCACTTGCTTTAAAGTTGCATGCCTATGGTGAGTGTGGTCAATTTGGGATCATACTAATAAAGACAGACTGTCACAAAACCTATTAAGGACTTTGCCTGTACTATTGTTATTGCGCATACGTTCTGCGCATCTCCAGATACTCGGATTTCCTATCGCCGATGCTTACTAATACAGGGATATTTTTGTGCGGTTTAAAACTATCCGGAGAAAGTAGATCTTAGTAAGTACTCTTGGTATTCAAAAAGAAAATTAGGGGTAACCATGCATTTTTGAGAGATAATTAATTTTCAATTTGATGAAGAACGCCATACATTGCTTTGTATTTTACAGCTTTTTACAAGTATTATTCATGAATTATTTTTGAAAAATGCGTGGTTACCCCCAATTTTGTTTTTGGATTTCAATAACACTTGTTAAGATCTACATTTCCTGCATAATCACACACCGGGGCAAAAATATCTTTAATTAGTAGGCACCGTCCTTAAGATTTTGTTTTTAGTTGTATTTTTATTTTACATGTATAATATTATTATAGGCTTGATTATGGCTATCAGAGCAGATTGCTACATTAACACGTTGACACCTGAACCACCCTGGGCCGCCTCCATTGCCAAGTAAGACCGTCTGGCGTTAGACTGAGTGAAATCTATGAAGTCCCACTCCCAGGTGTCAATGGGTTAATTACTTGTAATTCACTCTGTTGGTGATGTGCTCTTACCCATTTCCTTCTTCCTTTTTTTTTATGATTGAATTTTTGATTTTTATCAGAGGTCACCATCAATAGACTGAAGGAAAAACTTAGAGAATTTGAAGATAAAATGGAGGACAGAGTTCAGGTACCTTTTTTGCATAGATTTGGGAGAGGAAGGAGCAAAGATGGCACAGTGGTGAGAGTACTTACATGTACCTCCCACCAACATGGCTCAGGTTTGATTCCCAGACTTGGCGTCATGACTGTGTGGATTGACTTTGTTGGTTCTCTGAGCACTCTGCTCTGAGAGGTTTTTCTCCGGGTACTCCAGTTTTCCCCTCTCTTCAAAAACCAATTAGCATCCCAGCGTACAATGACACTTGAATTTTCAAAATTAGTTGTAAATGGCAGCTATAATAATTTTGATATCATCAAAAACAAGCACACTGCATGTAATTTAATTTAATTTAATTTAATTAATTTATACAAGGACTCAAAAAAACCATGAATGCCCAAGAAATGTCAAGAATGATTGTTGATGATCTAATGACCAATCACCCAGAAGTTGCCACTTTAGCATTCGATCTGTATGTCCATGGACATTAATATTTGATTTTCAACGCTGTTTGCAATTCCGTTTCCTCAAACCTCCAAGAAGTTATGTCTCATTTTACCAGTTTTCTTTCTCAGTTTTTAATTTATGATAAGTTTCTAAATCTTTCAATTTTCTGACTAGGCAAGAGTGAAGGAAAAAGAGAAAGACATTCAGAAGTTGTTTACTGATAAAGAAAATATGCTCCAGGAGAAACAGGTCTCTGTGGCCAAAAAGCTAGGTGAAGCTGAGCACAAGGCAGCAACTTTGCAAGCTGGTAAGAAATCATTGCATGTACATTGTACATGCAAGTGCTTTTTTTAGTTGAATTCTGGCTCTGACTTACTTTAATTTTCATTCAATACAGTATTTATGGTTTAGGGTTTATACAATGTATACCACACATAATTATCACAAGTCTCATGGCTGTTTACACCAATAATAATTCTTTCTCTAGGGTGAGATTGTACGTCATCTTGCCTCTGTCAGCCTCTCTTAGTCCATATTCAATTTTGATCTCACACATCCACCCAACCCGTGCGCATATGTGAAAGGAGGTCAGACCACAACACTGGGGTTCCCTCCCCCCCCCACTCTTCACTAACAGACTGTGAGTTCTTTTCGTCCCTCAGTGTTGTTCAACAGGAGAGGTTGTGAGACGAGGCCTACAATAGTTATAGCCTTTCTCCAAGAAGGCTTGAAAGTCTGACCATTTTGTGGGTGTAATGAGGAGATATTCTAAGACAGTCTGAGTGTTGGTCCAGCCATAGTCAAACTCGCAACCTCCTGCATGGCAGCCCGGTCCTCAACTAACTGAGCCAATGGTGGGAGAATTATGGAGAAAGCATTTAAAAGAATAATAGTGATGAATCCTTTAACAGTTACCAGCATTTTAACACCAGTGTCAACTGACGTAAAATTTAGGATCAGCGTTACAGTGTGAGCTACGCACAGATTAATAAAAATGAAGTGTCAATTTAAAGATACTGAGCTGGTTTAAATGCAGTAATGATCTTGGTGACTTCATCCCTTTTTGATAAACTTTCCAATATTTTAGTTTATTTTTAAGTTAGTTAGATTTTGAGAAATTTCTTTTATGCAAGCTTATTACTCCTATAATTTTAAGATTGACCGTGAATTTGCCATCTTTTTATTGCACAGCAGACATGAGTGTGTAATACAAAAGAGAGCCCTCTTGACTTTGTAGTGAATTGAGGTCGGATGATGAATTTAGAACCTAACCTACACAGGGCTTGAAATAACAGCTGGTCAACAGACAATGTCTGGTCAGAATTGGGTATTGACCAGACACATCTTTGGATTGCTGTACATGTTGTCCGGTCATTCAATTTGATAATCACAATGAACAGAACTCTATCAATTTCTAAAACTCCTAAACCAATGTAAAATTATCGACGAACTGAAGCAATGCAAGGCTGCTTCTGCAATATAGAGGAGTTCGTTTGTTTGTTATTCATTTGTTTGAGCAGGTTCAAATTTTGGCAACTACATGTATTTGGCAGATGTGGACCTGCTATACCCACCCATCCATACACTCAGAAAGGACAGCCACAACACCAGGGACTTCATCCCTTACTCTTCTTGAATAGTGTGTGGGTTTTTTTAAAACATCCCATGGGGAACTTATGAACATGGAAGATATTTGTGAGACAGGGCCTACAGTTTATAGTCCTCATCCGAGAAGACTAGAGAGTCTAACCATTTCTGGGTGTAATTACAAAGGCATCACTTTCTCCTCAGTTGTTTTAAGAACCTGAGTGAATCATGACCTCTCGCATGACATCCCGGTGCTCAACCAACTGTTAACTTGTATTCAAAGAAGTTTGCTGGTGTATGTAACTTGTCTAATAAAATTATATTAATAACCATCATGCACTCTGGGGTCGAGAGTTATGATTGCTCTTTGACCTGAGCCAAAAAAGGGTTGTGACCAAGCAAAAGCATGTTTGACTGGACAATGTGACTGGTGCCTTCCCATTTGTTATTTCAAGCCCTGCTACAGTACATGTATTTGATGTGTGTAACATCATTTCTTACATCCCAGAGTGTTTTATAAATCTATAATAATAATTATTATTTTTTTAAGCTAAACATTAATTTTATGTTACTTTTACAGCACTGGACAGTACACAGTCAGATCTGTTTGATCTGAAAGCCAAATTCGATGAGATGGCAGCTGCCAGGTATTATCTAAACTTACAATGTACATGTATATATATTATGATGGGATTCAGGGTGGTTTAGCGGGTATCAGGCATGCCTCCCACCTCTGTGACCCAGTTTTAAGCCTGGCCTGGGGTCACTTTCAAGTTTGTTTTGCCTCAGTGTGGAGCATGGTGTTTAAAGTGTATTTAAAAAGCTAATGATGAGGAAGCCCAAAGGAAACCACTGGGCTTATAAGAGATAGGCTCCCTCATTTATTTAATTAATGTATGAATTATTAACAGAAGTATACATGTCAGATCATAGGCAGAGCTACTAAATAGTGTATGAAACGTTAAAATATACCAGATAATTGCATGAAATATAGATTAGGCTAAAAAAAGCAAATAGGGAAACAATGAAATATTTATAATAAGAGGAGTGCTTTCAGTCTACAGGAAAAGGTGACAATACTTGTTGTGTTTTGAATTTCACAACTAAGGGAGTTGTACATGGGTTGAGTTTCAGTCAATCTCAATCTGACTCTGAGGGTTTTTCTCCGGTACTCCGGTTTTCCTCCCCCATCAAAATCGACTCTCAGTCAATAATACACATCCGGCTGTGGGCGGATACCCTCGATAGGGATAACCTCTGGTGTCCTTCCCTTCCATTGAATAGACCTTATTCACGATGGCCGCCATGTTGGATTTTCTATTATCATGCAAATTAGCTACACACTTCTGAGGGGGCAAACAACGCAAGTTCGAGAGGTTATAACGAACATTTTAGCCACACAGATGATTTGTTTCACATTCATTGAATGTTTATCACCTAAGTAGTAAAATAGAATGATTACACAAGTTACTTCGATGTTTTTTTCAGTGGAAAATGAGCAGATAACGAAGTAAAAGTCAAAATGTCAAAGGTAATCAAAAGATATAATAATTATTATAAAAGGCACTTAATTCTAAATTCTAAAGTGTACTTTTAGCAATGTTATTTCAATATTTCGACGAGCCGATTTTTCCGATGTTTTCCCCCCAGCATAACACATGGCTAATTTGCATGACAATTTGAAAACCAACATGGCAGCTATCGTGAATAAGGCCTATTGAATTAATAGAATAAAGTACTCCCTTGCACTGTGTCGGAGAGTGCATCAGATTTCTCCTGAATATACATGATAATTATTTATGAACAACACAATCACTTACGTGTAATACCTAATAAGTAGTCACTAATGACATGAAAATAATCTTGTTCGTTTGTAATGTAGTCAGAGCCTGTTGATGTTTTAACTCAAAGACAGACTTTCCAATCCACAGTCAAACTGTGAACCAGGCTTACACCATATCATTAATTTTTTCTAAGCTTTGGATAATGCCTTTTTTTTTGGTTTCACAAGGTCGTCAGAAATAGAAATCTTAGAATCAGATGTGGACAGAGCAAATCAGGTACATAAAATTATAATTTTAGGGCTCATGGCGGCTTGAGAATTGAGCACCCTAGCTTCTATGCTTCGTTTGTTCTTTTGTGAAGACAAGTTGCTGTTCCCATTCTGAATATTTTTAATTAGAGGGCATCTGATGCTGAGCGGCAAGTTGAAACTTTGAGAGAAGAGCTTGTTACTTTGCAAAATGCAGTACAGGTTAGTTATGAATTGAAAGTGCTTTAGCTCAGGCCTTTTGATATTTGTGGAGGTCTTTAGATCTTACAATTAATTTTTTTTATGTTCTTTTCATTCTCAGCATGCAAATGATGGACAGCGACCAAACATGGTAAGGTTATATTTGCAGATTTAGTATTTTCTTTTTTCACTTTCCTTCAATTTTTTACATGTACTGTACCTTGAACCTTCCTTTTTTGAAGACATAGGGTTTAGTGGTCTTGTCCTCAGGTTCATTGGTACTTACAGCAAACGAAGAATGTCAACTTCATGACATGTGTTCCCTTTCCGGGGCCATTAATACTAAATTAATAGCATATTGTAAGTTTCTTTTGTTCCTTCTCTTTCTACATATTTTACTCCATCCAGTTTCATTCCTTCCTTTCATTCTTCAAATCTGCTTTATCATTATTATTCTGTACCATTGCAATAATATTATAAGTTTTATGAATTTTCACCGTACATTTTCTGTAGTCAGAGACCATTGATGCAATATCCCGATCAAGCTTAGAACAGGAACTGGCGGCCAAAGAGAGACAGGTGAGATTTTGATCTTAACGTTTTTTTATGGTATTACCGCGAGTCTCTGTGAGAAAAACATTCCAGATTTTATTCCAGAGTTCCTCAAAGTTGGTGACAAAAGGATTTATATTTGACATTTAAAAAAGATTCATCAAATTTATTGCAAAGAACAATAAATTCATGCTCCGCCACGGCTAGATTACAGAATACCCGTCCACTTACATTTAATCTTAAAAGGCTGTCACCGCAGTCCCACAGTCTAATTATCCTTGTTCTTTAATCCACTCTGTGGACCACGGTGGAAGTACATCTTACTCCTTGGAGTTATAATATTCATATTAGTTCACTACGGGACTGCAGACCTCGGTGGCAGTTCGTTTCACTGCTTCGTGTTAATAACATTCGTATTCTTCGACTACGGAACTGCGGACCCCGGTGGCAGTCCGTTTTTACTGATTAAGTCTTAATATAATGTTAGGGAGCTTAAGCACGCACGTTTTTTGAGACGCGAACGGCAACCGGAAGTGAGTTATTTTCCCTTTTAACTTGCTTTCACACAACCACATTTACAATGCTAAGTATCTTTTCTCCGTTAGAGATGATTAATACAAAAATCTGGGAGACACCACTGTCCTGGCACGCGAAATTTTCTCTTCCGGTTGCCGTCCGCGTCTCAAAAACGCGCGTGCTTAAGCTCCCTATTCACGTTCATCAACAACGGGACCGCGGTGACAAGGTTAAATAAAAAATTGGTTTTATCAACGGAGTTGATAATGTAAATTGGCCACCGTACAGAGATTCTGAAAGCTGACGGTTCGAGCGTTAGCCCTTCGTCAGAGCGAATCCAAGGTGCTTCTAGGTGTATTGATCCGATGCCACATTTGAAATTTCCATTCTAGGAGTACAGCAGGATAATGATAATATAGAGATTTAGCCAAGGCAAAAAGCGGAGCTCCCGTGCTATACATTCTTACAAAAGAATGACCTGGCTTGAGCCAGCGATCCAATTGAAAACCAGTACCTGGTCAGCGGTCAGCCTAAAAAATAGCTGTCCTCGATGAGCTTTACATTGGCATACATGGTTGGGTGAACGTACGGTGGTACGGTGACCACAGCCAAGTTTTCTCGCATAGATGGGTTACCATATTTAATTACCCATGGTGCTCCGCAAACGGAGCTCCGCTAATAACCACATGAACCTACATTTAAAACTTGGATTTTTTGCCAAGTATCCACAAGTCATAATCGAACAAATATATCCCTTTCTGTAAATCTTCTGTAAAAACTTTTCTTTGAAGCGGATACAAAAGGATTTGTGTTTCCATAGTACAGGTCAATGAAGGAGAGAGTGGTGTGATTATGTCGTTATTATTTACTGAGTACCATAGACCTCTTTTACAATGACGGCCAAATAAAAGATTCTTCTGTTTTTATGCTGATAATCCTTTTAAGCCTCGGTACGACAAGCAAATTTCAAAAGAATTTTTGTTTCAAAATGAGGGCAGTAGGTCTAATATACATAAGTACAAAAGAATGTGGTCGCCATTTATGAAAGTGGTCTATAGATGCGAAATATCTTGTTTGTCTATAGAATGGAATTACAGTACTCCAAAATTTGCATTTGTCAAAGTATCATGATGTGAAGTGTTGCAAATAAATCGACTTTGCCTTGACCTTTAATGTCATAATTGCAGTAATTTTCTCTTTATAGATTTCTCAGTTAGTAAGTGATGTACAGCATTTGCAAGTCACACAAAGTAAAGGGAAGGAATTGGCAGCGAGTGAGGTACAGTACAAATGTTGTTAGGGATAATGCCAAGATTCCATTGCAAGCTAATTCCAGCAGCTAGAGGGAATCTTTCGTACCTGAAATTTGTCCATATACAAGAGACCACACAGCATACGCTTTCTGAAACATGTCACCTTTATCTTCCGAAATTTCAGAAATCGAGCTTTTAATTAAGAAGATCTAAAAAGGAGGCCAACGAATTCGGCATTTCCTTTGTATACAGCAAAAGAAGGAAAGCTTACAATGGAGCGGTTTTCAATTGAGTGTCGAAAGTAATTAGTGAATTACTTTGGTTTTGCATAACTTCACTCAGTGATTGCGTGGTTCAAAGTTCTCGCGCCACTTTTTCAACCAATCAGAAGTGAAACCAAAACCAATCGTGGCTCGCGCGTGTACATTTTCCCGCGCTTTGTTTCGGCTGCGTGTAATTACTTCGAGTTTTGATTGGTTTACTGGATTGTCTACGTCCTTTTTGATTGGCCATAGTAATTACTTTGGTTTTGGTTTTACGACACTCGATTGAAACTCGCTCTATAATCCCTCGTTAGACCAAATGCAATTTTTAGATGCGTTTTGACAGTTTTCTGTCCAAGATAACTGTCTAGGTCCACATTAACCCCTTGGACTCCCAGGATTGATCAGTATGTAAATTCACCTCTCAATTTCAATACACTGTCAGGTAGACAAGTATTGAGAATGAAGATTATTATCAGCTTAATGGTATGGTCCTGATATAACACCAAATTGTCATTACCAACCAAGGAAGGAATCTATAGAAGTAGTTAGGAGAATGAACTTTTACATCATGGGAGTCAAAGGGTTAAACTGGTTTAGGTGTTTCCAAGGAACGTGGTATTTATGTAGCGTAACAAGGCGGCTTGTACAGTTTGACTGGTTCTCGTAACGAGCTGATTGCTTCTCATAACTCCTAAGGCACAGTCTCTCTCTTTGGTCTTGTTGACTTTGTGTTGGCTTTTAAATTTCAGATTTTTTTGTACAGATGTCTGTTTAAACAAACGTTTTTTTTAGATTAGCAGATTAGAAGATTTACTTGCAAGTAAAACAACTGCACTTCGGGAATTGGTATAGACATGTTCTCTTTTGTTCTTTTAGTTGTAGAAACAATTATAAAGAAGTGAGTAAGCGGGATTATTACTAAATTTGTTGTTTAATATGGCATGTTGGAGATGGTTCGAGTATCCTTGTTGTTCAAATTGTTACAATAACTTAAAACTATCACAATAAAGTATCACATCCTTATTTACCCTTGGATTGTGGGGTAGCTTGTTGCAGGTGTATCTCAGAGGAATGTCGGTGAAGTCGCCCCACATCTGAGTAGATGGTCTTTACCCAGATAGCTTGTACCAGGCCCCAGATAGTCGGGAAAGCGGAAAAAACTCCCCTTCTCATTTAAACCACTCGAGCACATTTGGATAAAAACTTGAATTAAACATGGTAACCAACTATTTTACTTCAGGAATCAGTAAAGATGATCATTCATAATGTAGTTAATATTTGGTTTCAGAAAAATGAACAAGTTTCTCTTAAATATAAAAATATATCTACTCAGATGTGGAGCGACTTCACTGTAATTGGATGGAGCTGCTTCACCGGCATCCTCTCAGAGCATTCATCTTCCCAACCCAACCGTGACATATAAAAGAGGACAGACCACAACACTAAGAACTTCATTCCCTGCTCTTTGCAAATAGTGTGTGTTAGTTCTTAATCGAACCCACAGGAACATTGAAGGGTTTGAGACGGTGCCCATGGTTTGTCGTCCTTATCTCAGAAGGGCGGATAGTCTACCATTTGCAGATGTGATTAAGGGGGCAGTACTTTCTCCTCTGTTATTTAAAGACCCTGCAGTGTAAGGTTGAACCCACGATCCACGGCAGTTGGATGTAAAATCAACTTTGTCGGGCGGTCGGCTGTCAAAACCTTAAGATTAGGGACCTTTAGCCAGGATGAAAACGAGGGCTACGTGAACGTTATCTGAAATATTATTTCCCGTTATTGAAATAATTTTGCTATTTTTTTATGGAAAGTGTTTATCAACATTCCAAAAATAGAATTGGTATGAACGGTGCGGATGTTTGGAGTAAACACTGAAAATGTATCGTCAGGTGCTTTCGTCCTTCGCGTAACCTCAAATTTGATCATTTCACGTCGTTGACAGGACGAGAACGGCAAAGAAGTGTATCAAGATGTGAAACGCACTTGCGAGGCGTGCAGAGCCGTTGTTTTTGCTCATTAAACCCATTGTTTTGTGGCGTTCTCCTGGCCGTCTTCGTCTTCCTTGCTTAAGCTTCTCATTGAAGTACGACTTCGAGAAATAGTTTCGTATTCTGAGCCTGCGTACATGAAAAAAAGGGCGAGGTGGTCACCAGTCAGTCTCCCCCCTTTGCGCGCATCTCTCGCTCTGTGGTCGCTCACAATCACCTCTGTTAATGCTGTGGGGAAAGGCAATTAAGTTAACTCCGAATTTTGATCAAAACGTCTTCGCATGTGACCAAAATGCTCTTATATTTTAGGAGTGTAAACTGGAAGCACAACATAACTACGAGGAAATAAAAAGAGAGCTAAGGTATAATTTCTTATCAGTGATAAATTTCGTTGAGTAGGTTGAGTGCTATTGCATTATTGCCAGATACTTGAAGCAATAATTTTATAAGTTAAGTGATTTTTTCATCATCCTCATGGAATCCAAAATCAGGAGTGTTTAAAAAAAAATTACTTATCTCTTCAGAGCTAAATTGGCGTATAAGGCATCAAGGTTTCTGTACGCTCTACGGGAGCAGGACATTGGGAGTTGTCGACTCAGTGACATGGTGATTCTAATTACTAGTTAAATTTGATCTCAGTTTTTGTCATATTTCACATTTTGCAGCATCTTAAAGGCTGTTGAGTTCTCCACAAGTGGATCAGAAGGAGACAGAGAGAAAAAGGTACGTCTTAAGTCTTCCCTCCCAGGAGTTGGACAGGGTGTTGCCTGTAGCAAGCTGCATGTCTTAGTTGAAAGGAAAGACCTTCAGCTTACTATCGCAAACGGATAGGCAAGGTCATAATCTGGCTATTTGGATGCAGACATAACATTCTGCAACATGCATGCAAGTTTTTTTCTCTTTTCTTCTTTTTCCTTCCTAACCCCGAGAAAGCTTCTTCGACGGAAAAAAAGTGATAACCAAAGCAAACCTTTTCTGAAGCCTGAGAGAATTGTCTTGATCAATTTCATGAAGAGAGGCTGAATGTTTATGTTATGTAAAATTACCACAAGTAAGCCACCAGTAGCCCACTCTTGGAGAAAACACGATTTTTTTTGGGCTAGGAGTTTCAAGCAAGCTTAAATAATTATATTCGGTCAATATTGATACAATAGTCTCATTTCCAAAGTGGATGTACACAGAATTAGTATCATTTCATTGTTGTTTCTACGATAGCATTTTGAATCTGGTTCGTTCTTAATTTGTTCAGGAATCAAGTCCCAAATCTTTGGAGATGCTTCTTCTGGACAAGAATAAAAGTACGTCAGCATTTTGCCTATTATAAGTGATACGATTAAAAGTACGTCAGCATTTTGCCTATTATAAGTGATACGATTAATCTTTCTATCGATCTTTCTATGATTTATCGTCAGTCAAAGGTCAAGAGAATGGAATTGAGAAGGCCTTAAATAAGGTTCATTATCATGACAATACTCTACCCACCCTTCCCTTCCCTTCCCTTCCCTTTTATAGTACAAATTCCCATTGCTCTTAATACCCTCCAGAATAGTTTTCTTTATTGTTCTTATTGTAATTTCAATATTTGTTAAAAAATTTACCGTATAAATTTTATGTTCGCTCTTTTCTGTTCAACTCGTCAAAGATTGGAGACTGCCAATCGAAAGTTTGTAATTTGTAAAGTGCCCCTGTGACCAAAAAATCAATAATTATAATCTATGTTAACACTTAACGACCAAAGTTTTCAGCCTTGATTTCAAAAAGACACTTGTTTCTTTAAACTGTAATTTCCAATTTAATGGTCCGCCATTACTAATTTTAAGATCTTGAGAGAGCTGGATCGAGGATAAAATCACGTCAAAGTCTCACTAGTTTAAGAATGTAATGCATGTGTACGCCGCAGAATTAATATGCAGAACGGGAGTTTTGGGCTTTCAGACTTTTAAACTCGCGTTTTGCATATGTAAAATGTTGCATTCACACGCTGAAATTTTAGGCTAGTGAGCCTTTGACGTCACTTTTCCCTGGATCCAACCCTCTGAAGTCCAACCGGTCAGTTTTGAACGTGAGTAATGGTGGACCGTGAAATCCAAAACTTACACTCAAAGTAAACGGCCTTTGGATAAAAATCGAAGCTCAAAATTTTGCCAGTCAGGTGTTAAGGAAACACACTTTCAAAATTGAAGAAATGTCACAGGGGCACTTTAAGTCTTTTTGAGCAGAGAACAGTTTTGGAAGAAGAGAGCAGTTAGTCTCGGCCATTATAAGAATTTTCCTTTTTCTTCTTGTCAGGGCTTCAATCAGAAAACACAAGCTTAAAAGTGGAGAACGTGGACTTAACAGGTACACTTCAAGCGTGCAGCTAAATTGAATAAGTGGAATCTCCCTTTGAAGCGATGGATCAGCTAAACAAAAACACAACGTACACATGGTTTCACCTGACGTCACAACAGCCATGTTGGTGCACAGAACAATAGAGAAAATAGTCTTTGGGAATTTGAGTCTATTATTATGCAAAACATGAGCCATATTTTGCTATTGTTTTGTGCACCAACATGGCCGTCTCATCACGTGATTGAAAACCATCTATTTTCCCACAAGATGTCTTTTCTCTTTCGAGTGGATCTTGATGTGAGTGTAAAGTTCAATTCTCGACGATTATACAGTACCAGTACAGTGACAACTTTCGCTGCATGCAAACATTTGCGGCGCTGAAATTACAACTCGAAGCGGTTAGTCTGCACGTTCTTTTCCTTTTCCGGGATGTCTTTCGTTCTCTGTTATTTGAAAGCTTTTATAGTTACTGTGATCTAGTGCCTCCATTGTTCGCGATTTAGTTCGAATTCCCGCCAGTTTTGAAAGGTTATTGTTACAGTACATAAGATTGGCCTTGACCTAGTAACAAAATTAGCATCAGAAAAACCTTTATGTATGAATGCCATGGTTGGGGGGGTAAGGTCCAAGTGAAAGGGGACGTCGCAGTTATATAAGCAACTTATGTAGGTGCCAGCGAGCCCGGGAAAATCCAGGCTTGGAGTGACTCAAGCGCATGACCGTGCTATTGCGTTGCACTTGCACTTGGTCAGGTTTAAGTAGAAGCTTGAAATAAATCCTTGTTCAGTGAACGGGATTCTAACCCATGCATGACCCTGCGATCACACTGCTTTTGCTCCACTAACTGAGCTATCAAGACATCTGGGAGCTGGTCACTTGTAAATAGATGCCTGAAATAAATCCATGCTCAGTGAACGGGATTCCAACCCATGACCATGCGATTACACTGCACTTGCTCTACCAACTGAGCTATCGAGCCAATTGGGAGCTGGTCACTTGTAAGTTCGTATTCCATCTTCTGTAATGCGCAAATATTTATCTCCTTAATTGCTGCATAGGTCGCTACACAGAGCTGCATTCCAAGTACAACGAGGCAGTAAACACCGTGAAAGAACAAAAGGAGCTTATTGGTGAACTAGAAACAGATCTTCTGAGTGTTAACGCTTTACCCTCGACATTCCGTGGACAGGGAGAGGTCAGTTAGCTCGCAACTGAAGTTAATCCTTTGTTGTTGTGGTTGTTGTTACTGTTGCCACTTCTCCTGTTGTATTTCAAGAATGTTCTTTCAAACGATGCTTTGCAGTCAAAAATTGCACAAAATGTTCTCTCCTTGTTTTAGATGTCTGTATATTTAATGGAAATGAGCGTAGGGCTAATACGTACCGTGGCGTATGTTTCGAAGTTTAATTGTCGTCATTCTTTTGGACTTGTTTTGAAAAGATTCACTCTGGAGATTGCTCTTGAATATTAGTTATTACGCTAGGGAAAGCATTTTGGAAGTCCATTCGGTCCGTAAACTTTAAAAGGGCGAGTCGTTTCATAAGCGACCCGAAAAATGCATCTTCTCACGGGGTGTTTTCTTAACAGAGAGGAGTGGCGAATGCGTCTTAGAATATTGACTGCACAGAGAAGGGTGAAGCTTTGTAAAGTCTTTCTGCGCTGTGCCCAGACGCTGGTCACGAGAACCGTAGAGAGGGAGGACCCTACCATTTAAAGCTTTGGTTGTTTTTTTAGAACCGCAAATGACACGGATGGCACTACAGTAACACACCCCTTCCCCCCCCCCCCCTCCCCACCCTTTCCTCTTTTTTCTCGACAGTTATGCAAACCCTCGACTGCATCTCGCGTTTTCATAACTGTCTCGAATTCTCCCAACTCCCACTCGTGTTTAGATGAGGCTATGGAAACACGGAAAAAGTCCTCTTTACACCTTTTTCCAAAATGGTCGCCAGCTAGATATTCTTTTGTTTTTCAAATTAGACCTTGATGCCTCGTTCAAGACAAAATATTCTTTTGAATTTTAAGCTTAAGAAGGAGGCAGCAATGGCTAATTTGAATAAAAACAAAAGAATATTTAAGTGGCGGCCATTTTGGAAAAAGGTGT
Organism: Montipora capitata; assembly: GCA_949126865.1. Classification (NCBI taxonomy): domain Eukaryota; kingdom Metazoa; phylum Cnidaria; class Anthozoa; order Scleractinia; family Acroporidae; genus Montipora; species Montipora capitata. The sequence goes on along the minus strand of OX421449.1, from coordinate 41,427,346 downwards.
ATTACTTAAGTAATGATCCGTGTAAGGTGGATAGCAATTTCCTTTGTTATGCGGCAACGGGGCTTTCCCCACATAGGAATGTTATCATTTTTACACAGAGAATGCATAAACCTACAGGAAGGCAGTTAACGCAATAAAATTCATTTACAGCCCACTTTGAAAGGATGTTTTTTTGTGTTAAAAGATTTTGACCAATCACAAGAGTTGAAAACAAAAGCCAAGAAACGTTTACAATTTTACATGTTCCCCACATACGATTTCTGTGGAATTCATTTAAACTGAGACCAGATGAAAGATGGAAGATGGTTGGAAAGTAAGGATGAATATAATACTGCTTTATGAAGTTTTGTTAACCGTTTGCTGTTTAAGCCAATCAGAAGTAAGTACAGACAATAGAAAAGTTATCACCTTTTTGCATACCAATTGAATTCCAACATGTTCGTTGCCGTTGTTGCTATCGTTCTTATCTGGACCGTTTCTTAAATGTAATGATACAGGCAGTGGTTTGTATTTTCTCCATTAAGCGCTTTTGCTTCGGAATTTAGGGTATTGATGGTTGTATTTACCACAGGGAGAAGCTGGTCCTCCATCAGAGAAGGAGCTTGTATCAAACGCCGTCCAGCAAGCAGTTGCACCGGGGACAGGTAAATGACAATAATAACCCACACGTGCCTAGTGTGGAGTATTTCTGGCCACCACTCGATGTCGTCGACTTTATCGTTAAATACCTTTATTTCTGGTTTACATTTGAGGTGCTGTTCAGTTATCGGGTGTGTGTGCTATAAGTTATAGAGGCTCTGTCTGTGTAAATTCCGACTAGCGGCATGGCCTAAAAAGTAGCGACAGCCCTTAAAGTAGTATCGTGACAAACGACGTCCTTTCTTTAAATTTCCGATAGCATCGGTTACAGCAACGTGAAACGTTGATAAACCACTGACACGAGACCCTTAAAATTCAGACAAGCGATACGGGACCCTTCCCCGCCCTGGTAGGGCCTCTGGCAGGGCCTCGGACAGGGCCTCTTTACACTTTATACTTCTTGAACCTTATTTTAGGTGCGTGTTAGGTCGTTTTTGGTCTTATCCTGCCACGATTAGCCTCGCAGCTATTTTGTTGCACAGGCGGTGTCAATATAGTTTCCAATACCGATAATGATCAAAGAGCTAAGTAATAATAAAACTGATTCCTAAAATAAAACAGCGCTCAGCTTGTCTGTTTCTAAGGTCAACCATTGGCCATTTTTATACTAGAGACGCGCACTTCGTCTGGGACAAAGTTGGGCAAACATTTTTTTCTACGTCTATTAAATTCGTCTAGTATAAAGACGGGCACAAGACGCATAATGCGTGTGGGCGAACTATCCAGTTTAGGGCGTCTTCGAAGACGTACTAGAGTGTTTGCCCAAGTTCGTCCTAGACGGATTATGCTTGTGCTTGCGTCGCTAGTAAAATAAAATCTCCACAGAAGAAATTAGGTTCCTTTGGGAACCACATGCTGCGAAGCGACAAACCCCCAACGCCGCAACCCACGGCGCCACAACAGGTTTCCTGTACCCCATATTAAAAGTAGAATGTGGAGATGATGCTAATCTTGTTGTACATGCAACAGGTAGCTTTTCAGGGGACAACGTTGCCTCGGAATCTCTTCTTCCCATTGTGGCAAGTCAAAGAGAAAGATTTAAAGTCAGAAACATGGAGTTGGAAGCGGTGGGTTTTCTGTTTGGATACACGGTTCTTTTGATTTACTTGAGACGCACCGAAATGGGAACCATCGAGCAACGAAGCTTCGATATCCTGTGCATTTTGAAAGCACGATATCCTGTGCATTTTGAAAGCGCAGCCTCACGTAGGTTGTTGGTGGCTTGCCAGAAAATCTACCGTTGAAAAAGCGGACATGAAAAAGCAGGCAATACATGACAATAGTCTTGTCTTTCTTTTTTCAGCAATTGCGCCATAATCAGCAACAGATAAGTGTGTTACAAAACGAAGTGGATACCTTACGCTCGGACAACGTGAAATTGTACGAAAAAATCAAGTTTCTCCAGAGTTATCCCACGAAGGTACCTTTTTGACTTTAAACTAAAATGTGCCACTATATATAATAGCTTGAAATCTGTATGATTGAGTTGTTCGAAACATGGTTTCCAACCAAAATCCATGATATTTAGCTCGGCTTTGCGGTCACCTTGCTCTTAATATCTTGGCCGTCGATTTCGACAGTTAAGTGCATTAACTCTGGCGTGATGGTTTCTAGTACCGAGTAAGATGCATAAACAAGAGCACCTATAACTTTCTCTTAACATGCTTTCAACTGCCATTTTTTGGTTGGCTACTGCTCTATCTTGCAATTTCCTTTTGTCTTGAGTCCTTTTACCCCCTCTCCCAAAATGTCAGCGTTTTTGAGACGTGGTAATGGATGATCACAACGTTCACACCCGTAATTATGTCAGATGTTAAGCCTGACTAATAGAATTAATGTTTTAGGATAGCCATTACACACTTATCGTCCAACCCTCATGCCATGTGGTCTTTAAGTATAATTACATTGGTGTTTATTGAAAATTGTTTGCGCTGATTCGTTGCCACTTGAGGTGATAATTACGCGATAATCACCTAAGCGGTCTTTTCAAAATGGCCGCAAGCCGTTTTGTCGAGGAGACAGACGAAGAAATAAATCGTTTTAAAGAAAATGCATATTTTTCAAAGAATCGCCTATGTAAATTATACAATTATTCACCGCTATTCACCTCGCCTGCGGCGATGGTTGTGAAATGTTAATCATCAAGCGATTGATGTCTTCAAATTTCCTGTATCGTTCTTTTGGCGTTAATTTATGCAAGTAGTATGATAAACTTGTTCTGGGCCGACGCTGATTCGGTGTGCTTTCTGTCAGGGTCATGGTGGGCGAGATGACGAAGCTGCAGTCAGTAGATATTCATCGCAGTACGAACAGAGGCTGGATCCTTTTTCGGCTTTCAACCAGCGGGTAATTAAAAATGTTGGCCTGGGTTGTTCAAAAGGTGGATAATGCTATCCACCGGATATATCACTATTCTTTGATTGCTCCTGACGTCACGACAACCATGTTGGTGGAAAGAACAATAGCGAAAAATTCTTTTGGGAATTTGACTCTATAATTATGCAAAACTTGAGCTACATTTTTCTATTGTTTTGGCACCAACATGGCCGCCTTATCACGTGAGTGCAATCAAAGAATCCAGAGGATAAACGTTAGCAAAACCGATTGAGTTATCCAGTGTATTAGCCAATTCTCGGTTTTCACATGACGTCACGGCCGCCATGTTGGAGCCCCTAAACAAAGAAACGGCGGCCATGTTGAAGCCCCTTCCAAATCTTCCGGGAATTTAACTCTATTGTTATGCAAACGTTTTCTTTTGTTTACGTTGAAAAACATGGCTGTTGATCACGTGAGTGAAAACCAACAATAGCAAAAATACCATAATACTCTTTGTTTATTCCGCCAAATTTTTTTATAACCATTGTTTTTATTTTCCCTGGGGACTTAAAATGGTCCCCATAGAAATTGGAAACAATGCTTCTGGAAAAGTTTGGTGGGACAAACAAAGAATATTATGGTATTTTTGATATTGGCTAATAGTGATTTTTCCAGTGAATAGCGCTATCCACCCTTCGAACAACTGGGCGTGATTGTTACTACTTTGCATTTCTCACACTGTTCCTCTGTAACGCCGAGGATGTTTTACTTTTTTCCCACATCAATCGTGAAATCGATGTGATTTTGCTGTGTCACGCCACTATTTTCTAGCGTTCACGTGTTGCACCTGGTTTTGTTGTTGTATTTTTTTTTGGTATCTTCATGTCACATTCAGTCATTTATTGTCTTGACGAAACAATTATTCTTCTTTCCTATACAACTATGAGACACCATCCATCTTATCCCAAAATGGCCATTACGCTGTTACTCAAACTAGTAAGAGGAAGTTTTAATGAGACCATTTTGGAATAAGGTCGTTCAACCATACGCCAAGATCATAGTAAAGATAAGAGAAATCGTGAAGAGGTTGGAAGTACATCAGTGATACTGTTTCCTTGAAACTCCCAAAGTGTGTCATTTTGTTTTACCTTTACTGCATTTTGAGTTACTTCTGATCTATTTAAAGACAAAGATGCTCTATAAATGGCGTGATAGTAAAAAGCCCTTCAGTGAAATCTGTCCATAAGATTCTATTTTATGTTGGTTGTCTTTCTTGCTTTTAACATTAAATAACTTTAAATAGATAACACGTTCTAAAACACTTCGTCGTACTCTAAAACCGTCCAATTCTGGTAAAAATGATATGTTTTGCGGTCATTTTTCAAAATCTGTGCTGTTTTGGCACCACACCGTAAATATTGTTGATGAATCTCCACTTTTCTACCGAATGATTTATACAGTTTGCAATATTTCGAAAGAAAAAATAATATTTTTCCGGAGCATTTATCAACTTTGCAATATTTATCAAATTTTATCAAATTTTTGACTAAACAGGCACGCAAAATGACAGTAGAAATTTCCAACGTCTTCTCATAGAAGATCACAGAAAATGGCGACGGAAATTTCCAACATCATTTTTAACAGAAGATAAAGCAAAATGACGGCGGAATTTTCCAACGTCATTTTTCACAGAAGATGAGGCAAAACGTCATTTTTTAAAAAAAAGATCAAGCAAAATGACGGCGGAATTTTCCAACGTCATTTTTGGCAAAAGTAAAACAAGACTACCTGAAGTGAAGATCTTCAACTTTATTGTCTGAGGACGAACTTAACTCCCACGGACTAAAACGAGATATTTCACACACTCAGATTCTAAGCTTGAAGACAATTCACTATATAGACATGTAAAAGAAACCATATGAACCTCGTTTATGGGCTGCTCGTGGAACGTTTTCACCAAGATGACTAACATTTTTTCCCCGGAAAGACGTTAAATTATTACTCACTCTTGTTTTAATTGAAATGTAATTTTTATGTACAGTATTATGACAAATAGAAAGCTACGGTTAGTCCCTCCAGTCGTTGCAAACCAACAGAGAAATATGTCAATACTGAGGGAAAAAAGTTTTTTTTATTACAAAATTAATTCTGCTCTCTGTCGTTAGCCACAAACTTGGCCCTTAATTGTCTGAGAACTATAGCACAAGTAAAACCGAGCGAACAAATATGAACATCGGTACTCCCATTGAAATCTGCAAATAGTTCTATTTGCTGCAAACGGCACACGCTAATAATGCTACATTCGTGCTTTGCATCGACCAGTATCAAATCACCAAATTCAATCTGTAAAAGAACATGAAATGAAAGAAATTTTATCAGAGCTACTTTTGGCCGACAATTAGTTTTTTTTTCTTTTTAATGAAACATTCTCTCTCTTACCTGCAACCGTTCGCCTTTCTTGTCACTTTTTGAAGGGGAAATGTTCAGAACATATCCACGCTCTTTGCCATCCCGCTTGAGAGGACGGTCACGGAGTCATGAATAACAATTTTGTTATCTTCAATCGGTTCCACAAAATACCACTGGTTTCACAAGACCCCAAACGCCCGTTAGTCATTATTATATTAGCTGAAAGTCTTGAGTCGCCAAAAGAATCAAAGTGCTAGCTATTTAGGCTGGATGGATTTGCAGATGAATTCGTTGGTGGGAGTTCTTTTTCCTCAAACTATACTAACGAGCTAGAGTGCTATTCGCCCCTTTCGTGAGATTTCTGTTAAAATCTTATCTGAATGAATTTCCGTCAGTTAAGTAGAAACCAGAAAAGGACCGGAAATTAATGATTTAAGTGACCGAAAAATTTAAAACTGGCGCCTGAGCCCTGCTATTTGACAAACCTTCAGAAAAGACAAAAGGCAAGTTGCATTAGTTTTTTGCTTGGTTGTTAACCTGTAAAAGGCTTCTTTCACATTAAGGCTGCTTTCGTGGATAACAAATTAATTCCCCGCACTTAAAAACGCAGGTCACTTTTTACAAGGTCAGCAAGCGCTCAACAAAATATTCAAAGAGGTCCCCCTTTTTTCTCGCAAAAGAGGAAAATCCCTCAACAACTTTTAAAGGCCGTTTACACGACAGAAAGATTTGGGTCAGAGCTATTAAAACTCTAGAAGGGAATAGAAAAACATTTGCGAACCGTTGGAGTTGTGCTCGGCTTTCATAATCAACCGCACTGTCGCATTCAAAAACCGCATGACACATGACACACATATTGCCGCCCAGTTTCACATCACGACATTGAAACCTAAACGAAATAGGACAACAGGACGTTGAAGTAGTTTCAAATGCACAGTACGGAAAAAGACTGCGTTTATCGTCCTGTACCAGCCTTGCTGCTAATGATTTTTTCGATCCTTATTTCGATGATGAAATTAGCGAGGAGAACTGAGCAGATTCGGCCATGTCTGCAAGTAGTCCAGCGACAAATGACCTCCGGTTGAAGCCACACTGAGTCAACGTAAACGGTGAGTGATCTCAGTCCAAATAAGAGTGAACTTTTTGAGACACTATTTGAAGACCACGAGAGAGACAACCCTTATAAATTAACCCTGGAACCAATTCAGGGCGTTAATTCTTTGCGAGTGAACGTAATGATATCGGTTGAATGTGTTCCCCTTGGAGATTGGAATCAGAGACGGTAGATGGCATGGCAAGTAAGTTGCCATGATTGACTTACAGCTATTGCGCTTCCAGTGGACAAACGGAAAGATTGATTTGAAGAGACTAGCTTAAAGAAAGATATCCAAAAATTTTATGGTTCAAAATGTTTCAATCAAAGTCATAAGCAATGTTGGCCGATGACAAAAAGGGAGCAAGTTATTCGAACCCCCTGAGAAGTAGCTACAATAGCACATGGCTTTTAGACGATATGATGGTGTGATGAAGAAGACACAGCACGAGACAAGGTCAGTCGATACCGATTTAGCAGAGGCCATGATTCCACCGATTGTTCAGAGATCGTCAGGCGCAGACTGCTATTGAAAAAAACTCGTTGCGGATCAGGTGAATGATATACCTGACTCGGAGGTGAATTCAGAGATAAAGGCGCATATATTCCCTTCATCTTTTAATTTAGCCTAACATTGAACGAAGACTGAATTTCAGTTGTTAATAACCACACAAGCCTACATTATAAACAGCTTTTGATAAGTTGAAAAAGTGAACTGTAAACAAGATAAAATCGTCTTCAAGAGGCGACTATTTTGTTGGAAGTTTAAGATTAAATATAAAATAAAAGATATTTTCAAGAAATAGAGTTAGAATATGGAATAGCTGATCTTATGAAGTGCGCAATTAGGCATTCAACATTTGCGGAAAAAAGGACTTTGTAAGTTTCCGAGGCAATTTCGGGTATGCACATGCGCGAAATTTTGAGGCTGGAAATTTCCATCGTCATTTTTGATTAAGTGCAAATTTGATCTTAAAGATTTCTATGGTCGTTTGTGTTTGACGTTGGAAATTTCCATGGTCGTGCCTCTCGCAAATTTGACTTTGGAAATTTCCGTGGTCATTTTGTATAACCCTATAGTTTAGACGTTGGAAATTTCCGTGGTCATTTTGTATCAACCCTATAGCTTTGACGTTGGAAATTCCCGTCGTCATTTTGCATTGCATTGGACTGATTTTAAACTCATTTGCCTCTCTTAGACAAAAAAATCAATCCACCTTCTTCAATTTGGAAATATTTTGAACCGTTCTTCTCATTCTTGACATAAATTTATGTTTCTGGCAATAAATAAAAGAAACCTCTGAATTTCTTGCCAAGTCCTTTTAGCAAAAAAAAATATTTTTAAGCCAAATTTTCCATCTTTCAGTGCACCTCAACAGGAACGGCAATTCCGGCATACTTTCTTGGTATTTTTGCCACACACAACTGAGTGGAAGGTTGGCAAAAAAACCGTACATTGAGCCTTTTTTTTTTCAAATCCAAGCTTGGCAATCCGGGCTTAGCAATTTTAAACCTTAAATAAGCTACTTTGTGCCAATATTCCCAGTTTTCTTGGCACATTTTAATCGGAACTATCAATATTTTGTCAAAAATTAACGTTTTAGAATATCCCCGTTGGTTTTAGAACGTGTTAGATTTTTTGTCCTTGGAAAATCCTGTCAGTAATTCCGTCTCTGTTTTACAGTGACTGTTGATCACCGTCTTATTTTCCATGCTTGAATGAATTCGAACATAAGCAGGACTTCTATAGCCGTTTTTGTGTTTATGAATGAGCAGCTAGCGATCACATGGTACAAAAACCACCACACTGGAGAGCAAATAGGCCATTTCCGAGTTCACGTCTTCCTCCTCTTCAAAGCGACTCTAAGTGCGAAGTTTTTGTGATGGTCATTAGTTCTACTTTACATATAAATAAAAACTAATTTTCATATGAAAAACTTCGCACTTAGACTCGCTTTGAAGAAGAGGCTAACATGAACTCGGATATGGCCTATTGCTCTCTAGGCCATCTAAAACAAAGCAACGTAATTTAAATTTTATTTGTTTTAGATGTACCAGTGCGCAATTTGGTCTGCAGTGTGGCGGTTTCTTTACCAGTGCAAGAGGCCTGTTTTTCTATCAGGGCGTTTTGGATACGAGACTAGGCACTCGAACACAGGTGGCCGACGGTAGCCGGAAGTGTGACATTTTCTCCTTTAACGTGCTCTTTGGGAGCTACATAAAAACGTGCCATCTCAGTATTGTTTGCCCAGTGACCGGGCCTTCCGAGTGAAGCGAGGCTTGAGTTAATTTTGTTCGTTGATTTTCTTACCTAAGCACAAAGCAGTAAGAGGTAGAAATAGGTTATTTACAATCATTGAGGTTTGAGTCATAACAGGGCAACTTTTGCCTTGCTTTTATTCTGGTGCAAGGCCAAGGAACTGTGCAAATGCATCACAAGACGACTTGTTCGAGTTAATTTGTTCCTGTTAATTTACAGGAGAAACAGCAAAGATATTTAGGTCTTAGTCCACATGAAAAAGTCACTCTTAACCTGGTAAGTATAAGAACAAGGCTGTTTCGCTATTGCTTTAGAATGAGATAACGAAGAGTACGGATTTTAGTAAAAATGATAGAATGATCCTAGCATTTTCCTTGGAAATTTAGCCGTTGTCATAAAGGGAGCGTGAAAAAAGTTACTCGGCTTAAGGTGGTCTCTTCGCGACCGGTGCAATTTTCCACAAAAACTGAGCTATGAAGCCCCGTCTGTTGAACGCAGCTGAATCGATTAAGCTTGTGTTTTTTCTTGAAAGATTATGAAAGAGCTTGGTACTATTGTTAGCAATTTTGGATGGGAATATTTAATATCCGAAATAACCAACGACGAAAACATGTATTTTATATGCCGAATGCTGTGGTTAAAGAACGGGATTATTTTAAATTTTTGCATGTAATTGTAATTATTTCTGCATTTTGAAAGAATGAGAATAACGTGAGTACGGAAGTTGCCCATGGAAAATCGCTCAAACGAATCTCTTCGTAAGGAATTTTGACATTCCTCTCATCACATTTTAGACACGTGACGTCGGAGCGTAATTTGTTAACCAACTTTTTTGTTCTGTGGTATAACCTCAATGTTTCCATTTTCTATTAGGGAAAGTTTATCATGTCCAACAAAATAGCAAGAACAATCACATTTTTCTACACTCTTCTCGTACATCTATTGGTATTTTTGGTAAGTAGTGCTGTACAAGCCCCAGCGGGGCTTCTTCTCATTGAACTCGGCGACACCTTGACAAAGGGTTTTGCGCTAGAACACATTATTGACGAAAGGAAACAGATGTTCCCTGTGAGCTGTAAATTAATTGCTTGACGCACCCCAGATGTGGATAAATGGGGACAGGAATCATTTGATTTAATTTGATTTACGTTAATTTGTTGATTTCACGGTTTACAGTGTCCCACTACTAGAAGACTAGGAACTTAATTAAAGTGCCCCTTGATAAAAAAAAAAAAAAAACTCTTTCCTTTTTTCTCCAGATTTTGAAAGTGTGTTTGCTTAACACCTGACTGGCAAAATTTTGAATATCCAAAGGCCGTTTACTTTGAGCGTAAGTTTTGGATTTCACGGTCCGCCATTACTTAAGTTCAAAACTGACCGATGGCACCTCAGAGGGTTGGATCCAGCAAAAAGGGACGTCAAAGGCTCACTAGCTTAAAATTTCAGCGTGTGAATGCAGCTTGTTATATATACAAAACGCGAGTTTAAGTCGGAAAGCCCAAACTCCCGTGCTGCACATTAATTCTGCGGCGTACACACGCATTGCGTTCTTAAACTAGTGAGACTTTGACGTCATTTTCTCGATCCAGTTCGCTCAAGATCTTAAAATTAGTAATGGCGGACCATTAAATTGGAAAATTCCAGTTAAAATAAACAGGTGTTTTTTGAAATCAAGGCTTAAAACTTTGGTCGCTTAGTGTTTAGTTAACATAGATTTGAAATTCAGAGAAAAATAAGAATTGATTTTTTGGTCACAGGGGCACTTTAAATAAAGTTCCGTTCCTTTCAGCAATGCCGTTTCCCTTCTGTACTTGTTTTTGTTGATTACAAACAACTGTTTGTAACCAGGACACTCATCGTTATTTGGTTCCTAAACAGGTTCTTTATAAGTTGGCATACACAGAATCTTGCAAGCGTGATGTGGCGACAGAGTGTGCGAGAAGGTAAGTCTGTCAACCAGTCACTCTTTCAGTCCATGCTCATTTTTCATCCCAGGATGTCATCTAGCACGCTCGTGTTCTTACATTTGGCCTGATACGAGCATGAAAATGGGACTCGTGCAAGGAATGCCGTTTACATTCGAAAAGACCCCCTCATTGTTCTCATATTTGATCCAATCCAACCGTGAGATTATAGCCAAATCATTTAAGTCGGGTTACATCGGAGTTATTGGGTCTTCCGAAAAGTTCTTTTTTCAACCCCAATCTACAAGCCCTCCTGTACTGCCTCTCAACTTGCTGTAGTGCTGGAATACCCTCCAGACTTTAAAATAGACAGCTTGAAGGGTAAGTTTGCAGAGAAACTGTGGTGTTGCGTCGGTAGATGAGTGAGGCACAGAAATTTGGTTGCATCAGTAGGCCATTTCCGAGTTCATGTCTGCCTCCTCTTCAAAGCGAGTGTAAGTGCGAAGTTTTTGTGATGGTAATTAGTTCTACTTTACATATGAGTGAAAACTAAACCTAACCCCCCCCCCCCCCCCCCGAAAAAAAAAAAAGGAAGACGAGGTAGGCAGAGGAAACCCAAGTATGCTATCAGTGTATACTTAGCTGGTCGGTCTCTTTGTAAATGGGCAACCGTCTTGAAACTTTAACACCACCGTGAATAACTATATAGTATAGAACTTTTATCTTTTTTTTTTCTTCCCAGGTTCGCTGAACACATGCACGAAGTTCACGGACAATGATTAACGAGGGATTCTTATAGTGTAACTGTTGTCGGTCGAAACCTGTCTCAGGTAGATCCGTTTTTACCCAGGTTAAATTGGTGACCTCATTTTACCTTGGTTGAATATGCACTCTACCTCAGTTTAAAGCAGCTACCACCCCCCCCCCCCCCCAAAAAAAAAGGACTGAAAGCGCCCACACCTTCCCTGCAGCTCTGTCTTACGCATCTCAGCACATCTTAATGTTTCTTATTATATCTCTCAGATAGTACACGCGCTGTAATTGGCTAAATTAGCGGGCCGTATTCTACAGTACGGCCCGCTGTACAGCCCTCTAAATTTAAAATTTCGACAAAACATCATCTAGTGAGTTTTTCATGTCATTTCTGTTGCATAAACTTGTACTGAAAACTGTTTGAATCTTGCAAGCAACTATTTCAACGGGAAAAAACTCGGTCCGTAACTTACAGTACGGACCTCGAACTCGGTTAGTAAGAGGTATGTATCATCTTATCGGTTTCTGTATCGATTCAGTCTCAACATTACAACATAGTAAGGGCACAAAGAACTGCACTATGCACCGGTACTCGAAATCGGACTCTCCTAGTCCTGTATCTTCACCACTTGACTTCACTGCAACGACGAACATGCTCAATCCAACACAGTTCTTTTGATTATTAACTTTTCTGTAATAAGTCAATTAATATCCCGGCATATATAGTAACCAAAACTAATCCTAACCTGACCCTAATTTTTCTTTAAGCTTAATTTAGGAGCCAATAAAAGTTTCTTCAATTCATCTGAGTGCGTATTCAAGATAGGTAAAATGAGGATCACCAATTTAACCTGGCAAAAACGGATTCAACCTGAGAACGGATTTTACCGGCAGAAAAACGTCATGAACACTGCCCACCAAGACCTTTATTTCTCGTTAGAGCGGTTTTCAATTGAGTGTCGAAAGTAATTAGTGAATTGCTTTGGTTTTGCATTTACTTCACTCAGTGATTGGTTCAAAGTTCTCGCGCCATTTTTGCAACCAATCAGAATTGAAACCAAAACCAATCGTGGCTCGCGCGTGCACATTTTCCCGCGCTTTGTGTCGGCTACGTGTAATTACTTCGAGTTTTGATTGGTCTACTGGATTGTGTCTCCGTCCTTTTTGATTGGCCAAAGTAATTACTTTGGTTTTGGTTTTACGACACTCAATTGAAAATTGCTCTACTGCCCGATAAGAAATTCAATTAATATTCGGGTGGCCTCTCTAGATTCTAGATTCCATAATTTTGCAACATAAGGGAGTTGTTTGATGGTCGTTCCGAAGAATGGTGGTATATTTGCTCCAATGGAAGCGTCGGGGAAAAGAAGAAGTGGAACGAGAGTTCAAGTAGTTCTTCCGTTGGGACTGCGAGGAAATAAATAATAATGACTATGCGACTCTGTAGCGACTCATGTGAGGTTGACTGCATTGTCGGCGACAGACTCAGTAAACGGGGTTTTTGACGTCAACGTGGATGAGTTGAAATTGTTCAATAAGTCGAATGTGATTCAGCGTTGTCTGCACTCTTATCGACAAAATATTGTGCGCCTCGTGAGTCCTCAACAAATTTTAACACAAAGAAAGAGCAAGCGTTGTCTTAACCTTTCTCGCAATCCGATTGGTTTATTTCCCAAAATGGTGCGAGCAGCGTCCAGACTCTTATCGACAACGGACCTAGCCAATCAGATTGCGAGCTTACTAGCAATTGAATTGTGGTTTAAAAAGTTTGCTATGTAAATAAATAATAGAAGACACGGGATTATTTTGTAATGACTGGGTAAATAATAAGAGGATTTGAAACGAAATACATGCATGCACCTGAATTGAACAGTCTTGTTTCGTGTGACTATTTGTGTGTGGGTATATTACGTCATCCGATTATAAGTGTCTAGATTATGCCGTATGAATATCTGGGTTGCATATGGCGACTGGAGCAGCGTCCAGACTCAATCGACAACGGACCTAACCAATCAGATTGCGAGCTTACAAGCAATTGAATTGTGGTTAAAAAAGTTTGCTATGCAAATAAATAATAGAAGACACGGGATTATTTTGTAATGACTGGGTAAATAATAAGAGGATTTGAAACGAAATATATGCATGCACCTGAATTGAACGGTCTTGATTCGTGTGACTATTTGTGTGTGGGTATATTACGTCATCCGATTATAAGTGTCTAGATTATGCCGTATGAATATCTGGGTTGCATATGGTAATCTTTATTTAAGGAGGCCGGGGTAGTACATAATAGTGCAGAAGCAATTTTAAGAATGTGGCTCTCTTGAGAAAAAAATCTAAAAAAATACATTCTAAGAGCCTAAAAATATAAATATCAAAAAGGTAGTAAATATACATAATACATGGTTCCCACAGCTCCTGGGATTCCTGGAAAACTCTTGGATGTTTGAAAATATTTTCCAGCGCCCTGGAAAAGTACTCCTTAAAAATTCAATTTTGGTATAAACTCTTGGAAAGCGCCTGGTGTTTATCGTATAATAGCAGTTGTAGTATTTTTTTGAGCATATATTTTTCTAATGGTTTTTTTTCCCAAAAAGGAGCTAAAGCTCATTACATGATGAATTAGATATTAAGAAAAAAACAAACGAGGAAGCTATTAAAAAGTTTCTTTGCATACACTTTGAGTTGGTAAGTAACTTGTTCTAAAGGAAAATTGATGTGAAATTGCCAAGTTTGGGGTTTTGGATTTCTTTTGTTTAGAACCTGTAAAAATCCCGGAATTTTTTAACTTCCTGGTTCTACGAACCCCGACAATAATGTAAGAGCATCGATGGAAAATTTAGGCAAATGAGCTAAAGATTTTTGCGTCTCTTAAAGATATCTAACAATTTTCTTTTCTTAAACGAACAGGCTGAATTCTGCCTTGTTAAATCTAATGGCAAATTATTCTGTATCGATATCTTTATTCCGATGCGTCCGTTTTCCAATAAAAATATCGATAAAGGCAGCTGTAATCATTAACCTTTAGAGAACATAAAAGTGGAAAGTTTTCAAAGCTTGCTGGCAGTTTCCAAATGGGTTTAGTGATAGACCATAGTTAGTCTTCTCGACCGACTCTGTGATAGACAATATACTCATCCACTTTTAAGATTATCGTGTTGGCATTTTTAAACCCCCTTTTACACGCGCACAAAAATTGGCACGGCGCTCCAGAATGGCAGCACGGTACCAATATTTGGATTGCCGAGCACACCTTCATAGACAACAACAACATCTTTATTTCTTGAATTACCAAATTATTTACAGGTGGACGGGCCCGCAGGTAGCTATTGCTAATCTTTACGGACCTGTTCGGACGCATAGACGTGCTCGGAACCCTTATTTCTGGCACAGGTGCCTGATATGCCGAAAAATACGAAAAATTGACCGTGCCTTGCCCGAACGGAGGGACATGTCAGATTTTTTCGTTAGTGTAAAGCGGGCTTTATTCGGTCAGAGAGATAGGCCCTGGTATCAGTTTGTCGAAGTTTGCTTATCTTAAATATGAGTAGGACATTTTTAGGCGAGCCATGATACAGTGGAACCCCCATTCAGGGGACTCCCTCGGGACAAGGGAAGGTGTCCCCTGAACTGAGGTTGGCTTAGAGTCAAAGATTAGTGTGAACATTTTTCCGTGACCAAGAATGGAGGTGTCCCAAAGGAGAGGTTTCACTGTAGTAAAAACTAGATAAGACACAAATACCGAATATCATTAGTGAAACCAAGGATAAATTCGATTTTTTTAAAGTAAGGTAAAGTCCGCTAAGAGCCTAGAAGGACCACCAGGCCGGCACTTATCTCCGGTTTGTGTAGCATGAAGCGACTAGGAGTATTTCTACTCCCGCCCTGGATGGGATGCTAGTCCATCGCAGGGTTTCCCCCAGCATTTTCGCCGGTACCCATTTATACACCTGGGTGGGAGAGAGGCACCGTGAGAGTAAAGTGTCTTGCCCAAGAACACAACACAATGTCCCCGGCCAGGACCCGAACCCGGACCACTCGATCCGGAGTGGAGCACACTGACCATGATGCCACAGGCGGGAAATAACTGTAATAAGGGCAGAAGAGGGTAGTAGATACTTACTGCATGATATTGAACGTTTAAGAGTTAAGAAAACGCTTTAGTAAAATACATTTTGCAAATTTTCGAAAGTGGGGCTTTTCAAAAAATTACGATTTTATCAATACTTTACTTTTGTCACGGCTCAAAGATTGGCAAAGGCTCAGCGTTCATTAGCAAAGCAAAAACTGGAATAGTAGAAAGTACGAGAAATAGCTTTCAACAAAGGCCTCTTTCAAGTGAAGTTATGATCCTCGCAGTTATGAAGGCAATTTTAGCAATTGCGTAGAGAAGTCTGAAAAATTCAGGACTTCAAAAAGGTTTAAACCCGTGACCTTGCGATGCCGGTGCGACGCTCTAACCAACTGAGCTATGAAGCCACTGATGTTGGGAGCTGGTCATTTGTGGGTTTAAAAATTTGAGCCTTCTCCACGCAGTTGCTAAAATTGCGTTCATAACTGCGGGGATCATAGCTCATGTTCGCAGGTTAATGTGATTCATTTCAAATACAATTTCGTTCGTTGAAAGCCTCTTTGTTAACAAATTGCGTGAGCCGGCTGTAAGGCATCCAAATCATTCCTGCATTAAGAGAACGAAAATGATAGCATATTTAAGGAGGCTCAAACCAGTTTCAACACATGAAAGAAACTTTCTTATTAGAAGGATTGACACTTGAACACTCTATCACTTAAAAGCAATGTTGTGGTACCATATCAAACACCAATTATTGCTGAAAAAGATTCGGTCATTTTTGTGACCTAAAAGGTTACCGTGGAAATAGGAAAGCCCTGCAAACAAACCCCATATTTTGGCTTTAGCTGCTCATATCTCAAAAACAAACTCGGTGATTTTTTATTTTTGAAATGTAATTAGCATGCCAGAATGAAACTTTTCGCAAAGTTTAAGAAAATTCTGTGGAGTGGATTCAGAGCCACCTTAAATAATTGAAAATTTAATGTAGCTCTAAATCCGCTCCACAGAATTTTTTGAAACTTTGCAGAGAGTTTCATCTTGGCCTGCTGATCACTTTTGTGCAATAAAAAAAATGGGGTCACGGAGTTCGTTTTTCAGATATGGGCAACTAAAGCCAAAATATAGCGTGTTTTTGCAAGGCTTTCTTGTTGCCATGGTAACTTGTTACCCCACAAAAATGACTGCATCTTGTTCAGCAATAATTGGTGTTTCACACGGTACTATAACATTGCTGTTACGTGATAAAGTGTTGTAGTGTCGATCCTTCTAATAACAAGATTTCTTGAAAGTGTTGAAACTGGTTTGAATAGGGAATGCACACAACAGTTGTAAGCACGAAAAAAGCAAGTGATCGACTTAAAGCGTTTTCTTCACACCTAAAAGTTAAAAGAATATTGATCATCCAAGGTTTCCGTGTATAATATCCGAGTTCTCTCTTTTTAAGCGAAGCAGCTGGCCTCTGATGCTAATGAAGGGACGTGAGGTAAAAGGAAATTAGCTTCAGCTTGATGGCCATCTCTCCGCCTTGAAAAACACAGCCATACCAATTTTGAAATCCCTACCAAAAACAACGCAATTGCAAGTAAAGTACGAGACCAATAGACCATTTTGCAGTTGTAGCTAAGTTACCAGGCCAAAGTATGGAAGCGAGTCTGCCGCTGACCCTGCTTTTATAGAAACCTTTGTGCTTTTCTAATGGTAATGTAGACTAATTAGAATTATGACAGCATAATTTACATGATAGAAGCAGTGAGGACTGTATCAACACAAGGTAACCGGCAGCCTCGCAGCCATTCACAGGCCAGGTCATTCAGTCAACAACTGCTAAAATGGCCTATTGAATGCGCAAATGAACAAAATGGAAACAACTTTTTACAAGAGTGTCAGAACGAAAACTATAGCTGGGCTTTACAGGCGACAATAAACCCAACACGAGAATGATCTCTAGTACTGCCTTCTTGAGTTAGGTGTGCTCTAACTTGTTCTCTCCCATAGCCTTAATTGCCTTTGTCCAGCCGAAATGAAAATTTAAGCAACTAGTCCGCATATCATCTGCCTGTATTGATCATGCGCGATATCCTATGCTACAAAGTCATTCGCCTTTGTAAGCATTTTCAGTAAATAGAAAGTACCTGAAATAACAGATCACAGAAACATCGAGATTTTAGAAACCGTTTCCAGATTCTAACATGTCTGACCAAGGAAACTGGCAAACAAAGCGAGCCACCGTCAGAGAAAGAACTGAGTTCATGTTCAACAACGATCTCTTCAGTGATGTGAAGTTTTTTGTTCAAAGCAGCGATGGCAAGAATGATAACGAAAGTAAACAAGTAATTATCCCTGCTCACAAGTTTGTGTTGTCAGTTAGCAGTCCTGTGTTTGAAGCCATGTTTTACGGTGAACTAGCTATGACAAGTGACTCTATTGAACTACCTGAATGTGATTACGAGAGTCTGTTGGAGTTTTTTCATTACTTGTACAGCGATGAAGTGAACTTATGCGGAAGTAATGTGATGGGAGTGTTGCACTTGGCGAAGAAATACCTGGTACCGTCACTCGCTGATAAGTGCGCGGAGTATCTCGTGGATAATGTAGACCCATTGAGTGTTTTTAACGTTCTGCCATCCGCCTTAAGCTACGAAGAGGAAGACTTGGTTGATGCTTGCTGGAGAGTGGTCGATGAGCAGACTGAAGCGGCTTTGAAATCCGATGGTTTTGCAACAATTGAGAGATCTTTACTTGAGGCAATAGCCATTCGAGATACTCTGTTCATCGATGAAGTCGACCTCTTTCGAGCTGTTGACTTTTGGGCTACAAGTAAATGCCAAATGCAGGGCCTAGCAATTGAGGGAGAAAGCAAAAGAAATATTCTTGGTGAACGAATTGTGAAGTCCATACGCTTTCCGCTAATGAACCAAGAGCAACTCTCAGCAGTTGTTCTTGATGCTAAAATTCTGACCCCAGAAGAAGTAGTCCTCTTTTTCCAGTTCTTTAGCTCAACTCTGACTTCGCCAATTGGATTTCCAGAGAGCAAGCGGTCAGGAATCATTTATCGATGTGGAAGGTTTGATAGATTGCTTCACAGTTGCTGGTTTTACGCCACAAATGGATTCACTGACTACATTAACTTTGTGATAGACAGGGATATTGTTTTATACGGAATTTATTTATGTGGCAGTGAGGACAGGAGTCACAGTGTCTCCATGAAGGTGATCAACTGCGAGAACAATTGTTGTATATCGTCACGGACGGGGATTTTCTCCTCGAGACAGTTAAAATACAGCAGAGATGGCGAAAATTACTTTGGATACGAGGTATCCTTTGATCCTCCGGTTCACTTGAAGAAAAACATACAATACCAAATCGAGGCATTCATATCCGGCCCAGAATCTGGGTACGGACTCAGTCACTTTAAAAGTCTGTTTTGGAATGGTGTGACATTCACTTTTTCAACTAGCCATCTAATACCTTGCCATGGCACAACTTATGCGCAGGGACAATTCGCTGAATTTGTCTTCTCATTGTACAGAGGACCTTAAAAGTTTTAACCTCAAAACATTAGCCCATGACTAGGAGCGTACAACTTCATTGCATTTGAGGAACGGCATTTTTGCAGACCGATTTATTTGAACAGACTTAACTGATAAGAGTGTAATGTGAAGTGCTAAGTATCTATCCCATATGAACCATGTGAACGTTAGCCCTACTGATGGAAATGGTTCATTTGGGGTAGATACTTGCACTTCACATTACACTCTAATCAGGTAAGTCTGTTCAACTATAAGTGTTACACGGCCAACGTTTGAAAAAAAGTAGTCTCTCCTTGTACTTGTACATGTTCATTGCCGTGACTTTAACATCGTCAGTTCCCACGGCCTGCTCCCGTCTGACCTTGTAGCTCAGTCGGTAGAGCAGCGGTGATCTAACCCGAAGGTGGTGGGTTCAATCTGTGAACATACCGCTACATAGACCTTGCATTGAAGTTGTAGGTTCCTGGTTCTTGGCTCCTGTCCCAAAGCCTTGGAGGCTTTGTTCGGTGATTGAGAAGGTAAATGCAGTTAAAACTTGCATGTTTTAGAGCGCTTTTCAATTGAGTGTCGAAAGTAATTAGCGAATTGCTTTGTTTTTGCATTACTTTACTCAGTGATTTTATATTGGTTTAAAGTTCTCGCGCCATTTTTTCGACCAATCAGAAGTGAGACCAAAACAAATCGTGGCTTGTGCATACACATTTTCCCGCGCTTTGTGTCGGCTGCGTGTAATTACTTCGAGTTTTGATTGGTTTATTGGATTGTCTCCGTTCTTTTTGATTGGCCAAAGTAATTACTTTGGTTTTGGTTTTACGACACTCGATTGAAACTCGCTTTAGCATCTGTAGATTGAGGTTTGATGCACTCAGGAAGGCAGATGATCAGTTGGCTCCGTTGGAAAAGCACAATCAAGATATTGGAGCTGGAAGTAGTGAATAACAATAATAATAATAATAATAATAATAATAATAATAATAATGATGATGATGATGATGATGATGATGATGATGATGATGATGATGATGATGATGATGATGATGATGATGAAGAGGAGGAGGAGGAGGAGGAACTTAAATGCACAGATTTCAAATCAACTCAAGTCAAATCGTGTGTTGCTTTTTTTGACGGGAGAAGAAAACCGTGGTACGTGGAGAAAAACCTCTCAGAGTTGAGTACAGAACCAACAAACTCAAGCCACACGAAACGCCTAGGAAAACTCTAGGAATCGAGCTTGAGCCATACTGGTGGGAAGTCAGTGCTATCACTTTGCCACACCTGCTGCCTAAAGAAGAACCGACTTATTCAACACGCATATGACGCCGACTCAGCCCAGTCGTGAAAAGCTACAATGACTACAAAGCGCCTCCCAAATCGTCAGAAAACGGAGGAGAATTTTTTTTCCCTGTGTAACCATCATCTGCAAAAGGTTCACTATATTGTCCGACGAGGGCAATAACTTGTAGGCCTTGTTAGATCTGTTAGCTTCCTAAAACCACTTTGTACGGAAAGGACCAGAAAAATGACGACAGTCTCAAGCAACTCTCCAACTTCTCAACGATAAACGCAATGCTAAATGCAAGAATCCGTCTTTATAACATACCAGCTTTATTTTCTTCTCGCAATCTAAGGAACACGCAAGGTAGTATCTTTAGCCGTCCACAATACTATGTGGTAATTATTGGTACAGAATTTGATTGCATGGGCTTGCATACAATACCAAGACACTATTAAAGAAACATAGTTGGATCCATCCTTTATTCTTTCAGCTAGATTTTGTAACGTGACTATCCTTTGTTATAGAACACTAGTTCATTAAAAGGGTGCAATTCTAGAGTTATGATTGGCTTAGCCATCATGCTATATGAGCTATTATACCATGCTATACAAATATCAATAATTATTATTCAACACATTGTGACAATGTCTAAATATGGTCATAGCGCGCTCAAATTCGTCGAGCGTACTCAACAGATATCCTGC
Source organism: Montipora capitata (assembly GCA_949126865.1). NCBI lineage: Eukaryota > Metazoa > Cnidaria > Anthozoa > Scleractinia > Acroporidae > Montipora > Montipora capitata. The sequence continues at coordinate 41,406,390 of OX421449.1, read as the reverse complement.
GATATACGTATACGTAATTTTGTGTGTCGAGGAGAAAAATGGTAATTTTTCCAGCATTTTTTTTCAATAAACGTAGAAAATTGTGCTTTGTCGTCAATGTGTTAAATAATAAAACAATTATCGTGCTCAATCTTGCGGAATATCGCCTGATTTTAGCCAACTCGGCCTACGGCCGCGTCGGCTAAGTATCAGGCGATATTCCACGCGATTTTGCAGGATAATTGTTAACTGTACGCATCCGTTTTTTGGTTTTTGCAAAATAAAGTTGGGAAGATTTACCCATAATTATTGAGCGTTTTTAATAAAACAATTATTCCACTGGCGCTTGTTGGTTATGAGATGATTATAGCCAACTCGGCGCCACACGCTCGTTGGTTTTATGATTTCATATGCGTCTCTTTAATATTCTAAGTTGTCTCGCTCCTTTGACAAGTTGCTCGGTATCTGAAGCTAAATGGCAAGTAGCCTGCGAGCAAGAGAGCTTGCTCGTAGGCTAAATGGCAAGAAATCAACAAGTTCTTCTTCCATTTTTGGCTAGCCTAACGTTTGCCGTGAACAGGATGATAAATTTCTCTTTTGACTGAAACTATTGCACTCCAAAAAAATGTAGATTGTTTGGAAACTAAGAAATGACAAACTGCAGGAAATTTTAGGTTATCGTGCATGATACTCATCGTGAAGGTTAATTTTCACTGTCCAAAGATGACTGAGCCAGTGAGTTCTTTGCTTCATTATGTGGAGGTGGTCAGTTTTTCCTGCTTGAAGCTGAAAAGGTCGTTTTTTCCCTTCTTTTCGTCTTTTTAAGTCAAACAAACTCTTTTATTCAGATTAAATATTCGTGTTGTTATTGACTCTACTAGCTGTATGCGTTTTTGCACACATGATTTATTTGAATAGCATGTATCAATTGCCCAATATTGTAAGTACTATTGAATGTGTGTGTGAATCATGGTGTGAATGTGTTTATATGGTTTTGAAAATTTTGTCTAACGAGACATTATTTTCAAATGGGGTGTACCAATTGCTGGTGGACGAACAAAAGGGGATAATTTTTTCGGTAACAACAAAGCGGTGACGACGAAAATTGGTCTTGCAGCAAGTTAGGAGGAGGATGGCTTCCTTCGCGTGTATTTTGGATGCCGTTTCTGTAAATTGCAGGGTGGTGGCTTTTAATTTCACAAACTCAGTGTTATAACTCGGAGGTGACTCTCAGTTAATCAAAATGGCGTTCTACATTCACATACCTTCTGGCGGCCACGTAGCTATGACAGCATAAATTAGGAAAGGCGGGGAACCGATTAACTATGCGCATACATTACAGTCTTCAGGCAAGCATTAGATACTGGGGTATTTAGTTGCAGCTATCGCAAAGAAATCAAAACAACTTCATTCCAACATGTCTATCCATGAATACTGGCAAATGAAGAGACCTACTATCAGAGAGAGAACCAAGTTTATGCTCAACAACGATCTTTTCAGTGATGTGAAATTTGTTACTTGCAAGACCTATGGCGATTGTGACGAAAAAGAAGTGATTTCAGCTCACAAGTTTGTGTTGTCAATTGGCAGTCCTGTGTTTGAAGCCATGTTTTACGGTGAGCTAGCGGACGTTAGTGACTCAATTGAACTGCCCGATTGCGAATTTGAGAGTTTGTTGGAGTTTTTGCGCTTCATTTACAGCGATGAAGTCAACTTGAGCCGAAGTAATGTGATGGGAGTGTTGTACTTGGCGAAAAAATATATGGTACCGACACTGGCCGGGAAATGCACGGAATATTTGCAAAATCATGTGGATCCATCGAACGTTTTCAATATTCTAACAACGGCTGAAAAGTATGGGGAGAAAAAGCTGGTGTCTCGTTGCTGGGAAGTGGTCGACAGACACACACAAGTGGCTGTGAAGGCTGATGGATTTACGATAATCGAGAAGTCCTTACTTGAAGCACTGGTCATAAGGGATTCACTGAGTGTCAAAGAGGTGGACTTGTTTCGAGCTGTTAATTCGTGGGCAACGAAAAATTGCAAAAAGCTAGGCCTACCATCTGATGGTACAATGAAACGAAAGGTTCTTGGTGAGCGAATTGTGAAATCGATACGTTTTCCAGTAATGAAACAAGACGAATTTGCAGCAGTTGTTCTCGAGTCTGAAATTCTAACACCAGATGAAGTGATCACTTTTTTCAAGTTTTTCAGTTCAACATTGACTTCTTTTGTGGGATTTCCCCAAATAAAAAGACCAGGTATCATTCATCGGTGCGGCGGCTTCGAATCTTTATCCCTTGATAGGTGGTTATTTGGAAGTGGGTACACAGACCCCCTAAGCTTATTGTTGACATAAACATCACGTTGTCTATCAGTTAGTTCCATCTCTGTCCAGGCGATCCCACAAAAATGTCAAGGACGCGGCAAACAATATGTCTTCATTACCAAAGACATGCACGACATTTTACAACGGGAAATATTTGTTTATAATTTTGCCTCATTTGCTCAAGGCTATCGTCAGCCAAGAGTAAAGTACTGAATATTGGAAGTGCATGATTTGTACAATGTGCTTCCCCTTTAAGTTTGAACCTGATACACCAGTTAATCTCTGAGAAAGTATGCTTTGAAAATGCGACATTTTGCGAAAAATGTGTGCTTGCCACCCAAGGTTTTGATGGCCAATAACTGGGCGAGGCTTGTTATCAAACCAAAAGGCTTACAGTGCGACGCGCCTTACCGTGGCCACCTAACAAAGTTTTTTAAAACTTATACGCCAATCAGGGTGTGCGAATTTGATTGACAGTCAACCCTCCTTGCAAAGTTCGCACGGTTGTGCGTTGAACACCATTGCATGGGTTGTTGAGTTGACGTACTTACACGTAGTTGTCAAATGTGAACGTTTGTTGGGTGGCTACGGTAAGGCGCGTTGCACTGTAAAACTGGAGATTTAATTAACTAAGTTTAACAAGTTCTTTTACCTTTTGAAGTCAATTTGTAAATGGCATGATGCCTTTCGTGAGCACACTCGAATGTTAATGAAACAAAATGTGAGCAATGGCGTCAACAAATATCCCCTTATTCCCCTAACACTTGCACTTTACACTTGTTCATGCGCATGTATGATGATAGACTATAGTTGCTTGTCAACGGGCGAAAGGACAATTTTAGCTGCGCTTTTCCCCGTTGCCAAAACATTAGTTTATCAAACTTCTCACCTGAGCATTTCAAACATCATTGGTCAGTGGCAATACATGAATGATATACAAATTCCCAAGGAGATTTATCGGCCCAGCTGTTAGAATCAAGCATCATTTGATCTGCAATTTGTGTAAGTATGGTCGTCCTCCATTTCTTCAGTGACGCGTTTTGAAAAAAGCGGAAAAGAAACACAAATATAATTGCGACGTATCCTAGCAGCAGGCGAATTCTTTTGACCTTATTTTTTTAGTTCTCAGAAAGCAAAGCAAGAAAATAAGGGAGCACCAATGCATGTCAAAGATTATTTCAAAACCAACATAAAAGCCTTCTTCGAAGGCCATTTCCGAGTTCGTGTCTGCATCATCTTCAAAGCGAGTAAGTGCGAAGTTTTTGTGATGGTAATTAATTCTACTTTACATATGAAAAAGTAACTTAAACGCGCTCGTCTTGGTTTTCACGGGACGTAATCAAAATAAAAAGAAAGAGTAATTGTCAATCCTTTTGACATTTTAGCTTAGTTAATTATTAGAACACCTGAAGACTTGTCTTTTCACAAATTTTCAGTTTGATAGAGTTTTCCGTCTTGTGATAAAGCAAGGTTGAATTTCTCAGCTTTTGTGTGACAAGGTATTAAAATGGCGACAGAGAAGGCTCAGTTATCTGCTGAGAGTTTGCAATCTGAACAGTCCTTGTATGACAATAAATACTCATATATAGATGTTTATGAGCACTCTGAAGACGACCACAGGTTTCTTATAGCAAAACTCGATGACGTATGTTTTTGTTAGCTTCCGGCCGCCATTTGTGCCCTTCAGAGGGACACAAACATGGCGTCTCCATACAAAGCCTTATAAATTTGAGTAAAACATTTCTTCGAATATCTACCGCACGAAACATCGCACAGACCTGAACCTTTCGAGACTGTTTGAATATTTATCTTCTTTTATCTTTTTGATTCTTGACTTTATTTGTTGAATGGTTTTGATGATGGTGTGACAGTGAAAACCGGCAATACAGGGGAGGCAGACCTGAATTCGGAAATGGCTTATTCGCTTTTTTCACATTGAATTTTCCCCATAATACACATTGTTTGTCCCCCAATTTTTGCTTAAACCCTTGTTTTCAAAAGCCCTTTGGAATATGCAGTTATTATAATTCAAAGTTCAGCGACATACATTTCTTGGATTGACTTAGCATTAGGAATTATATCTTTAAAACGAAAAACAAATAAGCTAAAGCTCGACACCCTTTTGCAGAGGAGGGTTTCCTGTAGCGTTGAGCGAAATTTCAGGTTTCTACGATGAATTCCTGTACGCAAAGTATCCACTCAAAGATGAACTGAACTGAAAAAACTGAAACTGAAAAACTTTATTTAAACACGTGACATTGATGAGCCTAAAAAAGGACTCGTTACAAAAATGTACGTGTATCTACAATAGAGTATAAATTAAGAAAATACTAAACTAAGAATCTATAATAAAATTACCTATCCATACTATAAATTTAAAATAGCATCTAATTAGAGCAGGAATTACAACGAAACTCGTCCTGGCTCAACTTAATTTTCTTTAGTTTGGCCACAAACTTGTTAAGGTGTGGGGCCTCCCTAACATGCAAAAGTATATTGTTCCAGAGGCGGCACGCAATATACGAAAAACATCTGTGTTTAAAACTAGTGTTGGGGGCCGGCTGATCGAGTCTGCTACCATTGCCGCGAAGATTGTAAGCTCAGTTTTTGATTCTAAACATATTACTTATATAATTGGGATAGCCTTTGTACACAAGTGTCAGAGCTTGGACCAGGCGCCTATGCTTAATGGAATCTAAATTATACTGCAACAAGATCTGCTGGTAACTAATAGACTAAGTAAGTACGTAATAATTGGCATTTTCTAACTTATCAGATAAAGTTTGATTAATTCCTATTAGAAGACGACTACAATAGTCAAAATGAGGTAGAATGTACGACTTATATAGTTTAACCGCAGTGTCATTATCAATAAAATTCCTAATTCTGCGCAAGGCGGCTATCTTTGCATGAATTTTACTAAGAACCAAATTAATATGTGAAGAAAAGTGAGCTTATTGTCAATCGTCACTCCCAGCAACTTAAGTTCATCGATAGAATATTATTTGACTTTATTAAGGTGAGCATATAGTGTCAAACGCCTTACTTAGATCTATAGACACCGCAGAGACTGTTTGTCTCTCATCTAATGCTTCTCTCCAGTCCTCTGTGATCTTCAGCAATGCCGTGCAACAAGAATGCCCCTTTAAGAAGCCAGACAGACTGTCGGAGAGTAGACGGCGTGAAACAAAGTAGTTATATAGTTGATTATACGTAATTCGTTCAAAAATCTTAGATACACAGATGGCAAAATTCAAGATAAATTAAGGCAAGAAACAAGGCTCAGAAAGTTTAGTCAACATAACACGAGCCCCGGGGAGTATTGGTGCCTTAGGTGATAATCAGGAAGGCCAGGGCTCAATCTCCTGTTGTGTGCCAAAACTGGCAGAAAAATGGTGGTGGATATTATTTCAAGATCAAAGTTTCCTTTGCCAGCAATTCGAGCGCGAGAGCACAATTTCTTAATTTCTTGCGTATTTTAATGGTTTTGTGCAATGGGGAAAGCGAAACCTGGCCGTGCCAAATCAAGACGAAACTCCACAACCACAAGGGCAGGGCAAGGAGAAAACACAAGGGCCGGTGAAGCAGTGGAAAACCCCAGGGCAAGCATGCTCGGCGAAATGCACGAAGCAGGGTACGCAACACACATCTCTGTGTGATTACTGCAAAATATAACAGAAGAGCAATTTGACGCATTATGTAAAGCCAAAGATGACTTTTAGGATTTGTCTAAATAATGGTCGGCTAAGCTTTTGGTCGCTTTCCCATCTTTTTCCGCGGGCTGCGTGTGAAATTTTAATAATCTGTCCTTGTACATTTTAGGTGCGATGGCGAATTCGTAAACAACAACAACGCCTTTATTTGTACCCTACATTAATTTACATGATTAAAAAATATGTATATATTCTTTTAAAAAAGGGAAAGAGTACAGGCTGCCCAAAATAACCATTAAGGGCTAAAACGATAGGGTAGCCTTACTTCATAAACGATTATATTAAAGGGCCAGGTTACACACGCACGCACACATTACACAAAACAAAAAATGAAAAATGGCTAGCAAAAAAAAGAAAACAACATAAGAAAGCTAAGATGCCAGAATTAAACAACGGAAAACTCATGCAAAAATGGCTTTTATTCCAGCAACAACCGCTACTTAGCGAAATATTTCAAGATCTCCTGATTGTTTCGTACAAAAGGGGCAGATCCTTAAAAGACATACTCGTTCGAGCCAAACTCTAAGCTGGCTAAAAAACATGGATAGGAGTTGTGTAGGCCTGTCACCCCCATTGTTATCACTGTGATTTCTTTTTGCGAGAGCGTCGATCAGGCTTTGGAACCCAAGGGCTTTTATTTCGCTTTCTTTTATTTTCTCTCTCCATCCAAAACCAGGACTACACACAAGCAAGCGGCGCAAGCAATGCAAAGTTGTGATGACGCGCTGTTGGAAGTCATTCTCCCGCGCTAAATTCCCAGGTGGTCTAACTCCGGAGTGAGAAGAGATTTCGGATTTTTTTTCCTGTATAAGAAATCCTAGAACACATAGTTTATGTATGCCAAATATCACAATTTTGGAAAATTTTGACCTTCGAACCTGTTCCGTAAATACCATGGAAACCTATAGGTTTTGTTACCTCTTAAACAACGGTTAGCGCTTAACGTCGGTGCTTAAAGTGCATCTAATCTCAAATATTTATCTTTACTCAGCTAAATATTCCACATTCATAAAGAATATTTTACCATTTTCCCATAAGTCAGCAAAAATGGCCACAATTTTGACCCACGACCGAGCTGAAAGAGGTATAGTTCTATTCTGTATTTGACATCACAAACCGCTTTGCAATGTAAAAATTCTTTGAACATGAATTTTCAAGGCATCATCGCTCAGAGATTATTGATATATCGGATTCTAATTTTTAGAGATAGCTCATTATGCAATGCCCTTTCAAGTAATATGTCAACTGTGACGAGTGAGAGTGTTTCATCAGGGGTTCCAAACACCGAGAAACAGATGAAAGCACGACACTGTAATGTAGGCGAAGTGCTTTTATTCTTTCGAGGTGTAATGAAATGATCTTTTGTGAGGGTCTCAATGGGGTTAACCGATAGGCGTAAAACGGCCAAAAATTTAGTCGATAGCCGTAAAAATTGAAAAATTTTAACCGTTAGCCGTAAATAGGGTAAAAAAAAAGTTAACCGTAAAAGAAAGTGTTCCCTAGATTTGCTACTTTTAAGGAAGGTACTAAACTCACTTAAGGTTGCGTTTTTTATTTCCCGGCTAGCGTGGCCGTACGCACGTTAGGTAAAGCGCCTTTTAGGTGTTGACCAAGTCCCTGGTTCCATTTCCGCCGCTCTCTCGGGGAACTAATTTTTTTTCATAGCGAAAGTGTGGCTTCTTGCTGGGGATTAATATTTGCGATTTTCAGAAGGTCGTGCCCTCGAAACACTAGTGAAACAACACGCAGAGATCTCACTGTTTGTAAAACACTTTGCCGATAAACAACATTTCCCTGTTTTTCTCTGACGCTATGGTAGACATTGCCACGCCTAGTCCCTGTACGGCGTCTTCCCACGCAATCTCGGTCAAGGCATTTCGGTGGCGAACTTGCTCGGACCAGGTGACCCGAAACGCATTAGCCGTGAGAAATAATGAGGCCTACGGACAAGGCAACGGCTGACAGTGGTTCCGTACAGTCCTTCGCTATCATTAAAAACACTAGACACGGGAATTTTGTTATTTTGTTATTTTGTTATTTCACACTAGAGCTAGAAACGGATTATCCGTCTGAGACTAGCCTGTGTACAGTCGCTCCCTTCCCGACAGACACCCCTTCTTAGATTTTTTTTCTGAGGGGAGGGGGCGGCTGTACACAGGCTATCTGGAACGGATAATCCCGTCTTCAAACTGTCCGTCAAAATTGAAGGATAAAGTCAGGCGGATTGTTCATTCAAAATTAAAACTACTTCATTTTCAAATTAAGACGTATTTACCTATCTGACGCGAATCATCAAACGGATAACCCGTCTCACACGAATAATCCGTCCCTAGTGTGAAAACGGCCATTTCTGTAGACTGTTCACAGTTCCCTATTTTTTCGTGAGATCGTCGAAATATAGCGCGTCTTACCGTTAATGGATGCCATCTTGATTTTCAAATGTACCGAGGGAGCGGGCGTCGGGGATTATAGCTATAGGGTGAGGGGAGCGAGCGCTTCCTCCCAAACTACCCCCGTCCCATAAGTAGTTGACACTCATGCAAGATGGCAGCCATAACGCAAAGCGCTCGATTTCGACGATTTTACGGAAAAAATAGAGGACTGTAAACAGTCTACCATTTCTGTTGTAATGAATGTCGCGCCCCGGCCTGTGAGTTGGGCGTTCGCGTGTGTGCTTTGCTTTTCCACAAAGATTATTTTTAAATTGACTATTGAAATTTCTATGTGTAAAATAATATTAGAGGTGGAATACTTTGTAAAAAGTACGATCTATCAAATGTTAAAATTTGTCAAAAGAATAGCTTGTTTCACATGCCGAGATGATCTTAAGACCTTTATTTTGCTTTAAAGATACAAAAAACACAGGTTAATTAATATTTAACTTTTTGAAACAAAAGAAGTTAATTTTTAACTTTTTTGTTAACCGTAACTGAAAAAAATTAGCCGATAGCCGTAAAAAAGCCAAAATTTTAGCCGATAACCGTAAATGCCACCACCCCATTGAGACCCTCTTTTGTTTTATCAGACAAGTGATAGCAATTTGTAAAGGAAATGAATATTCAATATTTGGGTGAATTTAAAGGGCAGAACTTTTGAATAAATTTTCATAATATGGTGTGATGGAGAACGAGCTAGTCAAAATCAGTTATTTGAAATTTAGAGTGGGCACCAATTAAACAAATTTATTACATTACCCAATGGTTTGAGTTCTGCACCAAGAATCTTTACTAAACTCGTGAAACCAGTGTACTCCACATTGCGAACCAGAGGCCACATTTCAAGTGGTTATCTCGATGACAGTTTCTTACTTGGTGATACCCCTGATCAACGCAAGGCGAATATAAACGATACCTTTACTCCTTTTGGTGACCTGGGCTTTAATGTGTCAAGGGAAAAATCAATCACCCACCCAACCCAGGCAGGTTATAGAACATCTAGGGTTTGTATTGAACTCTATTAACATGACAGTGACTCTCCTTAAGGAAATTTACAATCAGATAATGTTACTACAGTGGCATTCATTAACAATATGGGTGGTACACATTCTACGGCATGTAACAAGGTTGCTCGAGACATTGGGCTGTGGTGTACTGAAAAGAAGATTTGGCTAAGTGCTACGCGCATTCCTGGAATTCAAAATGAAACTGCAGACAGACTTCGTCGAAAAGAAATTTCAGAATAGAACTGGATGGCAGCTACAACCAAGTGTTTTCAAATTGTTAACAAAGTAATGGGGAAGACCTGAGATAGATTTATTTGCCTCAAGGCATAATTATCAAATTAAGCCTTTTGTCTCAGAGCGTGCAGACCCCGATGGCTATGCAACTGATGCAATGTCTTTGAGCGGGAGACTGAGATAAATATGTTAATATTTTCCCTCCTTTCACCATGCTGTCCATCGTTCTTCAAAAGTTGCAGGAAGATCAGGCCAGAGCCTTAGTTATAGCCCCACTGTGGAGAACGCAAGTTTGGTTTCCACAGATGTGTCAAATGTTAATCAGCCAGCCAGTACCTCTACCGAAGGAGGCCTCCCTTCTCCAGTTACCACACGACAGGACCAAACAGCACCCTCTGTGGCCCAAACTTCAACGGATGGCCTGTCTCTTGTCAGGAGGAGACTTAGACAACAAAACATTTCAGCGAGAGCTTGGGACATCATCATGGAATCATGGAGGACTGGCACCACCATACAATACAGAGTGTATTTGGATAAGTGGAAGAACTTTGTCAGAACAACACATGCAAATCCCATTCATCCAACTGTAGCCGATGTTATTAATTTTTTGACACACTTTTATGATACTGGAAACAGCTATTCAGCCATTAACACTGCCCGATCTGCATTATCTGCAGCAGTAGACATTGCGGATAGCCCTTGCACAGTGGGTGAATACCCCCTGATAAAGAGATTTGTCAAAGCAGCTTTCTAGTCCAGGCCACCACGTCCGAGATATCAGTCAATATGGGACGTATCCAAAGTTCTGGACCTCCTTAAAACTTGGAGCCCTGCAAAGACTCTGAACTTGAAATACACCTTATTCCAAAATGGCCGCCATTTTAGTATTCTTTTGTTTCCATGCAAATTGGCCCTTATGACCTCCCTTTCAAACGTAAAATTCAAAAGAATATTTAACCTTGAACGAGACCATAAGGCCCAGTTTGCATGGAAACAAAAGAGTACTAAAATGGCGGCCATTTTTGAATAAGGTGTATTGTTGACTCTTAAGTTAGTTATGTCGTGTATGTTGCTTACTGGCCAAAGGTGTCAATCAGTTCATTTAATGGACATCCAACAGATGTCTAAAGGGAAGTCCTCATACAAGTTTCACGTTGACAAATTAGTAAAGCAGTCTGGACCAGGGAAACCACAACCAGTGCTTATTTTGCCTTCACATCCTGTTGATAAAAGCTTGTGTGTAATGACATACTTAAAGGAGTATTTGATGAGAACAGACCCAGTTCGCAGCGCTGAACACACCAGATCATTTCTTAGTTATAGTAAGTTATAGTAAGCCACACCAGCCAGTTTCCCAAAGTACGATTTCAAGGTGGGTCAAAACGGTCATGCTGAAATCAGGTTTAGACACTGTACACTTCAAGCCTCACAGTACACGTGCAGCCTCCACTTCAGCTGCTTTTAGGAAAGGTGTACCTCTAGAAACTATAATGGCTGCTGCAAGATGGTCCGCAGAATGCACTTTTTGCTACTTACTACAAGAAAGATGTAACCGAGGACAATAACTATGGACAATCCATTGTTAATTGCTCTGTTTAATTTCTACTTTAAGATGTCATTGTTAAGCTACAATAAACCTATTGTTTTGTTGTACAGTAGATTGTTGTTCATTGCTGTGACTTGCTATGGCCCGTGTGCTTTGAAGTCTCAAGGGATCTCGCATATGTATGCATATGCAAATGAGGAGATTAAAATTAAAAAAGCCTTACTTGTAAGGTAAAGTTTGATTGAAATTCCACCCTAAATACGGGGTTTCCTACCCAGAGGGGTTTATGAACATACATGGGCCACTGTCTTTAAAGGATGACCTTCACCACGCATGCGCTTTCTCACGTGCATCAATGAGGAGATAGATTTCCAATCAAACTTCACCTTACAGGTAAGGTAAAGGCTTGTTTAATTTTTAAGTTATTGTTACTTGAATAAATTACATACTTCAACTTGCATTTATTAGGTTCTGCTA
>OX421449.1:41359670-41387170 GCA_949126865.1 Montipora capitata | reverse complement strand
GCACTTTTTCCAGTCAGCGGCTTTGTCTGCAGAAGTTGTCCAATCATCTCTACTTCTTGTTTTGCACACGGAAGCTGTTGCAAAATGGGTTCCCCTTTCTTGTTAGTAACTTCCTTCAACCACGGATCACCTACAAGCAGTGCGCCAGTCTTACTGTGGAAGTCATCAGGTGCACCAACGATCACATTAAAAGCGGTCAACGAGGGAATGGTGCGGATCCTGATAGATTCACTCAATGCAGAATATGGAGCCAAGCAAAATGGTCCATCGGGAACAACGATTAACTCATTTCCTTGGAGCAAGTCTGCAATTGGCCCGAGTAAGACTTCATACAACGGTTGTAAAGAGTTACCAGAGGATGAAGATGGTAGAACTGCTTTCTCACTGATAGGATGTTTGCTGCAAGACAGGTCATTGCGTAGTGGATCCAATGAACGATTCTCGCATCTGACACCATCCCCTACGCCAATCCCTTTCAAAATAAATTCCATCAACAAATCAGCACTTCCATTTGCGATTTCGCTTTGTCGAAAGCTGATCTTGCTGTCTTTTCTTAGCACCCAAAACGTGATCTTGTTCTCGTCAAGTGCCACAAAAACGGCTTGTGAAGGTAAAAGCTCTAATGCAGCTGTAAGAGTTTGATTCGGAGCAAGTGCAGAAAATGACTGAGAGTCAATGCCGTATTGATCTTGCAAAATATCCATCAAAGCCTGTGCTCGACCTTTCTCAGCAGCATACAAAGCTTCTTCAATCTCTCCATTCTTCAAAAGTGTCCTCCACAGAGCAGTGTATGACACGCGATAATAATCACGAAAAGTTATTTTTAATTCATCTTCTGACTTCAGACTATGCCTTGTTTCATCAAAACGTTTTATACTTGAACGATAACAACTGAGTGCATTAATCAAGGAACCCAACAATTCATGATCATGACCTTGCAAATACCACGCGATTCCCTCTCCTAGACAGTCTCCAATTTCCTTGAAAATACTAAGACTGTGTTCATGGTAATCCATGGCTTCCTTGAAATAACCTAGCTTTACAAAGGCATTTCCCAGATTTAAATACGCTGATCCCTCCCCAGCCCTATTACCTATTTCTTTAGCAATGCTAAGATGTTTTTCGTAGTACTCAATGGCTTGTTTAAAATTACCTAGACTAAGATACGCATTTCCCAGATTTCCATAGGTTGATCCCTCCCCAGCCCTATTACCTACTTCTTTAGCAATACTAAGATCTTTTTCGTAGTACTTAATGGCTTGTTTAAAATAACCTAGATTGCATAAGGCATTTCCGAGATTTAAATACGCTGATCCCTCCCCAGCCCTATTACCTACTTCTTTAGCAATGCTAAGATGTTTTTCGTAGTACTCAATGGCTTGTTTAAAATTACCTAGACTAAGATACGCATTTCCCAGATTTCCATAGGTTGATCCCTCCCCAGCCCTATTACCTACTTCTTTAGCAATACTAAGATCTTTTTCGTAGTACTCAATGGCTTGCTTAAAATTACCTAGACTAAAATACGCATTTCCCAGATTTCCATAGGCTGATCCCTCCCCAGCCCTATTACCTACTTCTTTTGCAATACTAAGATGTTTTTCGTAGAACTTAATGGCTTGTTTAAAATTACCTAGACTAAGATACGCATTTCCCAGATTTCCATAGGCTGATCCCTCCTCAGCCCTATTACCTACTTCTTTAGCAATACAAAGATGTTTTTCGTAGTACTCAATGGCTTGTTTAAAGTTACCTAGATTGCGATAGGCATTTCCCAGATTTCCATAGGCTGATCCCTCCCCAGCCCTATTACCTACTTTTTTTGCCATACTAAGATGTTTTTCGTAGTACTCAATGGCTTGTTTAAAATTACCTAGACTAAGACACGCATTTCCCAGATTTCCATAGGTTGATCCCTCCCCAGCCCTATCACCTACTTCTTTAGCAATACTAAGATCTTTTTCGTAGTACTCAATGGCTTGTTTAAAATTACCTAGACTAAGATACGCATTTCCCATATTTCCATAGGTTGATCCCTCCCCTGCCCTATTACCTACTTCTTTAGCAATACTAAGATCTTTTTCGTAGTACTCAATGGCTTGTTTAAAATTACCTAGATTAAGATAGGCATTTCCCAGATTTCCATAGGCTGATCCCTCCCCAGCCCTATTACCTACTTCTTTAGCAATACAAAGATGTTTTTCGTAGTACTCAATGGCTTGTTTAAAATTACCTAGATTGCGATAGGCATTTCCCAGATTTCCATAGGTTGATCCCTCCCCAGCCCTATTACCTACTTCTTTTGCAATACTAAGATGTTTTTCGTAGTACTCAATGGCTTGTTTAAAATTACCTAGACTAAAATAGGCATTTCCCAGATTTCCATAGGTTGATCCCTCCCCAGCTCTATTACCTACTTCTTTTGCAATACTAAGATCTTTTTCGTAGTACTCAATGGATTGTTTAAAATTACCTAGACTAAGATACGCATTTCCCATATTTCCATAGGTTGATCCCTCCCCTGCCCTATTACCTACTTCTTTAGCAATACTAAGATCTTTTTCGTAGTACTCAATGGCTTGTTTAAAATTACCTAGATTAAGATAGCCATTTCCCAGATTTCCATAGGCTGATCCCTCCTCAGCCCTATTACCTACTTCTTTAGCAATACTAAGATCTTTTTCGTAGTACTCAATGGCTTGTTTAAAATTACCTAGATTGCGATAGGCATTTCCCAGATTTCCATAGGCTGATCCCTCCCCAGCCCTATTACCTACTTCTTTAGCAATACTAAGATGTTTTTCGTAGTACTCAATGGCTTGTTTAAAATTACCTAGACTAAGATACGCATTTCCCATATTTCCATAGGTTGATCCCTCCCCTGCCCTATTACCTACTTCTTTAGCAATACTAAGATCTTTTTCGTAGTACTCAATGGCTTGTTTAAAATTACCTAGATTAAGATAGCCATTTCCCAGATTTCCATAGGCTGATCCCTCCTCAGCCCTATTACCTACTTCTTTAGCAATACTAAGATCTTTTTCGTAGTACTCAATGGCTTGTTTAAAATTACCTAGATTGCGATAGGCATTTCCCAGATTTCCATAGGCTGATCCCTCCCCAGCCCTATTACCTACTTCTTTAGCAATACTAAGATGTTTTTCGTAGTACTCAATGGCTTGTTTAAAATTACCTAGACTAAGATACGCATTTCCCATATTTCCATAGGTTGATCCCTCCCCTGCCCTATTACCTACTTCTTTAGCAATACTAAGATCTTTTTCGTAGTACTCAATGGCTTGTTTAAAATTACCTAGATTAAGATAGCCATTTCCCAGATTTCCATAGGTTGATCCCTCCTCAGCCCTATTACCTACTTCTTTTGCAATACTAAGATGTTTTTCGTAGTACTCAATGGCTTGTTTAAAATTACCTAGACTAAAATAGGCATTTCCCAGATTTCCATAGGTTGATCCCTCCCCAGCCCTGCAGCCTTTTTCTATGAAAATAGGTAATGCTTGTGCATAATTTTTTATGGCCTGTTGATAATCAGGTAGGTTGAGGTAAGCACCGCCGAGATGAAAATGAGCCCTTCCTTCACGATACCTGTCTTCTACACTTATCGCGATGCCAAGCTCTAGCATTCGCTGCTCTACAGCCTCTAACTTCCCATCTACCATTCTTCAATAAGTAAATGACAATTAAAACTTCTTCGATGAGATGATCCAATGTCAAATGAAGGATGAAGCTGGAAGGAAAGAAAGATAAAGACGCTTGATGTTTAATGTGCTTTTTAGCTTCGAGACGAAAACGTTTTTCCCGCCCTATTCCCTCCCAGGGTGGCTAGTTAAGGGGGTGGTATCAAGGGGTTAACACGGTGGGTTTGCCCTCACCTTTGCGGGAAATAAATCACGATTCTAGATAAAATAATTCATTTGTTTTGTTAGCAAATAAACGGCCACGATTGTGACTAGCAGAGCTGCACCTTGGAGTTTAAGTAACAGAGCGAAAAGCATAAAGTAATCAATGGTTATGGATGACTGCAGCTTACCAATAACTCCAAATCACACTCTCCTTTTTTTCACAAGTCAACCACTGAACAAAACAGTTCTGCTTTACTTGCTTAATCATCAAACAAATAAAATGAAATAACTCATATCGAGTTCGGCAGTTGCAAAATTTAGCATAGCGTTGCCAATGAAAACCGAGTGAGCCAGAATGCTAGCACAATAGTGAACTAACGCTTTGGAAAGAACAAGAGCTTTAAATATTCCTTCTGAAAAATTGCTTCTTGAATCCTTACGCATGCATGCCACCTTGTTTTGCATTTGACTTACCAATTGCTATATGACAAAACGCGTTTCATTTAATCGGAGGTCTAAACGTCATTTACCACTAAAAACCCACCACAATGACAACTTAAGCAAAGAAGAAATTAAGGGAGAGGACTCCTCATATTATGTCCTATTCATTTATTGGATCATAGTTAACTGGGTGTTCACAATAATTTACAAATGCACGCCAAGGATCAGAGGTTCCTTGAGCACGTTAGAAAATTTATTTGTCAGCTATTGGAGCTTTAAAATTACAAACTGTGAAACATCATAAGTCCATCACATGTAGAAAGGACTTGCATTGCGTTTGGGTAAGAACATGATCCTTTATGTTCGAATCCTTTTTGACGGGCAAGGGGTGGGGGTATTAAGGTCTATTAGAGACTGCAAACCCCCCCTCCCTTAAAGCTGGAAGGAAAAAAAGATAAAGACGCTTGATGTTTAATCTGCTTTTTTAGCTTCGAGACGAAAACATTCCAAAATAAATTGTTGACGCATGCATGATATGGACTAAACTTATTCATGTTATTTAGCAATTATTGAATGAGGCTGAGTAGGAAATGAAGAATTCTGCAGGTCGAGGAGAGTGTTATCCACCAAGGCCGAAGGCCGAGGTGGATAACATCCTCCGAGATCTACAGAATTCTTCATATTCTACGAAAGCCGAATTCAATAATTGCTTTATTATTCATTCAAAATATTTTCTTCGCTCAAACTTCTAAACCTACTCGCAGCCATTTTTCTGCTCAACAAAAAAAACACAATCTCGTCCCCAGCTTTTTTCGGTCAACGGTTCAATAATTCACAGCGGGCTGCACTTTTGACGTCATTTCAATAATCTGCAGCGGGCTGCACTTTTGACGTCATTGATTCAATATGACGAAGTTTCTTTCCAAATTTGGTGAATAGCAGCTGGTTGTGGTGAATTATGTGTGTGGTTTTAACCAATCAGAAACGGAGAAATTTTTTGAATGAATAATAAAGTCAGGTATTTGTGGATGCCTTGGTTGTGAATAACACATATCCTCTAGTTTGTCTTTTCGGCTTAAATGTAAGAGACCCCCCCCCCCCCCCCCCCCAATAAAATCGTCCCTCCTAAGTGGATGAAGATGCATCGCAACAGAGGACTTAAGGTAGTTGAAGAGAGCTGAAAGAAAGATTTTGCTATCAAATGCAGGAGTGGTATCGATAAGGCGGGATAGTCAACTGTAATGAGAAATGAATAGCGACAATTAAATAGTCATGTATCGATGGAGTTTTCGAATAAGATTAAAAAAAAAAGAAAGTGTGAGATAAAAACTAAAGTTTACCACGAAACAGGACTTAAGCTAATATCGATCAACGATTTACTTCTCCATTGATGGAAAAGGTATACTTCAAGTGCTACCATGACTAAAAAATCAATTCTCCTTTTTCTTTGGATTTCAAAACTATGTTAACTAAACACTAAGTGACCCAAGTTTTAAGCCTTGATTTCAAAAAGACACCTGTTTATTTTAACTAAAATTTTCCTATTTAATGGTCCGCCATTACCAGCTTTGAAATATTTTAGAGAGCTAGATCGAGGAGAAAATAACGTCAAAGACTCATGAATTTAAGAATGCAATGGGTGTGTACGAGGCTTAATTAATATGCAGCACCGGAGTTTCGGGCTTTCAGACTTTTAAACTAGTGTTTTGCATGTAAAATGGAACTGCATTTTAAGCTGTTGAGTAAATGATGTCACTATCCCTAGATCCAACCCTCTGAGGTCCCATCGGTCAGTTTTGAACGTGAATGGAGAGCTTACGCAACAGGACGGCTGGAAGACTCAGGACGGTAGAATGGCGAAAAAATGTCGCGCGAGACTGTGCATTCCCGATCTTACGCGACACTTTTTCGTTATTCTGCCGTCCTGAGTCTTCCAGCCGTCCTGTTGCGTAAGTTCCCTAGTATTGGCGGACTGTGAAATCCAAATTTATACTCAAAGTAAACAGCCTTTGGATAAATATCGAAGCTCAAAATGTTGCCAGTGAGGTGTTAAGCAAACACACTGAAAATCTGAAGAAAAAAGGAAATGATTTTTTGATTATAGTAGTACTTTAACTGTAACGTGCCTGAAACTTTTGTTCAATTATAGCCTGAATTTTAATTACAGCCGTTTGCGAACCAGTATAGCCAAGCACACAGTGCTAGTTTCAATACTCTTGAAGTATTAAAGTATTTACAATCATTAGGAAGAACTTGAAAATTACTGACCTTTTTTCCTGAGTCACTCAGAGAGACACAGCATAGTAATTAGAGCGCGACCAAAGAACGAAATCTGCAGTCTGATTTAAAAAAAAAGGGGAAAAAAAGAAACACGAATAACAAAATGGAAATACTCATTTTTCTTGGAATGATCCGTGCCTCACAAATAACTTTCTTTGCCTCAATGTACTAGAAACATACACTTAGGTTCCGTTCCTTTGTCACAGTGTGGAACTAATACATAACATTTAGCATGAATTAAACTTAGCAAACAGAAGAGCATCTTTTGAGCCAACCTGGCCCCGGTTGTTCGAAGGGTGGACAGCGCTATCCACCGGATAAATCACTATCCACTGGATAACTCAATCGGTTTTGCGAGTGTTTATCCACCGGATAGTGATTTATTCTGTGTATAGCGCTATCCACCTTTTGAACAACCGAGGCCAGATCTCGATTATTAACAATCTGACCATAAATGCTTTGTTTCAAAGTAGCGATGTTCGGATAGAATTGATTGCTCCTATGGAGCAGTTAACTTACCTTTTGCAAATAATTTAAAAGACTGCGTTTAAACAATACAGAGATTACAGCAGAACAAGAAAACAGCAGTTTGGAAGAATTGTGTTTACTGGGCGAAGGCACGGAAAGTGATTTGTTGAGTTGCAGTTTTGAATATATATAGCGAAAATCATTCTATTATCAGCTGTGTGATATCACGTTGTTTTGACTCCTGCATGATCACAAATAAACGGAAAATGAAATTACGCCCGGTAAAGATAAAAGAAAAAAGTCTTCGGCTTTAAGAATACCCGACGATTTAGAGATGAGCCTTACTGCCAGTAAAGATGCACATCTAACTAAACCAGCAGGCTTATTTATTCTGCTCTCAGAGCTTTAAGGCAGGGGAAGTATCGAAAACCAAGCACTCGAAAACGAAGAACATAGCACGAGGCACCCAAAAGGTCGAAATCGAAGTAAGCACCCTAAGTCGAAAACGAAGGCGAATTCCAACTCGAAAACGAAGCTCTTAACACTCGAAAACGAAGCACCCAATTTGCAATTAGAAGATCGCATTGACCATAGACAAAAACCAAATTTGTTATTGTTGATCAGAATAAAAATCAACTTTCTACTAAACAGGGTCGGCCAGGGGGTTAATGGTATACCAGTATACCCGAAAAAAATTCGCCACAATACCCTAAAATACCCAAAATTCATCCAAATATACCCAAAATTAATGGAAGCATTGTATACTGTATTCCTGAAATCCAAAGAAAGTGATATACCGAATACCCGTATTTAAGCTGGAATATACCGTATACCCGATTTAAAAAAGCCCCTGTATACCGTATACCCAAAAACCCTAGCCGACCCTGACTAAAGATCGTTTTTCTGCTGTTTCTTACTATATCCCTGAGTTTAGGAAGTTGGGTAGGCAGCAGAAAACCACTATGGTCTTTAAATCCTTAAACGGTCTTACATCCGAGTATTTAAGCGATGTATTTATCAATCGATCTGACGCTACTAATTATTCGCTGAGGGACTCCGTGAACAAACTTGTTATTCCGATAGCATTTTTTTGGAAGACAGTTTTAGCTATGGTGGTGCGATGCGGTGCTTTGATCTGGTGTCTGACTCATTAGATGTTTCACTTCCTGTGATTACGAAAATGGTAAATGCATCTTTGTCTATTGCACACTTCCCTTCCGAGCGGAAGGAAGCGATCGTAAAGCCTTTGCTTTGCCAAGGACTCTGCTTACAAGAACTTGCGATCAGTCAGTAAAATCTATTATTTGTATCCAAGATTACTGAGAGGGCAGTATTTGACCAGTTGTACACCCGCGTTACAGATAACGAACTATTTCCTGTATTGCAGTCGGCTTATAGGAAATGACACATTACCGAGACGGCGCTGCTCAAAATAGTTAACGACATCCTGCTTAATGACATCCTGTTTGACATTCGCTCTGACGAAGGGCTAACGCTCGAAACGTCAACTTTTAGAATCTCTGTACGATGGCCAATTTACATTATCAACTCCGTTGACAAAACCAAATTTTTGTATACTACTTCCCCACCGACGCAGCACCACAGTTTCTTTAGAAACTACCCCTTCATTCGTTAGGAATTTAGGTGTTTGGTTCGACTCTAACCTCCATTTTCACAGCCACATAAACAAGACGTGCCAGTTAGCTTTCTCTTCATTGAACAACATTAGGCGTATCAGAAAATACCTCCCTTTTGAAGCTGCAAAGACTTTAGTACAAGCTTTGGTCATAAGTCGCATTGACTATTGCAACTCAATATTATATGGTCTGCCAAGTATACATATTCATAAGTTGCAACGTGCACAAAATGCAGCTACTAGGTTACTCATGAACAACACGCCGTGCTATGCGCACATCTACCCTGCAATGATAGAGCTTTATTGGTTGTCTGTTAAATTAAGAATTATTTTTTAATTCAATTTAACAACTTTTAAAGCTCTTCATGGCCTTGCACCAGCCTATCTTTTAATTTCTAAAACTCTAATTATAATTTAAGATCAAATAGTAATAATACTCTTGCCCGGCCCGCAGTAAAATCGACCAAGACCAGTGGAGATAGAGCCTTTACAATTGCTGCTCTAGTTTTATGGAACGCCCTGCCGCCAGGCCTTAGGGCTATTAATAACATTATTACACGGTGATAAAAAAAATTACTTCCTTTTTTTCTTTAGATTTTGAAAGTGTTTTTGCTTAACACCTGACAGGCAAAATTTTGAGCCTTGATTTTTATCCAAAGGCCGTTTATTTTGAGTTTAAGTTTTGGATTTCGCGATCCGCCATTACTCACGTTCAAAACTGACCGATTGGAACTCAGAGGGTTGGATCTAGGGAAAAGTGGCGTCAAAGGCTCACTAGCATATATGCAAAGTGCGAATTTAAAAGTCTGAAAGCCCAAAACTCCCGTGCTGCGTATCAATTCTGCGGCGTACACACGCATTGCATTCTTAAACTAGTGAGCCTTTGACGTCGACGTCATTTTCTCCTCGATCCAGCTCTCTCAAGAACATAAAGTTAGTAATGACGGACCCTTAAATAGGAAAATTTCATTTAAAATAAACAGGTGTCTTTTTGAAATCAAGCCTCAAAACTTAGGTCAGTTAGTGTTTAGTTAACATAGTTTTGAAATCCAAAGAAAAATAAGGATTTATTTTTTGGTCACAGGGACACTTTAAGAGAGAACTCAAAACGTATAATTTTAGGCAAGCTTATTTTAATGTTTAGATTTTATATTTTTGTTTGAAGTTTTGTTAATAATTTAGTCAATATCATTCTTTACGTTAAACATTCAACTATTCTTCATTAAAAGAACACAAGGCTGGAAACTCCACTGGCGCCCGAAGCTCAGTGTGAGCATGGCCGACAAAAATATAAGGATTTGCATGGGATTCCCGATAAAAAACTTAAGAAGATAATTATTTGAAAATATCTCAATTAAAGAGTCTAAAGTTGTTGCCATTGTGGCTAGCTTCCTTCCTGTTTGGTTATTTTCCAGATCTGACACGATTTGAGCCATTTTTCAATTTCTGGGTTGTCAACGGTTATAATAAAATCCCAAGGCCGGAGACTAAATTCCCTGGAGCCACCAATTTGAGTCAAATATACCTGGATAAAATGTTCTCACGGTCTCAATTCCACATCAGAATCAATTGACAAAGATTGAACTTTTATCTCAACCCATCATCAACGCAATAGCAGTCCTGCGAGCAACGTCAGGCGTAGAATATTGCAATAAAACAGCTTTCGAATGCGTTGCTTTATCACCAAAGTGGCCGCGGCTTCGACCTTTAATAACAAACTGAGCCGTACCGGGGTGGCCGACCATAGTTTGTCAACCGCAAATTTCTTTATTCCCCTGGGCCTCCCGACATGACTGCATTGTCTCAGTCGTGTCGTCCAATCGCAGTGACGCCTCCTTCGTGTTGACAAACTTCAAAAACACATTCGCGAAGCCGGAAAGCGTTGAAAGTTGGGAGAATGAAAGCCGTAGTGAACAAACTTTTGCGCATTCATGCCGCTTTAATTAGTTAATAGGACTTTGTACTTTATAGGCTGTTCGCCATCGTGACTGTATTTATCAAGCCTTTAAGGAATTAACATTAATTATGCAAATAAGTTTTTTTGTCAACCGCAAATTTTTTTATTCCCCTGGGTCTCCCGACACGACTGTTTTCTCTCGGATGCTAATAATTTAATTCCATGAGTAACCACGAGTGACCACGAGTGACCACGAGTGACTACAGGTGACCACGGGTGACCACGAGAGAGAATGAATCAAAATATCTCCGTTTTGTTACTATGACGTCACATTCACATCATTTCATCAAATACCGTATCTGTTAGAAGGGAGACTACTGACTGAAGATTTTCCGCGGCATACGTCCGATGATGGAAAAAAAAGCAAAACAAAACAAACAAATAAATACATTAAATTAAAAGAAAAAAACTATAACTACAGCAAAACGTATGTTTTATTATGTCACCATGTTATTTAACTTATTCAAAACACACCAAGCGTTAGCTTTGAATATTTCCTTTGAGACACCAGGCGACCAACGTTCCGCCACTGTTATCTACTCTTCATCTATTAGACATAACAAAAATTCAACTTCAGAGCGTGAAGTAATGAATTTTTTTACTGGTGGAAAACAATAACTGAAATTTACTTATTATCAAATGGAATAAGAAAGCCGTATAAACCGACAAAATAAGGCAACTTTAGTTGAACTGAGGAACAATCATTCCTCCCCTTAATGAAGAGTGACTCTTAACTCGACGTAAGGTAATTGTTCAGGGAATTAACAAACTGGATCATGTTATCACTTCCTGCTCGATCTCATTCACAGGTGTACGATTACTTTATGTGCCAAACAAACGTACAGGAGAGCGATAAAAAAAGCTTGCATTTCTAGCTTCTTTACGGAACATAAGAACATATATGTATTTTTGGAATCATACGGAGAGATTAAGTGTAATAAAAAGTAATAGTGTTAATAAAAATATATTATCCACAGAACAATATGTATCATGTGGCATTTCCCAGGGTTCTATACTTGGGCCATTTTTGTTTATAATTTATGTAAACGATTTCCCAAAATGTCTACAACATACAACACCTGGTATGTTTGCCGATGATACGTATATAACTATGGCTCATGAAGATATATCCACAATTGAATGTTCCTTAAATAGTGATTTAGCTTCAGTACATGTTTGGCTCCAGACAAACAAATTAAGTTGCAATACCTCCAATACCTTTTGGCTCTCGGCAAAGCTTGACAAAAGCTAAATTCATGAATTTAAAGATCGATAATTGGCCAATTGAACATAAACCTACTAAGTTATTGGGGGTTTATATTGATGAAATGCTAACCTGGGATGATCAGATCAAACATTATTACATTTTTTGTAATTCTTACACGTCATGTCTGAAAACCAGCTTGCTGAGCCATTTACCGTGTTTTAAATAAAGTTGATTGATTGAGAGAGAGAGAGAGAGAGAGAGAGAGAGAGAGAGAGAGAGAGAGAGAGAGAGAGAGAGAGAGAGAGAGACATTTCAAATCATCGGCTATGCGTTTATATAGTAAATAGCTTCAGTTTTCGTGAGTAAGTCCTTATTTGATGAAATAAGGTGAAAATGACTCCGTAATGTCGTCATAACAACAGCACTGAGATATTCTGATTAAATCTCACTCGTGGTCACTCGTGAGTACGTTTAGACCCGATCGGCTTCAGTACGTCCAGCCACAAAATATTGGAAGCACAATATCCAGCATCTGAGAGAAAAAAGTCGTGTCGGGAGACCCAAGGGAATAAAAAAAATTGCGGTTGACAAACTATGGGAAAGAATTTTATTTGCATACTGAGTAATGCTAAAATAAGGAAATACCGGAAACCGTAACAGACACAAAAACCGAAAAACCGAAGTTTTATAGTGCAAAAACCGAAAAACCGAGCTAAATAATGGCCAAAATAGAAAAAACCGAAAATCCCAACGCCCCCCTTTAGTAGTAACAAATTCCAAACTTCTTGTGCATAAAAGGGGAGCTACTATACTGGGTTCAGTCCAGCTCATCATGAATACAGGTTACTATAGCTTGGTTTTATTTTTGCAATACCGCTTACAATGACCGTTTTCATCCTTTTTTCCGCTTGGTATATATTGAATCGCAAGCTGCCAAATTCAGCCCTCTGGCTCGCAGCATACGCCTTTCCCAATATAATTGAGAAGGAAATGGACGAAAATAGACAGACTACATGGCAAGTAAAAGATACCAATCTCGTAGAGGGAAGTGCGCTTCTGTCCAAGCTTACGACAAGCATTTCTTTGTTGTTCTTAACACTGGCTGCGTTTACATTGATAATGTTCTTTTACCTTTTATTGATCAACGTCAGCCACGACTGCGACCCAGATGAGAAAAGTAAGGATTGCTTCGAGTTCAAAGTTTGGGATACTGATAGGTTTTCCAATGTTCCAATCGATTGCTCAAGCGCCGCAATCCTTAATGGATCGGTGTAAGTCGTGTGTTACGAGATTGTCTTCGATTTCAGTAGTCGGTGCGAGCTACGGTGTTTTTAAAATATCAATTGGTGGGTTGCAGCTCTTGGCGACTTTAATACTGATGAAAAAGGATACTAAATTGGTTACCAAATTACAAATTGTCATGGTGGTTGCCTACATTTGTTTGTTCGTGGCCATTTACCCAATTGCGTGTCTTTCTCGTGTCCAACACTATAGTTAACGTGTTTCAAGTGATCGTAATTTTTGCCGCTACATTTCTGTTTGCATTTCTTGTTCCTTGGAAAGGTCTCATCGAGAAATTGAATGAACGAGAGGTTGAAGGTGTGGGAAATCTGGCACGAGAGCCGAAAAACAGGAAGATTGCTGACTGAGAGCAAACTTTCACGTTATGCACCGATGTGTAAGATACTCAATGATGCGTTCGATTGGAAAATCTGGATTCTAGTTCTTTAAACCTGGATATTTCGATTTCAAGGCGATACAAAATCGAACCACACGACACGCCGTTTTTTTATTTTATTTGAAATCTCCTTTATTCGTTTTGTTTGTCACAGACAAAACGAATAAATCCATTCTCGTTGGTTCAGTTCAGTTGGGAGAGTAAGGGAAAGGAACCCGAGTGAAAATTGTCTGTTAGAATACGTGCTCCAATATCATGACTTAACTAGCACACGTAGCCAACAAGGGAGACTAATGTCACGCATGCGCATTATCAATGGCGAATTCAATTTTATTTGCATTGTGATTGGTTGAAAACCTTCGAGACAGTCTTAGAGCGCGAGAAGAAAAGATGTCAACGCTGTCGCTAGTTGTAGTTTTCATTGCATTCACTTTCAATGCTATCCATGCGCTTGTGGTACAAATACTGAAAGAAGATGGACAAAAGATAGAAAGACCCCGGCAATTCCTTCTACATGGGAAAGTCCTTTATTTCGGATGAAACGAAACATGCTTAGATCGGCAGTTTTAGAATGCTGCGGTGTTCTCAGGCTTGTCAAAGAATTGCGCGAAGTTGGAAAAATTTTGTCTTATTTGCAACGCTATGGTCATGATTGAATGTGCAAATCACAATAATGGATGTTGTCGAGTATTAAAGTAACTGGCCTCGGCATTAAGATTTTCTGTTGTGGTTTTTTCACGAGGATACCCGCGCTTGAAGTGAATGCAAACAAATTTGCCAGTTTGACGGGTTCCCTTGTGGCGCGTCACTGGTAAATGAGCTGGTAATCCGTTCAAAGGATCTTACAGCTTAAAATTTACCCATGAATGGAATCAAGGTAGGTAACAGAAAAGCATGACAGAAGAATTTTGTTTGTTCTCTCTTTGAAGCGAATACATTCTATCCGGACGAAAGAGTCACTTTGCAAAATGTCATTCGGTTTACAGCTTTTTCTGTTTAAACTGAACTCTTTCGTTAACAGTACAGGACTTTTGTCTCTGACGTTGGTCCACGAAAAGCCGTCAACAGGTGAAAGTTTGTGAGCCAAAGATAAGGTTTGAGTAGAGATATTTCCGGTAAAAGTGGCACAGCGAATACTGAACCCCGAAGTTTTCGACTCCTTTTTGTACCAAAGTGCTTTTCCTTGTCAAAGAAACAGTGCTTGTTTTTTCCACCATCAAGTCTTATTTTCTCTGGACTAAGGCATGGAAAGTCTCTGTATTGTTAATGTATGATTTTCACACCTTCTGAACATTTTTTCGTCTTCTCTCCTCTTAAAATGTGAACTTAAACCGTGTATGTTTGACGCGCAACTGAAATTTTCTTTCCCCAAACCAGACAATGGTGTCAGTGTTCACGTAACTTTCGGTCAAATCTCTGCAAATATGTCTTGGTTCAGCGATCGCCATTAGTATAGAAAGCACATATTTGTGACGAATCGAACTGCTTCGAAAGTTTTCCTTCAAAAGTGGCAGGGCGCACGAAAATGCTCTATGAAAGTAAACTAATTTCCAACGAAACTTGGCACTTTGAGATGCGATGATTCAACTCTGGGCCAAATTATCAAGATGCAATGACATTATTAAATGCAATATACTGCAAATAAGACTCTTGCTTTTATTGCAATAAATATCAGCTATTCCCAGCTATCAAAAATTGTACTGAATTACATAAAAAAAAGTTATGTTATTGTAATAATACAATGATACAAATAATACAAATAAAAATGCCTGCTTACCACAACTCTGCACTGCACTTTTCGATTTGACAAATTTCTTAATTAAATTTGAGGGAAACCATAATAATTGTGACTTTAAAGATATTTACAAACTGTACATTAAAATTTACATGATAAGTAATAATTGTTCATTATATTAATTTTATACATTATGATTTACATGATAAGTAATTATACATTAAATTTGTAAATAATGTATATTTTAAAATTTTCATTCCCTTTTGTGGGTGCCTCACATGGGCCTGTGTGTCCCCATTTGCACCTTTCCCCCTTGGGAATCCCATTCATATTTTATCCATATGTTTATCCAGCTACTACCATTTTTTTCTTTAGTGTGTATTGCCAAATTAAGTTAGAGAGAAAGAAGTTATTAATAAACACACAAATGTAACAATTGTTTAAACTTTGTACAGTGAATTCTTTTACCTTTGTCTGCACATTCAAGTTTTATGGGACATGTGACTGTGTGCAAGGAATGGCAGCAAAAATAAACAAAAAACAGGTCAATTAAATTTTTTGACACAGAAAACAGCTGTAATATTCAGGTATACCTTCTCTTCAATTTCTTCTGCACGTTTTTTGCAGTTACTATAAGTTGCTATACACCAAGAATGACGTAAAAAATAAATTTAATGAACACACAATGGTGTGTGATGTTCCATCATCCTAACTCAATGTATATTATTGCTTAACAATGTTGGCATCAACATTAAATTTTATTGGGACACATTAGTAATTAAATACTGGCTCAATTTCTGATACGGTAATACCGGTATTATTGATGTACTATATTATCCCTTTCACCCCTAAACCGGCCAAACTTAGTATTTTACTCATCAATAGGGAACCCCCAGGAGTCAATGGGTTAATTAACCGACTAACAACATTTAAGATCAATGGATGCACATTTCGTACATTTTCATCCTTATTTAGATAACTTTACATTATTCTCTACAGTGAGATAGTTACTTACCACAAAGTGAGCAATGAATATATTAAAATGAACATGAAATGCTCACATCAAAATTAATAAGTAGTTAATATTGTGTCAGAGTTCTATCACAAAGTCTGCTTTGCCTTGAATTGCCCTTTTAAATTTAAACATTGCACAGAAGACAAGCCCTGGTTTATGTATTTCCAGACATCCCACATTAAATGCACTATTTTAATGGTGCATTTAATGTGGGTGTAATTTACATGTACAAATGGTCAAGTGAATTTTTACCTCCCCAAATAGAACTCATTCACAAAATTTCATTCCAGTACAACCTACAAGTCTGATGGCAGTGACCACATCATTCCTCACTATTGTATAGATTTCCTAAGAACATCAACATCACTTTTGAATAATTCGCTGGTAGCATAAATGATGAAACAATGAATAATTACTATGGCTAGACTTGATGGAGTTACCATAGATCAAGGACAGAATTATCCAATAAAGTAATAAACTGGAACTTCATTGTTGACTCATTTTAGCATATATTATCAAGCATGCCTTCATGACCACTTGATGTAACTAAGAAGGATGTTTTGGTTTCGTTAAATGAGAGTTCTTAAAATTTTTAAGGTAGTGTATCTTGAGAGTGTTTGCACACGAGAAAAATGCAGTGAACCAGATTGGCCTCAGACACAGATACACAACATAGAGGTGGCGCGGCTGGTATTAAATCTGTTGAGATAAAATGTTCTTTAAAAGGACTGAGGACATCTCATAACTCTAAACGATCACTGAAAGAAACTGATGAATGAAGTGACATACTTCCTTCCGGGGCTGCATTCAAGTTGGATAAATCGAAGCCTGCGAGCTCGAGGGATGTATTTCGCAACCACGTTAAATAGTACTCCCTTCGCAACAAAGGAATCTGGCCTTTGCTCGTGTCTTTTCGCACTTTGAGCATTTGTTCCGATACAATCACTTACATGGAGAAATAAAGCTAAAAAGTATAAAAGCTGACTCGAAGCAACTTCAGAGGCGTTGCTTCCCCGAGCAAATTAAAAGGACTGCTTACAAAAAGTGTAAGGAAAGAAAAATTCCCGCCGACTAAAATGCCCCTTGCAGAATCTTTCCATGTCACTTAAAGTTTGAATGACCACCTTCAACTGGCTCAAGCTATATAGAACGATCGAAGAAGCACAGGTTGGGATCACCGCTTCGAAAGCCATCCAGATTTTTGTTTACATCAGAGCGCGCGGTTCGAAAACTGGATACTACAATTTTCAACAGCCAATCAGACAAAAGTCTCCTTTGTTCACGTAGCCACATATATAACCGCAATGGTTTTAACAGTTTAACAATAACATATTGGCCAAGTTCTTTTTTGGCGTGTTTATGGACCTCGACTTCGTTTCGGTCCATAAACACGCAAAAAAAGAACTTGGCCAATGTCCAGCCATCTTGATCTCACGCTTGGTCAATAACTCATATATATAACCGCCAGGCTTTTTGTGGTTAAATCATGTGTTATCTATTCAATAGCAGAAAACCGCTCAGGAAATTACCGTAGTTTCTATCGTGGAATTTTGCCAAATATGTGAACCTTGATTGAAACTGTAAATAGACCCGTCTTTATTTGATCATGTAAAAGAAAGCGTTATATTCAATAAAAATCAGTTGTTACTCCTACTTGAGTGCGATGCGTATTTCCTCATTGTAACATGACGACGTCAGTTAACCTAACAGGTTATGGGCCCAGGAGAACACTCTTGTTTGACGGAGATGAAAGCAAGTACGAGCTATGGTAGGTGAAATTTCTCGGAAGCTGTACGACGTGGTTATCCCAAAGAAAGGTGAAACGTCAGCCCCCAACGCAGAAAAAAGGGCAAGTGCGTTCGCTGAATGGATCCAGTGTTTGGACGACAGAATTTCGTTAGTGATAAGAGAAGCAAACAATGACGGTAGAGGAGCACTTAAGGTTCTGAGAGAGCACTACTAAGGAAAAGAAAAGCCTCTTTATCTTATCATTGCCCTGTACACTGAGCTGACTTCGCTTGACATGGTGAAGGCGAAACAGCCACAGATTATATCATTAGGGCGGACACAGCTGCAACTTCTCTTAAAGCAGCTGGCGAGGTAATAAGCGACGGCCTGTTGGTCGCTATGACGCTCAAAGGCTTGCCCATCAACTACAAGACGTTTTGTACTGTGGTCATGCAAAGAGAAACGCAAATTACATTTTCCGATTCCGTAACTACGAGGAGAACGAAAAAAGGTAGGCCGACGTTTTTCAAATTTACCCAAATTCAATCCATTTTAATCCTCTCCAGTTTTGTCCATCCATGTCCCTTCTTGACTTCCCTGTGTTTTGTTAGAGCTCTTCTATAGTTTTGAACAGTTATTTTGATATTTTAGTTAATTCTATGACCATTCGATCAGTGCTGAAATTGCCTAAAATTGCGTGACCTAGCCCCTTTAAGTGCATTAACTCTAGCGTGATGGTTTCTAGTACCGAGGAAGATGCATAAACAAGAACACCTATAACTTTCTTTTAAAGGAAACCTCCACTAAAACAAGAATACAACTTCAAATTATTTAACATAACGTTTACAATCAAAATTGTTCAAACGTTTTCCAATGGAATCGTTTGTATCCGAAATAAATGAATTGCAAAAACGCTTGTTTTGGTTTTCAAATTTCCTGGGCGCCGCCATCTTGAATAGTTGTGACATGTAATGGTTGCTCTTTTGTATTTGCACAAAGAGCTTTTGTTTTAAAACAATAGGGCAACCATCACACGTCACAATTATTCAAGATGGCGGCGCCCGGAACATTTGAAAACTAAAACAACCGTTTTTAAAATTTATTTATTTCGGATACAAACGCTCCCATTGAAAAACTTTCGAACAATTTTGATTGTGAGCATTATGTTAATTATTTTAAAGATATACTCCTGTTTTAGTGGAGGTTCCCTTTAGCATGCTTTCAACTGTCCATTTTTTGGTTGGCTACTGCTCTATCTTGCAATTTCCTTTTTAAGTCCTCTCCCCAATCCCCTCTCCCAAAATGTCAACGTTTTTGACACGTGGCAATGGAAGATCACAACTTTCACACCCGTACTTATGTCAGATGTTAAGCCTGAATAATAGAATGAAAATTTCATGTTTTGGGATAGCCATTACACACTTATCTTCCAACCCTCATGCCATGTGGTCTTTAAATATAATTACATAAGTGATTATTGAAAATTTTCTGCGCTGATTCGTTGCCACTTGAGGTGATAATTACACGATAATCACCTAGTAAGCGGTCATTTCAAAATGGCCGCAAGCCATTTTGTCGGGCAAAGACTTGTTTCCATATCTCAAAGTGCCCTTGGACGTGAGGGGCCAGGAGTGGTGGTATGGGGTGAAGGGTACAATAGCTGGAACAACCCAAACCTTTACAAAAATGCTAACCTTAGGCCTAAATATGCTTTAGATAATGTTTAGGCCTAAGGTTAGCATTTTTCTATGGGTTTGGGTTGTTTCAGTTTTGTTGTTCCAGGCCCCTCATGTCCAAGGGCACTCTGAGATATGGAAACAAGTCTTTACCGTTTTGTCGAGGTGACAGACGAAGAAGTGAATCGTTTTAAAGAAAATGCATATTTTTCAAAGAATCGCTTATGTAATTATACCAAAACAATTATTCACCGCTATTCACCTCGCCTTCGGCGAATAATTGTTAAATGTAAGTCATCAAGCGATTGATGTCTTCAGATTTCCTGTATCGTTCTTTTGGCGTTAATTTATGCAAGTAGTATGATAAACTTGTTGTGGGCCGACGCTGATTCGGTGTGCTTTCTGTCAGGGTCATGGTGGGCGAGATGACGAAGCTGCAGTCAGTAGATATTCATCGCAGTACGAACAGAGACTGGATCCTTTTTCGGATTTCAATCAGCGGGTAATTAAAAATGCTGGCCTCGGTTGTTCAAAAGGTGGATAATGCTATCCACCGGATAAATCGGAAAACCTTAGACAGCAATGACCAGAACCAAGGTTTCTGACCAGCGGTTGTCGTTAAAACAATGGTTTCGCTGGGGGTGTTCAGTCTCGAGGGCTCAGAAAACCTGGTTGTAGTCATTTTGGTGGAAACAACAATAGCGGAAAAGTCTTTTGGGAATATAATTCTATTATTATGCAAAACTTGAGCTAGATTTTTCTATTGTTTTGGCACCAACATTGCCGTCTTATTACGTCAGCGCAATCAAAGAATCCAGAGGATAAACGTTAGCAAAACCGATTGAGTTATCCAGTGTATTAGCCAATTCTCGGTTTTCACATGACGTCACGGTCGCCATGTTGGAGCCCCTAAACAAAGAAACGGCGGCCATGTTGGAGCCCCTTTCAAATCTTCCGGGAATTTAACTCTATCGTTATGCAAAGGTTTTCTTTTGTTTTCGTTGAAAAACATGGCTGTTGATCACGTGAGTGAAAACCAACAATAGCAAAAGTACCATAATACTCTTTGTTTATCCCTCCAAATTTTTTCATAATCATTGTTTTTATTTTCTCTTGGGACTTAAAATGGTCCCCAGAGAAATTGGAAACAGTGCTTATGGAAAAGTTTGGTGGGACAAACAAAGAATATTATGGTATTTTTGATATTGGCTAATAGTGATTTTTCCAGTGAATAGCGCTATCCACCCTTCGAACAACTGGGCGTGATTGTTAGTACTTTGCATTGGTCACACCGTTCCTCTGTCACGCCGAATATGTTTCGCTTTTTACCCACATAGATCGTGAAATCGATGTGATTCTGCTGTGTCACGCCACTATTTTCTAGCGTTCACGTGTTGCACCTAGTTTTGTTGTTGTATTTGTTCTGTGTATCTTCATGTCATATTCAGTCATTTATTATCTTGACGAAACAATTATTCTTCTTTTCTATACAACTATGAGACACCATCCATGTTATCCCAAAATGGCCATTACGCTGTTACTCAAACTAGCAAGAGGAAGTTTTGATGAGACCATTTTGGAATAAGGTTGTTCAACCATACGCCAAGATCATAGTATAGATAAGAGAAATCGTGAAGAGGTTGGAAGTACATCAGTGATACTGTTTCCTTGAAACTTCCAAAATGTGCTATTTTGTTTTACCTTTACTGCATTTTGAGTTACTTCTGATCTATTTAAAGACAAAGATGCTCTATAAATGGCGTGAAAGTAAAAAGCCCTTCAGTGAAATCTGTCCATAAGATTCTATTTTATGTTGGTTGTCTTTCTTGCTTTTAACATTTAATAACTTTAAATAGATTTTTTTGTCCTTGGAAAATCCTGTCAGTAATTCCGTCTCTGTTTTACAGTGACTGTTGATCACTATCTTATTTTCCATGCTTGAATGAATTCGAACATAAGCAGGACTTCTATAGCCTTTTTTGTGTTTATGAATGAGCAGCTAGCGATCACATGGTACAAAAACCGCCACACTGGAGAGCAAATAGACCATTTCCGAGTTCACGTCTTCCTCCTCTTCAAAGCGACTCTAAGTGCGAAGTTTTTGTGATGGTCATTAGTTCTACTTTACATAAAAACTAATTTTCATATGAAAAACTTCGCACTTAGACTCGCTTTGAAGAAGAGGCTAACATGAACTCGGAAATGGCCTATTGCTCTCAAGGCCATCTGAAAGTGTGCAGTGTGGCGGTTTCTTTACCAGTGCAAGAGGCCTGTTTTTCTATCAGGGCGTTTTGGATACGAGACTAGGCACTCGAAGACAAGTGGCCGACGGTAGCCGGAAGTGTGACATCTTCTCCTTTAACGTGCTCTTTGGAAGCTACATCAAAACGTGCCATCTCAGTATTGTTTGCCCAGTGACCGGGCCTTCCGAGTGAAGCGAGACTTGAGTTAATTTTCTTCGTTGATTTTCTTACCTAAGCACAAAGCAGTAAGCGGTAGAAATAGGTTATTTACAGTCATTGAGGTTTGAGTCATAACAGGGCAACTTCTGCCTTGCTTTTATTCTGGTGCAAGGCCAAGGAACTGTGCAAATGCATCACAAGACGACTTGTTCGAGTTAATTTGTTTCTGTTAATTTACAGGAGAAACAGCAAAGATATTTAGGTCTTAGTCCACATGAAAAAGTCACTCTTAACCTGGGTCATCGAAATCCTGTTCAATGTGCAAGGCTCGTACAGCTGACAAATAAACTTTGATCGAGCTATGGCGCATGGAGTTGGCTAAGAAAGTCGCAAACAAACATAAGGTCCACTATTCTGCAGGGCATGGAGAGCCAGACGCATGTATTTTACCTAGTTGATAGCAAAAGTTGATAAAACGACGCTGGGCAGAATTATAAGACTTTCGCGTCGCAATGGATAGGCCATCTTGTAGGAACTTTAGGCATTGTAATTCCAAAGCGGATCGGTTAGGTTCTGCAAGAGACACTCCGGAGTCCGAGTTGGATAGACCATGGCATCTGGCGCTAGCTGACGAAACTCCTGCCAATGAAATCGAGACAATGCATCAGCAATTGAATTTTCAATGCCGGGTATGTGTGCAGAGGAAAAGCTAAACTGAAAGCTAGCTGCAGAGAAAAGCAAATGACGTAGGAGATGCATAATGGCTGGAACTTTTGATGTGCGAGAATTGAGTATTCCCACCACTGCTTCATTGTCTGATCTGAACAAAACATATTTCTTGCACCATCTATGACCGAATAAATCTGCAGCAATGACCACTGGAAATAGCTATTGAAAGGTCATTTTGGCACGCCAACCATCTACCATTAAACCATTCTCTACCACAAAAGGCTCCAAACCCGACCGATCCCGATGCATCAGAAAACACTTCAACGTCTGGGTAAGGTGTCAGACCAGGGAACAGCCAAAAGCTAACTCCATGCCAGCTGTTCAAAACCTTCTTCCACCATTCATGCCAATCTGGTTTTCGCTCTATTCATTCCACCGTTACGGCTCTACTTGGGGCTACGGATACTTGGGCTTACAACATTGACCGAGGAAAAATAAACGCTGTTGTTTTCCTAGATCTAAAAAAAGCTTTCGATACGGTTAATCACGAGATCCTTTTATCTAAATTAAATAATTACGGCATACATAGCATTTCTTACAACTGGTTTAAGTCCTATTTGGACAACCGCACTCAAAAGTGTTCCATTAATGGATCACTTTCTAAAACTTGCTCACTAAGTTGCGGCGTCCCTCAAGGGACTATTTTGGGTCCATTGTTATTTTTGCTATATATCAATGATCTGCCAAATTGTCTAACGAATTGTGTGCCATGGATGTACGCAGATGACACCCACCTAACATATGCGGGTGACAATACAGGCGACATAGAATCAAGAGTTAACCATGATCTAGAAAATGTTAAAAAATGGTTGATAGCAAACAAACTTACCCTGAACATGACAAAAACCGAATTTATGCTGATTGGATCAAGGCAGAGGTTGTATGCTCTCACAAATCCTCCAATTCCCGAGATTAATGGTGCTCCTATCACTCAAGTTTCTGTTGCTAAATCCCTGGGCTTGCTTATTGATAATAATCTTAACTGGAGTAGCCATGTCGATAAACTGACAAAGAAAGTAGCTTCTGGAATTGGAGCCCTCAAACGTATAAGGCATCTCGTTCCTCAGACGACATTGCCCTCTATTTATCACGCTTTACTCCAACCGCACTTTGACTACTGCAGTGTCGTCTGGGGAAACTGTGGTATCACGTTACATGACAAATTACAAAAACTGCAAAATAGAGCAGCCAGAGTTTTGACCTTCTCTAATTTTGATGCAAATGCTAGCAAGCTATTCAAAATTTTAGGCTGGAAAAATCTAGTTAGCCAGCAACAAATTGCGCTAGCCACAATGGTCTATAAGTGTCTTCAGGGGCTAGCGCCGGAATATCTATGTTCTAAATTTACAAACCGCGAATCTGTTTATAGTTTAAGAGACTCTGAAAGAAAGCTTAATGTTCCGTTTCCGCGGCCAAATTATTATAGAAACAGCTTCAGCTATAGAGGTGCTACTGTCTGGAATAGCTTACCCCTCAAAGCGAGACAAGCAGAGTCTCTTGGGCTTTTCAAAAATCTGATTAAAGACATATTTTAGTATAAAGCACGGCATTCATGGAAAGCAGCTTTAGAATTAATATAGTTTAATTGTATTTTATTGTAATCATTTTAAAATTTTACCTTTTGTAATTTAGATTTTAGCATTGTTTGTAATCTTAGCTGATGATTTTACCGTGCATAAATAATAAAATATCATATCAATATCATATCATATCATATCATATCAGTTGAAATTCGCGATTCAAACGAATAGGGTGGTTTCTCGAGCGAAAGCAACTCAATAAATCGATCATGCGTCTGATGAATGCCCTTCCAGGCCACACTACCTATGCCGCATGATGAAGATGACCAATCAGGGATTCCAATTGATTCCTATTGCAAGTACGTCTTCCTGACCACTGATCAAGTAGCTGCCGCAGCGCAGTCAACTTCTCTTTGGGAAGTTGTGCCGTCTGATCAATGGAGTTCAGATGAATGCCTAAAATATCAAGGCACGAGGCTGGACCTTCGCATTTCTTAGGGTGCAACGGCAAGCCTAGTTGTTTGCACACCGCTAATGCAGTAGCCAGATTCTGCTGGCAAGATGAAGAATCTGGGGGGCCAACTGTGATGAAATCATCCAAATAGTGAACCACATCTGATAGGCCATAATTGTTAATCAGAATCCACTCGACCATGTCAGCAACTGAGTTAAATATATAAGGGGCTGACCTTAATCCAAAGGGGAGAACTAAGTCAACATAAAATTGATCACGCCATTTTAAGCCTAATAAATACCGATCTGATGGGTGGACAGCGATATTCTTGTAGGCAGCTTCAACATCAAATTCGGAGTGCCCCCCGACCATGTCTGACTACCATACGTATAATATCATCAACTCGCACGAACTGCATGCTAAACTTTTCGGGATCTATACCGTCGTTGACACTGCGCCCACCCGGGGATGACATATCCACTATCAGGCGCCATTTTTCAAGTTGTCCTTTTTGGGAATAATGCCAAAACTGCTGATATGCAACTGGCGAATAGGTGGAATCGTAAATGGCCCAGCCACCCTACCCAGCTTGGTCTCATTACAAAGATAATCGTCAATGACTTAACGATGTTTGAAAGCAGTAGCTTTGTTCCTCCTAGCTGATTTCAGGGAGGAACGATCTTCAAAACCAAGTTTAAAACCATCCCTTAACCCCTCAATAACATATGACACTTGAGCTTGATCTGGGTGAAAGCAGATTTCCTGTGCAAATTGGTCCGGGCGCAAAGGGGTAACTGTTGGAACAGATGGAAGGTCAACCCACTCTGAAAACAACAACAATGACAGTTTATAACGAATATTAACAAGCCTATTTATTGCAAACAAGCGATCAGAAACATCATAATGGTGAAGTAAAATTACATGCTTATTGAGGAGATTAAGTAACAAAAGATCAAAGTTCAAGATCAATGGTTGGTTGAACAATCAATACGTGTAACATCGATGTCTTACACTAGTTTTTTTTTTTTTTTCTTTTAAGCAATTCTACCGAACAATCAAAACAAAACCGACCTTGTACGAGTAAACGAAACTTAACTAGTTCGACTCTCAACGCTTCTTGGTTCTTCCATCTCTAGACGCCGACGGGGAGCGCGAACACTAACGATCTCTTGCCCGATCTTTGTTATCATGACAATCTGACGAGCGATGAGAACCGCGGCAAAGACTGCATTTATGTGCGAACATGCACGACGAGTATGGCGAGGAACATGCGCCGCGATTCCATGATCTACAGACTACATCGCTCGACGAGGAACCCGTAGCTTCCGATGAAATACTATTCTGGCGGCTCAGATGCGACCTAGATGACGCTCCTGCTGCATGAAAATTGTATAACTGAACGTTCAAACTCGACCAGTCAGTGATCTTAGAAGCCGCGGCGTGTTCTCTAAAGGCCCGATCATACGAAAGCCAGACTCGTCCCCCAAATTCTCGATACGTCCGTAAGATCAGCAGTTTATAAGCCATCAAATCGTTCCAACGGCGAGGGAATGTTTTAGTAAGAATTAGAGAAAATACTGTGAACGCCTCGCACTAACTCACGATATCTTCAATCTTCCGGCGTGGCTTTCTTGTGGACGTTAAAACAACACGGCCATCAAACAAGAGCTGCGGCTCAGATTGAGCTTGTATCAAGTTTGGATTTGATGCACCAGTTTTGGAGGGATCGGCGAAAAACCAGGTCCCACAACAAAATGTTCATCGAACGATGCGCTGAGACCTGACGCGCTCACAGATGGCAAAATGGCGCCTGGTACAAGACACGCCGATCCAGTCGTTGGAGAAAGTAGAGAGAAAAGACGGTACAGATGTTGACATACCTTGGTTGTCGGCTGTCCAAGCCGGCAGACCGCTCCCAGATGAAAGAAAGCCATTGGCAGTCGCGTGGAGCTGATCCTGAGCTACCGAGGATGGAACACAGCTCACAGAACTTGCTGAGCCTGGCGCGGCTGACGCGCTCGCCGACGCCAAAGAAGCTCTTACAGCTGCCAAAGCTGCTTCGGTGGCTGCTGCTTGTATTTAACGTATAATAGTGGTTGTAGTATTTTTTTGAGAATATATTTTTTTAATCGTTTTTTTTTTTTTCCAAAAAGGAGCTAAAGCTCATTGCATGATGAATTAGATGTTAAGAAAAAAACGAACGAGGAAGCTATTAAAAAGTTTCTCTGCATACACTTTGAGTTGGTAAGTAACTTGTTCTAAAGGTAAATTGATGTGAAATTGCCAAGTTTGTGGTCTTGGATTTCTTTTGTTTATAACCTGTAAAATTCCCGAATTTTCTTAACTTCCTGCCTTTAAGAACCCCGACAATAATGTTAGAGCATCCAGCATGGCACTACGGTACCAATATTTGGAGTGCCGAGCACAGCTTCACAGACAACAACAATATCTTTATTTCTTGAATTACTAAATTATTTACAGGTGGACGGGCCCTCAGGTAGCTATTGCTAATCTTGACGGACCTGTTCGGACGCATAGACGTGCTCGGAACCCTTATAATTTCTGGCACAGGTGCCTGATATGCCGAAAAATACGAAAAATTGACCGTGTCGTGCCCTAACGGAGGGACGTGCCAGAATTTTTTGTTTGTGTAAAGCGGGCTTTATTCGGGCAGAGAGATAGGTGCTGGTATCAGTTTGTCGAAGTTTGCT
>OX421449.1:41344670-41352170 GCA_949126865.1 Montipora capitata | reverse complement strand
TGTCTCCATGAAGGTGATCAACTGCGAGAACAATTGTTGTCTTTCGTCACGGACGGGGATTTTCTCCTCGAGACAATTAAAATACAGCAGAGATGGCGAAAATTACTTTGGCTACGAGGTATCCTTTGATCCTCCGGTTCACTTGAAGAAAAACATACAATACCAGATTGAGGCATTCATATCCGGCCCAGAATCTGGGTACGGACTCAGTCACTTTAAAAGTTTGTTTTGGAATGGTGTGACATTCAATTTTTCAACTAGCCATCTAATCCCTTGCCATGGCACAACTTATGCGCAGGGACAATTCGCTGAATTTGTGTTCTCATTGTACAGAGGACCTTAAAAGTTTTAACCTCAAAACATTAGCCCATGACTAGGAGCGTACAACTTCATTGTATTTGAGGAACGGCATTTTTGCAGTCCGATTTATTTGAACAGACTTAACTGATTAGAGTGTAATGTGAAGTATTAAGTATCTACCCCATATGAACCATGTGAGCGTTAGCCCTACTGATGGAAATGGTTCATTTGGGGTAGATACTTAGCACTTCACATTACACTCTAATCAGTTAAGTCTGTTCAAATATAAGTGTTACACGGCCAACGTTTGCAAAAACGTAATCCCTCCTTGTACTTGTACATGTTCATTGCCGTTACTTTAACATCGTCAGTTCCCACGGCCTGCTCCTGTCTGACCTTGTAGCTCAGTCGGTATAGCAGCGGCGATCTAACCCGAAGGTCGTAGGTTCAATTCCCACCCTGGTCAGAATTTTTCTCTGTCCTTGTGTGGGCCCATTTCCATCAGTAGGGCTAACGCTCACATGGTTCATATGGGATAAATACTTAGCACTTCACATTACACTCTAATCAGTTAAGTCTGTTCAAATATAAGTGCTACACGGCCAACGTTTGAAACAACGTAATCCTTCCTTGTACTTGTACATGTTCATTGCCGTGACTTTAACATCGTCAGTTCCTACGGCCTACTCCCGTCCGATTTATTTGTAGATTGACTTGTCCGCGAAACCAGACATTTCCAGCTAATCACAAGCCTTGCATGGGAAATTGGTACCTATGGGATTGAGAATCGTCACGCGTGCAAGCCAAATCTTATTTGATAACTCGTCTAAAAATAGCTTAATCTGTGAACATACCGCTACATAGACCTTGCATTGAAGTTGTAGGTTCCTGGTTATTGGCTCCTGTCTCAAAGCCTTGGAGGCTTTGCTCGGTGATTGAGAAGGTAAATGCAGTTAAAACTTGCATGTTTTAGAGCGCTTTTCAATTGAGTGTCGAAAGTAATTAGCGAATTGCTTTGTTTTTGCATTACTTTACTCAGTGATTGGTTCAAAGTTCTCGCGCCATTTTTTCAACCGATCAGAAGTGAAACCAAAACAAATCGTGGCTTGTGCGTGCACAGTTTCCCGCGCTTTGTGTCGGCTACGTGTAATTACTTCAAGTTTTCGAGTCTACATCTGTAGATTGAGGTTTGATGCACTCAGGAAGGCAGATGATCAGTTGGCTCCGTTGGAAAAGCACAATCAAGATATTGGAGCTGGAAGTAGTGAATAATAATAATAATAATAATAATAATAATAATAATAATAATAATAATAATAATAATAATAATAATAATAATAATAATGATGATGATGAGGAACTTAAATGCACAGATTTCAAATCAACTCAAGTCAAATCGTATGTTGCTTTTTTTGACGGGAGAGGAAAACCGTGGTACGTGGAGAAAAACCTCTCAGAGTAGAGTACAGAACCAACAAACTCAACCCACACGTAACGCCTAGGAAAACTCTAGGAATCGAGCTTGAGCCATACTGGTGGGAGGTCAGCGCTATCACTTTGCCACACCTGCTCCCTAAAGAAGAACCGACTTATATATTCAACAAGCATATGACGCCGACTCAGCCCATTCGTGAATAGCTACAATGACTACAAAGCGCCTCCCAAATCGTCCGAAAACGGAGGAGAATTTTTTCCCCTGTGTAACCATCATCTGCAAAAGGTTCACTGTATTGCCCGACGAGGGCATTAACTTGTAGGCCTTGTTAGATCTGTTAGCTTCCTAAAACCACTTTGTACTGAAAGGACCAGAAAAATGACGACAGTCTCAAGCAACTGCTCTCCAACTTCTCAACGATAAACGCAATGCTAAGTGCAAGAATCCGTCTTTATAACATACCTGCTTTATTTTCTTCTCGCAATCTAAGGAACACACAAGGTAGTATCATTAGCCGTCCACAATACTATGTGGTAATTATTGGTAAAGAATTTGATTGCATGGGCTTGCATACAGTATACCAAGACACTATTAAAGAAACATAGTTGGATCCATCTTTTATTCTTTCATCTAGATTTTGTAACGTGACTATCCTTTGTTATAGAAGACTAGTTCATTAAAAGGGTGCAATTCTAGAGTTATGATTGGCTTAGCCATCATGCTATATGAGATATTATACCATGCTATACAAATATCACTAATTATTATTCAACACATTGTGACAATGTCTAAATATTGTCATAGCGCGCTCAAATTCGTCGAGCGTACTCAACAGATATCCTGCGATATACGTAATTTTGTGTGTAGAGGAGAAAAATGGTCGTTTTTCCAGCATTTTTTTCAATAAACGTAGAAAATTGTGCTTTGTCGTCAATGTGTTCAATAATAAAACAATTATCGTGCTCAATCTTGCGGAATATCGCCTGATTTTAGCCAACTCGGCCTACGGCCGCGTCGGCTAAGTATCAGGCGATATTCCACGCGATTTCGCAGGATAATTGTTAACTGTACTCATCCGTTTTTTGGTTTTTACAAAATAAAGTAGGGAAGACTTCCCCATAATTATTGAGCGTTTTTAATAAAACAATTATTCCACTGGCGCTTGTTGGTTATGAGATGATTATAGCCAACTCGGCGCCACTCGTTGGTTCTATGATTTCATATCCGTGTCTGTAATATTGTAAGTTGTCTCGCTTCTTTGACAAGTTGCTCGGTATCTGAAGCGAAATGGCAAGAAATGAGCTGATATGAAACAAGTTCTTCTTCCATTTTTTGCTAGCCTAACGTTGCCGTGAACACGACGATAAATTTCTCTTTTGACTGAAACTACTGCACTCCAAAAAAATGTAAATTGTTTGGAAACTAAGAAATGACAAACTGAATGAAATTTTAGGTTATCGTGCATGATACTCATCGTGAAGGTTAATTCTCACTGTCCAAAGATGACTGAGCCAGTGAGTTCTTTGCTTCATTATGTGGAAGTGGTCTTTTTCCTGCTTGAAGCTGAAAAGGTCGTTTTTTTCCTTCTTTTCGTCTTTTTAAGTCAAACAAACTCTTTTATTCAGATTAAATATTCGTGTTGTTATTGACTCTACTAGCTGTATGCGTTTTTGCACACATGATTTATTTGAATAGCATGTATCAATTGCCCAATATTGTAAGTACTATTGAATGTGTTTGTGAATAATGATGTGAATGTGTTTATATGCTTTTGAAAATTTTGTCTAACGAGACATGATTTTCAAATGGGGTGTACCAATTTCTGGTGGACGAACAAAAGGAAATAATTTTTCGTTAACAACAAAGCGGTGACGACGAAAATTGGTCTTGCAGCAAGTTAAGAGGAGGATGGCTTCCTTCGCGTGTATTTTGGATGCTGTTTCTGTAAATTGCAGGGTGGTGGCTTTTAATATCACAAACTCAGTGTTAAAACTCGGAGGTGACTCTCAGTTAATCAAAATGGCGTTCTACATTCACATACCTTCTGGCGGCCGCGTAGCTATGCCAGCATAAATTAGGAAAGGCGGGGAACCGATTAACTATGCGCATACATTACAGTCTTCAGGCAAGCATTAGATACTGGGGTATTTAGTTGCAGCTATCGCAAAGAAATCAAAACAACTTCATTCCAACATGTCTATCCATGAATACTGGCAAATGAAGAGACCTACTATCAGAGAGAGAACCAAGTTTATGCTCAACAACGATCTTTTCAGTGATGTGAAATTTGTTACTTGCAAGACCTATGGCGATTGTGACGAAAAAGAAGTGATTTCAGCTCACAAGTTTGTGTTGTCAATTGGCAGTCCTGTGTTTGAAGCCATGTTTTACGGTGAGCTAGCGGACGTTAGTGACTCAATTGAATTGCCCGATTGCGAATTTGAGAGTTTGTTGGAGTTTTTGCGCTTCATTTACAGCGATGAAGTCAACTTGAGCCGAAGTAATGTGATGGGAGTGTTGTACTTGGCGAAAAAATATATGGTACCAACACTGGCTAGGAAATGTACGGAATATTTGCAAAATCATGTGGATCCATCGAACGTTTTCAATATTCTAACAACGGCTGAAAAGTATGGGGAGAAAAAGCTTGTGTCTCGTTGCTGGGGAGTGGTCGACAGACACACACAAGTGGCTGTGAAGGCTGATGGATTTACGATAATCGAGAAGTCCTTACTTGAAGCACTAGTCATAAGGGATTCACTGAGTGTCAAAGAGGTGGACTTGTTTCGAGCTGTTAATTCGTGGGCAACGAAAAATTGCAAAAAGCTAGGCCTACCATCTGATGGTACAATGAAACGAAAGGTTCTCGGTGAACGAATCGTGAAATCGATACGTTTTCCAGTAATGAAACAAGACGAATTTGCAGCAGTTGTTCTGGAGTCTAAAATTCTAACACCAGATGAAGTGATCACTTTTTTCAAGTTTTTCAGTTCAACATTGACTTCTTCTGTGGGATTTCCCCAAATAAAAAGACCAGGTATCATTCATCGGTGCGGCGGCCTCGAATCTTTATCCCTTGATAGGTGGTTATTTGGAAGTGGGTACACAGACCCCCTAAGCTTATTGTTGACATAAACATCACGTTGTCTATCAGTTAGTTCCATCTCTGTCCAGGCGATCCCACAAAGATGTCAAGGACGCGGCAAGCAATATGTCTTCATTACCAAAGACATGCATGACATTTTACAACGGGGAATATTTGTTTATAATTTTGCCTCATTTGCTCAAGGCTATTGTCAGCCAAGAGTAAAGTACTGAATATTGGAAGTGCATGATTTGTACAATGTGCTTCCCCTTTAAGTTTGAACCTGATACACCAGTTAATCTCTGAGAAAGTATGCTTTGAAAATGCGACATTTTGCGAAAAATGTGTGCTTGCCACCCAAGGTTTTGATGGCCAATAACTGGGCGAGGCTTGTTATCAAACCAAAAGGCTTACAGTGTGAAGCGCCTTACCGTGGCCACGTAACAAAGTTTTTTAAAACTTATACGCCAATCAGGGTGTGCGAATTTGATTGACAGTCAACCCTGCTTGCCAAGGTCGCACGGTTGTGCCCTGAACACCATTGCATGGGTTGTTGAGTTGACGTACTTACACGTAGTTGTCAAATGTGAAAGTTTGTTGGGTGGCCACGGTAAGGCGCGTTGCACTGTAAAACTGGAGATTTAATTAACTAAGTTTAACAAGTTCTTTTACCTTTAAAAGTCAATTTGTAAATGGCATGATGCCTTTCGTGAGCACA
Source organism: Montipora capitata (assembly GCA_949126865.1). Lineage (NCBI taxonomy): Eukaryota > Metazoa > Cnidaria > Anthozoa > Scleractinia > Acroporidae > Montipora > Montipora capitata. Next base: position 41,346,632 of record OX421449.1, on the reverse strand, counting down.
CTCGAATGTTAATGAAACAAAATGTGAGCAATGGCGTCAACAAATATCCCCTTATTCCCCTAACACTTGCACTTTACACTTGTTCATGCGCATGTATGATGATAGACTATAGTTGCTTGTCAACGGGCGAAAGGACAATTTTAGCTGCGCTTTTCCCCGTTGCCAAAACAGTAGTTTATCATCCTTCTCACCTGAGCATTTCAAACATCATTGGTCAGTGGCAATAAATGAATGATATACAAATTCCCAAGGAGATTTATCGGCCCAGCTGTTAGAATCAAGCATCATTTGATCTGCAATTTGTGTAAGTATGGTTGTCCTCCATTTCTTCAATGACGCGTTTTGAAAAAAACGGAAAAGAAACACAAATATAATTGCGACGTATCCTAGCAGCAGGCGAATCCTTTTGACCTTATTTTTTTGGTGCCCAGAGAGCAAAGCAAGAAAATAAGGAAGCACCAATGCATGTCAAAGATTATTTCAAAACCAACATAAAAGCCTTCTTCGAAGGCCATTTCCGAGTTCATATCTGCATCATCTTCAAAGCGGGTAAGTGCGACGTTTTTGTGATGGTAATTAATTCTACTTTACATATGAAAAAGTAACTTGGACGCCCTGGTCTTGGTTTTCACGTGACGTAATCAAAATTAAAATAAGAGTAATTGTCAATCCTTTTGACATTTTAGTTTAGTTAATTATTAGAACAGCTGAAGACTTGTCTTTTCACAAATTTTCAGTTTGATAGAGTTTTCCGTCTCGTGATAAAGCAAGGTTGAATTTAGGTCTTTTGTGTGACAAGATATTAAAATGGCGACAGAGAAGGCTCACTTATCTGCTGAGAGTTTGCAATCTGAACAGTCCTTGTATGACAATAAATACTCATATATAGATGTTTATGAGCACTCAGAAGACGACCACAGGTTTCTTATAGCAAAACTCGATGACGAATGTTTTTGTTAGCTTCCGGCCGCCATTTGTGCCCCTCAGAGGGACACAAACATGGCGTCTCCATACAAAACCTTATAAATTTGAGTAAAACATTTCTTCGAATATCTACCGCACGAAACATCGCACAGACCTGAACCTTTGCGCGACTGTTTGAATATTTATCTTCTTTTATCTCTTTGATTCTTGACTTTATTTGTTGAATGGTTTTGATGATGGTGTGACAGTGAAAACCGGCAATAAAGGGGAGGCAGACCTGAATTCGGAAATGGCTTATTCGCTATTTTCACATTGAATTTTCCCCATAATACACATTGTTTGTCCCCCAATTTTTGCTTAAACCCTTGTTTTCAAACGCCCTTTGGAATATGCAGTTATTATAATTCAAAGTTCAGCGACATACATTTCTTGGATTGACTTAGCGTTAGGAATTATATCTTTAAAACGAAAAACAAATAAGCTAAAGCCCGACACCCTTTTTCAGAGGAGGGTCTCCTGTATCTATAGTGTTGAGCGAAATTTCAGGTTTCTACGATGAATTCCTGTACGCAAAGTATCCGCTCAAAGATGAACTGAACTGAAAAACTTTATTTAAACACGTGACATTGATGAGCCTAAAAAGGACTCGTTACAAAAATGTACGTGTATCTACAATAGAATATAAAATAAGAAAATACTGAACTAAGAATCTATAATAAAATTACCTATCCATACTATAAATTTAAAATAGCATCTAATTAGAGCAGGAATTACAACGACACTCGTCCTGGCTCAACTTAAGTTTCTTTAGTTTGGCCACAAAATTAAGGTTTGTGGCCTCCCTAACATGCAAAGGTATATTGTTCCAGAGGCGGCACGCAATATACGAAAAAAATCTGTGTTTAAAACTAGTATTGGGGGCCGGCTGATCGAGTCTGCTACCATTGCCGTGAAGATTGTAAGCACAGTTTTTGATTCTAAACATATTACTTATATGATTGGGATAGCCTTTGTACACAAGTGTCAGAGCTTGGACCA
>OX421449.1:41329670-41337170 GCA_949126865.1 Montipora capitata | reverse complement strand
GTCGAAATTTTCAGAATAGAACTGAATGGTAGCTACAACCAAGTGTTTTCAAATTGTTAACAAAGTAATGGGGAAGACCTGAGATAGATTTATTTGCCTCAAGGCATAATTATCAAATTAAGCCTTTTGTCTCAGGGCGTGCAGACCCCGATGGCTATGCAACTGATGCAATGTGTTTGAGCGGGAGACTGAGATAAATATGTTAATATTTTCCCTCCTTTCACCATGCTGTCCAGCGTTCTTCAAAAGTTGCAGGAAGATCAGGCCAGAGCCTTAGTTATAGCCCCACTGTGGAGAACGCAAGTTTGGTTTCCACAGATGTGTCAAATGTTAATCAGCCAGCCAGTACCTCTACCGAAGGAGGCCTCCCTTCTCCAGTTACCACACGACAGGACCAAACAGCACCCTCTGTGGCCCAAACTTCAACGGATGGCATGTCTCTTGTCAGGAGGAGACTCAGACAACAAAACATTTCAGCGAGAGCTTGGGACATCATCATGGAATCATGGAGGACTGGCACCACCATACAGAACAGAGTGTATTTGGATAAGTGGAAGAACTTTGTCAGAACAACACATGCAAATCCCATTCATCCAACTGTAGCCGATGTTATTAATTTTTTGACACACTTTTATGATACTGGAAACAGCTATTCAGCCATTAACACTGCCCGATCTGCATTATCTGCAGCAGTAGACATTGCGGATAGCCCTTGCACAGTGGGTGAACACCCCCTGATAAAGAGATTTGTCAAAGCAGCTTTCTAGTCCAGGCCACCACTTCCGAGATGTCAGTCAATATGGGACGTATCCAAAGTTCTGGACCTCCTTAAAACTTGGAGCCCTGCAAAGACTCTGAACTTGAAATACACCTTATTCCAAAATGGCCGCCATTTTAGTATTCTTTTGTTTCCATGCAAATTGGCCCTTATGACCTCGCTTTCAAACGTAAAATTCAAAAGAATATTTAACCTTGAACGAGACCATAAGGCCCAGTTTGCATGGAAACAAAAGAGTACTAAAATGGCGGCCATTTTGGAATAAGGTGTATTGTTGACTCTTAAGAGCGACTTCCTGTAAATACTACGGATAGGTGTGGAAAATGCAAAAATCGAATCCCTCAAACTTTTTCACAAGGAAGCCCTCTGGAAACTATTTAAGAAAATGCAACTTCTAGTTCGTTTGTATTTATATTTTTCAAGTAAAGCGATTTTGTAATTTTCACCCTTGGGAAGCCCTCGAACCACTGAAAAATGTGCTTCATATTTTTGACTCGTGTAAGGTAACTAAAACAAATATCAAAGCTATTTCGATATTACACAATTCAATGACCCTTCCTTTACAAAGTACCGTTTTTAGAATTGGAAAAGATTCAAACCTGAATTTTTAAAAAAAATTCAAATTTACCCTCCTAAACAGCATTATCAGAAAGCTCGATTTCGGCAAATTTCAACGGCAAAACTCCCAACCTGGTACATGGCTTGCACTGTAAAAATGGTATTCTATAGAAAGAGTAAGGCTTCCACTATCGTTCTGTGAAATAAAATTTTGGGGCAACTCAAACTGCGAATTTTGACGAGCGAAAATATTTACGGTACTCGCTTGAAGTTTATGACCTTTGAACTTACAGTTGTCTTCATGAATACAAGAGCTAACCTAAACAACTGTTGAAATTTTAGCTTCAATGCGATGCTTTTCCCCATTTAAATGATTTGTAGTTATTCTTTATCTTCTGAGGGAAATTTTATCGAAAGTAACATTTTTTTAAGCTGAAAAGGAGTGCTAACTTGTACGTGCGTATTTGTTTACTGAAGCGGAAATTTGTGAATATTAAATTTATTCCATCTAAGTTCTTTTTCGTTTGCTGCAAGGCGTCTAGTGTTCCCATTAAAACAAAATGGTATTGCCAAGAAGAAGGTTTTCTTTACAGTCCACATGCATGGCTTGATTTACTCATCAACGTTACACCGGGTGTGATAGCGGTGAGATGGTGTGACGATAACAGTCATCAAAATATATTTATTATATCTTTTGACATCATAATGTTTTGAGACCCTGTACTTGATAAAGACTCTTGTGAAATAGGTTTACAAAATTTTGAAACTCTCGTTACAGTGGCCACCTACAGTTATTCTCAAATCGTTGTTAAAATTGGATAACGTGGCAAAGATATTTCGAGGTCATTTTTACATGCCCCCTTCCCCCTCTCCCCCTGTCGGGCTTACATGCGACTCGAAATCCGTTTGCTATTTTTTTTCGAAATGTTAATATCACTTGTGAATCAAACCAAGGCAACGAAACAGGAAGAAAGTTTAACGTACCGGAGATTTAATCATAACTACTGAACTTTATCACCGGCCAAAATTGACCAAGAACATGATTGCGAGATATCTGGATGTCTGGACTAGAGGATTACTTTCCAAAAAATACCACCTGACCTTCATGTAGCACAGGTAAATATTATATGTCTCAGATAGTACGCGCGCTGTAATTGGCTAAATTAGCGGGCCGTATTCTACAGTACGGCCCGCTGTACTGCCCGCTAAATTTAAAATTTCGACAAAACATCATCTAGCGAGTTTTTCATGTCATTTCTGTTGCATAAACTTGTACTGAAAACTGTTTGAATCTTGCAAGCAACTATTTCAAACTTAACAGCCAAGAAGATTTAGTTTTTGGGATTTTGGCACGGCATTCTTTGTGGCAGTTGAACCTTCCGCTTCACTTTGACTAGTTTCGTTGCCCGTGCGCCGGTTAACCTCAGAGATATAATAAATATCTTACTAACCTCGTTTTCTCGGTCCGTACTGTAAGTTACGGATCCTCGTTTTTTCCCGTTGATTTATGGCCCGCGCGCAAAAAACTCGGTCCGTAACGTACAGTACGGACCTCGAACTCGGTTAATAAGAGGTATTTATTGTTACCAGGATTCTCTTGAACGACTGTAAACATCACTATATTAAGACAGCGAGTCACAAACGGCTGCACAGAGCAAAATTCAAGATTATGCACTGTTAACGATCAGGTCAACTGTCTTAAGGCAAAATAGAATGGGGGTCAGAATTTCGATATTACACTATTCAATGACCCTTCCTTTACAAAGTACCGTTTTTAGAATTGGAAAAGATTCAAACCTGAATTTTTAAAAAAAATTACAGGAAGTCGCTCTTAAGTTAGTTATGTCGTGTATGTTGGTTACTGGCCAAAGGTGTCCATCAGTTCATTTAATGGACATCCAACAGATGTCTAAAGGGAAGTCCTCATACAAGTTTCATGTTGACAAATTAGTAAAGCAGTCTGGACCAGGGAAACCACAACCAGTGCTTATTTTGCCTTCATATCCTGTTGATAAACGCTTGTGTGTAACGACATACTTCAAAAGGAGTATTTGATAAGAACAGAACCAGTTCGTAGCGCTGAACACACCAGATTATTTGTTAGTTATAGTAAGTTATAGTAAGCCACACCAGCCAGTTTCCCAAAGTACGATTTCAAGGTGGGTCAAAACGGTCATGATGAAATCAGGTTTAGACACTGTACACTTCAAGCCACACAGTACACGTGCAGCCTCTACTTCAGCTGCTTTTAGGAAAGGTGTACCTCTAGAAACTATAATGGCTGCTGCAAGATGGTCAGCAGAATGCACTTTTTGCTACTTACTACAAGAAAGATGTAACCGAGGACAATAACTATGGACAATCCATTGTGAATTGCTCTGTTTAATTTCTACTTTAAGATGTCATTGTTAAGCTACAATAAACCTATTGTTTTGTTGTACAGTAGATTGTTGTTCATTACTGTGACTTGCTATGGCAAGTGTGCTTTGAAGTCTCACGGGATCTCGCATATGTATGCATATGCAAATGAGGAGATTAAAATTAAACAAGCCTTACTTGTAAGGTAAAGTTTGATAGAAATTCCACCCTAAATACGGGGTTCCCTACCCAGAGGGGTTTATGAACATACACGGGCCACTGTCTTTAAAGGATGAGCATCACCACGCATGCGCTTTCTCACGTGCATCAATGAGGAGATAGAATTCCAATCAAACTTCACCTTACAGGTAAGGTAAAGGCTTGTTTATTTTTTAAGTTATTGTTACTTGAATAAATTACATACTTCAACTTGCATTTATTAGGTTCTGCTTACGGCGTAGCCAGCTACGCAGAACTTTGTTCGAGTGGCAGGGTATTCTCTTTCACCATACTCGATGTTATGACGTCATAGTGCGTATTTCGTTGCGCTTGCGCTGACACCCACTCTTCAAAGAGTCAATTGTTATGCATATAACCTCGGTATAAAAACCATGCAACACTGTGCCTCTTGTTTCTTTGTGCAAGCTGACGCTTGTGAGCCCACGTCTTTGGTTTCGTTTTTCTCGAGAACGAAACATTTACGTACTACAACGTTCCCGAACGAGGTTCGACCAGTTATGTAACACGCTGGAACGCCTGCTGAAACTTGTTTTGCAGCGGAATTGCACATAATTTTCAGCTAAAAGTTTCAATGTGTTACAGCGGCTTTTTCCCGTGGCTCGTTTCCGCTTATAGATCCCGCTTATAGCCCCCAAGTTATAAGCTCACCCAAAACCCCTGACGAATTGTGTAAGCCAGACTTTCAAAACCGGAATTTTACAAATTTCTTATCATTTCTGGCGAGCGGGCCTTAAAAGGTCTGGACTAATCTGTTTTCGCTTTTGCATGCCGGAAGCGTGATGATCAGTCAGCAAACTCTGCCACAATAATAACTGCCAAACTGCCATTTTATTTTCGTGTGGGTCAGAGACCGAGAAGAGAATGAGCGCCAAAGGTCGAGGCAGAAACTTTTCTACAAACTAGTCATACTAGTTAGCCAATCTTGGAGGTGACGTACTCTTAACTGTTTCTCTTCCCGAAAAACACGTGTTGGTGTCTTCCAGCTCTGGGAGTGAAAGTGAACTTGGACTTAACGAGAGAAAATGCATCCACTCTGACTCTGACTCCGAGGATAATGAGGCTCTGGGTCGATTAAGAGCGATTTACGTGGTTTTTGGTTCCTCTTCTTTTCCGTCTATATATTCTTTACCAAAGGTTGGGCACTGAGACCAAGCCGCTGAACGGATTCACCGAAGAGAAAGGGCCATAAAGTCGCACCCAAGTGTTCGATCGCCTCGAAATTCCACGTAGATCACGGACGATACCTCCGCTGCCCATTCGTCTCTTTTATTTGAGCCGCTTGTACACTGAAAAGAAATTAAGGGCAGCCAAATTCTGCAAACATTTGCTTCAAAAGCCATCGAATTCGGCTCTTATTCGTTGGAAGACTAAGCCTAAGACAGTTGGAAGAACGCTTAGCGACCCGCGATTGGTCAATGAGCACAGTGGTGACCAATCGTGAGTCATGGATGTTCGCAACTTTGTTTGTGCTTTAAAGGCTTCTTTTTGCAAAAAGACAACAAAACTTGTGGTGGTACGTTTTGGTGAATGAAACCAGTCTTTGGGCGTATCGTGCTGCTTTTGTGAACGGCTTTTGGAGCCACAGGTAGCCACTCCTTTTACTGATAATTTTAGTGGTGGCTTTCGACTTTTTTATTTAATCTGTGTAACTATTCTTGGAACTATGATGTGTGTAACACACTTCAAACGAAAAGTACGATTGCAAAGAGCTCGTTTGGCAGAGGTATGCATTATCACGACATTAAATACGTTTTGCTTAAAGCATGACAAGTAAAAGTCTCAATGATGAAATGGTATATGAAATGAATCATATATGAACTGCGGATATGAAATCAAGTAAAGCTATGATCTTCGCAGTTATGAACGCGATTTTTACAATTGCGTAGAGAAGCCTGAAAAATTCAGGACTTCAACGGGGTTCAACGGGGATTGCGTTCATAACTGCGAAGATCATAGCTTTACTTGATTTCATATCCGCAGTTCATATATGATTCATTTCATATACCATTTCATCATTGATTCATTCCTCACGGGACCATTAGAACCCACAAATGACCAGCTACCAACGTCAGTGGCTTCATAGCTCAGTTGGTTAGAGCGTCGCACCGGAATCGCGAGGTCACGGGTTCAAACCCCGTTTAAGTCCTGAATTTTTCAGGCTTCTCTACGCAATTGCAAAAATTGCGTTCATAACTGCGAAGATCATAGCCTTACGTGAAGTAAAAGACTAATGATCTTTTTCTTCGAATTTGCTGCCATCATAAAAAGTATTCAGTCAATAAAATGTCAGGATAATGCGCACATTTATGCTTAAAATGTGAAGTAGGGTTGCACGTTTGTAAATTCTCTAATTCCGGGGCCACTTAAAACTGAGCTTAGTTGTAGAAACATCAAGTACTTTTGAAGGGGTTATCCCCCTCCCCACCCCCACCAGCAAACAAGAAAAAAAGCAAAGCAAAAAATGAAATGACGGTCATATTGGCATCCCAAACAAATGCTTTATTGTTGTAGCATACTTCATTTTGTCTACTTGACTTTTCCAGACTTTGTTTGTGGCTTAATTTAATACTGTTTGTTTTTATGTTTACACCAGGACGAAAAGAAATCACTGTTTTCATGGACGGAGTAGCGATTGAGAAATACATGCAAACCTTTTGAAACCAGGGCTTTGTCGTCTCTTGTGGATAGTATCCACACCGAAGATATCGAAAAGAAAAGACCCTTGAAAGGAAACCCTTTTAAAATCGGTGCCCATACCTACAAACTGTGGATATATACACAGTTATTACATCTAATCACCGACTTTAACACTGTTTACTTTCCTTTCCATGGTGTTTAATGCCTCGTGTTTTAATATCTCTTTTCCGAGTGTTTTCGTTTTCGAAGCTTTTTTGTAACATTTTTCAAAAAATAAACATTAATCTACAGATCTCTACCTTCACAAACTTAATTTGTATCTGCGTTTGGATGACACATTCTCATGAATTTTGTAAAACTGACCATATTTCTGATTTCTAATAAACTTATATGATAACCAAATGGAGAGTGAGTTGTCTTATCCAACGTTAGATGGTTTCCTTACTTACTTGACCCATAAAGGCGCTGTTACACTCAGCAATTTTTCGAGCAACTTGTCGCTCAATTTTGTTTCGACAAGAGTTCTCACACTGCAAAGCTATTCGCTTGACGGTTGTTACAATGGGCAACGTTTCTTGCAATTTGTCTCCCTTTCGATGATCTCGTGAGGTTAAAGGAACATTTCACTGGCTGATGACGCAATCCGTTGCGAAACAAGTTGCAGGGCAAATTTCACAGCACGCATTGCTTGAAACCTTCGTTGCTAATTTGCGTAAACCAATGCTCAAAGTAGCAATGGATTTTACTTTCCGCGAAGGGTATTGCAATTTGTCTCACCTTGTTTTTGGCAGTGGTAAAGTGTGCAACTTGCAACTTGTCTCGATATTGCATGAAAAAATCGCAAAATGCAACAGAGCCTTACATTAAATTAGGGTTTCAGTTTAAAACGTAAGCTAAACATTTTGTTGCGTCACATGCCCGGATATCAA
>OX421449.1:41294670-41324670 GCA_949126865.1 Montipora capitata | reverse complement strand
TAAATGCCACCACCCCATTGAGACCCTCTTATAGCGCAATACTGCTTTGACTCTCGAAAAGATTTCATTGCTTGTTGAAGAGCTGCACTTGCGCTTTTTCCATCTACCAGGTGCTGGTAGAAGCTTCTCATGAACAGCAACGTTACCTCGTCATCAATTGCCCAGAGTGACACCAAAACAGACCTAGCTCCAGCACACAGGAAAGCCCTTGCAATTCCCACCAGTCCCTCAGACTTCACTTCTCCCCGGCCACTGTGACAACAGCTCAGCACAACTAGCCTTGCTCGAAGAGAAATTGTCTGAACATCCGACATTTTCAAAATGAAGTCTTCCTCTTTGGGGATTGGCGATTTCCGTTCGTTATTTGGGGCTAAAGCAATTTCTCCCGTTTTTTGGCATCCATGTGCTGCAATGTGAACTAAAGCAACTGATTTCATACTTTTCAGCACCTCAGATTTCGTGGCACGTTTTCCAGTCAGCGGTGTTGTCTGCAGAAGTTGTCCAATCATCTTTACTTCTTGTTTCGCGCACGGAAGCTGTTGCAAAATGGGTTCCCCTTTCTTGTTAGTAACTTCCTTCAACCAGGGATCACCTACAAGCAGTGCGCCAGTCTTACTGTGGAAGTCATCAGGTGCTCCAACGATCACATTAAAGGCGGTCAACGAGGGAATGGTGCGGATCCTGATAGATTCACTCAATGCAGAATATGGAGCCAAGCAAAATGGTCCATCTTGAACAACGATTAACTCATTTCCTTGGAGCAAGTCTGCAATTGGCCGGAGTAAGACTTCATACAACGGTTGTAAAGAGTTACCGGAGGATGAAGATGGTAGAACGTCTTTCTCACTGATAGTTTTTTTGCTGCAAGACAGGTCATTGCGTAGTGGATCCAATGAACGATTCTCACATCTGACACCATCCCCTACGCCAATCCCTTTCAAAATAGTTTCCATCAACAAATCAGCACTTCCATTTGCGATTTCGTTTTGTCGAAAGCTGTTCTTGCTGTCTTTTCTTAGCACCCAAAACGTGATCTTGTTCTCGTCAAGTGCCACAAAAGAGGCTTGTGAAGGTAAAAGCTCTAATGCAGCTGTAAGAGTTTGATTCGGAGCAAGTGCAGAAAATGACTGAGAGTCAATGCCGTATTGATCTTGCAAAATATCCATCAAAGCCTGTGCTCGACCTTGCTCAGCAGCATACAAAGCTTCTTCAATCTCTCCATTCTTCAAAAGTGTCCTCCACAGAGCAGTGTATGACACGCGATAAGAATCACGAAAAGTTACCTTTAATTCATCTTCTGACTTCAGACTATGCCTTGTTTCATCAAAATGTTTTATACTTGAACGAGAACAACTGAGTGCATTAATCAAGGAACCCAACAATTCATAATCATGACCTTGCGAATACCACGCGATTCCCTCTCCTAGACAGTCTCCAATTTCCTTGAAAATACTAAGACTGTGTTCATGGTAATCCATGGCTTCCTTGAAATAACCTAGATTGCCAAAGGCATTTCCCATATTTAAATACGCTGATCCCTCCTCAGCCCTATTACCTACTTCTTTAGCAATACTAAGATGTTTTTTGTAGTACTCAATGGCTTGTTTAAAATTACCTAGACTAAGATACGCATTTCCCAGATTTCCATAGGTTGATCCCTCCCCAGCCCTATCCCCTACTTCTTTAGCAATAGTAAGAACTTTTTCGTAGTACTCAATGGCTTGTTTAAAATTACCGGGACTGAGATACGCAATTCCCAGATTTCCATAGGTTCATCCCTCCTCCGCCCTGCAGCCTATTTCTATGAAAATGGGTAATGCTTGTTCATAATTTTTTATGGCCTGTTGATAATCAGGTAAGTGGAGGTGAGAACCGCCGAGATGAAAATGAGCCCTTCCTTCACTATATCTGTCTTCTACACTTATCGCAATGGCAAGCTCTAGCATTCGCTGCTCTACATGTACAGCCTCTAACTTCCCATCTACCATTCTTTAATAACTAAATGACAATTAAAAGTTCTTCGATGAGATGATCAGATGTCAAATCAAGGATGAAGCTGGAAGGAAAGAAAGATGAAGACGCTTGATGTTTAATGTGCTTTTAAGCTTCTAGACGAAAACGTTTTTCCCGCTCTATTCCCTCCCAGGGTCGCTAGTTAACTGGGTGTTCACAATAATTTACAAATGCACGCCAAGGATCAGCGGTTCATTGAGCACGTTAGAAAATTTATTTGTAAGCTATTGGAGCTTTAAAATTACAAACTGTGAAACATCATAAGTCCATCACATGTAGAAAGGACTTGCATTGCGTTTGGGTAAGAACATGATCCTTTATGTTCGAATCCTTTTTGACGGGCAAGGGGTGGGGGCATTAAAGTGCCTATAAACCCGAATTTTTTGTTTTGCTTCGAGAAATCTTTGTATCGCTCTGAGCAAAATGGCGCAAAAATTTTTGTTTTTGGTTAAAACTGCAATTTTTTACGAATTTTTAAAGTGCGGTTTTCTCTGCCCGCTACCGGGTAAAAGGGAGACTGGGCCTAGTGACGTAATTCCCGGACATAAGCATCAGGCAAATCAACAGAGGAGACGCGTAGTTTTGTAGTTTTCTCTGCGTGCCGGTGAAAACAATTTCTGTTCGGCTGACGTTTGTAACCAGCGTACGTGTTAATCAAGAAATGGCTTCGAACGACTTCATTCTGTCCTCCGGTTCAGATACGGAAGTTTCAGAAATGGAAGATTACGAGCTGGAAGTTGAAGGTTCGCCAAACTCGAGCTTTGCGGCCAGCGATGAGGAAGACACGCACGAGGCATATGCTGACGATTTCATCTCTTTTCAGCCTCCGGACCAGATCATCAGCGAATCGGTTGGTGTAGTCCTCCTCTTTGAAGTGCTCAGAGCACACCGCCGAATGCTCTGTGGGTTCCCAATGAGCACGTTTCGATTTAACAAAATCGACCCACTTCTTCCTTCGCTTTTGCTTTTCGCTTTCACTTTTACCGTAAAACGGTATGGGATGAAGCAGTATCCCTTTCTCTTTGCTTCGAACATTGCTACAACCGAAAACAACACATTTCTCAGGCATGGCTTCACCTCTGATGGAAGTCACAACTTGCGAAACTCACAGTCCGGGTTTTACGTCACGAATTACACTCGACCCATTCCCTTTCGGCAAGCTCACCAGCTCGGTAATGGGTTTTGGAATCTCGCGTTTCCGCCACTTTGAAAATTCGTAAAAAATTCCGGTTTTAACCAAAAACAATAATTTTTGCGTCATTTTGCTCAGAGCGATACAAAGATTTCTCGAAGCAAAACAAAAAAATCGGGTTTATAGGCACTTTAAGGTCTATTAGAGACTGCAAACCCCCCCCCCCCCCTCCCTTAAAGCTGGAAGGAAAAAAAGGTAAAGACGCTTGATGTTTAATCTGCTTTTTAGCTTCGAGACGAAAACATTCCAAAATACATTGTTGACTTATGCATGATATGGACTAAACTTATTCATGTTACTTAGCAATTATTGAATGATAGGATATGAAGAATTCTGCGGGTCGAGGAGGGTGTTATCCACAAGGCCGAAGGCCGAGGTGTATAACATCCTCCGAGATCTACAGAATTCTTCATATTCTACGAAAGCCGAATTCAATAATTGCTTTATTATTTATTCAAAATATTTTCTTCGCTCAAACTTCTAAACCTACTCGCAGCCATTTTTCTGCTGAACAAAAATAACACAATCTCGTCCCCAGCTGTTTTCGGTCAACGGTTAAAATAATTTGCAGTGGGCTGCACTTTTGACGTTTTCGATTCAATATGACGAAGTTTCAGCAGCTGGTTATGGTGAATTATGCGTATGGTTTTAACCAATCAGAAACGGGGAAATATTTTGAATGAATAATAAAGTCAGGTATTTGTGGATATCCTCCAGTTTGTCTTTTCGGCTTAAATGTAAGAGAGACCCCCCCCCCCCCCCCCCCCCAGTAAAATCGTCCCTAAGTGAATGGTAATGAATCGCAACAGAGGACTTAAGGTAGTTGAAGAGAGCTGAAAGAAAGATTTTGCTACCAAATGCAGGAGTGGTATCGATAAGGCGGGATAGTGAACTGTCATGAGAAAAGAATAGCGACAATTAAATAGTCATGTATCGATGGAGTTTTCGAATAAGATAACCACGAAACAGGACTTAAGCTAATATCGATCAACGATTTACTTCTCCACTGATGAAAAAGTGACTAAAAAATCAATTCTCCTTTTTCTTTGGATTTCAAAACTATGTTAACTAAACACTAAGTGAGCCAAGTTTTAAGCCTTGATTTCAAAAAGACACCTGTTTATTTTAACTAGAATTTTCCTATTTAATGGTCCGCCATTACCAGCTTTGAAATATTTGAGAGAGCTAGATCCAGGAGAAAATAACGTCAAAGACTCATGAGTTTAAGAATGCAATGGGTGTGTACGAGGCTTAATTAATATGCAGCACCGGAGTTTCGGGCTTTCAGACTTTTAAACTAGTGTTTTGCATAATAAATGAACTGCATTTTAAGCTGTTGAGTAAATGATGTCACTATCCCTAGATCCAACCCTCTGAGGTCCCATCGGTCAGTTTTGAACGTGAGTATTGGCGGACTGTGAAATCCAAAATTATTCTCAAAGTAAACAGCCTTTGGATAAATAACGAAGCTCAAAATGTTGCCAGTGAGGTGTTAAGCAAACACACTGAAAATCTGAAGAAAAAAGGAAATGATTTTTTGATTATAGTAGTACTTTAACTGTAACGCGCCTGAAACTTTTGCTCAATTCAAACAGGCGTTACGTTGTTTTGTAAAGCCTGCAGGCCTGGGATATTGTTTATTCGCTCTGAATTTTAATTACAGCCGTTCCCAAACCAGTATAGTCAAGCACACAGTGCTAGTTTCAATACTCTTGAAGTATTAAAAGTATTTACAATCATTAGGACGAACTTGAAAATTACTGACCTTTTTTCCTGGTTCACTCAGAAAGACACAGGATAGTAATGAGAGCGCGACCAAAGAACGAAATCTGCAGTCTGATTTAAAAGAAAAAGGGAAAAAAAGAAACACGAATAACAAAATGGAAATACTCATTTTTCTTGGAATGATCCGTGCCTCACAAATAACTTTCTTTGCCTCAATGTACTAGAAACATACACTTAGGTTCCGTTCCTTTGTCACAGTGTGAAACTAATACAGAACATTTAGGATGAATTAAACTTAAAAAAAAAAAACAACTATAACAAGCTGTAACCCTAACCAAAACGCACGCATTTTTTATCTTTAAATCGAATTCTAAGATATAGTGATAGTGACACGAATATTTTTTGGTAAGCTTAGCAAACAGGTTCGAAGGGTGGACAGCGCTATCCACCGGATAAATCACTATCCACTGGATAACTCAATCGGTTTTGCTAGTGATTTATCCGGTGGATAGCGCTATCCACCTTTTGAACAACCGAGTCCAGATCTCGATTCAGTAACAATCTGACCATAAATGCTTTGTTTCAAAGTAGCGATGTTCGGATAGAATTGATTGCTCCTATGGAGCACTTAACTTACCTTTTGCAAATAATTTAAAAGACTGTGTTTAAACAATACAGAGATTACAGCAGAACAAGAAAACAGCAGTTTGGAAGAATTGTGTTTACTGGGAGAAGGCACGGAAAGTGATTTGTTGAGTTGCAGTTTTGAATATATATAGCGAAAATCATTCTATTATCAGCTCTGTGATATCACGTTGTTTTGACTCCTGCATGATCACAAATAAACGGAAAATGAAATTACGCCCGGTAAAGATAAAAGAAAAAAGTCTTCGGCTTTAAGAATACCCGACGATTTAGACATGAGCCTCACTGCCAGTAAAGATGCACATCTAACTAAACCAGCAGGCTTATTTATTCTGCTCTCAGAGCTTTAAGGCAGGGGAAGTATCGAAAACCAAGCACTCGAAAACGAAGAACATAGCACGAGTCACCCAAAAGGTCGAAATCGAAGTAAGCACCCTAAGTCGAAAACGAAGCCGAATCCCAACTCGAAAACGAAGGTCTTAACACTCGAAAACGAAGCACCCATTTTGCAATTAGAAGATCGCTTTGACCATAGGCAAAAACCAAATTTGTTATTGTTGGTCAGAATAAAAATCAACTTTTTACTAAACATGACTAAAGATAGTTTTTCTGCTGTTTCTTACTATATCCTTGAGTTTAGGAAGTTGGGTAGGCAGCAGAAAGCCACTATGGTCTTTAAATCCTTAAACGGTCTTACATCCGAGTATTAAAGCGATGTATTTATCAATCGATCTGACGCTACTAATTATTCACTGAGGGACTCCGTGAACAAACTTGTCATTCCAATACCATTTTTTTGGAAGACAGTTTTAGCTATGGTGGTGCGGTGCGGTGCTTTGATCTGGTGTCTGACTCATTAGATGTTTGACTTCCTGTGATTACGAAAATGGTAAATGCGTCTTTGTCTATTGCACGCTTCCCTTCAGAGTGGAAGGAAGCGATCGTAAACCCTTTGCTTAAAAAGGGCGCCAATTAAGGACTCTGCTTACAAGAACTTGCGACCAGTCAGCAATCTATAATCTGTATCCAAGGTTACTGAGAGGGCAGTATTTGACCAGTTGTACGCCCGTGTTACAGATAACGAACTATTTCCTGTATTGCAGTCGGCTTATAGGAAATGACACATTACCGACACGGCGCTGCTTAAAATAGTTAACGAAATCCTGCTTAATGACATCCTGTTTGACATGAATCGCCAGCACGTGTCTTTGCTCGTATTGCTTGGTTTAAGCGCAGCATTTGATACGGTTGACCACGCCATACTCTTGCGGCGCCTAGAAACGTCGTTTGGTGCCACAGGAGATGTTCTCAAATGGTTCGCCTCTTACTTGTCTGGTCGCTCTCAGCGTGTTGCGGTCAATGGAAAACTGTCAGACAGATCTCACCCATCATTCGGTGTTCCTCAAGGGTCATGTCTAGGACCGCTGCTCTTTTCGGTCTATGCTAGTAAGCTGTTTGAAGTTATTAAAACCTATCTACCAAAAATCCATGGATATGCAGACGACTCTCAGCTTTACCTGTCGTTCAAGCCAGACAGTTCTGAAAGCGAGACGGAGTCAAAATGTGATATGGAGCGGTGTATCAGGGCTGTGAGGGCGTGGATGGTCGAAGGTAAGTTGAAGCTGAATGAAGAGAAGACTGAGTTCATGATCATTGGAACTGGCCAGCAACTTAGTAAAGTCCGAACTGATAGTCTTTTAGTTGGTGACATGCCTGTACCATCAGTTACTTAACCTAGGAATTTAGGTGTTTTGTTTGACTCTAACCTCCATTCTCACAGCCACATAAACAAGACGTGCCAGTTAGCTTTCTCTTCATTGAACAACACTAGGCGTATATCAGAAAATACCTCCCTTTTGAAGCTGCAAAGACTTTAGTACAAGCTTTGGTCATAAATCGCATTGACTATTGCAACTCAATATTATATGGTCTGCCAAGTATACATATTCATAAGTTGCAACGTGCACAAATGCAGCTGCTAGGTTACTGATGACCAACACGCCGTGCTATGCGCACATCACCCCTGTAATGATAGAGCTTCATTGGTTGCCTGTTAAATTTAGAATTATTTTTTAGTTCAATTTAACAACTTTTAAAGCTCTTCATGGCCTTGCACCAGCCTATCTTTTAATTTCTAAAAACTCTAATTATAATTTAAGATCAAATAGTAATAATACTATTGCCCGGCCCGCAGTAAAATCGACCAAGACCAGTGGAGATAGAGCCTTTTCAATTGCTGCTCCAGTTTTTTGGAACGCCTTGCCGCCAGGTCTTAGGGCTATTAATAACATTATTACATAGTGATAAAAAAAATCACTTCCTTTTTTTCTTCAGATTTTGAAAGTGTTTTTGCGTAACACCTGACAGGCAAAATTTTGAGCTTTGATTTTTATCCAAAGGCCGTTTATTTTGAGTGTAAGTTTTGGATTTCGCGATCCGCCATTACTCACGTTCAAAACTGACCGATTGGAACTCAGAGGGTTGGATCTAGGGAAAAGTGGCGTCATAGCCTGCTAGCTTAAAATTTCAGCGTGTGAACGCAGCTTATTTTATATGCAAAGTGCAAATTTAAAAGTCTGAAAGCCCAAAACTCCCGTGCTGCGTATCAATTCTGCGGCGTACACACACATTGCATTCTTAAACGAGTGAGTCTTTGACGTCATTTTCTCCTCGATCCAGCTCTCTCAAGAACATAAAGTTAGTAAGGACGGACCCTTAAATAGAAAAAATTCATTTAAAATAAACAGGTGTCTTTTTGAAATCAAGGCTTAAAACTTGGGTCACTTAGTGTTTAGTTAACATAGTTTTGAAATCCATGCAAAGAAAAATAAGGATCTATTTTTTGGCCACAGGGGCACTTTAAGAGAGAACTCAAAACGTATATTTTTAGGCAAGCTTATTTTAATGTTTAGATTTTATATTTTTGTTTGAAGTTTTGTTAATAATTTAGTCAATATCATTCTTTACGTTAAACATTCAACTATTCTTCATTAAAAGAAAGCAAGGTTGGAAACTCCACAGGCGCCCCAAGCTCAGTGCGAGCATGGCCGACAAAAATATAATGATTTGCATGGGATTCCCGATAAAAAACTTAAGAAGATAATTATTTGAAAATATCTCAATTAAAGAGTCTAAAGTTGTTGCCATTGTGGCTAGCTTCCTTCCTGTGTGGTTATTTTCCAGATCTGACACGATTTGAGCCATTTTTCAATTTCTGGGTTGTCAACGGTTATAATAAAATCCCAAGGCCGGAGACTAAATTCCCTGGAGCCACCAATTTTTTATTCCCCTGGGTCTCCCGACACGACTGTTTTCTCTCAGACGCTAATAATTTAATTCCACTGGGGTCAGTGATAGGGTTTAAAAGTACTCACGAGTGACCGCGAGTGACCACGAGTGACCATGAGTAACCACGAGTGACCACGAGTGACCACGAGTGACCACGAGTGACCACGAGTGACCACAGGTGACCACAGGTGACCACCGGTGACCACGAGTGAGAATGAATCAATTTTGTTACGACGACGTCACATTCACATCATTTCATCAAATACCGTATCTATTAGAAGGGAGACTACTGACTGAAGATTTTCCGCGGCATACGTCCGATGATGGAAAAAAAACAAGACAAAAAACAAATAAATAAATAAATAAAATTAAAAGAAAAAAACTATAACTACAGGAAAACGTATGTTTTATTATGTCACCATGTTATTTAACTTATTCAAAACACACCAAGCGTTAGCTTTGAATATTTCCTTTGAGACATTAGGCGACCAACGTTCCGCCACTGTTATCTACTCTTCCTCTACTAGACACAACAAAAAATCAACTTCAGAGCGTGAAGTAATGAATCTTTTACTGGTGGAAAACAATAACTGAAATTTACTTATTATCAAATGGAATAAGAAAGCCCTATAAACCGACAAAATAAGGCAACTTTAGTTGAACTGAGGAACAATCCTTCCTCCCCTTAATGAAGAGTGATTCTTAACTCGACGTAAGGTAATTTCATGGAATTAACAAACTGGATCATGTTATCACTTCCTGCTCTCATTCACAGGTGTACGATTACTTTATGTGCCAAACAAACGTACAGGAGAGCGATAAAAAAGCTTGCATTTCTAGCTTCTTTACGGAACATAAGAACATATATGTATTTTTGGAATCATACGGAGAGATTAAGTGTAATAAAAAGTAATAGTGTTAATAAGAATATATTTATACGAATTGTTCACAACCCAAAGGATATTAAGCTAAGAAAATGACCGGACTATTACTATGACGCGAGGAGTAGTGAGTTTACAACGCCAAAACTCAATGAAGTACTTGGCCAGACATCTCGTCGGCAACACATTTGAAAGTTGAATGGAATTTTCCAAAGCTAAGGGTTGATCATTGACATCATTAATTGGGTTGTTAAAATAGAGAAAAATAAAATGGTAATGTGATATTTATGACTATTATAATTATAATCGTTTTGCTTTAAACTTATCTTTAGTATTTTGGGTTTCCTTTCATTCCATATGCAATCTGCAATGTATAGTCCACACTGCAAGTTTTTAAACATCTCCAAGAGAGAGATTAAATCTCACTCGTGGTCACTCGTGAGTACGTTTAGACTCTATCGGCTTCAGTACGTCCAGCCACAAAATATTCGAAGCACAATATCCAGCATCTGAGAGAAAAACGTCGTGTCGGGAGACCCAAGGGATAAAAAAATTTGCGGTTGACAAACTATGGGAAAGAATTTTATTTGAATACTGAGTAATGGTAAAATAAGGAAAAACCGGAAACCGTAACAGACACAAAAACCGAAAAACCGAAGTTTTTCAGTGCAAAAACCGAAAAAACCGAGGTAAACAATGGCCAAAACCAAAAAAACCGAAAATCCCAACGCCCCCCTCTAGAAGTAACAAATTCCAAACTTCTTGTGCATAAAAGGGGAGCTACTATACTGGGTTCAGTCCAGCTCATGATGAATACAGGTTACTATAGCTTGGTTTTCGCAATACCGCTTACAATGATCGTTTTCAACCTTTTTTCCGCTTGGTATATATTGAATCGCAAGCTACGCCTTTCCCAATATAATTGAGAAGAAAATGGACGGAAATAGACAGACTACATGGCAAGTAAAAGATACCAATCTCGTTGAGGGAAGTGCGCTTCTGTCCAAGCTTACGACAAGCATTTCTTTGTTGTTCTTAACTCTGGCTGCGTTTACATTCATGATGTTCTTTTACCTTTTATTGATCAACGTCAGCTACGACTGCGACCCAGATGAGAAAAGTAAGGATTGCTTCGAGTTCAAAGTTTGGGATACTGATAGGTTTTCCAATGTTGCAATCGATTGCTCAAGCGCCGCAATCCTGAATGGATCGGTGTAAGTCGTGTGTTACGAGATTGTCTTCGATTTCAGCAAAGCAGTCGGTGCGAGCTACGGTGTTTTTAAAATATCAATTGGTGGGTTGCAGCTCTTGGCGACTTTAATACTGATGAAAAAGGATACTAAATTGGTTACCAAGTTACAAATTGTCATGGTGGTTGCCTACATTTGTTTGTTCGTGGCGATTATGGTTGTTCAATTTACCCAATTGCGTGTCTATCTCGTGTCCAACACTATAGTTAACGTGTTTTAAGTGATCGTAATTTTTGCCGCTACATTTCTGTTTGCATTTCTTGTTCCTTGGAAAGGTCTCATCGAGAAATTGAATGAACGAGAGGTTAAAGGTGTGGGAAATCTGGCACGAGAGCCGGAAAACAGGATGATTGCTGACTGAGAGCAAACTTTTACGTTATGCACCGATGTGCAAGATACTCAAGGATGCGTTCGATTGGAAAATCTGGATTTTAGTTCTTCAAACCTGGATATTTCGATTTCAACGCGATACAAAATCGAACCACACGACTCGCCTTCTTTTTTTATTTATTTGAAATCTCTTTTATTCGTTTTGTTTGTCACAGACAAAACGACTAAATCCATTCTCGGTTGGTTCAGTTCAGTTGGGAGAGTAAGGGAAAGGAACCCGAGTGTAAATTGTCTGTTAGAATACGTGCTCCAATATGATGACTTAACTAGCCCACGTAGCCACATATATAACCGCAACGGTTTTAGTAGTTTAATAACAACATATTGGCCAAGTTCTTTTTTGGCGTGTTTATGGACCTCGACTTCGTTTCGGTCCATAAACACGCAAGAAAAAAGAACTTGGCCAATGTTCAGCCATCTTGATCTCACGCTTGGTCAATAACCGATATATATAACCGCCAGGCTTTTTGTAGTTAAATCATGTGTTATCTATTCGATAGCAGAAAACCGCTCAGGAAATTACCGTAGTTTGTATCGTGGAATTTTGCCAAATATGTGAACTTGATTGAAACTGTAAATAGACCCGTCTTTATTTGATCATGTAAAAGAAAGCGTTATATTCAATAAAAATCAGATGTTACTCCTACTTGAGTGCGATTCGTGTTTCCTTATTGTAACATGACGACGTCAGTGAACCTAACAGGTTATGGGCCCAGGAGAACACTCTTGTTTGACGGAAATGAAAGCAAGTACGAGCTATGGGAGGTGAAATTTCTCGGAATCTGTACGACGTGGTTATCCCAAAAAAAGATGAAAACGTCAGCCCCCAACCCAGAAAAAAGGGCAAGTGCGTTCGCTGAAAGGATCGAGTGTTTGGACGACAGAATTTCTTTAGTGATAAGCGAAGCAAACAATGACGGTAGAGGAGCACGTAAGGTTCTGAGAGAGCGCTACTAAGGAAAAGAAAAGCCTCTTTATCTTATCATTGCCCTGTACACTGAGCTGACTTCGCTTCACACGGTGAAGGCGAAACAGCCACAGATTATATAATTAGGGCGGAAACAGCTGCAACTTCTCTTAAAGCAGCTAGCGAGGTTATAAGCGACGGCCTGTTGGTCGCTATGACGCTCAAAGGCTTGCCCATCAACTACAAGACGTTTTGTACTGCGGTCATGCAAAGAGAAACGCAAATTACATTTTCCGATTCCGTAACTACGAGGAGAACGAATGGTGCTGCAGTTACAAGTGGCGTTATGGCCGCAACGAACGGCGCCCACAAGCCAGACAAGTTCGTGGGAAAGTGCTTCAAATGTGGACGAAAAGGGCACAAAAGTGTGGACTGTTGTTCAAACAAAGTCGTCGGCAAGTGGTGCCAGAGATGCAGAAATAACTCCAACAATACCAAGGATTGCCGAAAAGGGAGCTGTGACGCAGCAAAAGTAGGACTTTAAAGTAAAGAACAAATATTGAACAATGACTCTGGTAATCATAGTTTTATCTTTACCATTAAGGATGAGGAAAGTAGAGGTGAGATAACTCCAAAATTACTTTTAGATACTGGCGCAACAAGTAATAAAATTAATGATAAATCTAAGTTTGTAGATTTTGATAGGAAATTTGACTCTAGCACTCATTTCATCGAGTTAGCGGATGGGAGTAGGGCAAATGTGATTTTAGGAAAGGGAAACGCAAAAGTTAAGCTTTTTGACGTAAACGGTATTTTGCAGGATGTGGTCTTAAACAACGCCCTTTACATCCCATCGCACAACCAAAGTATTTTTTCTGTTCCCGCAGCTATCGATAAGGGCGCTAGCATAACTCTAGATAAAGATTTCAAAGCTTTCAAGACACCAAATGGCACATCGTTCGAAATACAACAACGGGGGTTGTTTGTTCTATTTGAATAGTGTTTCTTCCCAAAATAACACCAGCACACTAATGGAGTGGCATAGAATTATGGGGCACTGCAATTTTGATGATTTGCGGAAACTCTAAAATGTTGTTGAGGATATGAAAATTGTTGATGATCGACAGTGCGAGTGTGCTATCTGCACGCAAGGCAAAATGTGCCAGTCTCGGAACCGCAAATCGGACGAGAAAGCAAAAGAACCTGTAGAATTTGTCCATTGCGATTTGGCTGGCCCGATCGATTCGGTAGCTAAGGATGGTTACAAGTACGCGCTGTCATTCGCAGACGATTACACAGGTTAAACATAGTGTATTTTCTCAAGCAGAAGAGTGATACCTTGGAAGCAACATAAACGTTTTTGTCCCGACACCGCACCATTCGGTAAAATCACACGCCTTCGGAGTGACAACGGATCGGAATTCACGAGTAAAAATTTCAAATCTTTGC
Organism: Montipora capitata; assembly: GCA_949126865.1. NCBI lineage: Eukaryota > Metazoa > Cnidaria > Anthozoa > Scleractinia > Acroporidae > Montipora > Montipora capitata. The sequence goes on along the minus strand of OX421449.1, from coordinate 41,310,930 downwards.
TGCGCAAAAATGAAATAAAACACGAAGTAAGCGTTCGGTATTCCCCGCACCAAAATGGCACGGTAGACAGGGCGTGGCGAAGTCTATTTGACACGGCGCGCTTTTTGTGCTTACGGGCTAGGCCCTAATGCACAATGTCATCGGGGTTGTCTGTCTGAGTGAGAGAGTTAGTGAGTGAGCCGATGAGTGAGTGTAAGATCGCGTGCATGAATCACTAAACTAATGAGGTCTTTATTCAATTTTAACAATTAATGTCCATTTTACAGTAATGTTTGCCGCCTACTTGTTGCCTTTTCCTTTCTTAACTTTCCTTATGAAAATAGAAATTTTAGAGAATTTACGGCAAGATTTTGACAATCGCCTGATAATTTGATCGGAAAATCTGTTGGGGAAGCCGGTAGGATTTGAGCGGAAAAACAGCCTTTGGAGTCAAAATGACCATAACACCTCTCCAATGATCTTTCATGTTGATATTCCAGTAAGATGTCTGATATTTTCGAATTTCGAAACATTTTGTAAAAGTCTCATCAGTTGTCATCAAAGGCAACTTGCTCTCTGACACTTGACGACGCGATGTGCATATTTTTGTCATGTCGAGATCTTTTATGCCAAAAAATCATAATCATTTGACCATTTGTTTTGTTTTGCTGAAAATGACAATATAAATTTCTGATAGGTAGAGGTAAACTTCTCAGGCTGGCATATTGAAACCTGCCGAGATGCGTAAACAAACTTATTTTGGTACCTAGTTGAAGCAAGACATTAGAGCGGGTTTTTGGGCAAGGTAATTTTTTCGTCCTGTAAACAACTTTACATTTTGACAAGTGCAAATAGACGAGATATGCATATTTTAGCATGTCGAAATCGAGATGTTTAGTTAATGCCGAAATTTTGCAGAAATTTAAAATATATATTCCTGACGGGTAGAAGTAAACTTCACTTTAGATAAAAATTCTTTGTAGACTGAAAGTTGCTGAGATGGTAAAAGAACTTGAATTTGATAATCTAGTTTTGGTAGCTAATTAAAACCAAGACCAACTAACATCAGAAAGGTCACGAAATTACCTTTAAATAATTTTCCGGGGAGAATATTGTGATTTTCATCCAAGCCAAAAAAATTTCGCGGGAAAATCGAGAGGTAAGATATCATGCAAATGATAATATCTGATGCTATCGCGGATACCTAAACTTTGAGCCAGGATTCGAGCTAGGATCCGAGCCAGGATTCCAGCCAGGATTCGAGCTAGGATCCGAGCCAGGATTCCAGCCAGGATTCGAGCTAAGATGAGCTTTCTCCGCTATTTATTCTCGAATCTCTCGGTTAGGTTAGGTCTCGAATCGGTTAGGTTAGGTCTATTTGCGTTGGTTCTAGTCTAGTTAGGTCTAGTTAGGGTTAGGGTAGGTCTCGGTTAGGTCTCGAATCCTGGCTCGGATCCTAGCTCGCATCCTGGCTCGAATCCTGGCTCGGATCCTGGCTTTATTCTTAGTTTATCTCGATGCTATCAAGTGACGAGCTCATAATTGGTTTTCTCTCTTTGTACATCGCCCGTGATACATAATTATTTGGCAAACGTATTAAACCTTGAGAATTTTGCCAGACTGAGTGCTGAATGCTCGGTTTCCATCGCGACTCTTTGCACACTTTACTGCCTCTCGCTCATTATTTCTTGCACCCATTCTTCCTTCGAAATTACCTCAGTTTTTGTAACTGTTACAGTAGCCAACATACAGTGTTTATCTGAAAACCTTAATTGCAATGCTCTACGTGCATTCCAAGCATTCATTGTCAACGCCATTACAAAAACATGTCAACAATCACACAGACGTTTACCCGTAAGCACATGTCACCCGAGGGACCTATTTTTATTGCTTGGGGCAATTTTATCTAAGCAACTCTGGCCCTTCGCGGTCTTAGCTTCGGCATACATCAGAAATCGATGTTTTAATTCCGGATCGGGTAAGACACCTTTTGAGGCGCTAACAGGAAAGCGACCGAACATTGGCAACATGCACGTTTTTGGTTCTACATGTTTCGCTTACGGGCGAAACGCGAAGAAATTAGACGCGCTAAGCAAAAGGGAGTTTTTGTGGGTTATGATACGGAAAGCCCTGCATACTTTGTTTATTATCCCGAAGTAAACAAGGTTGAAAGGGTACGATGCGTAAAAGTTCTTGAGCAGAGATTTTACCAATCAGAAATGGAAGAAGGGGAACCGTTTATGCCCACCCCAGAACAAAGGGTGCAGCTGAAACGTACAGCTTTCTGGCTCCCTTGCGAGCATAACACCAGTGATTACTGAAAGTAACGGCCTACGACAATTATAACCAGGCCGTTGATAGCGACAGCAACGCTATAACGCACTTATGAAAGTGAAGCGGATTTTAACTCGGCATCCACTGTGTCATCTGTATCAAACCCGCATGAAAACCCCCAAAGAAAAACGCAAAGGAGGAATCCAGCATGCTCGCTGGTATGGCAAAAGTGGTACACAAACCGCAACAAAACGGCGAGGATGTGACGCTTGAATTAGCAGAGTTTGTAAAACAACTGCTTAGCAAAGGTATGAGCAAACAAGCAAGTGAGGAGTTGATGAAAAAAAATTCCTACGCTGGGCAACTGCAATCGTTTAGAAGTTGTTCGAGTCAACCCAGAAATATTTAGCCGCGGTAGGAAAAAAGTAAAAATCGAAGATGTGTCATTCTACAGAAAGCCCAAACGCCCCTGCTAAAAGGGCATTATTTCAGTCACTAGAATTCTAGATGACTTCATGAAAGCCGTAAAAGGTAATAAACCTGCCCCCTCTGCAGCAGCTATAATGAAAACCCTTAGTTTCTGACAGCATTTCGTTGTTAAGTGATGCTTCACATGAAATAGATCTCAGAAGGAGACCTCTGTTCAGATCAGACATGAAGACTGAATACAGACTGCTGTGCAGTGACAAAAAACCTGTTGAGGATGGCCTGTTGTTTGGTACTGAACTTGGAAAGTCAGTTAAGGATTTGTCAGAGGCTGGTAAAGTGACTTCTAAAGTAACATTGAGACAAAAATGATCTCACAGCAGTAGTCACACGTTTCAGGGCGGGTTAGAAACCAGGAGATTATTCCCTTTTTTAGACTGCGGCAGAGGCGCTATTGCCAAGCAGAAAGGCGGGTATCGAAATCCACCGCAGAGAAAACCAATCTCCTTATCAGCCTCGACGATAGCGACAAAACCAAGAGAGAAACTTGTAAATAATGTTTAGGTGAGCGCTAACTATAGTGACTGGCCAGTGCCAGGAAAGTCTGGTGTGCAATTTGAGAGAATGCTGGTCAGTAACGATACTGTGCAGGCTGGTCAATTAAAGTTTTCCATAAGACAATGGCAAACAATCACATCTGAAAAAGTAATCCTGGATATTGTAAAGGGTTATAAACTTGATTTTATTACAATGCCAGCTCAGGCTTTCCTACCCCAACAACCAAAATTTGAGAAACACGAGGAAATGGCATTAAATATTCAGTAAGGGGTGATCGTAAAATGTTTTCATGAAGATGGAGAGTTCATATCAGCAGTTTTTCTACGACCTAAGAACAATGTAAATATCGCATTATATTGAATCTCAAAAAGTTAAACAAGCTTATTGCCCACATCCATTTTAAGATAGACACCCTTCAATCATATATCAATTTAATGAAGAAAAACTGCTATATGGGCTCTCTTGACTTGTCAGATGCATATTATTGTATTTCCATCAGTCCAGAATCGCAGAATTATTTGAAATTTAGAGTTGAGCACCAATTAAACAAATTTATTACATTGCCCAATGGTTTGAGTTTTGCACCAAGAATCTTTACTAAACTCGTGAAACCAGTGTACTCCACATTGCGAACCAGAGGCCACATTTCAAGTGGTTATCTCGATGACAGTTTCTTATTTGGTGATACCCCTGATCAATGCAAGGCGAATATAAACGATACCCGCTTCACTCCTTTTGGTGACCTGGGCTTTAATGTGTCAAGGGAGAAATCAATCACCCACCCAACCCAAGTTATAGAACATGTGGGGTTTGTAGTGAACTCTATTAACATGACATTGACTCTCCCTAAGGAGAAAACTCATAAAATTATTCAGTTGGGAAGTGATATTTTGGAAAGCCAGTCTTGTTCAATCAGAGAAGCTGCCAAATTAATTGGCACTCTGGTGTCTTGTTCTCCGGATGTAGAATATGGCCCATTGTTCTACAAACAGCTTGAACTTGAAACATTTGCTGCCCTTAAAAAACACCGAGGGTCTTTTGAAGCTCAAATGCAGTTTTCAGAGCTGTCTAAGTCAGACATAAGATGATGGACAACAAAAAGCTGGCAAAGTATAAAGCCAATTTCTCACAGTAATCCTGATTTTACCATCACCACCGATGCCCCATTGCAAGGATGGAGTGCATCCCGGGATGGTCTGCAACCCACCGGCGGCAGATGGCTTGCTGAAGAAAATGCTGAATGTGAACATTTTAACTGCCTTGAACTAAAAGCCGCTAAATTAGGGCTCCTGTCCCTCTGCGAGAAAGAAGAGCATGTCCGCATTCATTTACATTCACATGACATTCATTAACATTATGGGTGGTACACATTCTACGGCATGCAACACGGTTGCAAGGAGACATTTGGCTGTGGTGTATTGCAAAGAAGATTTGGCAAAGTGCTACGCACATTCCTGGGATTCAAAATGAAACTTCAGACAGACTTCGTCGAAAATATCAGGATAGAACTGAATGGCAGCTGCAACCAAGTGTTTTTAACAAAGAAATGGGGAAGACCTGAGATAGATGCATTTGCCTCAAGGCATAATTGTCAAATTAAGCCTTTTTTATCATGGCGTGCAGACCCCGATGGCTATGCAACTGATGCAATGTGTTTGAGCTGGAGAGATAAATATGTTTATATTTTCCCTCCTTTCACCATGCTTTCCAGCGTTCTTCAAAAGTTGCAGGAAGATTAGGCCAGAGCCTTAGTTATAGCCCACTGTGGAGAACGCAAGTTTGGTTTCCACAGATGTGTCAATTGTTAATCAGCCAGCCATTACCTCTACCGAAGGAGGCCTCCCTTCTCCAGTTACCACACGACAGGACCAAACTGCACCCTCTGTGGCCCAAACTTCAACGGATGGCATGTCTCTTGTCAGGACGAGACTCAGACAACAAAACATTTCAGCGAGAGCTTGGGACATCATCATGGAATCATGGAGGACTGGCACCACCATACAGTACAGAGTGTATTTGGATAAGTGGAAGAACTTTGTCAGAACAACACATGCAAATCCCATTCATCCAACTGTAGCCAATGTTATTATTTTTTGACACACTTTTATGATACTGGAAACAGCTATTCAGCCATTAACACTGCCCGATCTGCATTATCTGCAGCAGTAGACATTGCGGATACCCCTTGCACAGTGGGCGCACACCCCCTAATAAAGAGATTTGTCAAAGCAGCTTTCCAGTCCTGGCCACCAATTCCGAAATATCAGTCAATATGGGACGTATCCAAAGTTCTGTACCTCCTTAAAACTTGGAGCCCTGCAAAGACTCTGAACTTGAAATACACCTTATTCAAAATGGCCGCTATTTTAGTATTCTTTTGTTTCCATGCAAATTGGCCCTTTTGACCTCGCTTTCAAACGTAAAATTCAAAAAAATATTTAACCTTGAACGAAGCCATATGGGCCAATTTGCATGGAAAGAAAAGAATACTAAAATGGCGGCCATTTTGGAATAAGGTGTATTGTTGACTCTTAAGTTAGTTATGTCGTGTATGTTGGTTACTGGCCAAAGGTGTCAATCAGTTCATTTAATGGAAATCCAACAGATGTCTAGAGGGAAGTCCTCATACAAGTTTCATGTTGACAAATTAGTAAAGCAGTCTGGACCAGGGAAACCACAACCAGTGCTTATTTTGCCTTCATATCCTGTTGATAAACGCTTGTGTGTAATGACATACTCAAAGGAGTATTTGATAAGAACAGAACCAGTTTGTAGCGCTGAACACACCAGATTATTTCTTAGTTATAGTAAGCCACACCAGCCAGTTTCCCAAAGCAGGATTTCAAGGTGGGTCAAAACGGTCATGATGAAATCAGGTATAGACACTGTACACTTCAAGTCACACAGTACACGTGCAGCCTCTACTTCAGCTGCTTTTAGGAAAGGTGTACCTCTAGAAACTATAATGGCTGCTGCAGGATGGTCCGCAGAATGTACTTTTTGCTACTTACTACAAGGAAGATGTAACCGAGGACAATAACTATGGACAATCCATTCTGAATTGCTCTGTTTAATTTCTACTTTTAGATGCCATTGTTAAGCTACAATGAACCTATTGTTGTGTTGTACAGTACATTGTTGTTCATTACTGTGACTTGCTATGGCCAGTGTGCTTTGAAGTCTCACGGGATCTCGAATATGCAAATGAGGAGATTAAAATTAAACAAGCCTTACTTGTAAGGTAAAGTTGGATTGGAATTCCGCCCTAAATACGGGGTTCCCTACCCAGAGGGGTTTATGAACATACATGGGCCACTGTTTTTAAAGGATGACCTTCACCACGCATGCCCTTCAATGAGGAGATAGAATTCCAATCAAACCTCACCTTACAGGTAAGGTAAAGGCTTGTTTAATTTTTAAGTTATTGTTACTTGAATAAGTTACATACTTCAACTTACCTTTATTAGGTTCTGCTTACGGCGTAGCCAGCTACGCAGAACTTTGTTCGAGTGGCAGGGTATTCTCTTTCACCATACTCGATGTTATGACGTCATAGTGCGTATTTCGTTGCGCTTGCGCTTGCGCTGACACCCACTCTTCAAAGAGTCAATTGTTATGCATATAACCTCGGTATAAAAACCGTGCAACACTGTGTAACCGGCCTCTTGTTTCTTTGTGCAAGCACGCTTGTGAGCCCACGTCTTTGGTTTCGTTTTTCTCGGGAACGAAACATTTACCTACTACAACGTTCCCGACAGAGGTTCGACCAGTTATGTAACACGCTGGAACGCCTGCTGAAACTTGTTTTGCAGCGCCGTTGCACATAAGTTTCAGGTAAAAGTTTCAATTTGTTACAGCGGCTTTTTCCCGTGGCTCGTTTCCGCTTATAGATCCCGCCTATAGCCCCAAAGGTATAAGCCCACCCAAATCTTACGAATTGTGTAAGCCAGAGTTTTAAAACCGGAATTTTACAAATTTCTTATCATTTCTGGCGAGCGGGCCTTAAAAGGTCGGGACTAATCTGTTTTTGCTTTTGCATGCCGGAAGCGTGATGATCAGTCAGCAAACTCTGCCACAATAATAGCTGCCAAACTGCCATTTTATTTATGTGTGGGTCAGAGACCGATAAGAGAATGAGCGCCAAAGGTCGAGGCAGAAACTTTTCTACAAACTAGTTATACTAGTTAGCAAATATTGGAGGTGACGTATTCTTAACTGTTTCTCTTTCCGAAAAACACGTGTTGGTGTCTTCCAGCTCTGGGAGTGAAAGTGAACTTGGACTTAACGAGAGAAAATGCATCCACTCTGACTCTGACTACGAGGCTAATGAGGCTCTGGGTCGATTAAGAGCGATTTACGTGGTTTTTGGTTCCTCTTCTTCTCTAATTTAAATACCCAGACGGACTCCATACGTGCGAAACTTTTTGTTTAATATTTTCTTTAATTATTTATTATTTACTCATGTTACAGCTTTTAATCAGCTACTGTTTTTTTTAGTATTTATAGACCTAAACTCACTCATATATTTTGACTTGATAATGACGTTTAGCTAACGTCGAAACGTAGTCGCTTTTTAGCAAATCTTTTAGCAATTTCTTAATCTTAAAATGATTTTAAGAAATGTTTTATCGCAATTTTTTATTGTCAAATGTTTTTCGAAATCACTTCTTGTTCGTATACTCTTCTTTTCCGTCTATATATTCTATGCCGAAGGTTGGGCACCGAGACCAAGCCGCCGAACGGATTCACCGAAGGGAAAGGGCCATAAAGTCGCTCCCAAGTCTTCGATCGCCTCGAAATTCCACGTAGATCACGGACGATACCTCCGCTGCCCATTCGACCCTTTCATTTGAGCCGCTTGTACACTGAAAAGAAATTAAGGGCAGCCAAATTCTGCAAACATTTGCTTCAAAAGCCATCGAATTCGGCTCTTATTCGTTGGAAGACTAAGCCTAAGACAGTTGGAAGAACGCTTGGCCACCCGCGATTGGTCCATGAGCACAGTGGTGATCAATCGTGAGTCATGGATGTTTGCAACTTTGTTTGTGCTTTAAAGGCTTCTTTTTGCAAAAAGACAACAAAACTTGCGGTGGTACGTTTTGGTGAATGAAACAAGTCTTTTAGACGTATCGTGTTCCTTTTGTGAACGGCTTTTGGAGCCACAGGTAGCCACTCCTATCACTGATGATTTTAGTGGTGGCTTTCGACTTTTTTATTTAATCTGTGTAACTATTCTTGGAACTATGATGTGTGTAACACACTTCAAACGAAAAGTACCATTGCAAAGAGCTCGTTTGGCAGAGGTATGCATTATCACGACATTAAATACGTTTTGCTTAAAGCATGACAAGTAAAAGACTAATGATCTTTTTTTTCGAATTTGCTGCCATCATAAAAAGTATTCAGTCAATAACATGTCAGACTAATGCGCACATTTATGCTTACAATGTGAAGTAGGGGTGCACGTTGGTAAATTCTCTAATTCCGGGGCCACTTAAACTGAGCTTAGATGTAGAAAGAACTTATCCTTGCCATCTACAACAAGTACTTTTGAAGGGGTTATCCCCCTTCCCACCCACACCCGCAAACAAGAAAAAAGCAAAGGAAAAATTGAAATGACGGTCATATTGGCATCCCAAACAAATGCTTTATTGTTGTAGCATACTTCATTTTGTCTACTTGACTTTTCCAGACTTTGTTTGTGGCTTAATTTAATACTGTTTGTTTTTATGTTTACACAAGGACGAAAAGAAATCACTGTTTTCATGGACGGAGTAGCGATTGAGAAATACATGCAAACCTTTTGAAACCAGGGCTTTGTCGTCTCTTTTGGTTAATATCCTCACCGAAGCTATCGAAAAGGAACGACCCTTGAAAGGAAACCCTTTTAAAATCGGTGCCCATACCTACAAACTGTGGATATATACGCAGTTATTACATCTAATCACCGACTTTAACACTGTTTCCTTTCCAGGGTGCTTAATGCCTCGTGTTTTAATATCGCTTTTTTTCCGAGTGTTTTCGTTTACATTAATCTACAGATCTCTACCTTCACAAACTTATTTTGTATCGCCTTTGGAAGACACATTTTTATCCAATTTGTAAAACTGAGCATATTTATGATTTCTAATCAAGTTATATGATAAGCAAATGGAGAGTGAGTTGTCTTATCCAACATTAGATGGTTTCCTTACTCACTTGACCTATAATGGCGCTGTTACACTCGGCAAATTTTCGAGCAACTTGTCTCTCAATTTTGTTTCGACAAGAGTTCTCACACTGCAAAGCTATTCGCTTGACGGTTGTTACAATGGGCAACGTTTCCTGCAATTTGTCTCGCTTTCGATGATCTCATGAGGTTAAAGGAACATTTCACTGGATGATGACGCAATCCGTTGCGACACAAGTTGCAGGGCAGATTTCATAGCACGCATTGCTTGAAACCTTCGTTGCCAATCTGTGTAAACCAATGCGCAAAGTAGCAATGGATTTTACTTTCCGCGAAGGGTTTTGCAATTTGTCTCACCTTGTTTTTGGCAGTGGTAAAGTGTGCAACTTGCAACTTGTCTCGTTATTGCATGAAAAATCGCAAAATGCAACAGAGCCTTCCATTAAATTAGGGTTTCAGGTTAAAACGTAAGCTAAACATTCGGTTGCGTCACATGACCCGGATATCAAAACACCATCAGTTTTACCCTTGCGACGGAAATTCTCTTAATTAAAGGTTATAGTATAGGCTGCCTGTAGCCTTTTGTTCCCTTGAGGCTCAAACCAACACTTTCAACCATTTGGAAGGATTGAATCTACCCCAACTGTTTCACATAACACCAAATGTTATGGTAGGTGCGCTCATTAATAGGACATAAAAGTTTATCATAGCAACGAAAAAGCCTTCTTCAAAAAACGCCCTATATTTTGACTTCAAAAGCTTACATCTCAGAAACGGACTCGGTGAACCCCATTTTGTATTGCTCAAAAGTGGTTAGCAGGCTAAGATAAATTCTTTGCAAAGGTATAAAAAATTCTCTGCAGCGGATTCAGAGCCACCTTAAAATTTTCCACTTGTGAAGGTGGCTATGAATCTGCTCCAGAGAATTTTTCTAACTTTGCAGCGGATTTGTTAGTTCCCTAACTATTATTCCAAGAGTTGAACTACTTTCAAATGCAAACAAATTCTTTTGCTTTGCTTAAAAACACTACCGATAACTCGAGGGAGTAAGCCCTATGAAGAACTTGGAAATTTATTAAGAAAAGAAAAACGTCATCTTTATTGCTGATGATTTCATTCATTTCTTATGCAGAAGAACAGGAAAAAATTTCACCCGTAGTTTCCCTTCTATTTTGTGATCTTTGAATGTTGCAAATGTCACGTCTCTTTTCCTTATCACGGAAAAAGTCTGATGTTAAGGGTGATCAGCAAAAGTGTTTTTTTTCCCTTTTCTTTTAAAACTGGCTTACACTCATATGACAAAACAGTTTCAAAGAACTAAATAAAACATCACTTTTAGCAACTCAAATATAGCACTGTGATTTTAATCGTAATTTAAGTAACAATGGCTGTTGAAGTTATATGAGAGACGAAATATCAAAATAACGAGTAAAACTAGCATTTTACTATAGATCTAAGCTTTCTGTCATAATTTCACTTACAATAATCTCAGTCTGTTGGTTTAGTTAACGCAGTAAACTTCTTTAAAACCTTTGGAGCTTGTTCTACTGGCATAACCATGATTGTTAACCCGTTCTACTTTTTTTACAAGTTCGGCAATCACTGAAGCGTCAGGCTCTGCTAGGTAATCTTTTAGCACCTTCGACATCGATTCTGGAAAAACAAAAACAAAAAAATAAAAACAGCTCTAAATATAGCTGGTTCTTTCGAGCATACGCAATGCGCCGATGCGAATGGCTACGTGCAGAACGATGCTGTCTTCGAATTCCTTCTAAAAGATGACGTTTAGAAATCTATGGGAGAACGGAAATACCAAAAGAGACATGACGAGGTGATAAAATGAGCCCTCTTCACCACTTAACAAAAAGCCAGAAAAGGCTGAACGAAAACAGTTTTTCCACCAATGTGAAGTGTATCCTTTAAATATGCTACTGTGCATGCATGTGGAAATTACATTTGTGACAAAAGTGTGTTAGAGGAAACTTTGAATTGTTTACACCACGAAGCTACAATCATAGACAAAACTGTTGGGAAGCTTAGCACTTTTGACGTCTTCATTGCTTCTTTCCTCTCCCCCCTCATTCAATGTTGTACAAAACTGAATGGTTTTAGTGGGAAATTGTTGAGTTACCTCCTAATAGTGAATAGGGGGGAGGGGTCTATATAAGAAAAGGTGAAACTATTTCTTTTTCGCTTTAACAGAAGCGGGTTGACGTACATACAGCTCTGGTGTGGTTCATTTACATAACCTTGCCAACTACCTTTGTCTATTGTAGCAGCTCGTTATCATACCATGTTAGGCCTATTTGATTCCTATCGTCAATTTTCCAATTTGAACGTACTCTTGTTTTCTGAGTTAAACTCGAACTTCACTTACCATTTGTTTGGAAATTCCAGCGTGACATCATCGCCAACCAGCACAAATGGCGCCCAGTGCTTTATAGCGCAATACTGCTTTGACTCTCGCAAAGATTTCATTGCTTGTTGAAGAGCTGCACTTGCGCTTTTTCCATCTACCAGGTGCTGGTAGAAGCTTCTCATGAACAGCAACGTTACCTCGTCATCAATTGCCCAGAGTGACACCAAAACAGACCGAGCTCCAGCACACAGGAAAGCCCTAGCAATTCCCACCACTCCCTCAGACTTCACTTCTCCCCGGCCACTGTGACAACAGCTCAGCACAACTAGCCTTGCTCGAAGAGAAACTGTCTGAACATCCGACATTTTCAAAATGAAGTCTTCCTCTTTGGGGATTGGCGATTTCCGTTCGTTATTTGGGGCTAAAGCAATTTCTCCCGTTTTTGGGCATCCATGTGCTGCAATGTGAACTAAAGCAACTGATTTCATACTTTTCAGCACCTCACATTTCGTGGCACTTTTTCCAGTCAGAGGTGTTGTCTGCAGAAGATGTCCAATCATCTCTACTTCTTGTTTTGCGCACGGAAGCTGTTGGAAAATGGGTTCCCCTTTCTTGTTAGTAACTCCCTTCAACCAGGGATCACCTACAAGCAGTGCGCCAGTCTTACTGTGGAAGTCATCAGGTGCTCCAACGATCACATTAAAGGCGCTCAACGAGGGAATGGTGCGGATCCTGATAGATTCACTCAATGCAGAATATGGAGCTAAGCAAAATGGTCCATCGGGAACAACGATTAACTCATTTCCTTGGAGCAAGTCTGCAATTGGCCCGAGTAAGACTTCATACAACGGTTGTAAAGAGTTACCGGAGGATGAAGATGGTAGATCGTCTTTCTCACTGATAGGTTTTTTGCTGCAAGACAGGTCATTGCGTAGTGGATCCAATGAACGATTCTCGCATCTGACACCATCCCCTACGCCAATCCCTTTCAAAACAGTTTCCATCAACAAATCAGCACTTCCATTTGCGATTTCGTTTTGACGAAAGCTGATCTTGCTGTCTTTTCTTAGCACCCAAAACGTGATCTTGTTCTCGTCAAGTGCCACAAAAACGGCTTGTGAAGGTAAAAGCTCTAATGCAGCTGTAAGAGTTTGATTCGGAGCAAGTGCAGAAAATGACTGAGAGTCAATGCCGTATTGATCTTGCAAAATATCCATCAAAGCCTGTGCTCGACCTTTCTCAGCAGCATACAACGCCTCTTCAATCTCTCCATTCTTCAAAAGTGTCCTCCACAGAGCAGCGTATGACAGGCGACAATAATCACGAAAAGTTACTTTTAATTCATCTTCTGACTTGAGACTATGCCTTCTTTCATCAAAATGTGTTATACTTGAACGATAACAACTGACTGCATTAATCAAGGAACCCAACAATTCATAAACAAGACCTTGCGAATACCACACGATCTCTCCCAAGCCCTTTTACCTACTTCTTTAGCAATACTAAGACGTTTTTTGTAGTACTCATTGGCTTGTTTAAAATTACCTAGAATAACATACACAATCCACAGATTTCCATAGGCTGATGCCTCCCCAGTCCTATTACCTATTTCTTTAGCAATACTAAGTTGTTTTTTGTAGTACTCACTGGCTTGTTTAAAATTACCTAGACTAAAATACGCATTTCCCAGACTTGAATAGGCTGATCCCTCCCCATCCCTATTACCTACTTCTTTAGCAATACTAAGAGCTTTTTCGAAGTACTCAATGGCTCGTTTAGAGTTACCTAGACTAAGATACACTTTTCCCAGATTTCCATAGGCTGATCCCTCCCCAGCCCTATCACGTACTTCTTTAGCAATACTAAGATGTTTTTCGAAGTACTCAATGGCTTGTTTAAAATTACCTAGACCAAGATACACTTTTCCCAGATTTCCATAGGCTGATCCCTCCCCATCCCTATTACCTACTTCTTTAGCAATACTAAGATGTTTTTTGTAGTACTCAATGGCTTGTTTAAAATTACCTATCTCAAAATTCGAAATTCCCAGATTTCCATAGGTTGATCCCTCCTCCGCCCTGCAGCCTATTTCTATGAAAATGGGTAATGCTTGTGCATAACTTTTTATGGCCTGTTGATAATCAGGTAGGTTGAGGTAAGCACCGCCGAGATCAAAATGAGCCATTCCTTCACGATACCTGTCTTGTACACTTGTCGCAATGGCAAGCTCTAGCATTCGCTGCTCTACAGCCTCTAACTTCCCATCTACCATTCTTTAATAACAAAATGACAATTAAAAGTTCTTCGATGAGATGATCAGATGTCAAATCAAGGATGAAGCTGGAAGGAAAGAAAGATAAAGACGCTTCATGTTTAATGTGCTTTTTAGCTTCTAGACGAAAACGTTTTTCCCGCCCTATTCCCTCCAGGGGTCGCTAGTTAACTGGGTGTTCACAGTAATTTACAAATGCACGCCAAGGATCAGCGGTTCATTGAGCACGTTAGAAAATTTATTTGTAAGCTATTGGAGCTTTAAAATTACAAACTGTGAAACATCATAAGTCCATCACATGTAGAAAGGACTTGCATTGCGTTTGGGTAGGAACATGATCCTTTATGTTCGAATCCTTTTTGACGGGCAAGGGGTGGGGGCATTAAGGTCTATTAGAGACTGCAACCCCCCCCCCCCCCCTTCCTTAAAGCTGGAAGGAAATAAAGATAAAGACGCGATAAAGACGCTTGATGTTTAATCTGCTTTTTAGCTTCGAGACGAAAACATTCCAAAATACATTGTTGACGCATGAATGATATGGACTAAACTTATTCATGTTACTTAGCAATTATTGAATGATAGGATATGAAGAATTCTGCAGGTCGAGGAGGGTGTTATCCACAAGGCCGAAGGCCGAGGTGGATAACATCCTCCGAGATCTACAGAATTCTTCATGTTCTACGAAAGCCGAATTTAATAATTGCTTTATTATTCATTCAAAATATTTTCTTCGCTCAATTTTCTAAACCTACTCGCAGCCATTTTTCTGTTCAACAAAAATAACACAATCTCGTCCCCAGCTGTTTTCGGTCAACGGTTCAATAATTTGCAGTGGGCTGCACTTTTGACGTCATCGATTCAATATGACGAAGTTTCAGCAGCTGGTTATGGTGAATTATGCGTGTGGTTTTAACCAATCAGAAACGGGGAAATATTTTGAATGAACAATAAAGTCAGGTATTTGTGGATGCCTCGGTGATGCCTTGGTTGTGAATAACACATATCCTCTAGTTTGTCTTTTCGGCTTAAATGTAAGAGAGACTCCCCCCCCCCCCCCCCCAAATAAAATCGTCCCTAAGTGGATGGTAATGCATCGCAACAGAGGACTTAAGGTAGTTGAAGAGAGCTGAAAGAAAGATTTTGCTACCAAATGCAGGAGTGGTATCGATAAGGCGGGATAGTGAACTGTCATGAGAAAACAATAGCGACAATTAAATAGTCATGTATCGATGGAGTTTTCGAATAAGATAAAAAAAAAACAAGAAAGTGTGAGATAAAATCTAAAGTCTACCACGAAACAGGACTTAAGCTAATATCGATCAACGATTTACTTCTCCACTGATGAAAAAGTGACTAAAAAAATCAATTCTCCTTTTTCTTTGGATTTCAAAACTAAGTTAACTAAACACTAAGTGACCCAAGTTTTAAGCCTTGATTTCAAAAAGACACCTGTTTATTTTAACTAGAATTTTCCTATTTAATGGTCCGCCATTACCAGCTTTGAAATATTTGAGAGAGCTAGATCGAAGAGAAAATAACGTCAAAGAGTCATGAGTTTAAGAATGCAATGGGTGTGTACGAGGCTTAATTAATATGCAGCACCGGAGTTTCGGGCTTTCAGACTTTTAAACTAGTGTTTTGCATAATAAATGAACTGCATTTTAAGCTGTTGAGTAAATGATGTCACTATTCCTAGATCCAACCCTCTGAGGTCCCATCGGTCAGTTTTGAACGTGAGTGTTGGCGGACTGTGAAATCCAAATTTATACTCAAGGTAAACAGCCTTTGGATAAATAACGAAGCTCAAAATGTTGCCAGTGAGGTGTTAAGCAAACACACTGAAAATCTGAAGAAAAAAGGAAATGATTTTTTGATTATAGTAGTACTTTAACTGTAACGCGCCTGAAACTTTTGTTCAATTCAAACAGGCGTTACGGTTGTTTTGTAAAGCCTGCAGGCCTGGGATATTGTTTATTCGCTCTGAATTTTAATTACAGCCGTTCGCGAACCAGTATAGCCAAGCACACAGTGCTAGTTTCAATACTCTTGAAGTATTAAAGTATTTACAATCATTAGGACGAACTTGAAAATTACTGACCTTTTTTCCTGAGTCACTCGGAAAGATACAGCATAGTAATTAGAGCGCGACCAAAGAACGAAATCTGCAGTCTGATTTAAAAAAAAAAGGGGAAAAAAAGAAACACGAATAACAAAATGGAAATA
>OX421449.1:41257170-41279670 GCA_949126865.1 Montipora capitata | reverse complement strand
TAATTTTGCAATACAACAAGAACATGAGCAGAACGTTTGGAGCTTAGTACATGCAACTACATGTAGGCATAAAATTGGATGCAAAGATGGAAAACTGGCCACCAGAGGCAGCCTATTTCAGATCTTCCGCAGATAAGCGGTACCCATTTCTAACAACTATTTTTGGGGAAAAGGTGTGTCTAATCTGCCAGTGTTTATAGTAATTTTATTTATTTTTGCAGGACCCAAATCTATTTTTGTTCTATCCTGTGCAGTTACATGACCTTAAGGTTTCTTGATAGGGACACTGAAACCAAGTTCATTCTTATGTGTACTTTGATATACCGGTATACAATTCTTGGTTAAATTTCTGGGTGCTTGCCATTAGTAGGAAATGATGGTCTAGACTGGTCATTTCATTACATTCAAACCTTCAAATTGGCAGTTCTTTTCTAGATTCTGATGAAATTTATCAGAAAAGTGTACAAAAGGTAGGAATTGACTGCTCTGGCTGGACACTTTTGTGGGATTCTAGGAAACTAGTTCACAAGGTGATTATAGCAAAATGTGATGTAATCAATTAATTCTCAATTATTAGATGGCACACATCTCTATAATCACCTACATGTACATGTACTTAATATAGCCACTGTGTTTATATATACCTAAATGAAACATGTAGTATATCTGTAAATGTATATAAAAATGTTTTGAGGAAGCAATGTTATGTACTTATTGACTGAGTAGGAGGGTCAGAGGTCAGGGCGTACAGACCATGCGCAGCTAGGTCCGTGTGCCATGACCGAGGGCCAAATATTTTCCCATCCAGCCCAACCTAAACTCAGTCAATAAGCATGATATTATAATTTTATGATCCCTATTCTTCTTTGTTTCTTGTTTTTGAGCCTAGATAAAGTTGAGAATTTCTTCCTCTCCAAGGACATACCATCTGGGTCAAAAGACTTTGGGACACCTTTCAAAATTTTGGGCGAAAAGTAGAGAATTTGCTGTACATACTTCCATCGTTATATGAGCAATGCATGTTCTTCTTTCGCTGCCTTTTTTTTGCACCCCCCCCCCCCCTCCCCCAGACAATGTTGAAACATGCAAGCAATCGACGAACGGATCTTGATTTCGGAGACCGTGAAAAATCAACATTGTAATGGGGGGAGGGGGCAAAAGCGGGAATTGTCCCAAGAGTTTTGACCAGGATTGTAGATTTGTTTTGTTCGCTTTGATAAACAGGTCATTAGGATATTTGTTTGCCTTGCTTTTGTTTTATCAGATTTGCTTGAACTTTCAATGTTGCAGGGCTGAATGTGTACCTATCAGGGCCTGATGGCTTTTTCCAGACCGCATAGGGCCCTCATACAGGAATTTTTTCATGTGGTTTTGCCATCAAATGCTCGCGGGGCCACACGTCATAAAAATTATTGTAATTTATCATATTATTGTTTGTAGCATGTACATTTATTCATGCGGATGCCATTAGTCTCTTTCAGATTTCACCAAGAATTGCATCGATAACAGCCCTATTATTTTTATGTGCAGGCTAAAAAACTTAGTGACATAAGTGTTGTAAAAGTTACAAAATAATTAATGAAATTGGGGGTTACTATTCTCAAAGGCCAATCTTACAGTAAGGAAGCCTCAGTGATCCTGTTGGGAAAAGAACTGTTTTCTAAAAAAAAAAAAGTTATTACAAAATATGAAATGAAGGTTATTTCCAAAGATAACCTTGTTATTGTTGTGTGAAAATTTATAGTGTATACAGAGTGTACATGTAGGTTTAGAGTGGTACGATGATCAAACTGTTGTAGTTCTCAGAATTTTGTCACTTTCAAAAACATTTTGCACATTCAGTAGAGATTATCATAATTCATTGCATTTTGTGTTTCTGGGGGGATATTTTTCAGATTGAGAATCAGTAAAATTTGCACATTAGGAACTCAAAATGACATCACCCACTCAAATCAATAATTCAATGAGGTGAACTACTGTGTTTATACCCCTTTTTGACCATAAGGATTAAGCAGAATTGGCTGATATCAAAGATGGTTAGGTAGTGATTCAGTGTAAGAACAATGGTTACTAAAGACTCATTGATACATGTACATTTATCCCCATTTAATTCCATAGATATATATTTTTTCCTTATTTGTATTAAATTTATAGTAAGAATTTTATTACTCGGGCCCCGTAGGGGCTCGAGTTATAAAAGACGTTAGATTTCAGTTTCTTACTGGGTTGCCCTATGGGAAACCCAGTCGGAAAATAGGTAGATTTCCGTTTTTACTGGGTTGCCCTATGGGAAACCCAGTCGGAAAATAGGTAGATTTCCGTTTTAGTGTTTTTTTCCGTGTCGGTAAAAGTCTTGCCTGTTACTCCCCTGGTGAGTGGTGTCTTTGTGCATAGAGCCTTCTGCGCGTATTTTCTTAGGATCGAGAGGGTAGTGGAACTGCGTAGATTTCTCTGGTGGACACAGTAGAATCATTAACTTAGCCTGCAATGGCGTCGAAAGTCATGCAACGCGAATGGCGTTTTAGTGGATCCTTAAACAAAATATACCCTTATGGAGCTCAATAATAGAAAATCAGTTGGATAAACTAGGCATGAATCTCAAAAGCGACGAGTACTGGACTTCGACAACAATCTATCGCCCGTCGAGACGAAATCAAAGTGAGCAGTATTTACCTGAAGTACATGGTAATTTGACACAATTGAGTTTCTTGTCTTCACGCACGCAATGAAATAGGAAGAGGTTTTCGCCTCTAAGAGCAAATATGTTGTTTGTTTCAATAAAATTTTCGCTGGAAAGGGATTCTGTGGTATTTTCTGCCTTTGTGAATTATAATATCATGTTGTGTATTGAATTTTCGAGCTTAAGGTTGAAATGTGATATGGGAGAAGTTTTTTAGTATTGCTCTGTAAGCAGGAAGGGTTCACAGACCTGTTGGAAGCGTGCTTGAGTTTCAACAAAATGAGCCCCAAAATCAGTGAAAACTTGTGACGCAGATGAATAATAAAGTAGCTGCTATTTCCAAAATGATGGAATTACCTGGTGATAAATAACGTCGTACGCGTCTTGGAGAGTAAATTTTGACTTTGCATAAATGAGAGTTGGGCGATTGTGATCTTTGTTTTGACTTCGCTCATTTCATTGTCAAGCTTTATAACACTTGACAGAAAAAGAAACTTACAAAAACCCGGTATCTTGCCATCATTTGACACAGATGCTTCACTGTTTGGCGAGTAAACATGCCGCGGTAACTTAATCACGGCGCCCGCTGAATTCCGGCCATGTCACTTTCGATTTTGCAATTTACTTGAACGTAGCAAAAATCTCCCAAAATGTTTGTCGCTGATCGTAACTTTTTATATTCACGGTTCAAAATTAATGTTGTTTCCATGTCGTAAATATTTTATTCTGGATCGACCGTCCGGGAAACTTCCTTCTGCTCTTTCTTATCAATAGTTATTTGCTTTTTCATCAATATTTGTTTTGCATAAAGCAAGCTAACAGGATCTGTACCTTGCTGAGTTCGCATTTGTTAGCGTTAATACTTTAGTAGTATTTTCGGTCAGATGTTTTTGTTTTTTATGAGGGGTTTATTGTTTTGGTCTCCCATCCTAACACTAACCCCGCGAAACAGGGCTTGACTTCAGTGAAGTTTAGTATTACAAAGCTGTCAGATGCTTAGAGGGCACACTTGTCGTGAAAAGAAGTTGTGAGGGAACTTGAAAATTATCAACGTGTCAGCCCAGAAGCCAATGTTTCTCGCTTCTCTTTTATTTGTTATTCTTCAGAGACTGGAATGCTGTATTTCAATACCACACAATTCAGTGCCTTCTGATTTTCTGTAGCACGTACCACAGGCAACCCAGTGTATGCTTCACAGAAGCATCTCGTAGTATTTTTTTCCGTGTCGGTAAAAGTCTTGCCTGTTACTCCCCGGGTGAGTGGTGCCTTTGTGCATAGAGCCTTCTGCGCGTATTTTCTTAGGATCGAGAGGGTAGTGGAAATGCGTAGATTTCTCTGGTGGACACAGGAGAATCCTTAACTTAGCCTGCAATGGCGTCGAAAGTCATGAAACGCGAATGGCGTTTTAGTGGATCCTTAAACAAAATATACCCTTATGGAGCTCAATAATGGAAAGTCAGTTGGATAAACTAGGCAGGCGATGAAAACCCAACACCTGGGATCTCAAAAGCGACGAGTAATGGACTTCGACAACAAGCTATCGCCCGTCGAGCCGAAATCAAAGTGAGCTTTGCTTTATTTCTAAAATAATATTTCACCAAGTGTGCTGTTATGTAGAACACTGAAACCAAATGGAAAATTCATAATATTTAGCTCTCTTAACGAGTTCCTTTTCAGAGCTTGCAAAGGGGTCATAGTCTGGATCCTCTTGAGGATCTTTCGGCGTATGGTCAGGTAATGTCATCAATCGATGTCCACACAGGAAGTGTGCTGGCGTAAGTTGAGGGGAATCATTAAGTCCCATGTAGGAATACGTTAGCGGTCTGCTATTCAATGCAGCTTCAACCTCGATCAGTATGGTGTTTAGTTCTATCATGTTTAGGGAGGCTTTACCGATTGTTTTCTTCAGGCATCTTTTGGTCATTCCTATCAGTCTTTCATAAAATCCTCCCCACCACGGAGCTCTCTCGGCTATGAATTTCCAACGTATGCCATTGTTTGCAAGGAAGTTCTGAGTTGAAGTGTGAGAGAGAATTCCGCTATGTAGAGTTTCTAGGTCTTGTGCGGCTGCTTTGAACGTTTTGGCATTGTCAGAGATGATTGTCTCCGGAACGCCTCTTCTGCCTATAAATCGTCTGAATGCTCTTAGAAAGGCTTCAGTTGTTTGGTCTTCAACCAGTTCAAGATGTGTTGCCCTTATGGCAGTACAGGTGAATAGGCATACATAGACCTTGCTCGATGCAGTATTCTTGTTACGGACGTACATAGGTCCTGCGAAGTCGATGCCTGTGTGTTGGAAGGGCTGTGACTGTGAGATCCGTTCTTTGGGTAATGGTGGTGTTGGAACGGAATGAAGGTGTGGTCCTTCATGTTTTCTACATATAACGCACTTCGATATGAGCCTTTTAACAAGTTGTCGACCTTGGGGTATCCAGAATTGTTGTCTTATTTGAGTTAATATATCACAGAATATATGAAGTTGTTTGCTGGTGATGTTGTCACTGAAATATGGTCTTGGTATTTTAAACATGGACAGGTTTTTAATGTCGTCGAGCCATTTAATCCACTGGTCTTTTAAGTCATTCCTTATTTCTTGGTCCCAAGTCATATTTTGTTTCCATATGTCTTGTATCATGATCTTTGCTTTAACGGTGATAGGTTCAACAAATCCGAGAGGGTCGAATACTTTTGAGGCGATGCTTAGGACAGACCTTTTGCTCATCTTTTGTTGAGTAGCTTGTGAAATGTCGTTTATCATCTTATCGAGTGAGAGTGATAGCGTGTCCAGTGTCGCATCCCACTTTAGACCTAGTACTTTGGTTTGCGGATTTTTAGCTGCGCATTTGTCTTCTTTTGCTTTGATGTTAAGGTTTGGTGAGTTCGAATTCCATTCTCTCAGATTCATTCCAGCGTCCTTCAAATATTTTCGTGATAATGTATAGTATTCCATGGCCTTTTCCTGGCTGTCAGCCCCCGTCACCACGTTATCCATGTACATTGAGTTCATGAGGTCAGTAGCTATCCATGTATTTGCTTTCATTAAGTGATACTGGATTGTTGCAATTAAAAGAAAGGGTGACGAAGTCGCTCCAAATAGGACGCGTTGGAACCTATATGCTCGTAAGTTATCTGTATCGGTGGCTGGTTTGTTGATATCTTTAAGCCAAAGAAATCGCGTGGCGTCTCTAACGTTTGGGTGGAGTTCGATCTGGAGAAATGCCTTCTCGATATCGGCGATGAATGCCACATTGTGTGCTCTGAATCGGAGAAGAATTCCTGTCAGGTCCTGCATTAGGTTCTCTCCGGTGTGAAGACAGTCATTTAAGCTTGGTGAATTGGAGTTTTGCTTTGCTGAGGCGTCATAGACTATTCTCATTTTTGTTGTTGCGCTATCCTCTTTAAACACTGGGAAGTGAGGGATGTAGTGGACGATTTCTTCGTGGTGATGCATGTCCGGTACTATCTCTATAAATCCCATTTGAAGCTGCTCCTGCAGTTGCTTGTCGTATTTGCTGATAAGTTCTTGGTCTCTTTTGTTTAAGGTTCGCTGGAGACTGGCTAGTCGTTTTACACTGAGGTTCAGGTTGGACGGCAGATCGTTTTTGTTTTCTTTCCACGGCAATGCAACGCTATATCTACCCGAAGTGTCGTTGAATTTGATTGTTTTTCGAAATGTTTTCATGACGGAATCGTCTTGATTGCGTTCGTCGGGGATTTGGTTTGTTTCCCAAAATTTGGTGAGTATGCTGTCGAGTTGTGATTCGGCGGACTGGGTGTCGATCCGGTGACATCCCATTGTGTTGCTGTTGCGTATATTAGAGGTGGATCCTGCTAGAAGCCAGCCAAATTTGCTTTCGATAGCGATCATGGCTTCGTTACTCGTTTTGATCATCTTGCCAGTGATCAGGTGACCGTACTGGTCGTTTCCGATAAGTATATCCACTTCTGAGTTTCCGATAGGTGTGTCCGCTAGTTTTAGACCTTCTAGTTCGGGGGGAATTTCGAAAGCTTTTATCTTCAGTGGTGGGCAGATTGTAGGAGTTACAAGTGCCGTTAATGATAAACTTTCCTTTCCCGTATCTAGAGTGAGTGAGACTACGTCGTAGTTTCTTCTGGTGGTTTTGATATCGCCAAATGTGGTTACGTCAAGGAGTTCTTTGCGTATAGTTTTGAGGTTTAGTCGGTTCCTCATGTTTTCTGTGATGAACGTGCTCTGCGAGCCTGTATCAAAGAGAATATGTGCCTGTGAGCATTGAAATCCTTGGCCGATTGCTGTTGTTCTAGCTGAGTGCATTAGGATTTGATTCTGTTGCAGATCTAGCAACTGTGTTGTTCCTACTTGGGTTGTTCCTACGTGGGTATTGGCTGAGTGGGTTTTCTTCTCTTTGTGAGTCTCCTTCGGTTCGTCGTGTGTGTTTGCTTTCGTTTGCTCGATCTTTGAGGTCGACGGGTTAGACGCGGTATCTTTTGGCGGGTTTTGTGTTTGTCCGTGGCAAAGTGAAGTATGATGCTTCTGTTTACACTTCATGCAGCGCCGCTTAGAAAAACATTTTGTTTTGTTATGATTTGTGCCCAGGCAGTTGTAACAACGTTGTTGTCGTTGTAGTACTTGGTAACGTTCTTGCACAGTTACGAATTCGCTGCAATTGTCTGACCAATGGTTACCGTCACAGTAGGCGCATTTCTTTTGTTCCGGGCGTTGTTTCTCGCTCTGCGTTCTTGGCTGCGTTCTGGATAGCATCGTTCCCGTTGTCGGAACAAGTGGTTCTTCGTCGTAGGTTTCGTAGCTTTTCGTGGTTGACAGGCGACCCTTCTCGATTGTTTCGATTTCTCGTCGAAGTGCGATTCGTAACTTGTCAAGTGACTTATCCGCCGAGCTGTCAGATCTGAATATCGCGTAACGTATGGATTCTGGTAGTTTCTTCAAGAGTATCGGTATAAGAAGGCAGCCGTACGTGTCGGTTTTTACGTCGAGGGCCTCCAGACCACGAATGTTTGATTCGTAGGAGTCATAAAATGTTCGCAGACTCGATATTTCGTCTTTCGGTGGGGTAGCTCTGGTCAGAGAGTCCATGTATGCATTGATAATATTTTGTTTATCGCCGAAGCGTTCTTTCAATATTTCGATTGCTTTCGTATAGTTTTCGTTGGTAAGTGGTAGTCCGGCGATCGCGCGCGCTGCCTCTCCTTTAAGCATATTTTGTAAGTAATTCATTTTTTCGATGTTGTTCAATTCGGTGTGTTCGTCGATCGCTGCGCTAAAACTGTCCCAGAAAGTGAGCCACTCTAATTGATTGCCGTTGAATGGTTGAATGCTGAGTTTTGGCAAATTGACGTTGATTCGCGTAGTTGTCGGTTTCGTTGAACTATTGTTATCATGGAAAGAACTCACCGGTTTATCGTGTTGGTCGTTTTTCAATGCTTCCATTATCATGAACTTGTAGTCGGAGATGGTGTCTTGAACTGACAAGGCCTCTTCTATCTCGTTCTCTAGCTCTTCCTCGGAAATGGCCATGGCTATTTGTGAGTCCATTTGTGATATGTCGTTTCCTCTTCTTGTTAGTCGATCTTGAAGTGCTTTAAGTTCGGCGGTGTTGAGCGGCTCCGATTTCAGTAGTCTGTCGGCTTTCTTGAACTCTTGAGTGCAATGCCCTCTGTACGAACCTCGTACTGACTTTAGTCTTCGAAGCTCTTCTGACATTTTGGTCGGAAAGAGCCGGGTCTCGGCACCAATGTTGCGATTTTAACACAACATAAAAGATAAGTCCTGGTTCATTCAGCGGGTTTATTGGATTAAAGAGATCGCGCTCTATGACGTCACTAATTACCCTTATTACAACGATTATCTTATTTAGAACACTGGTAACTTATGGGTTCTACAAAGACAGAGAACGAATCGAACACCTTACGTGGTTCTTCATGGAAACGGTTTGATCCTGAAATTTAGTTTGTTGCAAGATTGCGCATATTTGACACGATTGAGTTTCTTCTCTTCACGCACGTAATGAAATAGAAGGGGTTTTTGCCTCTAATAGCAAATATGTTGTTTGTTTAAAAAAATTGTTCGCTGGAAAAGGTGGCCTTTATGAATTCATCATGTTTTATGATATGCGAGCTTAACTGGATAGTTTTTATGGCAATAGTAAAGCATTTTCTTGTCAAAATGAGATTAGTGTCTTTCTGGTGTTAACTGAATTAAATCGTGAGTTTGTATTTGCCGTTTGCCGCGTAACCTTGATTCCACTCTCAAAATTACCTCCAGAACCTACTTTTTGCGTAGAATAAGCATTTAGAATGATGTTCTTGTCTTCTGTGGTGATACTAACGGTTCGGAAACATTTTGTGAAAAAATATTTATAACGGATCACACGCGCAACTTGATCGCCCGATTATGCATAACATCCACTTGGCCGTTTGACATCCCATTGAAAAAAACTCGTAAAATATTCGCGGACGGGTCGATTTCTCCGAATTGAGAAAGATTTTAGACAATAACTAAAAATTCCTGTGTTAAGCGTTTTGTCATTGTAGAGTAAAGCCAAGAAATGAAGTTTATTTGGGAAGCCAACAATATTTCTTTAACAACCTTGGTTGTTAATCCAATTTATTGCTACGACTTGCTAGTGCGAAGATTGTTTACATGAAAGTCACGTTTTTACGAAATTTGAGTGTGATGAGATAGTAACAAACTTCATAATTATTTGACCATTTCTTCTACTTTTGTGCTTGTCAGCATTGTGATTTGCGATAATTCGCAAGTCTGTTTTTTGTATCTCATAGATGTTTAGATTTTCAATTAAATGGTTCGCGATTGTGTAAATAGTTCACCCTGAAGTCAAAATACATACGTTTCTCAGGAACCCGACGAGTAATGGACTTCGACAACAGTCTTTCGCCCGTCGAGCCGTAATAAAAGTGAGCCCGTAGTTCTAATATTGTAATAAGTGTGGTGTTTTGTACAACACTGAAATAAAATTTTATTAATTATTGTTAGTCAAAATTTATTTGAAAGAAAGCTTGTTGCTATATTTCGCTTGATAATTCAAGTAAAGGGTTTTTCAGCAAAGGGTTTGATGCTGAACACTGGTGGGAAATTTATGTAGTCGCGGTTTTGACACGCGTGTTGGCAGCTTGTTTGCACGCACGCAATGAAATGGGAAGTTTTTTCTTCCCTCTAATAGCAAATATGTTGTTTGTTTCAATAAAATTACTTTTGGCTGGAAAAGGTTTTTTTGAGATTTTTCTGCCCGTTCTAAATAGCTCTGCGTATTATCCAAGGTTAACTAATTTGCATATGTGTAATATTTGTTTACACGTCTTAAAAGTTTCGTTAATTTATTTAGTGCGCACAGGGGAAGGTACCTCAGATCTTTGCCGCTTTTGGGGTTTGGTTTCGGACGCACTGGACTGACAAAATTTGTTTGACCCTTCCAAAAA
Source organism: Montipora capitata (assembly GCA_949126865.1). NCBI lineage: Eukaryota > Metazoa > Cnidaria > Anthozoa > Scleractinia > Acroporidae > Montipora > Montipora capitata. Next base: position 41,269,553 of record OX421449.1, on the reverse strand, counting down.
TGTCACAAAATTTGGCTCAATTTTTCAACCGTGGAAGCACTGAGAGTCTGAGGCACAGTAAAATATTTGTTAACCACAAGTGCCAATCACACCAAAATAAACACCAAATACTCCGACTAAAAATAGAGATTAAATTTTCTTGATTGACATTTTCCTTCAAATCATCATAATCATGGCATGTAAATTGACAAATCTGTCGGATTTCACCTCTGACAAAATTTTGTCCTGCTCCCAGGCAGGACGACGGCGTCTCGAAAGTTTGGTAAGCCTTTACAAAATAATCACCGGTCGCACTTGTCTCAAAATAAACAACACTTTGCCCAGTGCGTACGGGCCCTTTCCATGATTGCCTCATAAAGAAAGAAATCTGTCAATCATTAGAAAACCGTTACGAGTATGCGACATGCGAGGTTGTTTTTTGCCGTGGTGATTTGGCTATGAATTATGAAATCATTTTTCGATAATGTTTATGAGCTGTTAGCTTTGCTTTTGGGCAGTACAGAGTTAAAACAATCCATTTCTGTTCCTTCTGAATCTGTTGTTACGCTTTATGTGTGTCATCTCGAGAACGTGACCAGCTATGTTTGCGGAATGGAGAACATTTGCGGTGTCAGCAACACTTGACATGCGAAATAAAATTGCTGATCATGATTGGAGGATTTCGATCGTCAGCATAATGCCTTGTTGACAGGCAGAATCACATGATTGAGAAGAACCATTTCATTGTCACTCCTGCGCGATCAAATTGTGGTGAAGTTAGTTGCCGTAGACCAGAGTTAGTGGACATTGCGTGTTTTGTCGCCATGTGGCTTTTTGTTGTATTGAGTTTCTTGCTGGGAACGCTCAAACCGCTCACTTATGCACACGCCGTTCGCGGTAGACCCACACTAAAAGATGTCATTGAGCGAATGTTTTGGCCCGGGTCGGTCCGCGAACTGAGAGAAAGCTATATTGAGAACAAATGTGTACTAAATGACCAAATATATGAGAATCATGATATGAACTACACTGATATGAACTGCTTTGAAACCAAATACCAAACAAGAAAAGCCCAGAACTGTGAAAGCCTCCAAGAGAAGAAAGTTGGTGAGCACAAAGTCAGTACTGATACCATCGAGTCGCAGAAAGATAGTATGCTGAGCCGGATGCATTTAGTTAAAATTCTGAAAAAGAAGGTGAATTTTCTATCCATTTGTATTATTATGGCTGTTTGTTTTCTGCTATTACTGAATTTCTGTGTATTTCGAGCTGTAATGCTATTTCATATTCAACTATTTGTATCGTTTGGAATCATCCTCACTAATGTTGTCAGCATTTTGTACCATGCTTGGTGCAGCGTTTTATGTTTGGATGAACCTATTTTGAATGCATTCAATGACTGTGACCTATTTGAGAAAGGCGCACAGCTGTCTGTTGTTGTCGATGTTGATAATGAAGAATCAATAAATGACTTGCAACTTCGATCTCGTTATGCTAAGTTTGTTTATTGTAAATGTTTAAAAGGGCGTCGCCACGTTGTTCAAAAGGATGGAGAACCAAGCAGAATTTCAGTGAAACAGCTGACGCGAGCCTTACAGGAGAACATATTTGAGAATGCCGCACAGCCATCTGTTGTTGTCGATATTGATAATAAAGAATCAGTAAATGACTTGCAACTTCGATCTCGTTATGCTAAGTTTGTTTATTGTAAATGTGTAGGAGGGCGTCAACAAAGGGACCGAGAACCAAGCAGAATTCCAGTGAAACAGCTATCACGAGCCTTGCATAAGAGCAGATCTTTCAGGAAATTAGTTCGAAAATATATTAAAAAGAACGTGCCGAAATCTTCTGCCATGCATTTATTTACGAAATTGAGTGTACTTAATCGTAAGTTAGACTATTTGTATGTGAGACTAAGGTCTGCTACTAAGAAGAGGAGTACACAAAGGACGTGGTGGACAGCAAATCGAAGGAAAAAACCTAAAACTCGCCGTGGAAGAGTGAAACCTAGATGTAACTATACTTCAGTAAGATCTGTTTATAAGAACGTTAACCATAGGATGAATCATACAGAGTTAAAGCTGTCAAATGATATAGAGAAAAACCCTGGGCCCATTGATCATACCAAAACTATTCAAGCGCCTTATAGTCAAGGCAATGTGGAATTGTTCGGCGAGAATGCAGGCACTCAGTGTGTAGCAATGTCTCTTACTTCACTTATCTATAATTACAGGAATAATATTATCTCATCAGTGGACTTGATCAACATCATGAACATTGGTAATGAATTGTATTCTGGGTTATCTAGACTATCCAGACAAACTTTCCTGTTGTTAACTGAATTACCAGATGTGCTCAATGTGTTTAATACAGATTATCAGCTTCAATACAGTTCAAGCTATAGTGGTACTATAAATGGTAGATCCATTATACATGGTTTGAGTTTCTGTATGCCTTTGGTTGATGCTTTGCTAACATTAGTAAGGCAAAACTACCAATCCTTTCTTTTAACAATTGAATGTAGTACTGTTTCTATGTACTGTACTCCAGGTGGTAAATTTAAAATATTTGATTCACATGCTAGGGATGCATTTGGTATGCCCCATTCTCAAGGAACATGTGTATTATTAGAAGCACAAAGTATACAGGATGTCACATGTCATTTGCAAACCCTGTATGAAAATTCAAATGCATTGTTTGAGCTGATAGGTGTTCACATAACAAGACTAGAAAAGGACGACAATCACTTAGTTGATGAGAACAGTGAAATCTCTCAATCAGAACTTGCTGATGATGGTGGAGAAATGGCACATATTTCAACAAGAAGCAATGAGTCTTTTATACGACCCTGTTGTGCTTTATCATTTTATAGCATTTGTTTTTCAGTGGTTAAGGCATGCAGTTACTGGAATTCACAAACTCTAGAAGCAATTATTGACCATGGAAATGAGTTTTACGAGGAACAATTTTCATGTCCTGATGAAAATCTTTGTTTACGCAAATTTCCAAACAAACTTCAAATATATGATTCAACTATTGATGTTGTCTTTACAGTACAAAAAGAAGGCATATTTAGTTGTGCATCCAGCAGTAGCAAACACTTCAAGAACTTTATTTTGGATAACACAAGAGGCAATACTGGATTTATAATATGGTTTTCAAATTACTGTGCAAGTTGCATATTTCAGCACAATTCTAAGACTAAAAGCATCAAATACTACTTAATAATATTCTATAGTGATGGAACTTTAGATGAATTTCAAACTGTCAATGACAGCAACTTCCTTCTTCAAGCCCTTGCTAATACTGTTACAAAAATCAATACAACTAATAATTTAGAGGTAGCATACATTATCAGATTTCTAAAGTGTTACAGTAATTTGTCAAGCACTTTAAGACAAAAGGTATTAAGGAAACACAAATCCAATAGGCAGAAAAATTCACTTGCCGAAAAACGAAGAGAAAGTTATGCAAACATGGAACCTAGTGCCAAACGAAAATACTTGGTTAGCAAAGCAGATTGGTACAAGTCATTACATCCTACAGAGAAAGAAAAACTCTTGTCTGACAGAGCAGAGTGGTACAAATCACTAGATCCTGCAAAAAAAGAACAACTCTTGTCTGACAGAGCAGAGCGGTATAAATCTCTAGATCCTGCAGAAAAAGAAAAACTCGCGTCTGACAAGGCAGAGAGGTACAAATCACTAGATCCTGCGGAAAAAGAAAAGCTCTTGTCTGACAGAGCAGTATGGTACAAGTCACTAGATCCTGCAGAAAAAGATCTGATAAATAAACAAAAAAAGCGGAACTATGATGCAATGGAACCACTCATTAAGGCACAATACTTGAACAAAAAAAAACAAGAATATTGGAGCATGAATCCTACAAAAAAGCAAAAAATAAAGTGCATAAGTGATGCAGCAAAAATTTCTAAAAAAAAGGCAAACGATGTTCAGCATAAATTGGATCACTACATATCAGTATTTCAGAATAAGATCAGAGAGGGGCCATATTACATATGTTCAGTTTGTCATCGAATACTATATAGAAAAACAGTTATGTTACTTAAAGAAAATAAATACAGTGTACACCGTCTTTTCACTGAGATAAAGTCATTTGATGACAAACAATACATCTGTAGAACATGTCATGCAAAAGTTTCAAAAGGGCAAGTACCATGTCAAGCTGTAGGTAATAAACTGGAAGTTGATAGAATACCACCAGAACTCTCAGTACTAGAAAAACTTGAACAAATATTAATAGCACAGAGGATAGTCTTTGAAAAGATAGTGGTAATGCCTAAAGGCCAACAGAGGAAAATTAAAGGAGCAATATGCAATATACCAGTTGAATGTGATCAAACATGTACTACATTGCCACGTCCACCTGAAAGGTCAGGTATAATCATGTTGAAACTAAAGAGAAAAATGGAGTTTAGAGGACATGTTTATTTTCAAGCTGTGCGACCTCAACTAATATTAAATGCTCTGATGTGGCTCAAAATGAACAATCCGTTGTATGATAATATATGTATAGACATTGACAAAATAGATAGGCATCTTAAAACATTGCAACAAAATGATGTTAATTTAGACGATTCGACTTTGAATAATGACAACCACCCTACTGAATCTGGTATAAGTGATGACACTTCTTCAAACAATGAAAATGGTGAGAATGTCAGCACACCTGCAGATGAAGAAAATGACGATCCTTTAAATGAATATCGAGCACCAACAAGTGAAACTTGCTTGCAGTCTATAATACCAGATTATCCTGTAACTGTTGAGCAAAATGATAATGTATCATCTCAAGAAGACGAAGTCTATGCTATTGCACCTGGTGAAACTAAACATCCAGTTTCCTTCATGGCAGACAAGCAATGTGAAGAACTAGCATTTCCTATTTTGTTTCCAAAAGGAAAGTATGGGTACTCTGTCAACCGAGAAATAAAGTTGTCGCCAGTTAAGTACTTCAATGCAAGACTTTTACATCACAGTGGTAGATTTGCTACCAATCCTGAATATCTCTTCTTTGCTCAGTTCATCATAGAACAGAAGAAAGTATCAGATAGCATCAATATTGCTCTGAAAAAAATGCATGGCAAGCCTCTTACTGCTTCTCAAATAAGATCAAATAATATGCAGATTTTACAAAATCTTATTTGTCAAGATCAGGCTTATTTATTTTTGAGACGAATTCCAGGAACACCACCTTATTGGCAAAAATTTATGTATGAAGTAGTAGCTATGGTAAAACAGCTTGGAATACCAACATGGTTTATGACATTATCCTGTGCTGACCTTAGGTGGCCTGAACTTTTTCAGATTATTGCAAGAACACAAGGCAAAAATCTAACAAATGAACAAGTTGATGCTTTATCTTATGATGAAAGATGCTCAATGCTGAATGTAAATCCTGTTGTTGTTGCTAAGCACTTTCAATATAGAGTTGAAACATTCTTCACTGAAATTCTTCTAACTAATGCAAACCCAATTGGTAAAATAGTATACTATGCACTCCGCATTGAGTTTCAGATGAGAGGCTCTCCTCACTTACATGCCTTAATATGGACATCAGATAGCCCTGAACTAACACATGACACCAAGGAAGCTTATATCCATTTCATAGATGAACATGTGCAGGCATGCCTTCCTGATCAGAGTCAAGACCCTGAGTTACATGAGCTTGTAAAAACCTACCAAAAGCACAGTCATTCAAAGACATGTAGAAAATACAAAAACATTAAATGTAGGTTTAATTTTGGGCACTTTTTTACAAAGAAGACTATTGTGGCTGAACCTCTTTCTGATGATTTAAATCCAGAAAAAAAAACGAGTACCATAGACAGACAAAAAGAAATCCTTAGACTAGTTAAAGAAAAAATAGATGAAGTGTTAAATCCCAGTAACGCAAACTATAATCCTACATTAACAGAAGCTGATATTTTCAAATCTGTAAACATAACTGAAGAGCAATATTATTGGGCTTTATCCATTTCACCTGACTCAGACTATGAGCTGCACCTTAAAAGACCAACAAACAGCTGTTTTATTAATAATTATTTTATTGCTGGTATTAAGGGTTTTAGAGCGAATGTTGACTTGCAACCTGTATTTAGCCACTACAAGTGCATAACGTATGTGTGCTCATATTTTACCAAGGATGAGACTGAATGCTCACAGGCAATTATGAATGCTGCAAAGGAAGCTAAGAAAGAAAACTTGAGTGTCAGGGATAGCTTAAAAAGAATTGGTGCTGCTTTCCTCTCTACCAGAGAAGTCAGTTCACAAGAATGTGTTTACAGATGCATGCCTGAACTATGGTTACGAAAAATATTCCCTGCAACAGTTTTTGTAAGCACTGACCTACCAGAAAAAAGGGTACGCATTGCTAAATCACCAGAAGAACTTGATGAACTGGATAATGAAAGTACTGATATCTTTAAATCAAATATTATTGATCGATACACTTTAAGACCACAGTGTATTCCTTCTGTAGATAGGCTATGTCTGGCAGAGTTTGCTGCATACTATTATAAAGAATACAAAAAGGACTGCCAAGAAACAGCTGATGCACAACCTGAGGTTTTAACTGATGATGTCATTGAATTACATCACAATTGTGATCCTGATACGTCACCTCCAGACAAAATAAGATTAATGAACACCCATGAAGTTATGAAGTGTAGAAAAGTAAAAGCTGTTATACGATATCACAAGCCAAACAAAGCAAAAGAACCTGAACTGTATTTTCATCATCTCCTGATGCTTTACTACCCATGGAGAGATGAAACAAGTCTTTTAGGAAGTGATCAAACATATGCTTCTAAATTCTATGAGCATGAAGTACAAGCTGTAGTGGAACGAAACAGAGAGAATTTTGAGCCTGATGCTGATGCTGTTACAGAAGCACTTGATTTTCTTCGAAATAACCAGGGCAATATCCACTCCAGCTATGATTCTACAAATGACCAGGAAAATGCAGATTTACAATCTGAAGAGCAAGATGATTCAGCACCAAACCAATCATTTAATGAACAATTACCTACACATCTTGTTTCATCATCAGAAACTGAGAATCATTCAAACCTTGGAATGATAACATACAACCAGCCAACAGAAATTACTGATGATAAGCTACGGGAGTGTGTTAGATCATTGAACAAAAACCAGCGCTATGCTTATGATATAATTCTCACCTGGTGTAGAAGTAAAATGAAAAACATGAATAGTCGAAAACCTGAAGAAGTAAAACCAATACATTTATTTATAACTGGTGGAGCAGGTGCTGGTAAAAGTCACTTGATCCAAACAATCTACCACACTGTCACAAAGACCTTTAGACATCCTCCGATGAATCCTGAATTACCTACAGTTCTTTTAATGGCACCTACTGGAGTTGCTGCTATTAACATAGATGGGACAACAATAAACACTGCCTTGGCAATTCCTAAAGAAACAGGTGATAATTTACCTGCAATGTCTGACCGAAAGAAAACACAGATGAGAATGTTACTAGCTGACCTCAAGTTGATCATAATAGATGAAATCTCTATGGTTGCTAACAATACTTTGCTTCATATCCACCAAAGACTAAAAGAAATTGTTGGCACATCAAAAATTCACCTGTTTGCAGGCATTAGCGTTCTTGCTATTGGTGACATGTATCAATTACCACCAATACGCAGGAAACCTGTTTTTGCAAATTACAAAAATGATGTGTTTAACTTGTGCCACCCATGGCACCTATTCACAATGATAGAGCTTGTTGATATCATGAGGCAGAAGGATGACCAACCATTTTCTGAACTTCTGAATAGGTTCCGTACAGCAACTCAAACTGAAGAAGATATCAAGTGCATCCAATCTAGATCTATAGATCCATCAGATGTTAATTACCCATCAGATGCTCTTCACATCTGGGCTGAAAATAATCCAGTCAATCGACACAATGAAATGAAATTGCACCAAATACCTGCACAGTTGTTGAACCTTAAAGCCACAGATCAGTACCCTCCTAATGTATCACAGCAAGATATTAACAGAATTTTAGCTAGACCCAGGTCTGAAACTGGTGGACTTGATGCTAATATCTGTATAAAGGAATCTGCTAGAGTTATGTTAACCAACAACATTGATATTGCAGATAGACTTGTAAATGGTCAACTAGGAACTGTTGTTAAAATTGAAGTAAATCAAAATAACAAAAAACCCACCATTATCTATGTAAAATTTGATGATGCCAAAGCTGGCAACAATTTAATTCAAAAGAGTACTAGCAGTTTTGTGCGACAAAACAGAGTTGTACCCGTAGAACCTGTCCTAGCAAAAATGAAAATACATCCAAATAAACCTTCTTCTCCAGAAATACAGAGAATGCAATTCCCTTTAACATTGGCTTACGCTGTTAGCATTCACAAAGTACAGGGATTGTCACTTAACAGTCTCGTCATTAGTTTTGAGTTGGTCAAACAGAGATCATTCAATTATGGTCAGGTATATGTTGCACTGAGCCGAGCGACCTCTTTAAATGGTATTCACATTCTAGGAAAAATTAACAGCAAACATGTGAAAGCAGATCCTCGGGTACATAAAGAATATGAAAGATTGCGAGAAATCTCAAAAACCATGGGAACTAGTGAAAAATATAAGGACAATTCAATGCTCACTATATGTCTATTAAACATACGATCACTCAAAAAACATAGTGTAGATATCAAGTATGATGCAAACATAAAGAACAGTGATCTAATTGCACTGACAGAAACACAACTTGTACCTCATAGCAATGATACTGACATAAAATCTCATCTACTACCATTTACTCTCTACAGGCAAGATCATCCTACTGATAGATTTTTAAGTTTGGCACTGTGTACCAGAAGATCAATAGAAACTAAGGAACATGAATACTTTCCACAAGTAAATGCAATGAAATTTGTAATAATTTTGAATACATCTACAACTATGTGTCCCAATTTTACAGTTCTTTTTCTTTACCGAAAGAGCAACTCAAATATAATACAGTATGTAAGTCATCTACAAAATATCCTTGGCACTTATCCAATTGGCATCATTCTTGGTGATTTCAATATCAACTACTTAAATGATGATAGCATAAGACCGCTAAAATCTTTAATGACCTCTCTAGGTTATTCACAGTTTGTACAAAGTCCAACTTTTGTCTCATCAGGAAACATACTTGACCAAATTTACCTAAAAACAACAAAATTTGACATCATAGAGAATACTGTAATTAGTGTCTACTACTCTGACCATGATGCTGTTAAAATATCCATAAAGTATAACAAAGATATTTTAATATTTATATTTATTTAAACTGTCATGCAAAGCATATAATATTTATTTATAGCAATAACTGTAAATATAAAATTCTCATAAATGTACAAATGTGTCTTTGCAGGAACCATGATGCTGTTAAAATATCCATATGCTAGCTATAACTAACATGATATTATGAAACTTTCATGCAAGGACCTTTTACAATGAAAATGAAAGAACTCTTCTAGAGATTTTGAAAAAAGGTGTCGCAAAGACCTGGCAAAGAGATCACAAGTCCAGCTAGAACAAAACTGGAAATTCATAAAATCCCAATCTACCAGAGTGTCCTCAAAAGCAGACAAATTGGTGCACCACCTTGACAAGTTTCATCAGTTTCGTCTTAAATATTATAAACATTTATCTTTAATATTATTATTGTTTTTAGATGGCATCATTTGACTTAAGCAAAGCAGATTAAATCTAAGGCTCTGCAACCAGTGGAGAGAAATTAAACCATGTTACACAATAATATAATTGTTTTGGAATAAGCAGAGATTTTGATAATCATCTGTCAATCAATTTTGAAATTACCAAGAAAATTTTTTTTCTAGAAGTTGGTAAGTTCTATCAATTTCTTTGTCAAAAAGGATCATGTTCATAATGCCACAAGAACTTCCAAACTTGCCCAAGAACCTGAGGAGACAATCTGTTTTTCTAAGCTAGAAGTTCCCATAACCAGAATGGGAGACTTCAGAGGTCTAATGACAAGCATTTTACAAGGCACCACCATATGGTGCCTCATCCCCTGCCTGTGCCCTGCACCACGAGTAGGTAAGTTTACATATTACTTTGTATCTTTCATCTTACTCAGATATTCCCAGGCAGGACTCTTATTTTAGGTGGAAGAGCGACGGATATAACAGGAAAAAAGTTGAAAACTTTATTGTGTATGGTCTAAAGTTTAAACAAAAAATCCTTCTTTTTTACCTTCAGTTCCCCTTTAACAAAATAATAATAATAATAATAATAATTATTATTATTATTATTATTATTATAAAAACAATAAAAGAAATATTTCTAAAGCCCACCTTATTTACAATAACGAATACTTATTCATAAAAATAAAATCTGGAGCTTTGTTATTAAATATCTTTTTCTCTTTTAGAGTGTTAGGATGAAAATTCTATCAACAACATGTAGTTATCAGAGGATCATAGGTAAGACTCTTACTAAAGGAATTCTGATTTCTTTTTTCTTGGTTTGCACGTAACATGCTGAAAAATACATCTTTCAAAAGTCCCCCAGTAGTTGATATGAAAATATCTTTTCGCTCTTTTCATGGTCCCATTGCTTGCATATTTTGTGTGTTATGTAAATTCCTTTCGAACCAAAAACACTTGGGACGAACCCACATTCATCTTCCGTAAAAGTTAAAAGTCCTAAAAGGTTTCTCATTTCCTTTTTTCTGCAGAAATACAATGTACATCCAACAAGAGAACAATTCTTAGGCTGTTAAGTAAAAACTCAAGTGAAGTTATGATCCTCGCCGTTATGAAAACAATTCTAGAAATTGCGTAGAAAAGCCTGAAAAATTCAGGACTTCAACAGGGTCTCAACCCATGACCTTGCGATACCAGTGTGACGCTCTAACCAACTGAGCCATGAAGCCAATGTCTTTTGAAGCTGGTCATTTGTGGATTCAAGTGTTCCCACGATGAATGAAGCAATGAACGAAATGATACATGAGCATTACTGATCATGTAAATGCTCGGGCATCTATGGTCAGAAACACAGATGGGCTCCTGCTATGATCTAGGATTCCAAAAGATTTATATCAAGAGACTGCAAAAGTATCTTACAAGCACCTTAAATCAGAAGCAGTGAACCATTACACTGACAGTACTTTGATAAATCTGACAGTAGAATGGAAGACCCAAGCAACTGCACAGAACGTTGATCTTCGATCAGGCCAAGAGGAAGCCTGCGAGCAGCAAACAAAATTGTGCCCGCCAAAACCACAGAGATTACCATATGACAGAATAAAGTCCAAACTCCAAATGCGTTAAAAGGATTTATTTTATATTACCGTCACCCACATAAGACTTAACTCCTCAACAACATTCAAGCTTGAACGGTTTACAATACACTTCTGAGACGATTCCACACAATCCTGCTTCAGACTCTGTCCCAATTATTAACTTTACCGCGGTCCTATTACAGTTGTTAGATATCACAAACTTGTCACGTAACAATTCCTTTCACGGTTTCTAAATGAAAGGAAAAGTGTGGCTAGTATAATGCTTCGAATAACACACAAATGGTTCTCTGAAAACTGACTTACAGAACACGCTTGAGCCTCTTCAGACACGGTAAAACTGTGAAGTCCGCCAAATAACAAAACAACATGGCAGGCAAACTCTCACATGGTCCTCGAACCGCGCGAAATTGGATACTAAGGACACAAGCTAAACCGCTGATCAAACTTGAATTCACAAAAATAATTTATGATAATGGCCTCTTCTCCGCCGAAATCAACTCACTTCCAGCCCAACCAAGCTTTAAACTAAGAAAAAATGTAATTAATTCAAGCTTACCTCTATAGAAGAAATAACTACATATGTTGTACAACATCTAAAATCTAATGCCTCCTCGTGTATCCTAAATTAAACTCTCAACAATGAAGAAAACCTAAATTCATGGTTTTTTACTTGCTCCCCGCAACTAAGTACCACTTCACTACACAGCGGGCTTAGAGAATCAAGCGGCCCTGAGAATGAATGAGAAATATGCTGCATCCGCATTCAATCCCCTGGCCTTCTTCTTCCATTGTAGGAGTTACCAGGAGTACCTATTGCATTCTTTCACTTTTTTTCTTCGGATTGCCACACCCACCATTACTCTGAGAAAAATCCACTTACCACCCAACTGAGTGTCCCAGTGTTTCGCTCCTGGTATCACACTTACAAACGGGCAACCCAGTCTACGCTCACGGAGCGTCTAGTTTTTTTTCCTGTGCAGCAAAAACGTGGCCGTGTTTGATTGGGCAATGCACAATAGAAAGCACGTGGCGGTGTTTTGATTGGGTAATGCACAATAGAAGCTACGTGGCGCTGTTTACTT
>OX421449.1:41244670-41252170 GCA_949126865.1 Montipora capitata | reverse complement strand
TTATGCATTCAAAAACTCTAGAACTTGTTCTTTTTTCTATGTAAAATCGACTAACCTTTCATTCATTTCACTTTTTATTAACATTTCCTGGCTTACGTCAGGTTTTAAATGCTATTATTTACAGAGATATTGTAAACATTTTGCTAAGATTTTGTGCACTAAAACACCAACATTTTAAAAACATTTCACATACTTTACCCCTCCATTTTTACAGACATTTTATTGACATTTCCTGCCTTCTGTCAGGTTTTAAATACTTAATTTACAGAGATATTGTGAACATTTTGCTGAGATTTTATGCACTTAAACACCAACATTTTAAACATTTCACATACTTTTCCCCTACAGTTTTTTGAGGGTTTTTGTAGACATTTTATAGACATTTCATGCATTCTTCTCACTCACCTTTTACAGAGATAACGCTGACATTTTATATGGATGGATTTACAGAGATTTTTTCTCGTGTAAATTTTACAGAGAAAGTAAAGAGATTTTACAGACATTTTGTACTTATCGCATAAAATCTCGGTAAATTTTTCCTTCAATTTACATAGATTTTATTGAGATTTTGTACACATTTTATGTCATCGCAAGGACGAAAATGTGGTAAATTTTACAGACTTTTTATGGAGTTACAAAATCTCTGTAAGTGTGCAAATTTACAGAGATTGTAATTTACAAAGAAAATGTGGACATTTAACAGAGATTTTACCAACTTTTTTGAAGTCTGTAAATGGTTCAATGGAGAACTGTCAGACAGATCTCACCTATCATTCGGTGTACCTCAAGAGTCATGTCTAAGAGCGCTGCTCTTTTCTGTCTATGCTAGTAAGCTGTTTGAAGTTATTAAAACCTATCTACCAAAAATCCATGCATGTGTAGACCACACTCAGCCTTACCTGTCGTTCAAGCAAGACAGTTCTGAAATTGAGACGGAGGCAAAATGTGATATGGAGCGGTGTATCAGGGCTGTGAGGGCGTGGATGGTCGAAGATAAGTTGAAGCTGAATGAAGAGAAGACTGAGTTCTTGATCATTGGAACTCGCCAGCAACTTATTAAAGTCCGAACTGATAGTCTTTTAGTTGGTGACGTGCCTGTACTATCAGATACTTAACCTAGGAATTTAGGTGTTTGGTTCGACTCTAACCTCCATTTTCACAGCCACATAAACAAGACGTGCCAGGTAGCTTTCTCTTCATTAAACAACATTAGGCGTATCAGAAAATACCTCCCTTTTGAAGCTGCAAAGACTTTAGTACAAGCTTTGGTCATAAGTCGCATTGACTATTGCAACTCAATATTATATGGTCTGCCAAGTATACATATTCATAAGTTGCAATGTGCACAAAATGCAGCTACTAGGTTACTCATGAACAACACGCCGTGCTATGCGCACATCACCCCTGCAATGATAGAGCTTTATTGGTTGCCTGTTAAATTTACAATTATTTTTTAGTTCAATTTAACAACTTTTAAAGCTCTTCATGGCCTTGCACCAGCCTATCTTTTAATTTCTAAAACTCTAATTATAATTTAAGATCAAATAGAAATAATACTCTTGCCCGGCCCGCAGTAAAATCGACCAAGACCAGTGGAGATAGAGCCTTTTCAATTGCTGCTCTAGTTTTATGGAACGCCTTGCCTCCAGGCCTTAGGGCTATTAATAACATTATTACACGGTGATAAAAAAAATTACTTCCTTTTTTTCTCTAGATTTTGAAAGTGTTTTTGCTTAACACCTTACAGGCAAAATTTTGAGCCTTGATTTTTATCCAAAGGCCGTTTATTTTGAGTTTAAGTTTTGGATTTCGCGATCGGCCATTACTCAATTTCAAAACTGACCGATTGGAACTCAGAGGGTTGGATCTAGGGAAAAGTGGCGTCAAAGGCTCACTAGCATATATGCAAAGTGCGAATTTAAAAGTCTGAAAGCCCAAACCTCCCGTGCTGCGTATCAATTCTGCGGCGTACACACGCATTGCATTCTTAAACTAGTGAGCCTTTGACGTCGACGTCATTTTCTCTTCGATCCAGCTCTCTCAAGAACATAAAGTTAGTAATGACGGACCCTTAAATAGGAAAATTTCATTTAAAATGAACAGGTGTCTTTTTGAAATCAAGCCTTAAAACTTAGGTCACTTAGTGTTTAGTTAACATAGTTTTGAAATCCAAAGAAAAATAAGGATTTATTTTTTGGTCACAGGGGCACTTTAAGAGAGAACTCAAAACGTATAATTTTAGGCAAGCTTATTTTAATGTTTAGATTTTATATTTTTGTTTGAAGTTTTGTTAATAATTTAGTCAATATCATTCTTTACGTTAAACATTCAACTATTCTTCATTAAAAGAACACAAGGCTGGAAACTCCACAGGCGCCCGAAGCTCAGTGCGAGCATGGCCGACAAAAATATAAGGATTTGCATGGGATTCTCGATAAAAAACTTAAGAAGATAATTATTTGAAAATATCTCAATTAAAGAGTCTAAAGTTGTTGCCATTGTGGCTAGCTTCCTTCCTGTGTGGTTATTTTCCAGGTCTGACACGATTTGAGCCATTTTTCAATTTCTGGGTTGTCAACGGTTATAATAAAATCCCAAGGCCGGAGACTAAATTCCCTGGAGCCACCAATTTGAGTCAAATATTCCTGGATAAAATGTTCTCACGGTCCCAATTCCACATCAGAATCAATTGACAAAGATTGAACTTTCATCTCAACCCATCATCAACGTAATAGCAGTCCTGCGAGCAACGTCAGGCGGTGAATATTGCAATAAAACAGCTTTCGAATGCGTTGCTTTATCACCAAAGTGGCCACGGCTTCGACCGTTAATAACAAACTGAGCCGTACCAGGGTGGCCGACCATAGTTTGTCAACCGCAAATTTCTTTATTCCCCTGGGCCTCCCGACATGACTGCATTGTCTCAGTCGTGTCGTCCAATCGCAGTGACGCCTCCTTCGTGTTGACAAACTTCAAAAACACATTCGCGAAGCCGGAAAGCGTTGAAAGATGGGAGAATGAAAGCCGTAGTGAACAAACTTTTGCGCATTCATGCCGTTTCTATTAGTTAATAGGACTTTGTACTTTATAGGCTGTTCTCCATCGTGACTGTATTTATCAAGCCTTCAAGGAATTAACATTAATTATGCAAATAAATTTTTCCCCGTAGCTTGTCAACCGCAAATTTTTTTATTCCCCCGGGTCTCCCGACACGACTGTTTTCTCTCAGATGCTAATAATTTAATTCCACTGGGTTCAGTGATAGGGTTTAAAAGTACTCACGAGTGACCACGAGTGACCATGAGTAACCACGAGTGACCACGAGTGACCACGAGTGACTACAGGTGACCACGGGTGACCACGAGAGAGAATGAATCAAAATATCTCCGTTTTGTTACTATGACGTCACATTCACATCATTTCATCAAATACCGTATCTATTAGAAGGGAGACTACTGACTGAAGATTTTCCGCGGCATACGTCCGATGATGGAAAAAAAATAAATAAATAAATTAATTAATTAAATTAAAAGAAAAAAACTATAACTACAGCAAAACGTATGTTTTATTTTGTCACCATGTTATTTAACTTATTCAAAACACACCAAGCGTTAGCTTTGAATATTTCCTTTAAGACACCAGGCGACCAACGTTCCGCCACTGTTATCATCTACTCTTCCTCTACTAGACAAATTCAACTTCAGAGCGTGAAGTAATGAATTTTTTTACTGGTGGAAAACAATAACTGAAATTTACTTATTATCAAATGGAATAAGAAAGCCCTATAAACCGACAAAATAAGGCAACTTTAGTTGAACTGAGGAACAATCATTCCTCCCCTTAATGAAGAGTGACTCTTAACTCGACGTAAGGTAATTTTTCAGGGAATTAACTTGTTTTGCAGCGTCGTTGCACATAAGTTTCAGCTAAAAGTTTCAATGTGTTACAGCGGCTTTTTCCCGTGGCTCGTTTCCGCTTATAGATCCCGCCTATAGCCCCAAAGTTATAAGCCCACTTAAAACTTTTTACGAATTGTGTAAGCCAGAGTTTTAAAACCGGAATTTTACAAATTTCTTATCATTTCTGGCGAGCGGGCCTTAAAAGGTCTGGACTAATCTGTTTTCACTTTTGCATGCCGGAAGCGTGATGATCAGTCAGCAAACTCTGCCACAATAATAACTGCCAAACTGCTATTTTATTTTCGTGTGGGTCAGAGACCGAGAAGAGAATGAGCGCCAAAGGTCGAGGCAGAAACTTTTCTACAAACTAGTTATACTAGTTAGCAAATCTTGGAGGTGACGTACTCTTAACTGTTTCTCTTCCCGAAAAACACGTGTTGGTGTCTTCCAGCTCTGGGAGTGAAAGTGAACTTGGACTTAACGAGAGAAAATGCACCCACTCTAACTCTGACTCCGAGGATAATGAGGCTCTGGGTCGATTAAGAGCGATTTACGTGGTTTTTGGTTCCTCTTCTTTTCCGTCTATATATTCTTTACCAAAGGTTGGGCACTGAGACCAAGCCGCCGAACGGATTCACCGAAGAGAAAGGGCCATAAAGTCGCTCCCAAGTCTTCGATCGCCTCGAAATTCCACGTAGATCACGGACGATACCTCCGCTGCCCATTCGTCGCTTTTATTTGAGCCGCTTGTACACTGAAAAGAAATTAAGGGCAGCCAAACTCTGCAAACATTTGCTTGGAAAGCCATCGAATTCGGCTCTTATTCGTTGGAACTAAGCCTAAGACAGTTGGAAGAACGCTTAGCGACCCGCGATTGGTCAATGAGCACAGTGGTGAGCAATCGTGAGTCATGGATGTTCGCAACTTTGTTTGTGCTTTAAAGGCTTCTTTTTAGCTCAGTCGGTGGAGCGGCGGAGATCTCACCCGAAGGTCGTGGGTTCAATTCCCACCCTGGTCAGAGTTTTTCTCTGTCCTTGTGTGGGCCCATTTCCATCAGTAGGGCTAACGCTCACATGGTTCATATGGGATACAGATCTAGCACTTCACATTACACTCTATTCAGTTAATTCCACTTCAAACTGAGCTTAGTTGTAGAAAGAACTTACCCTTGCCATCTACAACAAGTACTTTTGAAGGGATTATCGCCCTCCCCACCCCCACCCGCAAACAAGAAAAAAGCAAAGCAAAAAATGAAATGACGGTCATATTGGCATCCCAAACAAATGCTTTATTGTTGTAGCATACTTCATTTTGTCTACTTGACTTTTCCAGACTTTGTTTGTGGCTTAATTTAATACTGTTTTTTTTTATGTTTGCACCAGGACGAAAAGAAATCACTGTTTTCATGGACGGAGTAGCGATTGAGAAATACATGCAAACCTTTTGAAACCAGGGCTTTGTCGTCTCTTTTGGATAGTATCCACACCGAAGCTATCGAAAAGAAAAGACCCTTGAAAGAAAACCCTTTTAAAATCGGTGCCCATACCTACAAACTGTGGATATATACACAGTTATTACATCTAATCACCGACTTTAACACTATTTACTTTCCTTTCCATGGTGCTTAATGCCTCGTGTTTTAATATCTCTTTTCCGAGTGTTTTCGTTTTCGAAGCTTTTTTGTAACATTTTTCAAAAAATAAACATTAATCTACAGACCTCTACCTTCACAAACTTAATTTGTATCTGCGTTTGGATGACACTTTTTTTTTGCATTTTGTAAAACTGACCATATTTCTGATTTCTAATAAACTTATATGATAAGCAAATGGAGAGTGAGTTGTCTTATCCAACGTTAGATGGTTTCCTTACTTACTTGACCCATAAAGGCGCTGTTACACTCAGCAATTTTTCGAGCAACTTGTCGCTCAATTTTGTTTCGACAAGAGTTCTCACACTGCAAAGCTATTCGCTTGACGGTTGTTACAATGGGCAACGTTTCCTGCAATTTGTGTGGCTTTCGATGATCTCATGAGGTGAAAGGAACATTTCACTGGCTGATGACGCAATCCGTTGCGAAACAAGTTGCAGGGCAAATTTCACAGCACGCATTGCTTGAAACCTTCGTTGCTAATTTGCGTAAACCAATGCGCAAAGTAGCAATGGATTTTACTTTCCGCGAAGGGTTTTGCAATTTGTCTCACCTTGTTTTTGGCAGTGGTAAAGTGTGCAACTTGCAACTTGTCTCGTTATGGCATGAAAAATCGCAAAATGCAACAGAGCCTTACATTAAATTAGGGTTTCAGTTTAAAACGTAAGCTAAACATTTTGTTGCGTCACATGCCCGGATATCAAAATACCATCAGTTTTACCCTTGCGACGGAAATTCTCTTAATTAAAGGCCATAGTATAGGCTGCCTGTAGCCTTTTGTTCCCTTGAGGCTCAAACCAACACTTTCAACCAACTGACTATTTGGAAGGATTGAATCTACCCCAACTGTTTCACATAACATCAAATGTTATGGTAGGTGCGCTCATTAATAGGACATAAAAGTTTATCATAGCAACGAAAAAGCCTTCTTCAAAAAACGCCCTATATTTTGACTTCAAAAGCTTACACATCTCAGAAACGAACTCGGTGATCCCCATTTTCTATTGCTCAAAAGTGGCTAAGATAAATTCTTTGCACAGGTATAGAAAATTCTCTGCGGCGGATTCAGAGCCACCTTAAAATTTTCCACTTGTGAAGGTGGCTATGAATCTGCTCCAGAGAATTTTTCTAACTTTGCAGCGGATTTGTTAGTTCCCTAACTATTATTCCAAAAATCGAACTACTTTCAAATGCAAACATATTCTTTTGCTTTGCTTAAAAGCACTACCGATAACTCGAGGGAGTAAGCCCTATGAAGAACTTAAAAATTTATTAAGAAAAGAAAAACGTCTTTTTTATTGCTGATGATTTCATTCATTTCTTATGCAGAAGAACAGGAAAAAATTTCACCCGTAGTTTCCCTTCTATTTTGTGATCTTTGAATGTTGCAAATGTCACGTCTCTTTTCCTTATCACGGTAAAAGTCTTATGTTAATGGTGATCAGCAAAAGTGTTTTTTTTTTTCTTTTCTTTTAAAACTGGCTTACACTCATATAACAAAACAGTTTCAAAGAACTAAATAAAACATCACTTTTAGCAACTCAAATATAGCACTGTGATTTTGATCGTCATTTAAGTAACAATGGCTGTTGAAGTTATATGAGAAACGAAATATCAAAATAACGAGTAAAACCAGCATTTTACTATAGATCTAAGCTTTCTGTCATAATTTCACTTACAATAATCTCAGTCTGTTGGTTTAGTTAACGCAGTAAACTTCTTTAAAACCTTTGGAGCTTGTTCTACTGGCATAACTATGATTGTTAACCCGTTCTACTTTTTTTACAAGTTCGGCAATCACTAAAGTGTCAGGCTCTGCTAGGTAATCTTCTAGCAACTTCGACATCGATTCTGGAAAAACAAAAACAAAAACAAAATACCAGCTCTAAATATAGCTGGTTCTTTTGAGCATACACAATGCGCCGATGCGAATGGCTACGTGGAGGGCGA
>OX421449.1:41212170-41237170 GCA_949126865.1 Montipora capitata | reverse complement strand
TGGCGAGCGACTGGCTTAGATGCATCCTTGTCATTCTTCTCAACATCGCGAAGGTGTTCGCGGAATCGGTCACCTAGTCGTCTACCTGTCTCACCAATGTATAATTTATTGCATAACGTACAGGTTATGCAATAAATGACATTTGCGGAGGTACATGTGAAACGATCGGTGATCTTAACAGATCGCATAGGTCCTGATATCTTGCTAGTGTTAACAATGAAAAATGCAAACAAACTTTCAAATGCGCGCGCTCACGATGCAAAACTTGTCTTTTCATTGTTAACACTAGCAAGATATCGGGACCTAAGCGATCTGTTGAGATCACCGATCGTTTCACATGTACCTCCGCAAATGTCATTTATTGCATAACCTGTACGTCATGCAATAAATTATACATTGGTGAGACAGGTAGACGACTAGGTGACCGATTCCGCGAACACCTTCGCGATGTTGAGAAGAATGACAAGGATGCATCTAAGCCAGTCGCTCGCCATTTTAATCTGCCTAACCACTCCAAAAAACACATGGCTATCTGCGGCCTTTCCCTACATCTAGGTACGACGGAAAGCCGCAAGAATCTGGAACAAAAATTCATCTTTCAAATCGGCACCCTTAATCCTCACGGTATTAACGAACGCTTTTCATTTAACTAATATATTCCTATTTTTCACGTTGCCATGTTACCACCAATAGCGTAGCTCCTACTCTACTATAAAAACTACACGTAACCCATAATCCCTCGATTCGCTCAGACGAAGGGCTAACGCTCGAAACGTCAGCTTTTAGAATCTCTGTACGGTGGCCAATTTACATTATCAACTCCGTTGATAAAACCAAATTTTTGTATACTACTTCCCCACCGACGCAGCACCACAGTTTCTTTAGAAACTACCCCTTCATTCAAATCTCTACAACTTTGCAAAATCCCAAGTTGAAGATACGGCTTTCCCAATATAACTGAGAAGAAAACGGACGAAAATAGAGAGACTACATGGCAAGTAAAAGACACCAATCTCGGTTAGGGAAGTGCGCTTCTGTCCAAGATCACGACAAGTATTTCCTGGTTGTTCGCAACACTAGCAGCGTTTACATTGATAATGTTCTTTTACCTTTTACTAATCAACGTCAGCTACGATTGCGACCCAGATGAGAAAAGTAAAGATTGTTTTGAGTTCAAACGTTGGGATATAGCGCGTATATTTTCCAATGTTCCAATCGATTGCTCAAGCGCCGCAATCCTGAATGGATCGGTGTAAGTCGTGTGTTACGAGATTGTCTTCGATTTCAGCAAAGCGGTGGGTGCAAGCTACGGTGTTTTTTAAAATATCAATTGGTGGGTTTCAGCTCTTGGCGACTGATGAAAAAGGATACTAAATTGATTACCAAGCTAAAACTTGTCACGGTGGTTGCCTACATTGGCTTCTCCGTGGCGATTGCGTTTGTTCAATCTACTCAGTTGCTTGTCTATGTCGTGTCCAAAATGTTAGTTACCACATTACAAGCGTCCACAGTTATTGTCGCTGCAGGGATATTTTTATTCCGTTTTCCTAGGAAAGATCTGTCGGAAGAAATAAAGGAACGAGATCTTGAAGACGTGGAAAATCTGATGCGAGATCCGGAAAACAGGAACATTGCTGATTGAGACCAAATCGACACAAAATCGTCACAAAATCGAACAACATGATTGGCCGTTGGTTTTTTTCATTGAAATCTCTTTCCCCAGGACAGAATTCGACATTACCACTCTCGAGTTTAAAACTCGTGATTAACCAACTATTTCCGCTAAACATCCTAAAATGACGTGACATAGCCCGTTTATAATCTTCTATTTTGGAGGCTGTGGTAATAGCTAGACTGACATAATCCGCCCCAGCATCGAAGGAAAGATGGTAAAACACAACTTTGTTCATTTAATAAATTTCAAACCTTATTACTTTTACGTAAACTTGACCATGTACAATAAACAAATTTCGATTATGATCATTAATTTACTTGTCTGATGTCTCCTTTGAGACGCGGATTTCCACTTAGGAGACTTGATGATAATCAAGATGCACAAGAAACCAGACCTCGATTATTGAAAAGGTGGATAACGCTTTCCACCAATTGAGTTGTCCAGTGGATAGTGATTTATCATTGGATAAGTTGTTGTAGTTGTTCTCGCGAATTGTGGATAATTCTGTTTTCTGGTTTCTGGTTTCCGGATTCCGGATTCCGGCTTTTAGTCCTGCCCAGGAACAGGCACCCAAGTGTAAATTGTTAGTATATGTTAATGGCCTCCTCGTTGAATAGGGTAGAAAAGACAACTTTGCTATGAAATATACATGTACAGTTATATCACAAAGGAACTTGTAAACCGTGAAATACGGCTGTATTATTCAGTGTAAATTGTAGTCTGAGAGTGCGGCATGTATACTCTGCAGATTGCCCGAACATGCTTGTTTCACAATTTGGTCTAACTACATGGAATTAGGTCTGACTTCGAATTCTTTATTGGAGGGTTAAAGTCAGAGTTTTTAAACGGTTAGCTTACCTGTTGAGTCATTTTTCGTTGACTGTAATGATCTTGGCAGTCAGAATTTTGAACTGAGAATGTCGTAGCAAATACCCCTTAATTTGCAAGGTTCTGAAGAACTGAAGAACTGAAGAGTGTGTTTCGTCATCGTCATACTTGTGACAAGGAAGTTTGAAAGGTGAAAAACTTTTCTGTTTCCATCTTGATACCACGATTTCAATGATAGCCTTTTTTCAAGATAACGGTACAAAAAAAAATGTAAACTCGAAAACTGAACACGTTTTACGTGTAACCTCTGATAACCTTGAATAGCTAACAGGGATTCCCAGCGTAACTGAACTCTTACGCCCAATTTAAACGTCGCATTTTACATGTGCCGAATCTAATGCAAACTAGACCCTCCGTGAGGGTACACTGGGTTGCCTGTGGTATGTGCAGCGTTCCTGGCAATCTTTTTCAAGTTGGGGGGTCATTAAGAGCATTTAAGGGGTCACCCAGAAGTCATACCAGCAGAGGCCCTTTGGCTCACAGGTCCTCACACGTTCGTACGACGAAACAGATCCTTTTCTGAGGTTAAAAACCTGGCCACCGGCCTATTAATTAGTCATTTGTCAGAAAGAAGAAATTCCTGTCCTCTTTAGAAAGAATAGACACGCATTGCTTACGTGTGGTAGTGAAGTAACACAGCGATTTATTCCATAATGCTCCATAATCCTCTTTACAAAAAATAGACACGCATTGCTTACGTGTGGTAGTGAAGTAACAAAGCGATTTATTCCACAATGCCAACTGAGCTGTGCGTTGTCTTCCAGGAGATTCAAGTCGTCCTTGCGTAATATGTAGCTCTAACAGTGCATGATATTGTTTTGGTATTGTCTATCATTGTGGTGCCATGGTAGAAGTCTTAGGTAAATAGCCTGAGAAGACATGTGGTTACTAGCAAAGTACTGAACCCAGAAAGATTGAAGAAAATAAATGGGAAGTGAGAAACATTGGCTTCTGGGCTGACATGTTGATAATTTTCAAGTTCCCTCACAACTTCTTTTCACCACAAGTTTAAGCGTGCCCTCTGAACATCTGACAGCTTTGTAATACTAAAGTTTACTAAAGTTAACCCTGTCCGGTGGCGTTAGTATCTGGATGGATGACCTAATATATACCCCTTCGTAAAACAGAAGCATTGGACCGAAAATGCTATTAACGCTACAAATGCGAACTCAGCAAGATACAGATTTTGTTAGCTTGCTTTATGCAAAAACAGATATTGATGCAAAAGTAAATAAATATTGATACACAGTTTTTAGAAGGACGGTCGCTCGAGAATAACATATTTACGACATGAAAACAACATTAATTTTGAACCGTGAATATAGAATATAAAAAGTTACGATCAGCGACAAATATTTTGGGAGATTTTTGCTACGTTCAATTTTGTTATTGTACTTTTGCCTGCACAAATAAATCGCAAAATCGAAAGTGACATCACCGGAATTCAGCGGGCGCCGTGATTAAGTTACCGCGGCATCTTTACTCGCCAAACAGTGAAGCATCTGTGTCAAATGATGGCAAGATACCGGGTTTTCGTAAGATTCTTTTTCTGTCAAGTGTTATAAAGTTTGATAATAAATGAGCGAATTCAAAACAAAGATCACGATCGCCCACCATTGTTTCTGCAAAGTCAAAAATTTACTCACGAAGACGAGGTTATTTATCACCAGGTAATTCCATAATTTTGGAAATAGCAGCTATTTTATTATTCATCAGCGTCACAATTTTTTGCTGATTTTGGGGCTCATTTTGTTGAAACTCAAGCACGCTTCTAACAGACCTGTTTATTTTCGTGAACCCTTCCTGCTTACAGAGCAATACTAAAAATATCCTCCCGTATCACATTTCAACCTTAAGCTCGAAAATTCAATACACAACATGATATTATAATTAATTCACAAAGGCAGAAAATATCACAGAATCCTTTTCCAGCGAAACATTTTATTGAAACAAACATCATACTTGCTATTAGAGGCAAAAACCTCTTCCTATTTCATTGTGTGCACTCAATCGTGTCAAATTACCATGTATGAGTAGTATAGGAGTTGGGGGTACGAGCACATTTTTTGAAAAATGTTCTCTTACCAACCCAACTCTATACTACTTTCCATATAATGGCTTTGTATTTTTGGTCTCGTATTTTTGATCTCGTATTTTTGAAAATCTATATGTTATTTAAAATGCGTGACTTTCTTAGAAAAATCACAAAGCATGACATTCTCGGAAATAAAGAGAGGGGGTTTCCCCGTGATTTCAACCAATCAGAATTGTATCTCGTTTGTAATTTTCTGATATTTTTTCTGATAAAAGTACAGATCTGATAAATTTTCTGATGCATGAAGTTTGTTTAAATATTTGCATAATTAAAATAGCGTGACATTCGATAAACTTTAGCAGTTGATTTTGTAGTGACCGTATGCATAACTTGCCATACCATTGTTGTGAATATAGCGCTTATCATCGAAGCAGGACAATGACACTTTATTAATCTCATAGCTTCCAAGTTGATGTAAGTTGCTTCGGATTGTTTTCATTGTATGATACATTTGCTTGTTATTAAATAGAACCTCTTTATAATTTTCATGTTTGATGTCATTTTTTATAATATTCTTTTTGATTCCTTTAGCAGTCTTTCCTCCTTTTTGGTTGTCTTTCATATAGCTGTACATTTTCGATCTTAATCCGACGAATTCGGTTATCGGTATGCCTGCCGCTTCATCTTTGAATTTACCGATTACTTTTTTATTTGTCGTGTTGAAATATTGTGAATCTTGTGGATAATCACTGTTGTCGAATTTGTCTTTATCATTCCAAAAGTCTTGATACACATCATCAGCTTCAATTTCATAGGTCAAGCTGTCTGTGTCTGTGAATAATAATTTTGCTTTGCTACCGTATTTTTGTTTGATGTAGTTATAATGAAAATCATACATTAGTGTCTTACTAAGATCTAGGATACACATACCCACATATGCCGGCCTGTTTAAGGTTAGTGTTTCTTTGATCTTATGAACAGCTACTAAATTTTCATTAAAGATCTTGCTGCTAACATATGTTGGTTTAGCAGCCATTTTTAATAGTTTGTTTTCATCAGTCACTAATCTAACATCTACTCTTTTTCTAACGTTTTCCATTGTTTTACCAAAGACGCTGTTATTCATTAGTTTGAAGAAATCTTTCTCAAAAGCATTCTTTGCATCTGTTCTCTTCTGCGTATTGAAATCGATATATTGCTTTAACCATGCGGACTGATTGAACTCTAGTACTCGATGGACTTTAGTTATTTTCAAACTGAGATCAGTGTACAATTGTAGGTTTCTGTAATGAAGAACATACTTTTCTTTGTTGCTTAATGTTGGTATTAATTTATGAACTAAACCAGTTGAGATATTGTATTTCTTAGCGATTTTTTTGGAATATTCTGATAGCATGTTTTCACCTACTTTAACCTTTTCCGGTGCTAGTGGGTAGTCATTATGCAAATCATGTAGTTCTTCTGGATATGTTAGGTCTACTTCTAGTATCAAACCTTTAGTGCTGTCTTCTCTGTACCTAGCTAAGTCAAGCTTATCAATTTGTTTTTCTGTCATCCATTTGAAACCACCAGTTGGTAAATATTGACTCATTGCCCAACCATACAGATTGTTAGCATCAAGATACATGATGTATTTTGAGGGCGCCTTTTCATCGTATGTTTTCATGTATTTATTATTCGACTTTCCGTATCTATTAGCTATGTAGCTTATTCCACCACGCATTCCTTTTTCAATGAATTGAAACATATCTATATCTGTCATAAGCTCTAATTTAATATCAGTCATCTTTAACATAGCATCCCATGAAAGCCCTGGAGACGTGAAATAATGACATGGATCAAGTTTATAGTATTCTAAGCATGTTCTCCTAAAGTTTTCAAACACATCAGCTAACAAAAGTATATCTGATTTCAGATACAGGTCATGATACTCACCCATTGTTTTAAGCATGAATGTATCCCACACATTTTGAGCATGTTGATATTCTTCATCTGATATGTGTTCATCATTTAAGATGCTGTAAAAGTCTTCTTTTGATGGTAGCTTTTCATTGAATTTTTTAAAACTGTCCATGAAGTCATATGGATAGACTCCCTTCTTAGCCATCAAATCAAGCTTTTCGTTTTTGAATATTTGAGAAGTATATTTCAATGATTCTCTTGGTAGATTACTAACTAGTTTTTCCAAACTAGAGCTCATAAATTGAAAACTATCAATAAAGGTCAGATGATTACCAAGCATGAAAGCCATATACTTTTCCATGTTGTTTGGTATGGCATTGATATTCATTTGACACTTTTCACCTTTCTTATTTGTATATTTATGCTCTTTGACTATTTCACCGATCTCTTGCATTATAAAATGACTGTCATACCCACGGAGATTGTGAAATATAACTGGTATTTCCTCAGTCAATCTGAGATTTAGGTTACAATCTTGATGAGCGGATCCTCTGTACTGACCAGTCACATGGCAGTGATCTCTTACTCTTACATCAGTTTTATTGTATTCTTTCTCACATATATGGCATTTATCAGCTTTTTGGAATTTTTCTTCATCATCTTTAGTCATTCTCAATGGTTTATTGAAATATTTTTTCATGACCTTCTTACAATATTTAACTTCCTCTAGCATAGCTTCCATAAATTTGTGAACGGCTTTTTCACCTCTGTAAATTTGTACTGGTTTCGTGTATTTATCATCATAACAACAAACAACCTTGTATCC
Organism: Montipora capitata; assembly: GCA_949126865.1. Lineage (NCBI taxonomy): Eukaryota > Metazoa > Cnidaria > Anthozoa > Scleractinia > Acroporidae > Montipora > Montipora capitata. The sequence continues at coordinate 41,229,844 of OX421449.1, read as the reverse complement.
ATAACCACAGTCTGTATGCTTCTGATAAGCTTCAGTAAATGATTTGTCATTATTGGGTTGACATCCATGTATTTTTTCAGTTATGGCTTCGAAGTCTGCATATATTACAAATGGAACTGGTAGTTGTTTATGGAAATTATTGAATTTTAATATGTTATCATCTTTTGTTGGCATTTTAATCGCTTGTGTGCCATTCACTTGGATACAGTTTTCTTTATGATCAGTCAATACTCTTTCAGAACTGAAACACTGAAGGCAATGCATGCAAAAATGTTTCCTCTCTTTGTGCTTTGTTTGATTGTACATAAACTTGTTGAAATCTTTGATTAATACATAGTGCTTGTTTTCATTTTCTGTTATAAGAAGCAGATTCATACAATCTTCATACTTTTCTTTTGATACATAAATGGGATATTTTTGTTTTTCTTCATAACCAAATACATTGATGTTGATCTCATTATGTTTTTCTATTTTATTGTACTGCTTTGTGGTTACTGGGAATTCAATTCCTGAATAATTTAGATTTTCAATGAACGCTTTATCTGATTTTTTTTATTCTTTGAGGATTTCTGTCTTGAGGATTAAGATGTCGAATATGACACCATCTAAAACATTCATTGTCACTGTTTTTTATGTTTATTATACTTTGAGAACTGTTTCTGAGTTCATGTGGTAGTTTAATGTATGATGATCCTTTCATTGGTTCGTATTTTACCACATTAAGATAATGATTGTCAACAGATTGAACAGTCCAACCAGATCCTTCTGAAATCCAAACAGCTATGTTATTTAAGATTTCTTGTTTTGATAAAGATAAAGCTAGTTCAATTTGTGTGTCATTTGTTATTGTTTGGGGTTGACTGTTGAAATAAGCTGTTTTAATGACTCTTTCTTCATGACCTGTTTTCTTTTCAAATGTCACCCTCAGTGTTTCAACAAACTTGAGCCCTTTCATTGATATTAATATGTTTTCAATATGGTTAGCAACAGCCTTTCTTCTATTTTGCAGTTGCATAAGTGGGTCTTTGTTGTTTTTGATATTTATCTCAAAAGACTTTGTGTAACCTTTTAATGCTTTTGCTGTTTGCTCAATCTTAGTTCTAGGTGCTGGTACTGGTTTTTTGGATCTAGGTGCTGGCACTGGTTTTTTTTTTCTTGGTGCTGGAACTGGTTTATCCCTGAATTCCATTGGTGGAAGAATTATGTTTTTTTCATAATCTTGAACCATTTGATTCACACTCTTACGAGGTTTTGGGATTGGTCTGATTTGTTTCACAGTCCTTGGTGTTGGTACTGGTTTTTTGTCTTTCTTTAACAGCAATTTGATCAGTTCTGATTTACTGAGCTTTTTTAGATCGCTCTTGTTCATACTATTTTGTGACATATTATTATTCATATATACTTACTTTAGATATTCTTTTAAGTGCTTTTCAATTAAGTGCGTTTAAAATGGCGCAAAATTCGAAACATCCAGATAATGAATGATTTGAACTATCGAAAATTGATCATATGAATGGTTTATTCTGTTTCTTTTTGTAAATTGTATACCAAAGCATTGCGATAATGCTTCTTTGTTTGAAGATGACAATGTTTGCCTGCTAGAGTGTAATTCTTACCGTTATTGCATATGTCACAAAACCAAGCTTTGTGAAGCATGTAATCGGTTTTTCGTTGTTTTCTCTCTTCATCGGTGTAGAATCTTGGTCTACCTCTCTCTTTTTTCGCTTCTTGATTCTCCATAATAATACAACTATATATTATTTTAAATGTGTTGCGTTGAAATCTGTCCTGTATTTGTGTCCTAATTCTTTAGCCATTTTTCTGATCTTTTCATTTTCATGTTCAGTGATGTCATCATTCACTATATAATCGGGAGCAAATGATTCTTTGGGTGAAAACAATACTTCAGTGATATGTTCCATAGCAGTTTTTTCCGACATTTATATACTATTATTTAGATATTTTTTCTACATCTGCGTTCAATATATTTGTTACTTTCTTCCATATGTTTAATGACTTCAAATATAACATCATCATAATAATTGCTCATAAGATACTTACATTTGTTCGTTTCATACATCTTTTTCATATGAAGTTGTTTCTCAGACACATTGTATGAACCTGTCGGGCTTTTAAATTCAATGCATAAAGAATTGTGTTTACTTGTTGGGTTTAACAGCATGAGATCGCATTGTCCTGACATGTAACCTTTTTTCCATGATGTTGAGCGTATTAAAGGCGATTTTTGGTTTTCACCTAGACCAGCGATCATTAAAGCTTTTTCGGGATATTTGTCTCTTATAAATTGCACAACTTTGCAATCCAAGTCATATTCACTTTCAATCATTAATTTTTTGCTTTTCATGTTGTAATATCCTTTCTTTCTGATTGATGGTAAAACTTTGTTGGTTACCCAATGTTTGAATTCTCTTGCTACAGGTTGTTTGGAAGAAAGAATGAGAGAATAAAATCCTGATTCATTGATGAATATAGATTTTGCGTAAAAGCACTTAATTATGCCATCTTCGGGGCTTTTTAAGGGGGGGAACGTTTCGTTCACCCCTGATTTTGGCTTGATTTTTAAGTCCATCAATTTTTTGTCGTCTTCATGCACATGATCTCTGATCGCTTTTTGTGTATTTTTATAGTTCAGTATCAAAGCTATTTCTTTGCCGCGGAACCATATTTGGTCTTTTTTGTCGATGTAACAATTAATGTCTATATTTAGTTCATTGTTTTTGTAATTGGTCTTTTGTAACTCCATTTATATAATAAACTATATATTTTATTTTTAAATAGATTTTTTGAGTGCGTTTAAACATAGCCAGAAACAATTGAATATTTTTGGCTACGAATAGCAAATAAACAGTATGTACCGTAATTAAGTTGATATATTATACATATATCTGTTTATATATTTTTAACATCTTTTAATGGTATCCAGCTATTGAAATCATCACTGTATCCCTTCCATTTTACCAGAGCTTGTTTCTTTTTATAGTCTCTTCTAATTACTTTATCAATACGGAAAACATCTTGTTTAGCTTTTAATAATTCAGGCTCATAAAAACTGCCTTGTATCTCTTCACCTCTGAGATCTTTTAGTTTGTATGTTATTGGATTAGTGTATTGAATCTTGTCAACTGTGAAAACTTCTTCAGTCCAATTTGGTGTATAACCCTTGTCGAACACATTCCGTTTATACTTAGATATTCGAACCTTGTCACCAACCTTAAATTTAGGTTTCTGTTTCAATGTTTCTGTGTCACCATATAGATTAAAGTAAACAGTTCCTTCATTGCTCTTTTTGCTAGCTTCAACAGGTGTCATCTTTATGCTTGAATGTTTTGCATTATTATACTGTTTCAATATTTTTGGTAGCATTTCTAAATACTGTGTATTACCTTGAACAGTGAACTGTTTCCACATTTTGGATTTAATTGTTCTATTCCACCTTTCAACCACCGAGGATTTCTCCTCATTTTCGGTTGAATACATATGTATCCCATTTTTCTCCAGCAAGTCTTTCAAGTGTTTGTTATAGAACTCTTTACCCTTATCAACCCATAAATATTGTGGTTTTCTACCTTCCTTGAATATTGTTTTAAATGCTTCAGTGACAGATTCGCCTTTCTTATCCTTTAATGGGACAATCCAACCATATTTACTGAAAACATCAATAACCATAAGAAGATACCGATAACCTTTATTCCATTTGCTGAATTTTTGCATTTCAACTAAATCACTTGCCCATATTTCATCAACATGATTTGCTATTATACGCCGCCGAGTAAAATTTCGTTTTATGGGTTTATGTAATTCATCTGCTAATTTTTCTTGCCAGTTTTCTTTACTCGACGGCTTTTTCCGTTTTTTGGAACACCAAGACCTAGTTTCTGCTTCGTATTGATAACATTTCTTGCCAACCAATGCCCCCATTGTCTTTCATTATACGGTACGTTGTCTAAAGCTTGAACCATTTTTCTATCTGCTTTATTTTTACATTTCCTATCATCCTTGCAGACGGAATAATCAACATCGTGTTGCATTGCTATTGCCATGAGGGGACGCAGCAGACGTCTTTTGTAAGTACCGCAAAGGAATGCTAGTGAAATACACTAGCATTCCTGACATACCTCAACTTGAGGCCCACTGGGTTTCTTTTCCTCTGAGACCGGCAAGGCGTCATAATCTGTTTTAATGTCGTGGATGTTGTCGTTGTTTCGGAAATGAACCAGAAAAAGCCTTGGGAATATGATCTTAACAATTATGCCATATCGATTCACTCGTGATAAATAAAAACGCCTTGTGAAATTAGATCGTGAGTTAAAAAACAGCGACGTCGAGTGAATTTATTTTAGACCCACAGTGAGATGGCGGACTCCGCCAGCGAAAATAATTCGCAAAAGCAGAATTCGAAGCGAGTGCGGGTCACTTACTCTCGTGCAAAGAGCAGTGAAGAAAAGTCAAGGCAGTTGAAAGAGTGGAAAAAAAGAAAGCGGGAGCAGCGAAGGGCAGCCAAGCTAATCGTAACAAGGCGGGAAGGAAATGAAAAAGCAAATACACCCACATGTGATACAAGAACAAGAACGGATCAAAAGAAGCGTTCTTCTCCTCTTCCAGAAACAACTGATTTCCCGAGCAATGCCAGGCAACCGCGAAAATCCTATTCAAGAACAAGAACAAGAACGGATCAAAAGAAGCGTTCTTCTCCTCTTCCAGAAACAACTGATTTCCCGAGCAATGCCAGGCAACCGCGAAAATCCTATTCAAGAGGAGCTCTGATGTTGCAAGCGGCACGGAGCAGAAAAGTTGGGTTTATTGAACCAGTTAATACAAGTAAACCACGACATTCAAAATTCCATCGAGATCCTCGACCAGTAAGAAAGGGATGCGTGACTAGTAAGGATGCTAAGGCAGATCCTAAGGAACTAAATCCTGATCACATTGAATACCTCTCAGAACGTGTAGTTGGGAGAGGAAGTTACGGAGAGTGTTATCGCGCGCGTTATCGAGGTATTGATGTGATTGTTAAGAAAATGACGCACAATAACACCACAGAAGGCAAAGAGAGAGCAAGGAGAAGTCTACTGCATGAGGCAAAGGTGGTCAGTGCATTGGGTGACCATGCCAGGCTGCCCATGGTTTTAGGTATCGTCACACAAAAAGAACCATTGTGCTTGGTCACGCAATTTCATGGTGTAGAGGATGAAAGTATAACCCTTCACCAGGCTGCAAGCACAAACATGCTTACACCATTCGTTAGCACTGAGTTATTTCTTGAAATCTGTTCCGCGCTGAAATATGTGCATTTAGCGGGATACTTACACAATGACATCAAGGCCAACAATGTAGTTCTTGAAAAAAGCCTGACAGCCTCAGACAAGTACATTCCTGTCCTCATAGATTTTGGTAAAAGCAGTAAGGCAGGAACAGGTTCAGAGTTTTTGGAATCAACCGGGAAAAAATGTTGCCTGAAGAAAGAAAAACGTATTTGGCCCCAGAGGTTTTTAAGGACCGGCTTTACAGCGCCGCCAGCGATGTATATTCGTTAGCAAGAATGTTAAAATCTATTTCTCAAATGGTGGGATTTTATTCGAGCGTGCGCTCATTGGTCAAGGAGGCGACAGCTGAATCACCGTCACAGAGACCTAGCCTCGACGATTTCATGAAACGACTTGCTGCAATTAAATTTGAATGAAGGCTTTTTCTGTAAAGTACGCGCACAGATAAAACGTTAATAGTCGTTTTTTTAGGATTTTTTCCTAGTATGGGAGCGGAGTGAGTGGGGTGAGGCCGTCTTAAGAGTAGCCATTTAAACGACAGAAAATAATGCAGTTTGTTTCTTTATTATTCGATTCCGAAAACCATGAATTGTTGGGCAGCAGCAAAAGATTATTCCAGTAAGCCCTGCATTACAATTATTCTCGCGACATGCGTACTGTCGGGGGCGTTTTGACCGGTTATCAAAAAAAGCAATCCGGTTGCCGGTCGCTACTCTGCTTTTTTTTATGATTTCCAATTAAGACAAAGTTTAACCATTTCCTTTCAAAATTCAATAAGACGTATCTTAGCAACACATTTACTTAACAAAACAGTTTGTTTGCACACTTCTTTCTCAATAAGAGATTAAGAGATATGATCCCAGGCTCTCGTGAACTTGATTGCCAAACTCACTCAGGCCTTAATGAAGGACACATTAGACACATTAGACCGTGTCCTAATTTATACGTAAAATAATAGCAACTACACAACCTCTTGAAATTTTTAGCGATTAAGGTTGTTGTTAACTAGGCTGAGTGTTACTGATAATAAAAAAGACAATTTGCTTCACCCCCTTGACAGTAATTTTCTTGTCCAGTTTCTTCAGTTTCCAGTATCCTCGGGTTTCTTGGATTTCATCTCTTAAAACACCTTTAACGAAATATCCGTATTTTGAATAACAACTTACAGAAATAAGCACTGTTATTCTAGCAAAGCATTGTTCAGTTCCTGGGAATATCATCGGAAGGCATGGTTATTTGTCTTCAGTTACAATTGAGTCGTTCTCCAAAGGAAACTTCTCATCGTTTGTACCTCGAATTTCAAGTAACTGATTTTGCATTAACGGCTGTTTCACGTTGACTTCACATCCTGTGTTTAATGTCGAAGGGTCTCTACCACTTCCTTCTGAGTATTTTTTCGCCAACTTTTTCCGTTGTTTTCTACATTTTGATCTTCTTCGCTTTTCCTGAATCGAATGTTTCCTATACTTCGACATCTCTGCAGCAACTTCTGTTATTCACTGATTCGACGTCAATTAAACACTCGGAGGGAACATTTGTTTTTATAACTGATCACAATTCCCACTGTTTGGCACTTAGTTTTCTCACTTGCATTCTTTGCTGCTCAGTTATGGTTTTTCCGACAAAATTCTCACTTTCCCTTCTATTGGTATCGGTAATTTGGACGCTAGAGACTCGTCGAAATTACTCTGCGAGTGTTAACTTACTGCAGCTTACTGCGGGTAACTGCTATATGCCGAAGTTACAAAAACAAAATCTCTGTTACTTTTCTCCCGAATCTTTTGCTTGCCTTATGACTCTTTTTTTTTCTCGTGTTGCATCACTTTCATGTAAGTGCCGCTGTTTGAACCTTCAATGCGGCCGACACAATAAAAACAAACGCACTTAATTAAGCATCAACAATAATGCTTTTGTTTGATTTGCCGGAAAACGAATAATGCATTATTTGTATTGATGTTAATTTCTTGAAAGTGAGAAAAATGCTTCAGACTTTCCGTTCTCATCTAATTGCGCGATCCAAGAAACTAAAAGTGCTACATTGTGGAGAAACGTTGTTGCCATGCCGTTTGTTGTGAAGTGTCACCTGTGTTTCAAGAAGTTTAAAACTGGTACTTCGTTGACGAAGCATTTCCATCTAAAACATCAGCGAAGTACCTTTAAAAGAGAGAGGTTCGAAGACGATTCAGGCTATCATGCCGATGAGGCGAAAGCAGTTACTCTGGGGAATGAAGAAAGAGAGGAGTACTTGAAGTGGTTGAGTGTCCTAGTGGAACGTATCAATTCATCCTTGGTACCAGATCATCCAGGTAAACACTCCCTTATGATTTAAGTTGGAATACTTAGGCTTTTGCCAACAATTTTTTTCGTCTATTCACAGCTAAATGGTGCCATATTGACTGCTTTCAAGTTCCCGAGCAGTACTTTTTCCACATGTTGAGTCGTTTGGGGTCCCCAATACTGGATAGCGTCCGAGAAGTTAAACACAGGCGTCAACCAATTTTCAAGAGGAAGACCCGGCGTTTCTCTTACAAAATATTCGAGGAGGATGGATTTCGGAGGCTGCTAGACGAGCAAAAAGTTTTAGAGCTCAAGTCCGAGGCACTCTTCCGGAATCAGGAGGAGGTTCCAGATATTGAAGAAATGAATCCAGAGGAGGCCCTTATTTTTGCAAAACAAAGAGCCAGAAATGCTGGAGCAAGACCGACTAGTCGATCAGTCATTGAAATTAGCACTGGTGAAGGAAGATGTACGAGGGAAGTAGAACTTATTTGGTGGCCTGGCTTATACTCTTTCTCCCGTTATGGTAAACTTACCATTAGGTTTTTCGTGAGAAAGACCTCCCTTTAAATACTCGTACTCGTTAGAAAAGAAGCGAGGGTTTGTTTGAATGCAAATGTCTTTTTAGAACACAATTCAAAGTTAACTTTACACATGAGATTCTAAATATTTTTCCTTTAGTAGCTGTGCCCAATGTAAGGAATTGCTGATTTGAAAGTATTTGGGTATCTACTCGTTTCTCTGGGTAACCGGTCGTTTCAGCCATGAGTTGTATTGTCCTACATCTGACGTTGTAAGTGAGTTAGCTAACTCTAAGACATCTCAGTTCTTGTTGTTTTTAAACTCTAACCGCGATTAGCGAGCCACTGAAGTACTAAAACAAAAACCTTTCTCGTTCTTTAAACTATCGTTGCGACTAGCGAATCACATAACTCATCAGCGAACTGACCAACGACATTACAGAACTGTCCGTTTGCGAAGCATAAAACACTGGCGAAACGACCGCAATTCTTTCTATGCATACTTGAATCGCTAAGGTATCTTAGCTCCTTGTTTCGGTACCACGAAATGCGCAAGAGTTCGAATTATCTTTTATTTGCACATTTTTTAACATTTGTGACAAATCACTTAAGTATAGCTAAACGTATTAGCGGGGTAAATCCCGTGAACTTTACAATACAAAACCTCATGCCAGAGTGGCTAGATAACCTGTCGTTTTGCTACAACGTTAAGAACAAATTTACGACAATTTCTCGTTCGTAAGTTTGGCTGAAAATCAGGCTAAACTACAGAATACAGGGCCACTTTTAACCATGCACCAAACGAGCCGGCTCGTTTGCTCTTTGTGTTGACGAAGTTAATTGCAGGCTCATACGCTCTTTATGTACATTAAGATGGCTCGTTTGCTCAGCAGTGGATCTCAGTGATGTGTGTTTCTATTTTCTCTACTTAAAAGATAAATATAAGCGTATGCAATTGTCGTTATAAAGAAGAAAAGAAAGCGTTTAACTCCATGTTATTTTCCCATCGTGTGTTTACCGTACATACATTTGACTTCACTGCCTAGTTACATAAACGTAAATAATCCTTATCAGTGTTCGGTTTGTTCATTCCCTTGAAACGAGCATTACAATTCGGATTGAGTAAATACTAAGGCCCGATCCAAACGCCGCTCCGCTCACGTGCCGAACCTAACTCAATAAAGTTCGACTAAAGAGCGACTTTGGAGCGACGGCTGATTCATTCGCCCTACCTGGGTCGAACCAAACTGAAATCCATACAATGGTAAAGGGGTCTAGGTAAAGATAAAACTTCCGAGTGTATTGTGGTAAGATTATAAATTATCACAATTTATGCGTTAGGTTCGGCACACCACAAGAACGCCGTGTGAATCAGCCGCCGCTCCAACGTCGCATAGTGCGACAGACCCTGCCGAACTTAACGTTGTTGGCCGCTCCAAACCTAACCTGCCGAACCAAACTGATTCAAACGCCTCTCTTCTGCTCTTAACTCATCAGTTAAGTTCGGCGCATGAATGGATCGACGTTTGGAACGGGCCTAACCCTTCTCTCTCAACTGAAACAAGACACTCCTGCCGGTTTCGGACCGTTAGAAATAGTGATCTTAAGCAATGACGACGGCAACGCGAACGTCAAAAAACTGAATAGGCTTAACAACAAAAACAACTCTGCACGTGCACTACACCATTTTGGTACATTTCTTTGTCGACACTGCACGACCAGGACGTGAAATTTGCTTTCTCTTTATTTAACTTGGCTGCAGTCTCCAAGAATTCAACTCCAGGAAATTTCAGCAAAAAAATTGACATTTAAAGCGAGTTGCAGTAATCAGGACGTTTAAAAAAAAAACGAGAATTCATTGTAATACTGACATATTCCCTGCCGTGAAAGTCGTCGTTGCTAATGATCCCAATTTTATGACGTATGCAGCATTTTGCTAACAAACATCGACACTAATTGCCCAACTGTATCAAGATATCGGCTATTCTTTTTCTGAACGGGAGAGCGGACGACTGATTGTACCATCTGAGGGGTTTGCTTGACAAGAGGTCGTCGACTGGAAGCTGAAAAGAAAAGGAAATATAGGGGTTAATAGATAAGACATTACATCAAACTAAAAGCACAATACTTTCAGGACGAGTGATAAGACATTTCAAACCTAGAGTACAGGCATACATTCAGCACAAATAACTCCCAAGGTGGAGTTAAATCAACCCATTGCGCTGGAGTTAAAATTTTTGTAAGAGCTATTTCAACTCCAAGAAGGAGTTATTTTCCATAGGAAGGTTTAAATTACCCCAAGGTAATGAGAGTTATTTCAACTCCAGATTTGGAGTAAATATGGAGGTAAAACTACCCAAGAAAAGGAGTTATTCTCGACGTAAATTTTTACTCCACCTTTGGAATCTTCCTTTATATGGAACGTATAAGAGAGAAATCCAGTTTAAATGGCATGATTGCTTTCAGTTATGAAAAACGAAAAACAAATCGACAAAAAAAAAACCGGATGTCTTTTCAAGTCTGCTGCTTTTGACAGAGGAGTTCGTAACCAACTTCCAGGTTATGACGTCATTCACGTAAAACAATTGAAATACCAACGATTTTTGTAACTGGAATAAACTGAAGCGAAAGTGAGCTGCAAAAATACCTAATAACGAAATAAACGCTGGTTACCTGTTGACGACACTCGAAATCCTTACCTTGCGTTTCAAGAACTGTTCAAAAAACATCAAAAGAAACACACCACAGTCGTAGCCGTTTTCTTGCTGTGGTACCTAGGACAACAAATTGTAATAGACCAGTTTGCTCAGTTTAATTATCTAAGGAAATACAATTTCTTTATATTTATAATTCTATAAAGGCGGCCGATGAAAACTCGAGTGTTCTCCGCGAAACGACACCGAATCAAGGGTTTGAGGCCTCAAGAAGGTTATAATGGTGCGAAAAAGAAAGGACAAAGAAGAGAGAGCCAAGGAGAAACAAGGACTATGCAACCTTTTGTTTTTCTATTAGCAACGTTTGAAATGCAAGGATGATCTCAGCGGAGCCGTTTTCAAAACTCCCGAATGATAAATATATCAACTATCAACGTGGAATAGAAATCCAGTCATAAGCTCACCTTAGGGTAAAAAACTGACATTGATTTGTCACTAAATTCAGGGGCTCTCGTATCCACAGTCCCTCTCGTTACTGCCCACTCGCATCTAATAAAACTTTAAATAATACAAACAAAGTCAACTCTTGGAATACAGTAACAAATGATACATGTAAAATGCATCATCTGCATTGTGCTCTACCGAGCATCAACTCCTGACCTAAGTAATATACAGGAAGCAATTGTAATCTTACAAAAATCATACAGGGCAGCACGGTAATTGACGCACCTACGAAAACTTCGGCAGCCAATTTAAGAACATTCCTTTTGCTATTTTTCCATTTCTCGTCCGTCTAATTATTTTAACAGAAAGTCAAAGAGTACAGCAGTTTCAAGGAAAGTTAAGAAAGTATTAGCTCAGGAAACTTAATGACGTATAACGAATCTTGAAGACAAATATTGATCGTGTCTCTGTATTACCAGGAGCTACTGAGCAAACTTAATTCTATTGATCTGTTTGGTATTAGGTGCCAAGACATGATGAAAGCAGTTTTTAAGGCAATTCAGTTTGAAACGATGCCGAAGTACATACGTGGTCTTTTTCAAATGAGGAATACTGAACGCAACCTACGAGGATCAAGGAAACTTGTTATCCCATACGTTAACACAACCACTTATGGTCTACATTCCTTCAGATACACTTCTGCAAACATGTGGAACTAACAGAGGACCTGAGGTCATTAACGTCCTTGAACGAGTTCAGAACTAAAATATGCCAAATTTCTTACGAACATCAATGTAGTTTTTATTTATGTAAATAGTAGTTTAATGTACTGTATATAATATATGATTTTATTTATTTATTTATTTTTTCTCGGACAAATTAGCTATACAGCTACTCTTGTAAATCCGAGGTGAAATAAAGGTGATGTTGTTGTTGTCGATGTTGTTGTGTATTCTTCGTTTGGAGTAAAATTGTGTCACCATAAATAAAAAGAAGCTTTGAACAGTATTTTCATCTTAACTTTCGATTTACAAGTTAAACTTACCTTCGAATTAGCTCAGCTTCCTGCTCTCTCGAAGATGGAGTACAGTATAAACTGTCCTCGGAACCCCAAACAATAGAATCAATCATAAATATGGGTACCCTAAAACCGACGATGCGAAAGTCAGAATGTGTCAAATATGACCTAAAGGGACGGTGTAGTAGGGATACAAATTGTGTGATCACTGGTAATATATAGCCATCAAATACATTACCACCACCAAGAATAGGTCTCAAACACATGAATTCTTCGAAAGACTATTCTTACCGTTCACTATGCAGTAATGGGAGGTTGTAAACCAAAGCCAGGAATCAGTGACCACTAAAAATATCAAAATAAAACCTTGGAATTACAATACGCAATTTACTAATGTGACCAGAGCTACTCAGACGAGTACGAATAGAACACGTAGGTGTAAACCATTTGAACCAAATATTAACCAAGGAGCGACAAACCTGAGATAAGTAAAACCTTTTAGTAATGACATGGTGTCCACTAGATCTCACTTCAAACTAGCCTGTTATATAATTTACAGAAAAGGGCGAGGGGCTGATCATGAAGACCTCTTTAAAGGGAGAATTTCATGTCTCTGCACATAGGCAAACTGTCACTTCAGCCCATTTAATTCCATTGTTATTGAAACAATTGAAAGAAATGATCCAGGAAACGGATACAATGCCATTGAAGTGGAACTACTCGTTGGAATTACTTTTGCAATCATTTCCTTTGTTTTATAACCTACTGCACGCGAATAGATAACTTGTGCGTTGAATAAAATGTTCTACCCGTACAATAAATACGATAATCAAAACTAAATTTGATATTTTCTGTGTAAAACCGCAGTACATGTATCTTCTACCAAATTTGGGTCTGAGTAATTCAGTGTATGTGCTTTAATACTTTCTGTGATTAATGAACATCATCTGGTTCAGAAAGAAACTGTAAAATTTACAACTGCTAGCGCCAAAGCTTGGACATGCGCAAAACTGTGAAACGAGAATTTCCGTGATATCCTTTTTCCACGGGATCAATCACTTTTACAGTCTTGTGTGGTCAAAATCCTATCAATGTTGGTTCACCAAACAATTAAACAACCAAAATATTATAATACAAAAAAATAGACACGCAAGCTTGCAAGAATCACAAACCTTCTACACACTGGAATAAAAACGAAATCCATTTTAAAAAGGTCAACTTTCCTTGTGAATGAGCAAGCCCTTTGATGTCGCTCTTCAGCACTAAAAACATGTCACGGGAGAAGAAGAGTTAGATGTAGCTATACCAGTAACCCTAGGATGCCATGTAAAATAAAGTAAAATATTGAAGGAAACCACAGAGGAAGGGGGGGGGGGGGGGATACTACCATATATAAGCTATAAAGGCATGTGCCGCCCCTAAGGGTATGGTTTTTGAGCCATTATGGTCCGAAAACGAGTACAGATTTGACCATCATGGTCTGAAATTGGGTATGGTTTTTAAAGGAACCACGAGAGCGTATGAACTTATTTGTCTTTTCAACTCCAAATGAAAAAGAGAGAAAGAGAAGTAACCAAAAAGATATTTAACCAATTAAATAAATGGTTAAACAATATGTTTAAGTGTTAGATGCCAGTTCTGAAAACGGGTATGGAATTTAGAGGCCAGGTGTCTTTTGACCTGAAATAGGGTCAGGATTTGGAGAACCAAGCGGCACACCCCCAACAAGAATTCCGAAAAGTACCCTTTTGTGAATTCCACCTTATTTGATGCACATCAATATGTTTATTGATTTACATGTATAAGCACACATTTAAAAAATAAATTTTTTTCACGAACTTGCCTACATGTACAAACATGTAATTACTGATTTAATAAAAACAGATTATTCCTGTCACAAAATGTTTCTTCAGTCATATGAACTGGACTCCCCATATAAAATACACTGTACTGTTTTTAGCAATTATATTAAACAGCAAAGACATTCACAAAGTGGTCACCATTCTTTATTCTCTCAGACAGTTTTGTAAAGAAGAATGAACTAAACACGTGGCTGTTTTTAACTTCCTGGTCCATTGCATAGATGGCATACCTTTGAAAAAAATGAAGGGAAAGAAAACATTGCTTGTAAACAAAGTAAACAGCTCTAGCTTGAGAAATTTAAAGCCCCCACATGTCATCAAATTTATCAACTTTAATGCTACTTACATCATAAAAAAATCAACAATTGAATCGTTGATTTCCTGTCCATCATCCAAGGTGTCCATATCCATTTGCAGAACAGTTACTTTTGCCATGGATGGTCGTGGTGGGAACACAGCCACGATACTAGGAAAACCAACAACAAAAAGTAAAAAGATTGAACAGAACTTCGTTGTTACACTGAACAAAGCCTTACACATGTAGCATGAAATCACACATTCAATTTAAGTTAACTGCTCTATATTTGAAAGCAGTTTAACTGGATATGTACGTGTAGCTCGCCTCAAGGAGTCCATTCCAATAGCTGAAAAATAAATCTTTAACAAACCTGTCCTGATGAGTCAGATTGTTTGATGGTATGTCTTCAGCATCAAACACATCCAAGTCACTGTTAGGATCTGCAAATTTATAATACACATGGATATCTTAAAATATATGTTCAACTCTGTGCATTATTTGTCAGACTAAAGAAAAGGACAAGAACCCCTTCTCAGTGACAAAGCAGAAACATAGCATTATTAAAAGCCTTTTTCCTTTGCAATGGACGTTTTCTCTGCAAGATGGAATATTATTATATTTCTTTGATTGAGAATATTGGAAAGCCAACGGCAGTTAACATTGTGTTTATACACGAGAAACTCACACAAGTTTTATACACCTCTTTCACCAAAAAACTAACAATTTTTTATTTATACCTATATTGTGCTCCTCACTGAAACTCTCATCTTCATGCACAACATCTACTTCAGATTGCAGAGTCTTCTCTTCCTGTTCTGTGAAGTCAAGGACAAATGGAAGCTCGTCATTCAAAGAAAAAATGATAATTTTCATTACACAAAGAACTTGTTTGTCTACAAAAATTTATATGCTAATACAGGCAGGACACTGGTAAATTAACCTTAGGACACATTTTGCCTTTATCACCTAATTAGTCAAAATCGCATCTGATATGAATGCTTCTGATATATTAACCTCATAGTACAACAGAGACCTGAAAGCTCTAAAAAGAAGAACAGGAATGCGTGCGGTATAGAGGTACCTTACAGAACATGTTCATAGGTACACGTACATCATTAAAGAAGACCAACCTTGTTGATTTGTACTCATACAAGTGTCATCTAAAGAGGCTATAAGGGTGTATTCCCTAAGCCACTCTTCTCTGCTATAAACAAATGTTGGAGTGTAGCTGTCAGCTACATGGCATATCTTCTTTTTGTCGAAATCGTACTCCAATCAACACCAAACATCATGGTCATCAACTTGTCCATAACCCTGATCCATAGCACGTCAGATTTGTTCCATGGCATGTCCTTTGGCTTACAACCACAGCCACGGAAATAGAAGTGGTAGCTACTTTGATGTTCACTACGTTTACCTGAAGGAAAAAACGCAATTTGAAAATAGGTTTGCCACTTAATTCACACCCAAAATGCAGAAACTAATTTTTTCATACTACTGTAACAGTGGATATTCAAGGAAATTAAGCAGAATCAGTTTCCAAAAAGACGAATACCTATTGTTGACAGGTAGGGATGCCATCAGACAAAACCTTTTAATCAAGTTAACACTCACAAGAAGTGAATAATTCAGTGCTTGCAACAATATTATTGATTTTTTAAAACATCCACATATCAAGATGCAATCACGGGCAGACAAAAGTTAAAAATATTAATGTTGCAGTAAACAATATCCAACCATAGACTTGCAATCTTTAGAAGAAGAATAAATTGTACTGTAAGGTAAGTAGTTGTAAGTAGTTGCTAGTTGTGATTACCTCTTATCGAGTTTAAAGCTTCTCGTACAGTGTAACGAAAAAACAGCAACTTTTCAGCATAAAAATGCACCAACATTTGGTCAACTGAAAGAGAAACAGATACAATATTATTTTATCATCTTGATCATTTTATAAACAACGACTCCTGTGATGACAGTCAAATAAAACAATTTGCCGATACCATGAAAATTAGCACCCAAATGAAAGGCCATCTACGAATATCTGACAAA
The DNA here is from genome assembly GCA_949126865.1 of Montipora capitata. Lineage (NCBI taxonomy): Eukaryota > Metazoa > Cnidaria > Anthozoa > Scleractinia > Acroporidae > Montipora > Montipora capitata. The sequence continues at coordinate 41,213,439 of OX421449.1, read as the reverse complement.
AAGTCCTGCTAAGTATGAAAAACACTGAAATTTAAGAGTAGTGGCCACAGCCATTAAAAATTGAAGAATTAAATAGGAAGTTAAAACCCAATCCCCCAGGTTAAGAGAATGATTTTGCTTAAGACAAACTCTTTACTGCCTATGTGTGTATATACAATGTAAGAAAGCCTTCAGCAGTACAGAGTCTTTTATATTTTGACATTTCCTAAATTTCCCAACTTGTTGTTAGATGTAATATGTTTTATTGACCAAGAGAAAGGCTTACTTGAAGAGGCTTCCCCATGCTGGTCATGGCTAGAAGCCTTTAACCATAACTGACGTTGGTCTTTGTGTGAGGCCTCGAATCCTTGTTGACTGAACTCAGGACAAGCTTTAAAATGTCTTAATAATTATAAAATGCAATGTACCTGATCCTTTGAGATTTATTACTTCTGTAGAAATGCCGAAGTCCCTGACATACTGGCCACTACTGAGGGCCTCCTCAAAATACTGACAATAAAATCAAGGTGCAAAACTATTAGATGATATACAGGCACACATAAACAATCATGAAGTTGTGTCAAGTACTTAGTAATGAGCAAAAAAGAAAAAGAAATATAAGGGTACACTGTCCATTTTCAGACGCTGCACCATTTTCTCAAGCATTATATCACTTGAAATTTTGATCCCTCTTAGTTCTCATACAAGTTAAGTGGTACTTACTGTTCCCAGACCAACTAAGCGCACTCCGACGAATCATCTGGGCGCTGAAGGCCTTATACATGTAACAGTACTAAAACTGATGAGGAAGCTTAAAAGAATAAAATGGATGTGTCAAATTATTCAACTGAATAACAGTCATTGTGCTGGCTACCGGCAGCTCATTACAATATGCTTTCAATAAGAGTGCTTCTCCATTACATCAAAATAAAAAGTTTTATGCTACATCAAACTGTTTGAGGTGTGTCACCCTCCAGTTCTGATGATAAAAACAAAGTTAAGTGCAAACTGGCAAAAATGATTAAATATAGTTTTGTGTTACATCAAACTGTTTGAGGCGTGTCACCCGCCAGTTCTGATGATAAAAACAAAGTTAAGCGCAAACTGGCAAAAATGATTAACTATACTTTTGTGTTACATCAAACTGTTTGAGGCGTGTCACCCGCCAGTTCTGATGATAAAAACAAAGTTAAGTGCAAACTGGCAAAAATGATTAAATATACTTTTATGTTACATCAAACTGTTTGAGGTGTGTCACCCGCCAGTTCCGATGATAAAAACAAAGTTAAG
>OX421449.1:41187170-41207170 GCA_949126865.1 Montipora capitata | reverse complement strand
AAGGGCAAAAATCACCCGATTATCAACAATGTAAGTGGGGGGAGGGGAGAACTTGCTTGGTGTCCCAACTTTTTTGTCCGGGATTGTAGAAACATAGATAGAAACATATAGACAGAAAAGGGCAGCGGTCCTAGACATGACCCTTGAGGAACACCGAATGATAGGTGAGATCTGTCTGACAGTTTTCCATTGACCGCAACACGCTGAGAGCGACCAGACAAGTAAGAGGTGAACCATTTAAGAACATCTCCTGTGACACCAAACGACGTTTCTAGGCGCCGCAAGAGTATGGCGTGGTCAACCGTATCAAATGCTGCGCTTAAATCAAGCAATACGAGCAAAGACACGTGCTGGCGATTCATGTCAAACAGGATGTCATTAAGCAGGATGTCGTTAACTAGTTTAAGCAGCGCCGTCTCGGTAATGTGTCATTTCCTATAAGCCGACTGCAATACAGGAAATAGTTCCTTATCTGTAACGCGGGTGTACAACTGGTCAAATACTGCCCTCTCAGTAATCTTGGATACAAATAATAGATTGCTGACTGGTCGCAAGTTCTGTAAGCAGAGTCCTTGGCGCCCTTTTTAAGCAAAGGGTTTACGATCGCTTCCTTCCACTCGGAAGGGAAGTGTGCAGTAGACAAAGATGCATTTACCATTTTCGTAATCACAGGAAGTCAAACATCTAATGAGTCAGACACCAGATCAAAGCACCGCATCGCACCACCATAGCTAAAACTGTCTTCCAAAAAAATGGTATTGGAATAACAAGTTTGTTCACGGAGTCCCTCAGTGAATAATTAGTAGCGTCAGATCGATTGATAAATACATCGCTTAAATACTCGGATGTAAGACCGTTTAAGGATTTAAAGATCATAGTGGTTTTCTGCTGCCTACCCAACTTCCTAAACTCAAGGATATAGTAAGAAACAGCAGAAAAACGATCTTTAGTCAGGGTCGGCCAGGGTTTTTGGGTATGCGGTATACAGGGGCTTTTTAAATCGGGTATACGGTATATTTAACAATTATTCGCCGAAGGCGAAGTGATTATCGGTGAATATTCACTGAGACGAAGTCGAGGTGAATATTCACCGATAATCACTGAGCCTGAGGCGAATAATTGTTTTAGTATAAATACACAAGTGATTATTTCCAAAAAGAGAAAAAAAAACATTTCAACGCGAAATCATCTTCACTTACAGTGGCAAAACGACTACTGGCAGCCATTTTGTCCGTCGAGGTGATTATCGGCTGATAATCCGAGATAGCGAGCCAATGAGAGCGCGCGATTTTGTATAATCACCTGTCTATTTATACTAATGCAGCTTGAATACGGGTATTCGGTATATCACTTTCTTTGAATTTCAGGAATACAGTATACAATACTTCCATTAATTTTGGGGTATTATGGCGAATTTTTTTCGGGTATACTGGTATACCATTAGCCCCCCTGGCCGACCCTGTTTATAGAAAATTGATTTTTATTCTGATCAACAATAACAAATTTGGTTTTTTCCTATGGCCAAAGCGATCTTCTAATTGCAAATTGGTTGCTTCGTTTTCGAGTGTTAAGAGCTTCGTTTTCGAGTTGGGATTCGGCTTCGTTTTCGACTTAGGGTGCTTACTTCGATTTCGACCTTTTGGGTGCCTCGTGCTATGTTCTTCGTTTTCGAGTGCTTGGTTTTCGATACTTCCCCTGGCTTAAAGCTCTGAGAGCAGAATAAATAAGCCTGCTGGTTTAGTTAGATGTGCATCTTTACTGGCAGTAAGGCTCATATCTAAATCGTTTGGTATTCTTAAAGTCGAAGACTTTTTAATTTTATTTCTACCGGGCGTAATTTCATTTTCCGTTTATTTGTGATCATGCAGGAGTCAAAACAACGTGATATCACAGAGCTGATAATAGAATGATTTTCGCTATATATATTCAAAACTGCAACTCAACAAATCACTTTCCGTGCCTTCGCCTAGTAAACACAATTCTTCCAAACTGCTGTTTCCTTGTTCTGCTGTAATCTCTGTATTGTTTAAACGCAGTCTTTTAAATTATTTGCAAAAGGTAAGTTAAGTGCTCCATAGGAGCAATCAATTCTATCCGAACATCGCTACTTTGAAACAAAGCATTTATGGTCAGATTGTTAATCGAGATCTGGCCTCGGTTGGTCAAAAGGTGGATAGCGCTATCCACCGGATAAATCACTATCCAGCGGATAAACACTTGCAAAACCGATTGAGTTATCCAGTGGATACCGATGTCCACCCTTCGAACAACCGAGGCCAGGTTGGCTCAAAAGGTGCTCGTCTGTTTGCTAAGCTTACCAAAAAATATTCCCGTCACTATATCACTATATCTTAGAACTCGATTTAAAGATAAAAAATGAGTGCGTTTTGGTTAGGGTTACAGCTTGTTGTAGTTTTTTTTTTTAAGTTCAATTCATGCTAAATGTTCTGTATTAGTTTCACACTGTGACAAAGGAACGGAACCTAAGTGTATGTTTCTAGTACATTGAGGCAAAGAAAGTAATTTGTGAGGCCCGGATCATTCCAAGAAAAAAGAGTATTTCCATTTTGTTATTCAGACTGCAGATTTCGTTCTTTGGTCGCGCTCTAATTACTATGCTATGTCTTTCTGAGTGACTCAGGAAAAAAGGTCAGTAATTTTCAAGTTCGTCCTAATGATTGTAAATACTTTAATACTTCAAGAGTATTGAAACTAGCACTGTGTACTTGACTATACTGGTTCGCCAACGGCTGTAGTTAAAATTCAGAGCGAATAAACAATATCCTAAGCCTGTAGGCCTGCAGGCTTTACAAAACAACCGTAACGCCTGTTTGAATTGAACAAAAGTTTCAGGCGCGTTACAGTTAAAGTACTACTATAATCAAAAAAGCATTTCCTTTTTTCTTCAGATTTTCAGTGTGTTTGCTTAACACCTCACTGGCAACATTTTGAGCTTCGATATTTATCCAAAGGCTGTTTACTTTGAGTATAAATTTGGATTTCACAGTCCGCCAATACTCACGTTCAAAACTGACCGATGGGACCTCAGCGTGTTGGATCTAGGGATAGTGACATCATTTACTCAACAGCTTAAAATGCAGTTCATTTTATATGCAAAACACTAGTTTAAAAGTCTGAAAGCCCGAAACTCCGGTGCTGCATATTAATTAAGCCTCGTACACACCCATTGCATTCTTAAACTCATGAGTCTTTGACGTTATTTTCTCCTCGATCTAGCTCTCTCAAATATTTCAAAGCTGGTAATGGCGGACCATTAAATAGGAAAATTTTAGTTAAAATACACAGGTGTCTTTTTGAAATCAAGGCTTAAAACTTGGTTCACTTAGGGGCTGTTTACATGGAGGTAGGAAGATCCTAGCACTAGGAAGATCCTAGAAGGCGAAACAACTTTTCGTTTGGTTTACATGCAGAAATTTCTGTCTAGGTGGAAGTGGAGAATGAAAGAAAGATGGCGGGCGAGAACAACAAACACGTAATTCGGATGTATTCGGATAAATTCGCATGCCTTTGACTCGCAGCGTTTTCGACATTGCTGTCGATCGATTGCTCGTTACTTTCCACTGTGCCTCTCCTTTGGGTGGTGAAACAAAACTGGTCCTGAATATTGTCAGTGGTAATCAGAATCATTAGAATCGTCCTGTGGCAACGCCAGACGAAATTGTCGACCTTTGGTAGCTGAATACCGTGAACACCCGGCCGCCGCCATGTTTGTTTTTTTGTCCCTAGTACCAGGAACTTCCAAGCGAAGGCAGTTTACATGGTGCTAGGATCTTCCTAGCTCACAGCTAGGAAGATCCTAGCAGTAGGAAGATCCTAGCACTAGGGCCAAGTACGACCTCTTGCATGTAAATACAGAAAACATATGACGCTAGGATGATCCGCCTGCTAGGATCTTCCTTGTGCTAGAATCTTCCTACTTCCATGTAAAGAGCCCCTTAGTGTTTAGTTAACATAGTTTTGAAATCCAAAGAAAAAAGAGAATTGATTTTTTAGTCATGGTAGCACTTGATTGAAGTATACCTTTTTCATCAGTGGAGAAGTAAATCGTTGATCGATATTAGCTTAAGTCCTGTTTCGTGGTAAACTTTAGATTTTATCTCACACTTTCTTGTTTTTTACTGGGTTGCCCTATGGCAATCCCAGTCGGAAAATGGGTAGATTTTCCGTTTTTTTTTTTTTATTTTCCGTGTCGGTAAAAGTCTTGCCTGTCACTCCCCTGCTAAGTGGTGTCTTTGTGCATATAGCCTTCTGCGCGTATTTTGTTAGGATCGAGAGGGTAGTGGGAAATGCGTAGATTTCTCTGGTGGACACAGTAGAACGATTAACTTAACCGGCGATGGCGTCGAAAGCCATGTAACGCGAATGGCGTTTTAGTGGATCTTTGAACAAAATATACCCTTATGAAGCTCAATAATGGCAAATCAATTGGATCAATTCGAGTAATGGACTTCGACAACAATCTGTAACCCGTCGAGCCGAAATGAAAGTGAGCTGCATTTCTAAGATTTTGACAAGTGTGCTGTTATGTAGAACACTGAAACCAAATGGAAAATTCTCTGGTAACTTATGGGTTCAACAAAGACAGAGAACGAATCGAACACCTTAAGTGGATCTGTGATAAAATCTGCACAGTCTTCAGGTAAAAAAAAATAATTGGAAATGTGACAGCCAAGAATTATTTGAAAGAAAGCTTGTCGTCTATTTTGTGCTTCATTATTCAAGGTTCTTCATGGAAACGGTTTGATCATGAAATTTTAGTTTGTTGTAATATTGCGCATATTTGACACGATTGAGTTTTTTCTCTTCACGCACGTAATGAAATAGGAAGGGGTTTTTGCCTCTAATAGCAAATATGTTGTATGTTTCAAAAAATTGTTCGCTGGAAAAGGTGGCCTTTATGAATTCATCATGTTTTATAATATGCGAGCCTAACTGGATAGTTTTTATGGCAATAGTAAAGCATTTTCGTGTCAAAATGAGGTTAGCGTTTTTCTGTTGTGCTAACTTATCTAAATATAAATATACATTCTGCCTCGTGAATTTGTTATTCTCGTTAACCAGCAATGGCGTGGAAAGTCATTGCAACGCCAATGGCGTCTTATGTTTTTTGTTTCAATTAAATGTTTCGCTGGAAAAGGATCATCTGTGATATTTTCTGCCTTTGTGAATTATAATATCATGTTGTGTATTGAATTTTCGAGCTTAAGGTTGAAACGTGATACGGGAGGATATTTTTAGTATTGCTCTGTAAGCAGGAAAGGTTTCATGAAAATAAACAGGTCTGTTGCAAGCGTGCTTGAGTTTCAAAAAAATGAGCCCCAAAATCAGCAAAAAATTGTGACGCCGGTAAATAATAAAGTAGCTGCTATTTCCAAAATGATGGAATTACCTGGTGATAAATAACCTCGTCTTGGAGAGTAAATTTTTGACTTTGCAGAAACAATGGTGGGCGATTGTGATCTTTGTTTTGAATTCGCTCATTTATTGTCAAACTTTATAACACTTAACAGAAAAAGAAACTTACGAAAACCCGGTATCTTGCCATCATTTGACACAGATGCTTCACTGTTTGGCAAGTAAACATGCCGCGGTAACTTAATCACGGCGCCCGCTGAATTCCGGCCATGGCACTTTCGATTTTGCGATTTATTTGTGCCGCCAAAACGTACAATAACCAAATTGAACGTAGCAAAAATCTCCCAAAATGTTTGTCGCTGATCGTAACTGTTCATATTCTATATTCACGGTTCAAAATTAATGTTGCTTTCATGTCGTAAATATGTTATTCTCGAGCGACCGTCCTGGAAACTTCCTTCTGCTCTTTCTAAAAACTGTGTATCAATATTCATTTACTTTTGCATCAATAGTTGTTTTTGCATAAAGCAAGCTAACAAAATCTGTATCTTGCTGAGTTCGCATTTGTTAGCGTTGATAGTATTTTCGGTCCGATGCTTCTATTTTATGAGGGGTAGATTATTTTGGTCTCCCATCCAAACACTAACCCCGCCGAACAGGACTTAACTTCAGTGAACTTCGGTATTACAAAGCTGTCAGATGCTCAGAGGGCACGCTTAAACTTGTGGTCAAAAGAAGTTTATCAACATGTCAGCCCAGAAGCCAATGTTTCTCACTTTCCATTTATTTTCTTCAATCTTTCTGGGTTCAGTACTTTGCTAGTAACCACATGTCTTCTCAGACTATTTACCCAAGACTTCTACCATGGCACTACAATTATAGACAATACCAAAACAATATCGTGCACTGTTAGAGCTACATATTACGCAAGGACAGATCTGTTTCGTCGTACGAACGTGTGAGGACCTGTGAGCCAAAGGGCCTCTGCTGGTATGACTTCTTAATGACCCCCAACTTGAAAAAAATTGTCTGGAACGGTGCACGTACCACAGGCAACCCAGTGTACCCTCACGGAGGGTCTAGTTTTATCTTATTCGAAAACTCCATCGATACATGACTATTTAGTTGTCGCTATTCTTTTCTCGTGACAGTTCACTATCCCGCCTAATCGATACCACTCCTGCATTTGGTAGCAAAATCTTTCTTTCAGCTCTCTTCAACTACCTTAAGTCCCTTGTTGCGATGCGTTACCATCCACTTAGGGACGATTTTATTGGGGGGGGGGGGGGGGGGTGGGGTCTCTCTTACATTTAAGCCGAAAAGACAAACTAGAGGACATGTGTTATTCACAACCAAGGCATCCACAAATACCTGACTTTATTATTCATTCAAAATATTTCCCTGTTTCTGATTGGTTAGAACCACACGCATAATTCGCCATAACCAGCTGCTGTTCACCAATTTGGAAAGAAACTTCGTGGTATTGAATCAATGACGTCAAAAGTGCGGCCCGCTGCAGATTGTTGATCCGATGACGTTAGAATGACGTCAAAAGTGCAGCCCGCTGCAAATTATTGAACCGTTGACCGAAAAAAGCTACTTTAAAAAATACCGAAAAAAGCTATGTTATTATGTTGAGCATAATATGTTGACCGAAAAAAGCTATGTTATTTTTGTTGAGCAGAAAAATGGCTGCGAGTAGGTTTAGAAGTTTGAGCGAAGAAAAAATTTTGAATGAATAATAAAGCAATTATTGAATTTGGCTTTCGTAGAATATGAAGAATTCTGCAGATCTCGGAGGATGTTATCCAACTCGGCCTTCGGCCTTGGTGGATAACACCCTCCTCGATCTGCAGAATTCTTCATATCCTACTCAGCCTCATTCAATAATTGCTAAATAACATGAATACGTTTAGTCCATTTCATGCATGCGTCAACAATGTATTTTGGAATGTTTTCGTCTCGAAGCTAAAAAGCAGATTAAACATCAAGCGTCTTTATCTTTTTTTCCTTCCAGCTTTAAGGGAGGGGGGGTTTGCAGTCTCTAATAGACCTTAATGCCCCCACCCCTTGCCCGTCAAGGATTCGAACATAAAGGATCATGTTCTTACCCAAACGCAATGCAAGTCCTTTCTACATGTTATGGACTTATGATGTTTCACAGTTTGTAATTTTAAAGCTCCAATAGCTGACAAATAAATTTTCTAACGTGCTCAATGAACCGCTGATCCTTGAAGAGCATTTGTAAATTATTGTGAACACCCCGTCAACTATGATCCAATAAATTAATAGGACATAATATGAGGAGTCCTCTCCCTTAATTTCTTCTTTGCTTAAGTTGTCATTGTGGTGGGTTTTTAGTGATAAGTGACGTTTAGACCCCCGATTAAATGAAACGCGTTTTGTCATATAGCAATTGGTAAGTCAAATGCAAAACAAGGTGGCATGAGTGCGTAAAGATTCAAGAAGCAATTTTTCAGAAGGAATTTTTAAAGCTCTTGTTCAGTTTCCAAACCGTTAGTTCACTATTGTGCTAGCATTCTGGCTCACTCGGTTTTCATTGGCAACGCTATGCTAAGTTTTGCAACTGCCGAACTCGATATGAGTTATTTTATTTTATTTATTTGATGATTAAGCAAGTAAAGCGGAACTGTTTTGCTCAGTGGTAGACTTGTGAAAAAAAGGAGAGTGTGATTTGGAGTTATTGGATAAGCTGCAGTCATCCATAACCTTTTATTTCTTTATGGTTTTCGCTCTGTTACTTAAACTCCAAGGTGCAGCTCTCACTGGACGAAAAAATGGATTTACTCGAGTTTACGAATTGAGCAAATATGTGGCAAATTTAGGGCTCTAAATTTGCTTTAACTTTGGTTTGACAGGTAAAGCTTGCGCAAACTTGAATGTTTGTTTTGTAGGAATTTGTGTGCAAATGTTAAGGAAATGTAATTATTTGCTTGGCATTTGCGTGCTATGCAAATCTTTAATGTTTCCACAGATTTGCTCAAATTTGCTTCACCGCAAAGATAGCAGTTTGACCTTAACCGCAAATGCAAGCAAATATGTCGCAAAACCAATAGTTTGCATTATCGTTTGAACTGATTTTCAAAGGATCAAAGTACGTACATTTGCATTTTATTTACTCTCTTTTGCAATGGGAGCAAAAAGGAATGAATTGCCGGAATATGACTTTGTAGTAAATTTTCAAATTTCCTTGCTATAAATATTCATATTTACCTGGGAGCAAATATGGTGATTTACAGCATCTTCGTTTTGTTGTCATAGGCAATGTGCATATGATATTTGTTACACATTTTACTGCTGTGGCAAACTTTCAATTTTTACATAACCGTTATATTATTGAACGAAAACTGCACTGGTATTCGGAAGCTTTTGAGTTTCATCAGCGGCAACGTCCTACAACGAAACCAACCAATGGTAAACAAAGGGTGCTTACCATTTAGCCAAATAATCCGGATGGAATGATCGTTGCATAAATAAAGGTAAGCGATTTTCCGAATTTAATGACCAACCGGTTGAGAATGGCGCTTACCATTTACTACATAGCATTCTATCCCGCATATTTTACTCGATCTTTTCAGAAGTGGCCTGGAAACGGAAGGATTCTCGCAAATGGTAAGGGCATTTCGCGAATTCTGTTCCGAACTGAAAAAGAGGACTACCTCTGGAGGTTGTCCACAATTTTCGAAAAGATTTTCCGGAAAATTGCCTTTCCATTTGACCTCAAATTTTTTGGCTAAATGGTAAGCACCCAAAATGCTTGGGCCTTCCTCGTTCCCAGGATCTTTTCGGAGGGGCAATTGTCCGCCATTTTGAATCACCCCGCCGCAAAGACCCTGGAAACAAGGTTTTGTGACGATGAAAATTTGGTTATCAACGGTTTGAAATTCGTGCGGGCGATGTGCTCTTTCCTCTTTCTTGTCGTTTTCGGACGACCAAGGTTTTATACGGCGATTCCTTGACATTTGTGCAGGTGAAATGGCAGTAAGAATCGACGAAACCCGAAAGAAAGGGCAACGACCATTCAGGCCATAACGTCGGGAACCAGCCCCAGTAGTTTTACAGTAGTTTGCCACAAACACACACGCCAGTGTCATGAATGTTGAATGGTCGGTCTTTGGAATGTTCTATGCCTATTTCAAGTCCACGATTCCCACTAATTCCAAGGCGACCAGAGAAACCTAGCAAGAATAGACTTCGCTAGCTGCTTGACATGGAACCGTTGAATATCTAGACTCATAAAGCTGTATGTACTGGATTCTGATCAGGGAGTTCAGAGACGGTGTTTGAGAAAGAGTTACGACCAACGCCAGCAGCATTAATCGATGAAAAATTCATGGCAGAAATAGAGGCCTTCTTTCCTAAAGCAAACGGAGTTCAACGAACGTTTGGAACAAAGGATGGCCGAACAGCTACATGTGGATTTAAGCAAAAGAGCAGGAAGATTCAAGACTTATATTGAAGCGCCGAATAGCAAAAGATTGCCGAAGGAGTTTCGGTAGGTCACCTCACTGATAGTAACCTGAAAGTATATGCCTTAAATTTTGTATAGAATATCCTTTCTTTTTCATAACACGTTTGATTGCTGATTCATTGAATTGAGATTCGCATCATAAATCCCTCCCTCTGCAAGGACAGTCTTTACTTTTGCAGACGTACTCCCTTAGTAATTTCAGGTCACGTTATTAATTTAAGGCCATTTATTTGTCACTTGTATTTTATTTGCATGTACATGTACAGGTGTATGCGAACCTTTAGAAAAAAAATCCAATTGTCTTGTGGGGTATTCTATGGTAGAGTACTCAATGCATTACTAGCATTTCTCATGGAAGATTATAAAGCTACTATACATGTACATTTTGAGAGCTGGCTATCTAAATAATTATACTGTACCAACCATTTTGTGATAGAGTTGATATTGTCAATATTTTCAATTTCTCCCCATAAAACCTAAAATTTTATTTGATAAGTACTTAGTCTACATGTAGCTCATACGGTAACAACACAAAAAGGACATCCTAGAGAATTTTTATTAAAACTTTTGTTTTAAGGAGCAGTTTTCTGTATGATTGCTCCACTGCTTTAATTGTATATGGTAAAACTCACAACATCATGCTTTTAGTGCTTTGTGGCCAGGAACCCAAGAAAAAAAACAAATTATAGATGAAATACAAAAGTTGTTTTGAGTTGTAACCATCAAACACTAATTCCATTTTAAAATCATGAGAAACTCAAGCTCAGTAACCATTATTGATTTTATTACATGCACAAAATGGTCAATTTGGAAAGGTGGACACTTGTGGGAGGCTGTCACAGGCTTCCAGATAAGTTTGCAATTCCTTTAAAGCTTCATTATTCAGTTTCACTTACACCGGAGGATTGCTTATGAATGGCAGAGTGGTGTGTTACATCATTCAATGAAATGTACATGTAGCTTATGCATTGATTGATTCATTGACTGATTGACTGGTGTGAATATTTTCCAGGGCCTATCTCAACCATAAGCTGCAGTGCTGAAGGGAATTTCTTGAGGTGCAAGAAACAGACAGTCCACTCATTGTGAATTGTGATGCAATTGCAAATTAATGTCTTTACATGTATGTCAATACTTGGGTAGAGTAGTGTCATTGTTATTCTGGATACACTGTATGCAATTAATCTTTTGACATGAACTGGGGTCAAGCGAATTTTTTCAGGCATCCGGTAATTATGGCAGAGTCAAATGTTCAGGGCAAAAATCAGTGATTACTGTGCTAATATAGGAATCGTTTCTCAATAATTTTTGACTAAAATCAAGAAAGGTTTCACGATCCTTTAAGTCTGAGAAAATTGTCAGTGATCTTTCAATACTAAATGCATCAAACATAAGCAGTAACATGAGTTTAAGTGATATCTTTCTAATAGACGTATCTGCACGTGGCATCAATAATTGAAAGATGGGTGTAATATAAGTACCACTCAATTATGTGCAGTTAATTTGTTATAGTATACAAATCTGTAGTATCTTCCATCTGAACTGGCGGGTGGCACGCCTCATACGGTTCAATGTAACTTGTAAAGTAGGTCTAACCATGCAGTTAATTTGTCATACAGTAGTACTTGTATACTAATTTGTAGTATTTTTCATCTGAACTGGCGGGTGGCACGCCTCATACAGTTCGATGTAATTTGTAAAGTAGGTCTAACAAAGCAGTTAATTTGTCATATTGTAGTACACTAATTTGTAGTATTTTCCATCTGAACTGGCGGGTGGCGCACCTCATACAGTTCAATGTAACTTTTAAAGTAGGTCTAACCATGCAGTTAATTTGTCATATTGTAGTACACTAATTTGTAGTATTTTCCATCTGAACTGGCGGGTGGCACACCTCATACAGTTCAATGTAACTTTTAAAGTAGGTCTAACCATGCAGTTAATTTGTCATATTGTAGTATACTAATTTGTAGTATTTTCCATCTGAACTGGCGGGTGGCGCACCTCATACAGTTCAATGTAACTTTTAAAGTAGGTCTAACCATGGAGTTAATTTGTCATATTGTAGTACACTAATTTGTAGTATTTTCCATCTGAACTGGCGGGTGGCACACCTCATACAGTTCAATGTAACTTTTAAAGTAGGTATAACCATGCAGTTCATTTGTCATATTGTAGTATACAGTGCTGGAAATAATTTTTCTTTATTCACAGGACACATGTCCTTTCAAATCTTCCTTTTGGTCGGACATTTGACAAATTGGGCCGGACATAAAACATTGACTGACAACGCCTTGTAGAAGATAACTCAAGATGTGCTGGTGAGATGTTCGGTCATCATGTGCGATCATACTGTGAAATTGGCCGGACATTTTCAAAATTTGGTCGGACAATGTCCGATGACCGACTGTTATTTCCAGCACTGAGTATACATGTACTAATTTGTAGTATTTTCCATCTGAACTGGCGGGTGGCGCGCCTTATACATTTCGATGTAATTTGTAAAGTAGGTCTAACCATGCAGTTAATTTGTCATAGTATACTAATTTGTAGTATTTTCCATCTGAACTGGCGGGTGGCGCGCCTTATACAGTTCGATGTAATTTGTAAAGTAGGTCTAACCATGCAGTTAATTTGTCATAGTATACTAATTTGTAGTATTTTCCATCTGAACTGGCAGGTGGCACACCTCATACAGTTCGATGTAATTTGTAAAGTAGGTCTAACCATGCAGTTAATTTGTCATAGTATACTAATTTGTAGTATTTTCCATCTGAACTGGCGGGTGGCACGCCTCATACAGTTCGATGTAATTTGTAAAGTAGGTCTAACCATGCAGTTAATTTGTCAGTATACTAATTTGTAGTATTTTCCATCTGAACTGGCGGGTGGCACGCCTCATACAGTTCGATGTAATTTGTAAAGTAGGTCTAAGCATGCAGTTAATTTGTCATAGTATACTAATTTGTAGTATTTTCCATCTGAACTGGTGGGTGGCACGCCTCATACAGTTTGATGTAATTTGTAAAGTAGGTCTAACCATGCAGTTAATTTGTCATATTGTAGTACACTAATTTGTAGTATTTTCCATCTGAACTGGCGGGTGGCACACCTCATACAGTTCAATGTAACTTTTAAAGTAGGTATAACCATGCAGTTCATTTGTCATATTGTAGTATACAGTGCTGGAAATAATTTTTCTTTATTCACAGGACACATGTCCTTTCAAATCTTCCTTTTGGTCGGACATTTGACAAATTGGGCCGGACATAAAACATTGACTGACAACGCCTTGTAGAAGATAACTCAAGATGTGCTGGTGAGATGTTCGGTCATCATGTGCGATCATAATGTGAGATTGGCCGGACATTTTTAAAATTTGGTCGGACAATGTCCGGTGACTGACTGTTATTTCCAGCACTGAGTATACATGTACTAATTTGTAGTATTTTCCATCTGAACTGGCGGGTGGCGCGCCTTATACAGTTCGATGTAATTTGTAAAGTAGGTCTAACCATGCAGTTAATTAGTCATAGTATACTAATTTGTAGTATTTTCCATCTGAACTGGCGGGTGGCGCGCCTTATACAGTTCGATGTAATTTGTAAAGTAGGTCTAACCATGCAGTTAATTTGTCATAGTATACTAATTTGTAGTATTTTCCATCTGAACTGGCGGGTGGCACACCTCATACAGTTCGATGTAATTTGTAAAGTAGGTCTAACCATGCAGTTAATTTGTCATAGTATACTAATTTGTAGTATTTTCCATCTGAACTGGCGGGTGGCACGCCTCATACAGTTCGATGTAATTTGTAAAGTAGGTCTAACCATGCAGTTAATTTGTCAGTATACTAATTTGTAGTATTTTCCATCTGAACTGGCGGGTGGCACGCCTCATACAGTTCGATGTAATTTGTAAAGTAGGTCTAACCATGCAGTTAATTTGTCATAGTATACTAATTTGTTGTATTTTCCATCTGAACTGGTGGGTGGCACGCCTCATACAGTTTGATGTAATTTGTAAAGTAGGTCTAACCATGCAGTTAATTTGTCATATTGTAGTACACTAATTTGTAGTATTTTCCATCTGAACTGGCGGGTGGCACGCCTCATACGGTTCAATGTAACTTGTAAAGTAGGTCTAACCATGCAGTTAATTTGTCATAGTATACTAATTTGTAGTATTTTCCATCTGAACTGGCGGGTGGCGCACCTCATACAGTTCAATGTAACTTTTAAAGTAGGTCTAACCATGGAGTTAATTTGTCATATTGTAGTACACTAATTTGTAGTATTTTCCATCTGAACTGGCGGGTGGCGCACCTCATACAGTTTGATGCAACTTTTAAAGTAGGTCTAACCATGCAGTTAATTGGTCATAGTGATGATGATGATGATGATGATAGTATACTAGTTTTAGTATTTTCCATCTTAACTGGCTGGTGGCATTCCTTGTACAGGTCGGTGTCACTTGTAAAGTAGGTGTAATCATGCAGTTAATTTGTTATAGCATTTTAATTTGTAGTATTCTCCATTTGAACTGGCGGATATGGCACACCTTATATGGTTCGAAGTGACTTGTAAAGTAGGTCTAAACATGCAGTTAATTTGTTATAGCATACTGTAAAGTATTTTCCATCTGGTTCTGTAGATAAACGTGTTTGAAGAACTTAGATTCAAGTACAGTACTATAGGAACTTGCTTCCAAACAATGCCTAACAAAATGTTCACCACAGTTTTTGGTTGGTGCATCATTAGTGTGTGTTGTTTGATAATAGTATTGGGTGCAGTTCAGATACCAGACCTAATAACTTACATCAAAATACAGTGTAGCATATGAATCAATGTGAAATGGCTGAGTCATTCTCCTAGCTGCTATTTCAACTTTCAGGCAGGTTCGATTTAGATACTGAATTTTTATACTGTGCATATACTTGTGACATATTATATGGCAGTTATTATGTTGTCCTAAGGTCAGCCTAAGATGATTTTATTAATTCGCAATCAAATGTTTGGTATCTGAACTCGGCCTTAACTTCTCCGTTGGCTTCAACATTGCCAAGTTTACTGCCGTAAGGGATATTTTGTTATGCTTTCGGGATTCAAAATGTGCATTCATCCAAATGAATTGTTGTATTGGCAAAAACAAAAGCTATGGTATCTGAGGCAAAATGAAACCGCTTCTGCAGGTTACATTTCCAAAGTACTACATGTATAGAAAGGCAAAATAATTTCATTAATTTAAAGAGATGACTAATAATTGACACAGGCCTTTGATATACCTTATATTATCGTTGCTCCGAACTAAACAATGTAATTAATTAAATTAATTTAGGATTTAAATACCTGTATATCTATCATAATTACGAACTTACTGTCACGCAAGTCAATTATTTATTAAGATGAGTGATAATTTGCTACTGGTTGTATTGCATTAGGTTGTTACTAAATTCTGCATCAGGGTACAGTGTCTGTTTCGGACACGAATTTGAAGAAAAACGTTGAGTACTTCTATCATCTTATTTACCTTACCTACATTCGTTTGCATGTGACATTGATATTTCAAGTGCATTATGAGAATGGATTATTTTCGGCATTAGTTTCTAAGGAATAATTCACCTTTGAGTTCCATTGTATGGAGGCACTGTCTAAAGGGCAATAAGACAGCTTCATGAATATACTGCAATTACTGTAGGTCCATCCAAGTTTCAGAGCTATTTAATTGCCATCTCAATGTGCACTTGTATTATTAATAGTCAAAATTGAGAATGTGACATTTTATTGCATATGTTTAGATAATTAAACCTGCTTTATTTTATTATTGAAATGGTTGTTGCAGTATTCAATCAACAGAGTTTCAAGGGTATGTTATCTTCCATCTCAAGGAAAATGCCAAACAGATTCTTTGATTACATTTGCTAATTTGAGAAAAAAATTAACCTAACCTCTGGCCTAATAGACCATTTTACAGTTGTGGCTAAGTTACCAGGCCGCCGGTGACCCTGTTTTGATACAAACCTTCATGCTTTTGTAATGTTAATATGGACTAATTAGCGTTACAACAACACAATTTACACGATAAAAGCAGTGAGGTCTGTATCAATGCAAGGTCACCGGCAGCCTCGCAGCCATTCATAGGCTTGGTCGCTGAGCAAACAACTGTAAAATGGCCTATTAAAGAACAGTGTAAAATCACATTTTAATCATATTGCTATTACAAGCAAAACTAATGTTTTGGATCACATCTGTTATCTTGACCAAACGCTACATGTATATTGTTCACATTTGCTACTTTAAGCAAAAATGATATTGTTATCACATTTGCTACAGTGAGCAAAAACATAATTTTAGTTTTTGATCACAGGGCTACCCGAGCAAATAGTCAAAGCAAAGCAAGCATGAAAACCTGGTTCTTTGAATGCATTTGGTATGCAGAGCACTTATGTGAAAAAAGTCGTATTTTGGTTACATTTAATATCCCGAGCAAATTTCTACAAAAATACATCCTTGAACACATTTGCTTTCCTGAGTAAAACCCTGCAAAACTACACGTTTGGCCACATTTGCTATTCTGAGGAATCTCTGCAAAAATTCATATTTGAACACATTTGCTCCTCCGAGCAAATGGGTACAAAAACTAATATTTGCTCGCCTTTACTCACCTTGTAAAAAGGTGCAATGATGAAAGTTTGATCAAATTTACAACTTCAGGAAAAGTACTTGCAAAATTTTAGTTTTAACATCATGTTTACTATCCCTCCAAATGTCACAAAAAATACCATGTTATCCATACTTTTACTCACAACAGCAAATTTAAGACAAATGTGGCATTTACGAGCGTTGCCATGGGTGGAAAAACTGTAGCAAATGTGATCTTTGCGTTTCAGCAAATCTAAGCAAACGTGCGCAAACGTAGCATTTGCCATGCATTTGCTCCACATTTGCTATATGTGAAAATCCGTTTTTTCGTCCAGTGTCTTCTTGTCACAATCGTGGCCGTTTATTTGCTAACAAAACAAATGAATTATTTTATCTGGAATCGTGATTTATTTCCCGCAAAGTTGAAGGCAAACCCGCCGTGTTAACCCGTTGATACCACCCCTTAATAGAATGGGGCGGGAAAAACGTTTTCGTCTCGAAGCTAAAAAGCAGATTAAACATCAAGCGTCTTTACCTTTCTTTCCTTCCAGGTTCATCCTTGATTTGACATTGGATCATCTCATCGAAGACGTTATAATTGTCATTTAGTTATTAAAGAATGGTAGATGGGAAGTTAGAGGCTGTAGAGCAGCAAATGCTAGAGCTTGCCATTGCGATAAGTGTAGAAGACAGGGATCGTCAAGGAAGGGCTCATTTTCATCTCGGTGGTGCTTACCTCAACCTACCTGATTATCAAAAGGCCATAAAAAATTATGCACAAGCATTGCCTATTTTCATAGAAATAGGCTGCAGGGCGGAGGAGGGATCAACCTATGGAAATCTGGGAAATGCGTATTTTAGGCTAGGTAATTTTAAACAAGCCGTTGAGTACTACGAAAACCATCTTAGTATTGCTAAAGAAGTAGGTAATAGGGGTGGGGAGGGATCAGCCTATGGAAATCTGGGAAATGCCTATCGAAATCTAGGTAATTTTAAACATGCCATTGAGTACTACGAAAAACATCTTAGTATTGCTAAAGAAGTAGGTAATACGGATGGGGAGGGATCAGCCTATGGAAGTCTGGGAATTGCCTTTCTTAGTCTAGGTAATTTTAAACAAGCCATTGAGTACTACGAAAAACATCTTAGTATTGCTAAAGAAGTAGGTAATAGGGATGGGGAGGGATCAGCCTATGGAAATCTGGGAAATGCCTATCGAAATCTAGGTAATTTTAAACGAGCCATTGAGTACTACGAAAAACATCTTAGTATTGCTAAAGAAGTAGGTAATAGGGATGGGGAGGGATCAGCCTATGGAAGTCTGGGAAATGCCTATTTTAGTCTAGGTAATTTTAAACAAGCCATTGAGTACTACGAAAAACATCTTAGTATTGCTAAAGAAGTAGGTAATAGGGATGGGGAGGGATCAGCCTATGGAAGTCTGGGAATTGCCTTTCTTAGTCTAGGTAATTTTAAACAAGCCATTGAGTACTACGAAAAACATCTTAGTATTGCTAAAGAAGTAGGTAATAGGGATGGGGAGGGATCAGCCTATGGAAATCTGGGAAATGCCTATCGAAATCTAGGTAATTTTAAACGAGCCATTGAGTACTACGAAAAACATCTTAGTATTGCTAAAGAAGTAGGTAATAGGGATGGGGAGGGATCAGCCTATGGAAGTCTGGGAAATGCCTATTTTAGTCTAGGTAATTTTAAACAAGCCATTGAGTACTACGAAAAACATCTTAGGTTTGCTAAAGAAGTAGGGGATAGGGCTGGGGAGGGATCAACCTATGGAAATCTGGGAAATGCCTATCGCAATCTAGGTAATTTTAAACTAGCCATTGAATACTACGAAAAACAACTTAGTATTGCTAAAGAAGTAGGTAATAGGGATGGGGAGGGATTGGCCTACCGAAATATGGGAACTGCCTATTTTAGTCTAGGTAATTTTAAACAAGCCAATGAGTACTGCGAAAAAGATCTTAGTATTGCTAAAGAAGTAGGTGATAGAGCTGGGGAGGGATCAGCCTATGGAAGTCTGGGAAATGCCTATTTTAGTCTAGGTAATTTTAAACAAGCCATTGAGTACTACGAAAAACATCTTAGGTTTGCTAAAGAAGTAGGGGATAGGGCTGGGGAGGGATCAACCTATGGAAATCTGGGAAATGCCTATCGCAATCTAGGTAATTTTAAACTAGCCATTGAATACTACGAAAAACAACTTAGTATTGCTAAAGAAGTAGGTAATAGGGATGGGGAGGGATTGGCCTACCGAAATATGGGAACTGCCTATTTTAGTCTAGGTAATTTTAAACAAGCCAATGAGTACTGCGAAAAAGATCTTAGTATTGCTAAAGAAGTAGGTGATAGAGCTGGGGAGGGATCAGCCCATGGAAATCTGGGAAATATTTATCTTAGTCTAAGTAACTTTAAACAAGCCATTGAGTACTACGAAAAAGATCTTAGTATTGCTAAAGAAGTAGGTAATAGTGATGGGGAGGGATCAGCCTATGGAAGTCTGGGAAATGCCTATCGAAATCTAGGTAATTTTAAACAAGCCATTGAGTACTACGAAAAACATCTTAGTATTGCTAAAGAAGTAGGTAATAGGGATGGGGAAGGATCAGCGTATTTAAATCTGGGAAATGCCTTTATCAATCTACAGTAGGTTATTTCAAGGAAGCCATGGATTACCATGAACACAGTCTTAGTATTTTCAAGGAAATTGGAAACTGTCTAGGAGAAGGAATTGCGTGGTATTCGCAAGGTCTTGATCATGAATTGTTGGGTTCCTTGATTAACGCACTCAGTTGTTATCGTTCGAGTATAAAACATTTTGATGAAACAAGGCATAGTCTGAAGTCAGAAGATGAATTAAAAGTAACTTTTCGTGATTCTTATCGCGTGTCATACACTGCTCCGTGGAGGACACTTTTGAAGAATGGAGAGATTGAAGAAGCTTTGTATGCTGCTGAGAAAGGTCGAGCACAGGCTTTGATGGATATTTTGCAAGATCAATACGGCATTGACTCTCAGTCATTTTCTGCACTTGCTCCGAATCAAACTCTTACAGCTGCATTAGAGCTTTTACCTTCACAAGCCGTTTTTGTGGCACTTGACGAGAACAAGATCACGTTTTGGGTGCTAAGAAAAGACAGCAAGATCAGCTTTCGACAAAGCGAAATCGCAAATGGAAGTGCTGATTTGTTGATGGAAACTATTTTGAAAGGGATTGGCGTAGGGGATGGTGTCAGATGCGAGAATCGTTCATTGGATCCACTACGCAATGACCTGTCTTGCAGCAAAAAACCTATCAGTGAGAAAGCAGTTCTACCATCTTCATCCTCTGGTAACTCTTTACAACCGTTGTATGAAGTCTTACTCGAGCCAATTGCAGACTTGCTCCAAGGAAATGAGTTAATCGTTGTTCCCGATGGACCATTTTGCTTGGCTCCTTATTCTGCATTGAGTGAATCTATCAGGATCCG
>OX421449.1:41169670-41182170 GCA_949126865.1 Montipora capitata | reverse complement strand
AAGGGTAAGTTTTTTCTACAACAGTTTTAAGTGGCTCCGGAATTAGAGAATTTACAAACGTGCACTCCTACTTCACATTTCAAGCATAAATGAGCGCATTAGTCTGACATGTTATTGACTGAATACTTTTTATGATGGCAGCAAATTCGAAGAAAGAGATCATTAATCTTTTACTTGTCATGCTTTAAGCAAAACGTATTTAATGTCGTGATAATGTATACCTCTGCCAAACGAGCTCTTTGCAATCGTACTTTTCGTTTGAAGTGTGTTGCACATATCATAGTTCCAAGAATAGTAAACACACTGATACCCGCCATCGCAACGAACACTCCCAATCCAGATGAGAGCGTTGTCGGCTTGGGAGCTGTCCAAAATGACGTTGTGGTCTGGAATGTGGAAAAAATAAGTGAAAACGCGTTTACACTTCATAGTTTCCTGTGTTATGAAGCGCTGCTAACAGTGAAAGGCCCACGATGAAACATTTACGCCCCTCCCTCCGGCAATCAGCGCTTCGTTCAACGGGTGTTAAAAGCCATAGTTATACAGATTAAATAAAAAAAGTCGAAAGCCACCACTAAAATCACCAGTGATAGGAGTGGCTACCTGTGGCTCCAAAAGCCGTTCACAAAAGGAGCACGATAAGCCAAAAAGACTTGTTTCATTCACCAAAACGTACCAACGCAAGTTTTGTTGTGTTTTTGCAAAAAGAAGACTTTAAAGCACAAACAAAGTTGCGAACAGCCATGACTCACGATTGGTCACCACTGTGCTCATTGACCAATCACGGGTCGCTAAGCGTTCTTCCAACTGTCTTAAGATTAGTCTTCCAACGAGTAAAAGCCGAATTCGATGGCTTTCGAAGCAAATGTTTGCAGATTTGGCTGCCCTTAATTCCTTCTCAGTGTACATGCAGCTCAAGCGAAGAAGACGAATGGGCAGCGGAGGTATCGTCCGTGATCTACATCGAATTCCGAGGCGATCGAAGACTTTATGGCCCTTTCCCTTCGGTGAATCCGTTCGGCGGCTTGGTCTCGGTGCCCAACCTTTGGTAAAGAATATATAAAGGGAAAAGAAGAGGAACCAAAAACCACCTAAATTGCTCTTAATCGACCCAGAAACTGTACCAGAGACAAAGAAACAAAAGACTGAAGCAAGGTAAGCTATTTTTAATTTAAAATTGTAAATATTTTTTTGAATTTTGACGAAAACCATTTTCCCCATACAAATCCTTATTTTTCTACTATTGCATAATATAGTACAGTACAAATACACATATATCGAGCTTGCGCTACCTGTGATTTGGCTAGAGACAAATGTCGATGTCGTTTTTTCGCTGCAATACAATTGTCGCTGTCGCTGATTCGCTAGAGTACAAATGTCCGATAAACACGCTTAATATTTTATTTAATTTAAAGAGTAAGCGTCCGTGAAAACTTCCTTCTTTTTACTGGGTTGCCAAACCCAGTCGGAATCTCGGTTTCATTTCGTGGGTTTTTTACTGGGCTGCCAAACCCAGTCGGAATCTCGGTTTCATTTCGTGGGTTTTTACTGGGTTGCCTATGGCAAACCCAGTCGGAATCTGTGTTTAATTTCGTGGGTTTTTTTGTTATTTTCCGTGTCGGTAAAAGTCTTGCCTGTCACTCCCCTGCTAAGTGGTGGCTTTGTGCATAGAGCCTTCTGTGCGTATTTTCTTAGGATCGAGAGGATAGTGGGATAGCGTAGATTTCTCTGGTGGACACAGTAGAACGATTAACTTAACCGGCAATGGCGTCGAAAGTCATGTAACGCGAATGGCGTTTTAGTGGATCTTTGAACAAAATATACCCTTATGAAGCTCATGAATGGCAGGTCAATTGGATATACAGGCGGTGGAATCTTAAAAGCGACGAGTAATGGTAATTTGACACGATTGAGTTTCTTGCCTTCACGCACGCAATGAAATAGGAAGAGGTTCTCGCCTCTAAGAGCAAATATGTTGTTTGTTTCAACAAATTTTTCGCTGGAAAAGGATTCTGTGGTATTTTCTGCCTTTGTGAATTATAATATCATGTTGTGTATTGAATTTCCGAGCTTAAGGTTGAAATGTGATATGGGAGAAGTTTTTTAGTATTGCTCTGTAAGCAGGAAGGCTTCACAGGGCTGTTGGAAGCGTGCTTGAGTTTCAACAAAATGAGCCCCAAAATCAGTGAAAAATTGTGACGCGGATGAATAATAAAGTAGCTGCCATTTCCAAAATGATAAAATTACCTGGTGATAAATAACGTCGAACGCGTCTTGGAGAGTAAATTTTTGACTTTGCATAAACAAGAGTTGGGCGATTGTGATCTTTGTTTTGACTTCGCTCATTTCATTCTCAAACTTTATAACACTTGACAGAAAAAGAAACTTACAAAAACCCGGTATCTTGCCATCATTTGACACAGATGCTTCACTGTTTGGCGAGTAAACATGCCGCGGTAACTTAATCACGGCGCCCGCTGAATTCCGGCCATGTCACTTTCGATCTGGCGATTTATTTGAACGTAGCAAAAATCTCCCAAAATGTTTGTCGCTGATCGTAACTTTTTATATTCTATATTCACGGTTCAAAATTAATGTTGTTTTCATGTCGTAAATATGTTATTCTCGATCGACCGTCCTGGAGACTTCCTTCTGCTCTTTCTAAAAACTGTGTATCAATAATTATTTACTTTTGCATCAATATTTGTTTTTGCATAAAGCAAGCTAACAAGATCTGTACCTTCTGTACCTTGCTGAGTTCGCATTTGTTAGCGTTAATAGTATTTTCGGTCCGATGCTTCTGTTTTATGAGGGGTATATTGTTTTGGTCTCCCATCCAAACACTAACCCCACCGAACAGGACTTAACT
This sequence comes from Montipora capitata, assembly GCA_949126865.1. Taxonomy (NCBI): domain Eukaryota; kingdom Metazoa; phylum Cnidaria; class Anthozoa; order Scleractinia; family Acroporidae; genus Montipora; species Montipora capitata. Next base: position 41,179,301 of record OX421449.1, on the reverse strand, counting down.
TCAGTGAACTTCGGCATTACAAAGCTGTCAGATGCTCAGCGGGCACGCTTAAACTTGTGGTGAAAAGAAGTTTATCAACATGTCAGCCCAGAAGCCAATGTTTCTCACTTCCCATTTATTTTCTTCAATCTTTCTGGGTTCAGTACTTTGCTAGTAACCACATGTCTTCTCACACTATTTACCCAAGACTTCTACTATGGCACTACAATGATAGACAATACCAAAACAATATCGTGCACTGTTAGAGCTACATATTCACCCCAAGGACAGATCTGTTTCGTCGTACGAACGTGTGAGGACCTGTGAGCCAAAGGACCTCTTCTGGTATGACTTCTTAATGACCTTGAAAACTATTGTTTGGAACGGTGCACGTACCACAGGCAACCCAGTGTACCCTCACGGAGGGTCTAATTTTGTTATTTTCCGTGTCGGTAAAAGTCTTGCCTGTCACTCCCCTGCTAAGTGGTGGCTTTGTGCATAGAGACTTCTGTGCGTATTTTCTTAGGATCGAGAGGGTAGTGGGAAATGCGTAGATTTCTCTGGTGGACACAGTAGAACGATTAACTTAACCGGCAATGGCGTCGAAAGTCATGTAACGCGAATGGCGTTTTAGTGGATCTTTGAACAAAATATACCCTTATGAAGCTCATGAATGGCAGGTCAATTGGATATACAGGCGATGGAATCTTAAAATCGACGAGTAATGGACTTCGACAACAATCTATCGCCCGTCGAGCCGAAATCAAAGTGAGCTGTATTTACCTGAAGTACATGGTAATTTGACACGATTGAGTTTCTTGCCTTCACGCACGCAATGAAATAGGAAGAGGTTCTCGCCTCTAAGAGCAAATATGTTGTTTGTTTCAATAAATTTTTCGCTGGAATAGGATTCTGTGGTATTTTCTGCCTTTGTGAATTATAATATCATGTTGTGTATTGAATTTCCGAGCTTGAGGTTGAAATGTTATATGGGAGAAGTTTTTTAGTATTGCTCTGTAAGCAGGAAGGGTTCACAGGCCTGTTGGAAGCGTGCTTGAGTTTCAACAAAATGAGCCCCAAAATCAGTGAAAAATTGTGACGCAGATGAATAATGTTTCAATAAATGTTTCGCTGGAAAATATTTCTGTGAAATTTCCAGCGTTTGTAAATTTATCATGTTGTGTAATTTTCGAAAAGAGCAAATTTGCATACATGTGTTGAAATGTGATACGGGGAGAATTTTTGTGGTAACGCACAAGTCACGAAAATAAACAGGTCTGTTGGAAGCGTGCTAGAGTTTCAACAAAATGACCCCCAAAATCGGCAAAAGATTGTGACGCTGATGAATAATAAAGTAGCTGCTATTACCAAAACGATGGAATTACCTGGTGATAAATATCGTTGTCTTGGAGAGTAAATTTTTGATTTTCCAGAAACAATGATCAATCAACCTCTGAGAGTTGGGCGATTGTGATCTTTGTGTTGAATTCGCACATTTCTTGTCAAAATTTATAACAATTGAAAGAAAAAGAAAACTAACAAAAACAAAAACCCGGTATCTTGGCATCATTTGACACAGATGCTTCACTGTTTCGCGAGTAAACATGCCGCGGTAACTTGATCACTGCGCCCGCTGAATTCGATGTGCGATTTACTCGGTGCAGCCAAAAGTACAATTACAACAAAACAACTAAAATCTCCCAAAATGTTTTTCGCTGATGGTAACTTTTTACATTCGTGGTTCAAAATTAATGTTGTTTTCATGTCGTAAATACCGATGGCAAAATATTTTATTCTCGATCGACCGTCCTGAAACTTCCTTCTGCTCTTCTTAAAAACTGTGTATCCATATTTATTTACTTTTACATCAATATTTGTTTTGCATAAAGCAAGCTAACAAAATCTGTATCTTGCTTGGTTCGCATTTGATAGCATTAAAATAGAATTTTCGGTCCTATGCTTCTGTTACTGAGTGGTATATTTCTTAGGTCGCCCATCGAGATACTAACCCCACCGAACAGGGTTAATTTCAGCTTTCAACTTTTAACTTTTGTTTACAAAGCTGTCAGATGCTGTCAGTGCACGCTTACACTTGTGGTGGAAAGAAGTTGCATGATCAACATGTCAGCCCAGAAGCCAATGTTTCTCAATTCCTTTTTATTTTCTTCAATCTCTCTGGGTTCAGTACTTTGCTAGTAACCACATGTCTTCTCAAGGGGCTATTTATCTAATACTTCTACCATGGCTCTAAAATACCAAAACAATATCGTGTACTGTTAGACCTGCATATTACGCAAAGACAACTGTCAACATGTCATCCCAGAAGACAATGTTTTTCACTTCCCATTTATTTTCTTCAATCTTTCTGGGTTCAGTACTTTGCTAGTAACCACATGTATTCTCAGGCTATTTACCAAAGACTTCTACCATGGCTCTACAATGATAAACAATACTAAAAAACAATATCGTGCACTGTTAGAGCTACATATTACGCAAGGACAATAGTCATTATTTCACAGGCAACCCAGTGTACCCTCACGGAGTGTCTTCTTGAACAATAGTCATTATTTTACATGATTTTATTCATATTTTAGTAGTATTTCATTAGTTCTGAAAAGCCATTTCATTGGAGATTTAATAAAGTATATATATATATATATATATGTATATATGTAACTTCAGGTGAGTTCCACACTGATAAATCCAGAATAGTGCTCAACAATAATGGAGCGGTAATAACAATGTTTTTCTACTCAGTATAGTTTCATATGGACTTTAATACAGGTCTGTTTCGTAGACCAACAAGGAGTTGGACCACTCATCAGTGAATCTTGTAACGATCACGCTACTGATGTATATAAACCCCAGCGATGCTACAGTGTATATGGAATTTACTGATGAGTGGTCCAACTCCTTCTTGGTCTACGAAACAGACCTGTATTAAAGTCCATATGAAACTATATTGAGTAGAAAAACATTGTTATTACCGCTCCATTATTGTTGAGCACTATTCTGGATTTATCAGTGTGGAACTCACCTGAAGTTATATCAAGCTCCTAATTTGTCGAGCACTGTGCTACTGAACATCCAAACATGGAACGTGTTTCGTTCAACTACTCAACCAAGAACATCCCTGTCGCATCGAAGAAAGAATACATCAGGCAGCTTATCGACAAGACTGAGCAGTTCCTGTGCAGAATGAGATGGAAGGCTCAACACTTTTTAAACCTAAATTTAAACCCAGAGAAAGAAACTTTCGGCTTCAAAACAAGAAACAACCCCCCTGTCATTGAGGAGTTAAGGGAGTTTGAGGATGGCATGATGAAGATCATCCAAAAGGTCAAATTCAAGAATATTGAGTGTCAGTTCCAAAAAGACCTCAATGAAGACATCAAATCAATTAAAAGGGACAACCGCCTATTTGTAAAGGCCGATAAATCCACGAACTTTTACAAATTGGAAGCCACCAAGTACAATCAGCTCCTGCATGACAACATCACAAAGACCTACAAAAAGGCAGAGTATAACCTATTAAACAAAATTGATGTGAAAGCGAAAACAATCACCGAGAAACTCCGTATTGACGACCGCGTTGAAACGACCGCTACAAAAGAAGCTTTTATCACCCTAAAAGACCACAAGGACAATTTTGAGAATAAACCAACGTGCAGATTAATTAACCCGTCAAAACAGGAGATCGGAAAGATTAGCAAGCAAATCCTCGATAGTATCAACAAGAAACTGCTGAACGCCACGTGAGTGAACCAGTGGAAAAACACCTCCTCTGTGCTGCAATGGTTCAAACAGTTGCCTAACAAACAGAGGTGTGCTTTCATAACCTTCGATGTAATGGAATTCTACCCTTCCATATCAGAGACACTACTCCAGCGTGCCCTTGACTTCGCAGCCAATTATGTGACCATTTCAGATGATGATCGTCACATAATCTTACAAGCTAAACAATCCCTTCTTTTCAACAACGGAAACCCTTGGCAGAAGAGAAACACCGGTACGCTCTTCGACGTCACCATGGGTAGTTATGATGGAGCTGAAACGTGTGAATTAGTAGGGATCTACATGCTCTCGCAGCTTAAAGCAATTTCTCACGGCATGGAAATTGGGCTTTACAGAGATGACGGCTTAGCAGTAATCGACCAAACCCCACAAAAAATCGAAAAAATCAAAAAAGAAATATGCAAAGTGTTCGCCAAAAACAACCTACGCATTACTGTTGAGGCCAACAAAAAGGTCGTAAATTTCCTTGACGTAAAATTAAACTTAACCACTGAGAAGTACAAGCCATATTCGAAGCCTGCAACAACTCCGCTCTATGTCCACAGCAAATCTAACCATCCCCCTTGCATAATAAAGAACATCCCTGAGGCAATTAACAAGAGATTATCTGACATCTCATCAGACGAGGAAGCCTTCAAAGAGGCAGCACCGCCCTACCAAGAAGCGTTGCAGAAAAGCGGTTATTCATACACCCTCAAATTCACCCCACCACAGCAGTCACCAAAATCCACCACTCACAAGAGAAAGAGGCAAAGAAACATGATTTGGTTCAACCCACCATTTAGTAAAAATGTTCAAACCAACATAGGAAGAGAATTTCGAAATTTGATCCAGAGGTGCTTCCCACCGAACCATAAATTAAGAAAACTGTTTAACAAAAACAATCTTAAGCTAAGTTATAGTTGTTCACCAAACATAAAACAGATCATCGATGGAGACAACAAAACCATCCTAAGCCAGAACATACCACCTCCACAACAAACACCCACCAAACTCTGCAACTGCAGAGTACCAGACAAATGCCCTTTGAAAGGACAATGCTTAGTCAAGGAAGTAGTGTATCAAGCCACCATCACGACCGTCGAAAGCACAGAGACGTACGTCGGCCTCACCGCCACTGAGTTCAAGACGAGATGGCGAAACCACCAAATGTCATTCAAAAACGAAAGCAAAAAGAATGACACCGAACTGAGCAAACACCTATGGCAGCTAAAAGATCAAAAGAAAGACTTCGCAATCTCCTGGAAAATTCTAGCCAAGGCCAAATCTTATAGCAACCTTACTAAACGATGTAATCTATGTAGTACCGAGAAATTCTATATTCTATATAAACCGGACATGGCAACGCTCAACAAACGTAATGAACTCGTATCGACTTGCAGGCACAAGCGAAATTTTCTCCTTAGGTTCAATCGCATCCTCAACAACCAATCATAAATTTACAAATTCGTTTTTACTATTGTTTTTCAAGTTTGAATCTTGTAACGATCACGCTACTGATGTATATAAACCCCAGCGATGCTACAGTGTATATGGAATTTAACTGATGAGTGGTCCAACTCCTTGTTGTTCTACGAAACAGACCTGTATTAAAGTCCATATGAAACTATATTGAGTAGAAAAACATATATATATATACATATATATATATATATATATATATAGTGAGAATAAAAGCAGTTTACCCAACGATGAACTCCCAGTAAGAGGATCCAGAGGATACGTGTCTCTCCGTAAATCTGTAGATAGGTATAATAAACACAGCGATTTTATTGGTCTTTTATTATACCTATCTATATATATATATATATATATATATAAGGACAACTTGACTCTCCTGGAAGACAACACACAGCTCAGTTGACATTATGGAATAAATCGCTGTGTTATTTCACTACCACACGTAAGCAATGCGTGTCAATTTTTTTTAAAGAGGACAGGAATTTCTTCTTTCTGACAAAGGATTAATTAATAGGCCGGTAGCCAGGTTTTTAACCTCAGAAAAGGATCTGTTTCGTCGTACGAACGTGTAAGGACCTGTGAGCCAAAGGGCCTCTGCTGATATGACTTCTGGGTGACCCCTTAAATGGTCTTAATGACCCCCAACTTCTTTGAAAAAAATTGCCTGGAACGCTGCACGTACCACAGGCAACCCAGTGTACCCTCACGGAGGGTCTAGTTAACAGAAGATCAACCACTTTACTTTCACCATTACGGAGAAAGCCAGAGATAGACTTTTGAACGGTTTTGGTGAACTTAGCGACCTTAACGGGCTTAGCCACAGCAGCCTCATTATCTTCGGAGTTAGAGTCAGAGTGGATGCATTTTCTCTCGTTAAGTCCTGGTTCACTTTCACTCCCAGAGCTGGAAGACACAAACACGTGTTTTTCGGCAAGAGAAACAGTTAAGAGTACGTCACTTCCAAGATTTGCTAACTAGACTAGTATAACTAGTTTGTAGAACAGTTTCTGCTTTGACCTTTGGCGCTCATTCTCTTCTCGGTCTCTGACCCACACGAAAATAAAATGGCAGTTTGGCAGTTATTATTGTAGCAGAGTTTGCTGACTGATCATCACGCTTCCGGCATGCAAAAGCGAAAACAGATTAGTCCCGACCTTTTAAGGCCCGCTCGCCAGAAATGATAAGAAATTTGTAAAATTCCAGTTTTAAAACTCTGGCTTACACAATTCGTAAGGGGTTTTGGGTGAGCTTATAACTTTTGGGCTATAGGCGGGATCTATAAGCGGAAACGAGCCACGGGAAAAAGCCGCTGTAACACATTCAAACTTTTAGCTGAAACTTATGTGCAACGGCGCTGCAAAAACAGTTTCAGCAGGCGTTCCAGCGTGTTACATAACTGGTCGAACCTCGTTCGGGAATTTTGTAGTAGGTAAATGTTTCGTTCTCGAGAAAAACGAAACCAAAGACGTGGGCTCACAAGCGTGCTTGCACAAAGAAACAAGAGGCCGGTTACACAGTGTTGCATGGTTTTTATACCGAGGTATATGCATAACAATTGACTCTTTGAAGAGTGGGCGTCAGCGCAAGCGCAACGAAATACGCACTATGACGTCATAACATCGAGTATGGTGAAAGAGAATACCCTGCCACTCGAACAATGTTCTGCGCAGCTGGCTATGCCGTAAGCAGAACCTAATAAATGCAAGTTGAAGTAGGTAATTTATTCAAGTAACAATAACTTATAAATTAAACAAGCCTTTACCTTACCTGCAAGGTGATAGTTTGATTGGAATTCTATCTCCTCATTGATGCACGTGAGAAAGCGCACGCGCGGTGAAGGTCATCCTTTGAAGACAGTGGCCCATGTATGTTCATAAACCCCTCTGGGTGGGGAACCCCGTATTTAGGGCGGAATTCCAATCAAACTTTACCTTACAGGTAAGGCCTGGTTAATTTTAATCTCCTCATTTACATATTCGAGATCCCGTGAGACTTCAAAGCACACGGGCCATAGCAAGTCACAGTAATGAACAACAATCTACTGTACAACACAACAATAGGTTTATTGTAGCTTAACAATGGCATCTTAAAGTAGAAATTAAACAGAGCAATTCAGAATGGATTGTCCATAGTTATTGCCCTCGGTTACATCTTTCTTGTAGTAAGTAGCAAAAGTACATTCTGCGGACCATCCTGCAGCAGTCATTATAGTTTATAGAGGTACACCTTTCCTAAAAGCAGCTGATGTAGAGGCTGCACGTGTACTGTGTGGCTTGAAGTGTACAGTGTCTATACCTGATTTCATCATGACCGTTTTGACCCACCTTGAAATCGTGCTTTGGGAAACTGGCTGGTGTGGCTTACTATAACTAAGAAATAAACTGGTGTGTTCAGCGCTACGAACTGGTTCTGTTCTTATCAAATACTCCTTTAAGTATGTCATTACACACAAGTTTTTCTCAACAGGATATGAAGGCAGAATAAGCACTGGTTGTGGTTTCCCTGGTCCAGACTACTTTACTAATTTGTCAACATGAAACTTGTATGAGGACTTCCCTTTAGACATCTGTTGGATGTCCATTAAATTAACTGATTGACACCTTTGGCCAGTAAGCAACATACACAACATAACTAACTTAAGAGTCAACAATACACCTTATTCCAAAATGGCCGCCATTTTAGTATTATTTTGTTTCCATGCAAATTGGTCCTTATGACCTCGCTTACGTTTGAAAGCGAGGTCATAAGGGCCAATTTGCATGGAAACAAAATAATACTAAAATGGCGGCCATTTTGGAATAAGGTGTATTTCAAGTTCAGAGTCTTTGCAGGGCTCCAAGTTTTAAGGAGGTCCAGAACTTTGGATACGTCCCATATTGACTGATATCTCGGAAGTGGTGGCCTGGACTAGAAAGCTGCTTTGACAAATCTCTTTATCAGGGGGTGTTCACCCACTGTGCCAGGGCTATCCGCAATGTCTACTGCTGCCGATAATGAAGATCAGGCAGTGTTAATGGCTGAATAGCTGTTTCCAGTATCATAAAAGTGTGTCAAAAAATTAATAACATCGGCTACAGTTGGATGAATGGGATTTGCATGTGTTGTTCTGACAAAGGTCTTCCACTTATCCAAATACACTCTGTTCTGTACGGTGGTGCCAGTCCTCCATGATTCCATGATGATGTCCCAAGCTCTCGCTGAAATGTTTTGTTGTCTGAGTCTCGTCCTGACAAGAGACATGCCATCCGTTGAAGTTTGGGCCACAGAGGGTGCCGTTTGGTCCTGTCGTGTGGTAACTGGAGAAGGGAGGCCTCTTTGGGTAGAGGTAATGGCTGGCTGATTAACATTTGACACATCTGTGGAAACCAAACTTGCGTTCTCCACAGTGGGGCTATAACTAAGGCTCTGGCCTGATCTTCCTGCAACTTTTGAAGAACGCTGGACAGCATGGTGAAAGGAGGGAAAATATTAAGATATTTATCTCAGTCTCCCGCTCAAACACATTGCATCAGTTGCATAGCCATCGGGGTCTGCACGCCCTGACACAAAAGGCTTAATTTGATAATTATGCCTTGAGGCAAATAAATCTATCTCAGGTCTTCCCCATTACTTTGTTAACAATTTGAAAACACTTGGTTGTAGCTGCCATTCAGTTCTATTCTGAAAATTTCGACGAAGTCTGTCTGCAGTTTTAGTTTGAATTCCAGGAATGCGCGTAGCACTTAGCCAAATCTTCTTTTCAATACACCACAGCCAAATGTCTCGAGCAACCTTGTTACATGCCGTAGAATGTGTACCACCCATATTGTTAATGAATGCCACTGTGGTAACATTATCTGATTGTAAATTTCCTTAAGGAGAGTCACTGTCATGTTAATAGAGTTCAATACAAACCCTAGATGTTCTATAACCTGCCTGGGTTGGGTGGGTGATTGATTTTTCCCTTGACACATTAAAGCCCAGGTCACCAAAAGGAGTGAAGGTATCGTTTATATTCGCCTTGCATTGATCAGGGGTATCACCAAGTAAGAAACTGTCATCGAGATAACCACTTGAAATGTGGCCTCTGGTTCGCAATGTGGAGTACACTGGTTTCATGAGTTTAGTAAAGATTCTTGGTGCAGAACTCAAACCATTGGGTAATGTAATAAATTTGTTTAATTGGTGCCCACTCTAAATTTCAAATAACTGATTTTGACTAGCTCGTTCTCCATCACACCATATTATGAAAATTTATTCAAAAGTTCTACCCTTTAAACTCACCCAAATATTGAATATTCATTTCCTTTACAAATTACTATCACTTGTCTGATAAAACAAAAGATCATTTCATTACACCTCGAAAGAATAAAAGCACTTCGCCTACAGTGTCGTGCTTTCATCTGTTTCTCGGTGT
>OX421449.1:41127170-41164670 GCA_949126865.1 Montipora capitata | reverse complement strand
TATCAATGAACTTAAGTTGCTGGGAGTGACGATTGACACTAAGCTCACTTTTTCTTCACATATTAAATTAGTTCTTAGTAAAATTCATGCAAAGATAGCCGCCTTGCGCAGAATTAGGAATTTTATTGATAATGACACTGCGGTTAAACTATATAAGTCGTACATTCTACCTCAAACTTTATCTGATAAGTTAGAAAATGCCAATTATTACGTACTTAGAACTCTCTTCAATGTACCTAAGTCTATTAGTTACGAGCAGATCTTATTGCAGTATAATTTAGATTCCATTAAGCATAGGCGCCTGGTCCAAGCTCTGACACTTGTGTACAAAGGCTATCCCAATTATATAAGTAATATGTTTAGAATCCAAAACTGTGCTTACAATCTTGCGGCAATGGTAGCAGACTCGATCAGCCGGCCCCCAATACTAGTTTTAAACACAGATCTTTTTCGTATATTGCGTGCCGCCTCTGGAACAATATACCTTTGCATGTTAGGGAGGCCCCAATTTAAACCTTTAGAATTTTGTGGCCAAACTAAAGAAACTTAAGTTGAGCCAGGACGAGTGTCGTTGTAATTCCTGCTCTAATTAGATGCTATTTTAAATTTATAGTATGGATAGGTAATTTTATTATAGATTCTTAGTTTAGTGTTTTCTTAATTTATATTCTATTGTAGATACACGTACATTTTTGTAACGAGTCCTTTTTTAGGCTCATCAATGTCACGTGTTTAAATAAAGTTTTTCAGTTTCAGTTTTTTCAGTTGAGTTCATCTTTGAGTGGATACTTTGCGTACAGGAATTCATGGTAGAAACCTGAAATTTTGCTCAACGCTACAGGAAAGCCTCCTCTGCAAAGGAGTGTCGGGCTTTAGCTTATTTGTTTTTCGTTTTAAAGATATAATTCCTAATGCTAAGTCAATCCAAGAAATGTATGTCGCTGAACTTTGAATTATAATAACTGCATATTCCAAAGGGCGTTTGAAAACAAGGGTTTAAGCAAAAATTGGGGGACAAACAATGTGTATTATGGGGAAAATTCAATGTGAAAATAGCGAATAAGCCATTTCCGAATTCAGGTCTGCCTCCCCTTTATTGCCGGTTTTCACTGTCACACCATCATCAAAACCATTTAACAAATAAAGTCAAGAATCAAAGAGATAAAAGAAGATAAATATTCAAACAGTCTCGCAAAGTTTCAGGTCTGAGCGATGTTTCATGGGGTAGATATTCGAAGAAATGTTTTACCCAAATTTATAATATTTATTTATGGAGACGCCATGTTTGTGTCCCTCTCAGGGGCACAAATGGCGGCCGGAAGCTAACAAAAACATACGTCATCGAGTTTTGCTATAAGAAACCTGTGGTCGTCTTCTGAGTGCTCATAAACATCTATATATGAGTATTTATTGTCATACAAGGACTGTTCAGATTGCAAACTCTCAGCAGATAAGTGAGCCTTCTCTGTCGCCATTATAATATCTTGTCACACAAAAGCTTAGAAATTCAACCTTGCTTTATAACAAGAGCCGGGAAAATTCTATCAAACTGAAAATTTGAGAAAAGAAAAGTCTTCAACTGTTCTAATAATTAACTAAACTAAAATGTCAAAAGGATTGACAATTACTCTTTTTTTTAATTTTGATTACGTCACGTGAAAACCAAGACCAGCGCGTTTAAGTTCCTTTTTCATATGTAAAGTAGAATTAATTACCATCACAAAAACTTCGCACTTACTCGCTTTGAAGATGATGCAGACATGAACTCGGAAATGGCCTTCGAAGAAGGCTTTTATGTTGGTTTTGAAATAATCTTTGACATGCATTGGTGCTTCCTTATTTTCTTGCTTTGCTTTCTGGGGACTAAAAAAATCAGGTCAAAAGGATTCGCCTGCTGCTAGGATACGTCGCAATTATATTTGTGTTTCTTTTCCGTTTTTTTCAAAACGCGTCATTGAAGAAATGGAGGACGACCATACTTACACAAATTGCAGATCAAATGATACTTGATTCTAACAGCTGAATGGGCCGATAAATCTCCTTGGGAATTTGTATATCATTCATGTATTGCCACTGACCAATGATGTTTGAAATGCTCAGGTGAGAAGGATGATAAACTACTGTTTTGACAACGGGGAAAAGCGCAGCTAAAATTGTCCTTTCGCCCGTTGACAAGCAACTATAGTCTATCATCATACATGCGCAAGTGTTAGGGGAATAAGGGGATATTTGTTGACGCCATTGCTCACATTTTGTTTCATTAACATACGAGTGTGCTCACGAAAGGCATCATGCCATTTACAAATTGACTTCAAAAGGTAAAAGAACTTGTTAAACTTAGTTAATGAAATCTCCAGTTTTACAGTGCAACGCGCCTTACCGTGGCCACCCAACAAACTTTCACATTTGACAACTTCGTGTAAGTACGTCAACTCAACAACCCATGCAATGGTGTTCAACGCACAACCGTGCGAACTTTGCAAGGAGGGTTGACTGTCAATCAAATTCGCACACCCTGATTGGCGTATAAGTTTTAAAAAACTTTGTTAGGTGGCCACGGTAAGGCGCGGCGCACTGTAAGCCTTTTGGTTCGATAACGAGCCTCGCCCAGTTATTGGCCATCAAAACCTTGGGTGGAAACCACACATTTTTTGCAAAATGTCGAATTTTCAAAGCATACTTTCTCAGAGATTAACTGGTGTATCAGGTTCAAACTTAAAGGGGAAGCACATTGTACAAATCATGCACTTCCAATATTCAGTACTTTACTCTTGGCTGACGATAGCCTTGAGTAAATGAGGCAAAATTATAAACAAATATTCCCCGTTGTAAAATGTCGTGCATGTCTTTGGTAATGAAGACATATTGTTTGCCGCGTCCTTGACATTTTTGTGGGATCGCCTGGACAGAGATGGAACTAACTGATAGACAACGTGATGTTTATGTCAACAATAAGCTTAGGGGGTCTGTGTACCCACTTCCAAATAACCACCTATCAAGGGATAAAGATTCGAAGCCGCCGCACCGATGAATGATACCTGGTCTTTTTATTTGGGGAAATCCCACAGAAGAAGTCAACGTTGAACTGAAAAACTTGAAAAAGGTGATCACTTCATCTGGTGTTAGAATTTCAGACTCGAGAACAACTGCTGCAAATTCGTCTTGTTTCATTACTGGAAAACGTATCGATTTCACAATTCGTTCACCAAGAACCTTTCGTTTCATTGTACCATCAGATGGTAGGCCTAGCTTTTTGCATTTTTTCGTTGCCCACGAATTAACAGCTCGAAACAAGTCCACCTCTTTGACACTCAGTGAATCCCTTATGACTAGCGCTTCAAGTAAGGACTTCTCGATTATCGTAAATCCATCAGCCTTCACAGCCACTTGTGTGTGTCTGTCGACCACTTCCCAGCAACGAGACACCAGCTTTTTCTCCCCATACTTTTCAGCCGTTGTTAGAATATTGAAAACGTTCGATGGATCCACATGATTTTGCAAATATTCCGTGCATTTCCCGGCCAGTGTCGGTACCATATATTTTTTCGCCAAGTACAACACTCCCATCACATTACTTCGGCTCAAGTTGACTTCATCGCTGTAAATGAAGCGCAAAAACTCCAACAAACTCTCAAATTCGCAATCGGGCAGTTCAATTGAGTCACTAACGTCCGCTAGCTCACCGTAAAACATGGCTTCAAACACAGGACTGCCAATTGACAACACAAACTTGTGAGCTGAAATCACTTCTTTTTCGTCACAATCGCCATAGGTCTTGCAAGTAACAAATTTCACATCACTGAAAAGATCGTTGTTGAGCATAAACTTGGTTCTCTCTCTGATAGTAGGTCTCTTCATTTGCCAGTATTCATGGATAGACATGTTGGAATGAAGTTGTTTTGATTTCTTTGCGATAGCTGCAACTAAATACCCCAGTATCTAATGCTTGCCTGAAGACTGTAATGTATGCGCATAGTTAATCGGTTCCCCGCCTTTCCTAATTTATGCTGTCATAGCTACGCGGCCGCCAGAAGGTATGTGAATGTAGAACGCCATTTTGATTAACTGAGAGTCACCTCCGAGTTATAACACTGAGTTTGTGAAATTAAAAGCCACCACCCTGCAATTTACAGAAACGGCATCCAAAATACACGCGAAGGAAGCCATCCTCCTCCTAACTTGCTGCAAGACCAATTTTCGTCGTCACCGCTTTGTTGTTACCGAAAAAATTATCCCCTTTTGTTCGTCCACCAGCAATTGGTACACCCCATTTGAAAATAATGTCTCGTTAGACAAAATTTTCAAAACCATATAAACACATTCACACCATGATTCACACACACATTCAATAGTACTTACAATATTGGGCAATTGATACATGCTATTCAAATAAATCATGTGTGCAAAAACGCATACAGCTAGTAGAGTCAATAACAACACGAATATTTAATCTGAATAAAAGAGTTTGTTTGACTTAAAAAGACGAAAAGAAGGGAAAAAACGACCTTTTCAGCTTCAAGCTGGAAAAACTGACCACCTCCACATAATGAAGCAAAGAACTCACTGGCTCAGTCATCTTTGGACAGTGAGAATTAACCTTCACGATGAGTATCATGCACGATAACCTAAAATTTCATTCAGTTTGTCATTTCTTAGTTTCCAAACAATCTACATTTTTTTGGAGTGCAATAGTTTCAGTCAAAAGAGAAATTTATCATCCTGTTCACGGCAAACGTTAGGCTAGCCAAAAATGGAAGAAGAACTTGTTGATTTCTTGCCATTTAGCCTACGAGCAAGCTCTCTTGCTCGCAGGCTACTTGCCATTTAGCTTCAGATACCGAGCAACTTGTCAAAGGAGCGAGACAACTTAGAATATTAAAGAGACGCATATGAAATCATAAAACCAACGAGCGTGTGGCGCCGAGTTGCCTATAATCATCTCATAACCAACAAGCGCCAGTGGAATAATTGTTTTATTAAAAACGCTCAATAATTATGGGTAAATCTTCCCAACTTTATTTTGTAAAAACCAAAAAACGGATGCGTACAGTTAACAATTATCCTGCAAAATCGCGTGGAATATCGCCTGATACTTAGCCGACGCGGCCGTAGGCCGAGTTGGCTAAAATCAGGCGATATTCCGCAAGATTGAGCACGATAATTGTTTTATTATTTAACACATTGACGACAAAGCACAATTTTCTACGTTTATTGAAAAAAAATGCTGGAAAAATTACCATTTTTCTCCTCGACACACAAAATTACGTATATCGCAGGATATCTGTTGAGTACGCTCGACGAATTTGAGCGCGCTATGACCATATTTAGACATTGTCACAATGTGTTGAATAATAATTATTGATATTTGTATAGCATGGTATAATAGCTCATATAGCATGATGGCTAAGCCAATCATAACTCTAGAATTGCACCCTTTTAATGAACTAGTGTTCTATAACAAAGGATAGTCACGTTACAAAATCTAGCTGAAAGAATAAAGGATGGATCCAACTATGTTTCTTTAATAGTGTCTTGGTATTGTATGCAAGCCCATGCAATCAAATTCTGTACCAATAATTACCACATAGTATTGTGGACGGCTAAAGATACTACCTTGCGTGTTCCTTAGATTGCGAGAAGAAAATAAAGCTGGTATGTTATAAAGACGGATTCTTGCATTTAGCATTGCGTTTATCGTTGAGAAGTTGGAGAGTTGCTTGAGACTGTCGTCATTTTTCTGGTCCTTTCCGTACAAAGTGGTTTTAGGAAGCTAACAGATCTAACAAGGCCTACAAGTTATTGCCCTCGTCGGACAATACAGTGAACCTTTTGCAGATGATGGTTACACAGGGAAAAAAAATTCTCCTCCGTTTTCTGACGATTTGGGAGGCGCTTTGTAGTCATTGTAGCTTTTCACGACTGGGCTGAGTCGGCGCCATATGCGTGTTGAATGAGTCGGTTCTTCTTTAGGCAGCAGGTGTGGCAAAGTGATAGCACTGACCTCCCACCAGTATGGCTCAAGCTCGATTCCTAGAGTTTTCCTAGGGGTTTCGTGTGGCTTGAGTTTGTTGGTTCTGTACTCAACTCTGAGAGGTTTTTCTCCACGTACCACGGTTTTCCTCTCCCGTCAAAAAAAGCAACATACGATTTGACTTGAGTTGAGATTTGAAATCTGTGCATTTAAGTTCCTCCTCCTCCTCCTCCTTATTATTATTATTATTATTATTATTATTATTATTATTATTATTATTATTATTATTATTATTCACTACTTCCAGCTCCAATATCTTGATTGTGCTTTTCCAACGGAGCCAACTGATCATCTGCCTTCCTGAGTGCATCAAACCTCAATCTACAGATGCTAAAGCGAGTTTCAATCGAGTGTCGTAAAACCAAAACCAAAGTAATTACACGCAGCCGACACAAAGCGCGGGAAAATGTGTATGCACAAGCCACGATTTGTTTTGGTCTCACTTCTCATTGGTCGAAAAAATGGCGCGAGAACTTTAAACCAATATAAAATCACTGAGTAAACTAATGCAAAAACAAAGCAATTCGCTAATTACTTTCGACACTCAATTGAAAAGCGCTCTAAAACATTCAAGTTTTAACTGCATTTACCTTCTCAATCACCGAGCAAAGCCTCCAAGGCTTTGGGACAGGAGCCAATAACCAGGAACCTACAACTTCAATGCAAGGTCTATGTAGCGGTATGTTCACAGATTGAACCCACCACCTTCGGGTTAGATCACCGCTGCTCTACCGACTGAGCTACAAGGTCAGACGGGAGCAGGCCGTGGGAACTGACGATGTTAAAGTCACGGCAATGAACATGTACAAGTACAAGGAGGGACTACTTTTTTTCAAACGTTGGCCGTGTAACACTTATATTTGAACAGACTTACCTGATTAGAGTGTAATGTGAAGTGCTAAGTATCTACCCCAAATGAACCATTTCCATCAGTAGGGCTAACGTTCACATGGTTCATATGGGATAGATACTTAGCACTTCACATTACACTCTTATCAGTTAAGTCTGTTCAAATAAATCGGTCTGCAAAAATGCCGTTCCTCAAATGCAATGAAGTTGTACGCTCCTAGTCATGGGCTAATGTTTTGAGGTTAAAACTTTTAAGGTCCTCTGTACAATGAAAACACAAATTCAGCGAATTGTCCCTGCGCATAAGTTGTGCCATGGCAAGGTATTAGATGGCTAGTTGAAAAAGTGAATGTCACACCATTCCAAAACAGACTTTTAAAGTGACTGAGTCCGTACCCAGATTCTGGGCCGGATATGAATGCCTCGATCTGGTATTGTATGTTTTTCTTCAAGTGAACCGGAGGATCAAAGGATACCTCGTATCCAAAGTAATTTTGAGTGTGAGTGAGTGAAGCTATTAGTCTCTCCCCTCGGGGCTTTTCAGGACTAATTTACAATGTTTTTCGGGGGACTTTAGCCAGACTGCTTATTACACAGTGTACAATTTTATTTTAGGAAGTGAGAGATGCCCCCGTCCAGATAAGGTCAGACCACAACACCGGGGACCGGGGACTACGTCCCCTACTCTTATCGAATAGTGAGTGGGTTCTTTAACGTCCCATACTATTTAATTTCCAACAAGGGTTATGAGACGGGACCTCCGGTTTACAGTCCTTATCCGAGAAGACTTGAAAGTCTAACCATTTGCAGATGTAATTACAAAGGTAGCACATTCTCCTCAGTTATTTTAAGACCCTGAGTGTTGGTCCGGCCGGAGTCGAACTCACGACCTCCCGCATGACAGCCCGATGCTAAACCAACTGAGCCACCGGTGCGCGGTCATTTTCGCCATCTCTGCTGTATTTTAACTGTCTCGAGGAGAAAATCCCCGTCCGTGACGATATACAGCTTCAGTCTGCTCATCGACCACTCTCCAGCAAGCATCAACCAAGTCGTAGCTTAAGGCGGATGGCAGAACGTTAAAAACACTCAATGGGTCTACATTATCCACGAGATACTCCGCGCACTTATAAGCAAGTGACGGTACCAGGTATTTCTTCGCCAAGTGCAACACTCCCATCACATTACTTCCGCATAAGTTCACTTCATCGCTGTACAAGTAATGAAAAAACTCCAACAGACTCTCGTAATCACATTCAGGTAGTTCAATAGAGTCACTTGTCATAGGGAGCTCACCGTAAAACATGGCTTCAAACACGGGACTGCTAACTGACAACACAAACTTGTGAGCAGGGATGACTTGTTTACTTTTGTTATCTTTCTTGCCATCGCTGCTTAGAACAAAAAACTTCACATCACTGAAGAGATCGTTGTTGAACATGAACTCAGTTCTTTCTCTGACGGTGGCTCGCTTTGTTTGCCAGTTTCCTTGGTCAGACATGTTAGAATCTGGAAACGGTTTCTAAAATCTCGATGTTTCTGTGATCTGTTATTTCAGGTACTTTCTATTTACTGAAAATGCTTATAAAGGCGAATGACTTTGTAGCATAGGATATCGCGCATGATCAATACAGGCAGATGATATACGGACTAGTTGCTTAAATTTTCATTTCAGCTGGACAAAGGCAATTAAGGCTATGGGAGAGAACAAGTTAGAGCACACCTAACTCAAGAAGGCAGTACTAGAGATCATTCTCGTGTTGGGTTTATTGTCGCCTGTAAAGCCCAGCTATAGTTTTCGTTCTGACACTCTTGTAAAAAGTTGTTTCCATTTTGTTCATTTGCGCATTCAATAGGCCATTTTACCAGTTGTTGGCTGAATGACCTGGCCTGTGAATGGCTGCGAGGCTGCCGGTGACCTTGTGTTGATACAGTCCTCACTGCTTCTATCATGTAAATTATGCTGTCATAATTCTAATTAGTCTACATTACCATTAGAAAAGCACAAAGGTTTCTATCAAAGCAGGGTCAGCGGCAGACTCGCTTCCATACTTTGGCCTGGTAACTTAGCTACAACTGCAAAATGGTCTATTGGTCTCGTACTTTACTTGCAATTGCGTTGTTTTTGGTAGGGATTTCAAAATTGGTATGGCTGTGTTTTTCAAGGTGGAGAGATGGCCATCAAGCTGAAGCTAATTTCCTTTTACCTCACGTCCCTTCATTAGCATCAGAGGCCAGCTGCTTCGCTAAAAAAGAGAGAACTCGGATATTATACACGGAAACCTTGGATGATCAATATTCTTTTAACTTTTAGGTGTGAAGAAAACGCTTTAAGTCGATCACTTGCTTTTTTCGTGCTTACAACTGTTGTGTGCATTCCCTATTCAAACCAGTTTCAACACTTTTGACCTTTTAGGTCACAAAAATGACCGAATCTTTTTCAGCAATAACTGGTGTTTGATATGGTACCACAACATTGCTTTTAAGTGATAGAGTGTTCAAGTGTCAATCCTTCTAATAAGAAAGTTTCTTTCATGTGTTGAAACTGGTTTGAGTCTCCTTAAATATGCTATCATTTTCGTTCTCTTAATGCAGGAATGATTTGGATGCCTTACAGCCGGCTCACGCAATTTGTTAACAAGGAGGCTTTCAACGAACGAAATTGTATTTGAAATGAATCACATTAACCTGCGAACATGAGCTATGATCCCCGCAGTTATGAACGCAATTTTAGCAACTGCGTGGAGAAGGCTCAAATTTTTAAACCCACAAATGACCAGCTCCCAACATCAGTGGCTTCATAGCTCAGTTGGTTAGAGCGTCGCACCGGCATCGCAAGGTCACGGGTTTAAACCTTTTTGAAGTCCTGAATTTTTCAGACTTCTCTACGCAATTGCTAAAATTGCCTTCATAACTGCGAGGATCATAACTTCACTTGAAAGAGGCCTTTGTTGAAAGCTATTTCTCGTACTTTCTACTATTCCAGTTTTTGCTTTGCTAATGAACGCTGAGCCTTTGCCAATCTTTGAGCCGTGACAAAAGTAAAGTATTGATAAAATCGTAATTTTTTGAAAAGCCCCACTTTCGAAAATTTGCAAAATGTATTTTACTAAAGCGTTTTCTTAACTCTTAAACGTTCAATATCGTGCAGTAAGTATCTACTACCCTCTTCTGCCCTTATTACAGTTATTTCCCGCCTGTGGCATCATGGTCAGTGTGCTCCACTCCGGATCGAGTGGTCCGGGTTCGGGTCCTGGCCGGGGACATTGTGTTGTGTTCTTGGGCAAGACACTTTACTCTCACGGTGCCTCTCTCCCACCCAGGTGTATAAATGGGTACCGGCGAAAATGCTGGGGGAAACCCTGCGATGGACTAGCATCCCATCCAGGGCGGGAGTAGAAATACTCCTAGTCGCTTCATGCTACACAAACCGGAGATAAGTGCCGGCGTGGTGGTCCTTCTAGGCTCTTAGCGGACTTTACCTTACTTTAAAAAAATCGAATTTATCCTTGGTTTCACTAATGATATTCGGTATTTGTGTCTTATCTAGCTTTTACTACAGAGAAACCTCTCCTTTGGGACACCTCCATTCAGGGGACACAGAATTTGGTCCCGGAAAAATGTTCACTCTAATCTTTGACTCCAAGCCAACCTCAGTTCAGGGGACACCTTCCCTTGTCCCGAGGGAGTCCCCTGAATGGAGGTTCCACTGTATCATGGCTCGCCTAAAAATGTTCTACTCATATTTAAGATAAGCAAACTTCGACAAACTGATACCAGGGCCTATCTCTCTGACCGAATAAAGCCGGCTTTACACTAACAAAAAAATCTGACACGTCCCTCCGTTCGGGCAAGGCACGGTCAATTTTCGTATTTTTCGGCATATCAGGCACCTGTGCCAGAAATAAGGGTTCCGAGCACGTCTATGCGTCCGAACAGGTCAGTCAAGATTAGCAATAGCTACCTGCGGGCCCGTCCACCTGTAAATAATTTGGTAATTCAAGAAATAAAGATGTTGTTGTTGTCTATGAAGGTGTGCTCGGCAATCCAAATATTGGTACCGTGCTGCCATTCTGGAGTGCCGTGCCAATTTTTGTGCGCGTGTAAAAGGGGGTTTAAAAATGCCAACACGATAATCTTAAAAGTGGATGAGTATATTGTCTATCACAGAGTCGGTCGAGAAGACTAACTATGGTCTATCACTAAACCCATTTAGAAACTGCCAGCGAGCTTTGAAAACTTTCCACTTTTATGTTCTCTAAAGGTTAATGAATACAGCTGCCTTTATCGATGTTTTTATTGGAAAACGGACGCATCGGAATAAAGATATCGATACAGAATAATTTGCCATTAGATTTAACAAGGCAGAATTCAGCCTGTTCGTTTAAGAAAAGAAAATTGTAAGATTGCTTTAAGAGACGCAAAAATCTTTAGCTCATTTGCCTAAATTTTCCATCGATGCTCTTACATTATTGTCGGGGTTCGTAGAACCAGGAAGTTAAAAAATTCCGGGATTTTTACAGGTTCTAAACAAAAGAAATCCAAAACCCCAAACTTGGCAATTTCACATCAATTTTCCTTTAGAAAAAGTTACTTACCAACTCAAAGTGTATGCAAAGAAACTTTTTAATAGCTTCCTCGTTTGTTTTTTTCTTAATATCTAATTCATCAGGTAATGAGCTTTAGCTCCTTTTTGGAAAAAAAACCATTAAAAAAATATATGCTCAAAAAAATACTACAACTGCTATTATACGATAAATACCAGGCGCTTTCCAGGAGTTTATACCAAAATTGAATTTTTAAGGAGTACTTTTCCAGGGCGCTGGAAAATATTTTCAAACATCCAGGAGTTTTCCAGGAATCCCAGGAGCTGTGGGAACCATGTATTATGTATATTTACTACCTTTTTGATATTTATATTTTTAGGCTCTTAGAATTTTTGATTGTCTAAGTATTTTTTTTAGATTTTTTCTCAAGAGGGCCACATTCTTAAAATTGCTTCTGCACTATTATGTACTACCCCGGCCACCTTAAATAACGATTGCCATATGCAACCCAGATATTCATACGGCATAATCTAGACACTTATAATCGGATGACGTAATATACCCACACACAAATAGTCACACGAATCAAGACCGTTCAATTCAGGTGCATGCATATATTTCGTTTCAAATCCTCTTATTATTTACCCAGTCATTACAAAATAATCCCGTGTCTTCTATTATTTATTTGCATAGCAAACTTTTTTAATCACAATTCAATTGCTTGTAAGCTCGCAATCTGATTGGTTAGGTCCGTTGTCGATTGAGTCTGGACGCTGCTCCAGTCGCCATATGCAACCCAGATATTCATACGGCATAATCTAGACACTTATAATCGGATGACGTAATATACCCACACACAAATAGTCACACGAAACAAGACTGATCAATTCAGGTGCATGCATGTATTTCGTTTCAAATCCTCTTATTATTTACCCAGTCATTACAAAATAATCCCGTGTCTTCTATTATTTATTTACATAGCAAACTTTTTAAACCACAATTCAATTGCTAGTAAGCTCGCAATCTGATTGGCTAGGTCCGTTGTCGATAAGAGTCTGGACGCTGCTCGCACCATTTTGGGAAATAAACCAATCGGATTGCGAGAAAGGTTAAGACAACGCTTGCTCTTTCTTTGTGTTAAAATTTGTTGTGGACTCACGAGGCGCACAATATTTTGTCGATAAGAGTGCAGACAACGCTGAATCACATTCGACTTATTGAACAATTTCAACTCATCCACGTTGACGTCAAAAACCCCGTTTACTGAGTCTGTCGCCGACAATGCAGTCAACCTCACATGGGTCGCTACAGAGTCGCATAGTCATTATCATTTATTTCCTCGCAGTCCCAACGGAAGAACTACTTGAACTCTCGTTCCACTTCTTCTTTTCCCCGACGCTTCCACTGGAGCAAATATACCACCATTCTTCGGAACGACCATCAAACAACTCCCTTATGTTGCAAAATTATGGAATCTAGAATCTAGAGAGGCCACCCGAATATTAATTGAATTTCTTATCGGGCAGTAGAGCAATTTTCAATTGAGTGTCGTAAAACCAAAACCAAAGTAATTACTTTGGCCAATCAAAAAGGACGGAGACACAATCCAGTAGACCAATCAAAACTCGAAGTAATTACACGTAGCCGACACAAAGCGCGGGAAAATGTGCACGCGCGAGCCACGATTGGTTTTGGTTTCACTTCTGATTGGTTGCAAAAATGGCGCGAGAACTTTGAACCAATCACTGAGTGAAGTAAATGCAAAACCAAAGCAATTCGCTAATTACTTTCGCCACTCAATTGAAAACCGCTCTAACGAGAAAAAAAGGTCTTGGTGGGCAGTGTTCATGACGTTTTTCTGCCGGTAAAATCCGTTCTCAGGTTGAATCCGTTTTTGCCAGGTTAAATTGGTGATCCTCATTTTACCTAGCTTGAATACGAACTCAGATGAATTGAAGAAACTTTTATTGGCTCCTAAATTAAGCTTAAAGAAAAATTAGGGTCAGGTTAGGATTAGTTTTGGTTACTATACATGCCGGGATATTAATTGACTTATTACAGAAAAGTTAATAGTCAAAAGAACTGTGTTGGATTGAGCATATTCGTCGTTGCAGTGAAGTCAAGTGGTGAAGATACAGGACTAGGAGAGTCCGATTTCGAGTACCGGTGCATAGTGCAGTTCTTTGTGCCCTTACTATGTTGTAATGTTGAGACTGAATCGATACAGAAACCGATAAGATGATACATACCTCTTACTAACCGAGTTCGAGGTCCGTACTGTAAGTTACGGACCGAGTTTTTTCCCGTTGAAATAGTTGCTTGCAAGATTCAAACAGTTTTCAGTACAAGTTTATGCAACAGAAATGACATGAAAAACTCGCGCTAGATGATGTTTTGTCGAAATTTTAAATTTAGCGGGCTGTACAGCGGGCCGTACTGTAGAATACGGCCCGCTAAATTAGCCAATTACAGCGCGCGTACTATCTGAGAGATATAATAAGAAACATTAAAATGTGCTGAGATGCGTAAGACAGAGCTGCAGGGAAGGTGTAGGCGCTTTCAGTCCTTTTTTTTGGGGGGGGGGGGGGGTGGTAGCTGCTTTAAACTGTTTTAGAGTGCATATTCAACCAAGGTAAAATGAGGTCACCAATTTAACCTGGGTAAAAACGGTTCTACCTGAGACAGGTTTCGACCGACAACAGTTACACTATAAGAATCCCTCGTTAATCATTGTCCGTGAACTTCGTGCATGTGTTCAGCGAACCTGGGAAGAAAAAAAAAAGATAAAAGTTCTATACTATATAGTTATTTACGGTGGTGTTAAAGTTTCAAGACGGTTGCCCATTTACAAAGAGACCGACCAGCTAAGTATACACTGATAGGCAACTTGGGTTTCCTCTACCTACCTCGTCGTCCCTTTTTTTTTTTTGGGGGGGGGGGGGGGGGTTAGGTTTAGTCTTCATTCATATGTAAAGTAGAACTAATTACCATCACAAAAACTTCGCTCTTACACTCGCTTTGAAGAGGAGGCAGACATGAACTCGGAAATGGCCTACTGATGCAACCAAATTTCTGTGCCTCACTCATCTACCGACGCAACACCATGCATAGTTTCTCTGCAAACTAACCCTTCAAGCTGTCTATTTTAAAGTCTGGAGGGTATTCCAGCACTACAGCAAGTTGAGAGGCAGCACAGGAGGGCTTGTAGATTGGGGTTGAAAAAAGAACTTTTCGGAAGACCCAATAACTCCGATGTAACCCGACTTAAATGATTTGGCTATAATCTCATGGTTGGACTGGATCAAATATGAGAACACAATGAGGGGGTCTTTTCGAATGTAAACGGCATTCCTTGCACGAGTCCCATTTTCATGCTCGTATCAGGCCAAATGTAAGAACACGAGCGTGCTAGATGACATCCTGGGATGAAAAATGAGCCTGGACTGAAAGAGTGACTGGTTGACAGACTTACCTTCTCGCACACTCTGTCGCCACATCACGCTTGCAAGATTCCGTGTATGCCAACATATAAAGAACCTGTTTAGGAACCAAATAACGATGAGTGTCCTGGTTACAAACAGTTGTTTGTAATCAACAAAAACAAGTACAGAAGGGAAACGGCATTGCTGAAAGGAACGAAACTTTATTTAAAGTGCCCCTGTGACCAAAAAATCAATTCTTATTTTTCTCTGAATTTCAAATCTATGTTAACTAAACACTAAGCGACCAAAGTTTTAAGCCTTGATTTAAAAAAAAACACTTGTTTATTTTAACTGGAATTTTCCAATTTAATGGTCCGCCATTACGTACTAATTTTCAGATCTTGAGCGAACTGGATCGAGAAAATGACGTCAAAGTCTCACTAGTTTAAGAATGCAATGCGTGTGTACGCCGCAGAATTAATGTGCAGCACGGGAGTTTGGGCTTTCCGACTTAAGCTCGCGTTTTGTATATATAACAAGCTGCATTCACACGCTGAAAATTTAAGCTTGTGAGCCTTTGACGTCCCTTTTTGCTGGATCCAACCCTCTGAGGTGCCATCGGTCAGTTTTGAACGTGAGTAATGGCGGACCGTGAAATCCAAAAACTTACGCTCAAAGTAAACGGCCTTTGGATATTCAAAATTTTGCCAGTCAGGTGTTAAGCAAACACACTTTCAAAATCTGGAGAAAAAAGGAAAGGGTTTTTTTTTTTTTTTAATCAAGGGGCACTTTAATTAAGTTCCTAGTCTTCGAGCGCTGGAGCGCTAATTTGGGACACTGTAAACCGTGAAATCAACAAATTAACGTAAATCAACTTAAATCAAATGATTTCTGTCCCAATTATCCACATCTGGGGTGCGTCAAGCAATTAATTTACAGCTCACAGGGAACATCTGTTTCCTTTCGTCAATAATGTGTTCTAGCGCAAAACCCTTTGTCAAGGTGTCGCCGAGT
The DNA here is from genome assembly GCA_949126865.1 of Montipora capitata. Classification (NCBI taxonomy): domain Eukaryota; kingdom Metazoa; phylum Cnidaria; class Anthozoa; order Scleractinia; family Acroporidae; genus Montipora; species Montipora capitata. The sequence goes on along the minus strand of OX421449.1, from coordinate 41,148,807 downwards.
TCAATGAGAAGAAACCCCGCTGGGGCTTGTACAGCACTACTTACCAGAAACACCAATAGGTGTACGAGAAGAGTGTAGAAAAATGTGATTGTTCTTGCTATTTTGTTGGACATGATAAACTTTCCCTAATAGAAAATGGAAACATTGAGATTATACCACAGAACAAAAAAGTTGGTTAACAAATTACGCTCCGACGTCACGTCAAAATTCCTTACGAAGAGATTCGTTTGAGCGATTTTCCATGGGCAACTTCCGTACTCACGTTATTCTCATTCTTTCAAAATGCAGAAATAATTACAATTACATGCAAAAATTTAAAATAATCCCGTTCTTTAACCACAGCATTCGGCATATAAAATACATGTTTTCGTCGTTGGTTATTTCGGATATTAAATATTCCCATCCAAAATTGCTAACAATAGTACCAAGCTCTTTCATAATCTTTCAAGAAAAAACACAAGCTTAATCGATTCAGCTGCGTTCAACAGACGGGGCTTCATAGCTCAGTTTTTGTGGAAAATTGCACCGGTCGCGAAGAGACCACCTTGAGCCGAGTGACTTTTTTCACGCTCCCTTTATGACAACGGCTAAATTTCCTAGGAAAATGCTAGGATAACTCTATCATTTTTACTAAAATCCGTACTCTTTGTTATCTCATTCTAAAACAATAGCGAAACAGCCTTGTTCATGTACTTACCAGGTTAAGAGTGACTTTTTCATGTGGACTGAGACCCAAATATCTTTGCTGTTTCTCCTGTAAATTAACAGGACCAAATTAACTCGAACAAGTCGTCTATCAATCAATAAATACATCTCATTCTTTCGGGCGTCGGTTCATTGATGCATTTTCACAGTTACTTGGCCTTGCAAAATAATAAAAGCAAGGTAGAAGTTGCCCTGTAATGACTCAAACCTCAATGATTGTAAATAACCTATATCCACCGCTTACGACTTTGTGCTTAGGTAAGAAAATCAACGAACAAAACCAACTCAAGCCGCGCTTCACTCGAAAGGCCCGGTCACTGGGCAAACAATAGGGAGTTTTAGCAAAGACGACGGCTACGGATACGGCAACGCCACAAGGCAAGAATATTATTGGTTGAAAAAGGAAAAATGCTCGTGCTGCACGTGCAACACGAATTTCCGTGCATTTCTCTGCCGTACTCCACAAAACAACAACGTGAAATCACCAAATTTTAGGTTTTGACGACAACGTGAGCATCTAACAATGAAACAGTCATTTTCTGTTTTGACTTTAAAACCGTTCGTACCCATCCAGTTCCAGGATAGTTCGCCTGTATTGTACAAGGTGAACAAGACGGATTAATCTCGAAATACTTGCGATAGCGCTCAGTTATATTTTGGACTAACGTTTTCGTTGCCGTAGTCGTCGTCTTTGCTAAAACTCCCTAATACTGAGATGGCAGGTTTTGATGTAGCTCCCAAAGAGCACGTTAAAGGAGAAAATGTCACACTTCCGGCTACCGTCGGCCACCTGTGTTCGAGTGCCTAGTCTCGTATCCAAAACGCCCTGATAGAAAAACAGGCCTCTTGCACTGGTAAAGAAACCGCCACACTGCAGAGCAAATTGCGCACTGGTACATCTAAAACAAATAAAATTTAAATTAAGTTGCTTTGTTTTAGATGGCCAAGAGAGCAATTTGCTCTCCAGTGTGGCGGTTTTTGTACCATGTGATCGCTAGCTGCTCATTCATAAACACGAAAACGGCTATGAAAGTCCTGCTTATGTTCGAATTCATCCAAGCATGGAAAATAAGACGGTGATCAACAGTCACTGTAAAACAGAGACGGAAATACTGACAAGATTTTTCAAGGACAAAAAAATCTATTTAAAGTTATTTAATGTTAAAAGCAAGAAAGACAACCAACATAAAATAGAATCTTATGGACAGATTTCACTGAAGGGCTTTTCACTACCGCGCCATTTATAGAGCATCTTTGTCTTTAAATAGATCAGAAGTAACTCAAAATGCAGTAAAGGTAAAACAAAATGACACACTTTGGGAGTTTCAAGGAAACAGTATCACTGATGTACTTCCAACCTCTTCACGATTTCTCTTATCTATACTACGATCTTGGCGTATGGTTGAACGACCTTATTCCAAAATGGTCTCATTAAAACTTCCTCTTACTAGTTTGAGTAACAGCGTAATGGCCATTTTGGGATAAGATGTATGGTGTCTTATAGTTGTATAGAAAAGGAGAATAATTGTTTCGTCAAGACAATAAATGATTGAATGTGACATGACGATACACAGAAAAAATTCCACAACAAAAACCAGGTGCAACACGTGAACGCTAGAAAATAGTGGCGTGACACAGCAGAATCACATCGATTTCACGATCGATGTGGGTAAAAAGTGAAACATACTCGGCGTGACAGAGAAATGGTGTGACCAATGCAAAGTACTAACAATCACGCCCAGTTGTTCGAAGGGTGGATAGCGCTATCCACTGGATAAATCACTGCTATTAGCCAATATCAAAAATACCATAATATTCTTTGTTTGTCCCACCAAACTTTTCCATAAGCATTGTTTCCAATTTCTCTGGGGACCATTTTAAGTCCCAAGAGTAAACAAAAACAATGGTTATGAAAAAATTTGGAGGGATAAACAAAGAGTATTATGGTATTTTTGCTATGTTGGTTTTCATTCACGTGATCAACAGCCATGTTTTTCAACGAAAACAAAAGAAAACGTTTGCATAACAATAGAGTTAAATTCCCGGAAGATTTGGAAGGGATTCCAACATGGCCGTTGTTTCTTTGTTTAGGGGCTCCAACATGGCGGCCGTGACGTCACGTGAAAACCAAGAATTGGCTAATACACTGGATAACTCAATCGGTTTTGCTAAGGTTTATTCTCTGGATTCTTTGGTTGCACTCACGTGATAAGACGGCCATGTTGGTGCCAAAACTATAGAAAAATCTACAATAGCTCAATTTTTGCATAGAGTCAAATTCCCAAAAGACTTTTTCCCTATTGTTCTTTCCACCAACATGGCTGCCGTGACGTCAGGTACAATCAAAGAATAGTGATTTATCCGGTGGATAGCATTATCCACCTTTTGAACAACCGAGGCCAGCATTTTTAATTACCCGCTGGTTGAAAGCCGAAAAAGGATCCAGTCTCTGTTCGTACTGCGACGAATATCTACTGACTGCAGCTTCCTCATCTCGCGCACCATGACCCTGACAGAAAGCACACCGAATCAGCGTCGGTCCAGAACAAATTTATCATACTTACTTGCATAAATTATCGCCAAAAGAACGATACAGGAAATTTGAAGACATCAATCGCTTGATGATTAACATTTCACAACCATCGCCGCAGGCGAGGTGAATAGCGGTGAATAATTGTATAATTTACATAGGCGATTCTTTGAAAAAATATGCATTTTCTTTAAAACGATTTATTTCTTCGTCTGTCTCCTCGACAAAACGGCTTGCGGCCATTTTGAAAAGACCGCTTAGGTGATTATCGCGTAATTATCACCTCAAGTGGCAACGAATCAGCGCAAACAATTTTCAATAAACACCTATGTAATTATACTTAAAGACCACATGGCATGAGGGTTGGACGACAAGTGTGTAATGGCTATCCCAAAACATTAATTCTATTATTCAGGCTTAACATCTGACATATATAATTACGGGTGTGAATGTTGTCATCATCCATTACCACGTCTCAAAAACGCTGACATTTTGGGAGAGGGGGTAACAGGACTCAAGAAAAAAGGAAATTGCAAGATAGAGCAGTAGCCAACCAAAAAATGGCAGTTGAAAGCATGTTAAGAGAAAGTTATAGGTGTTCTTGTTCATGCATCTTCCTCGGTACTAGAAACCATCAAGCCAGAGTTAATGCACTTAACTGTCGAAATCGACGGCCAAGATATTAAGAGCAAGGTGACCGCAAAGCCGAGCTAAATATCATGGATTTTGGTTGGAAACTCAATCATACAGATTTCAAGCTATTATATATAATAATGGCACATTTTAGTTTAAAGTCAAAAAGGTACCTTCGTGGAATAACTCTGGAGAAACTTGATTTTTTCGTACAATTTCACGTTGTCCGAGCGTAAGGTATCCACTTCGTTTTGTAACACACTTATCTGTTGCTGATTATGGCGCAATTGCTGAAAAAAGAAAGACAAGACTATTATCATGTATTGCCAGCTTTTTCATGTCCACTTTTTCAACGGTAGATTTTCTGGCAAGCCACCAACAACCTAAGTGTCGCTTGCGGAAGTCATTCTCTTGCGCTTCCCGCTGGTAATCGAAGTCACTTTCAAGCGCTCGAGGCTTTTCAACGTTTTTCCCCACCCAAACTCACTTCAACCCCCCTCTCTAAAAAAAAAAACAGCAACAAAAACAATCGAATAGAATTTGTCATCTGTTCCTCCACTTTACGCGCACGCACTTCCTCAACCCATTTCTGTGTCCCAAAGCAAGCGAATTTTGCTTTCAAAATGCACAGGACATCGAAGCTTCGTTCCTCGATGGTTCCCATTTCGGTGCGTCTCAAGTAAATCAAAAGAACCGTGTATCCAAACAGAAAACCCACCGCTTCCAACTCCATGTTTCTGACTTTAAATCTTTCTCTTTGACTTGCCACAATGGGAAGAAGAGATTCCGAGGCAACGTTGTCCCCTGAAAAGCTACCTGTTGCATGTACAACAAGATTAGCATATTCTCCACATTCTACTTTTAATATAGGGTACAGGAAGCCAGTTGTGGCGCCGTGGGTTGCGGCGTTAGGGGTTTGTCGCTTCGCAGCATGTGGTTCCCAAAGGAACCTAATTTCTTCTGTGGAGATTTTAAAGCATAAGCATAATCCGTCTGGGACGAACTTGGGCAAACACTCTAGTGCGTCTTCGAAGACGCACTAAACTGGATAGTTCGTCCACACGCATTATGCGTCTTGTGCCCGTCTTTATACTAGACAAATTTAATAGACGTAGAAAAAAATGTTTGCCCAACTTCGTCCCAGACGAATTACGCGTCTCTAGTACAAAAATGGCCAATGGTTGACCTTAGAAACAGACAAGCTGAGCGCTGTTTTATTTTAGGAATCAGTTTTATTATTACTTAGCTCTTTGATCATTATCGGTATTTGAAACTATATTGACATTGACACCGCCAGTGCTACAAAATAGCTGCGAGGCTAATCGTGGCGGGATAAGACCAAAACAACCAAACACGCACCTAAAATAAGGTTCTTGAAGTATAAAGTGTAAAGAGGCCCTGTCAGAGGCCCTGCCAAAGGCCCTACCAGGGCGGGGAAGGGTCCCGTATCGCTTGTCTGAATTTTAAGGGTCTCGTATCGGTGGTTTGTCAACGTTTCACGTTGCTGTAACCGATGCTATCGGAAATTTAAAGAAAGGACGTCGTTTGTCACGATATTACTTTAAGTGCTGTCGCTACTTTTTAGGCCATGTCGCTAGTCGGAATTTACCCAGACGGAGCCTCTATAACTTATAGCACACACACCTGATAACTGAACAGCACCTCAAATGTAAACCAGAAATAAAGGTATTTAACGATAAAGTCGACGACATCGAGTGGTGGCCAGAAATACTGCACACTAGGCAAGTGTGGGTTATTATTGTCATTTACCTGTCCCCGGTGCAACTGCTTGCTGGACGGCGTTTGATACAAGCTCCTTCTCTGATGGAGGACCAGCTTCTCCCTGTGGTAAATACAACCATCAATACCCTAAATTCCGAGGCAAAAGCGCTTAATGGGGAGAATACAAACCACTGTCTGTATCATTACATTTAAGCAATACACCTTTTTCCAAAATGGCCGCCACTTAAATATTCTTTTGTTTTTATTCAAATTAGCCATTGCTGCCTCGTTCTTCAGCTTAAAATTCAAAAGAATACTTTGCCTTGAACGAGGCATCAAGGTCTAATTTGAAAAACAAAAGAATATCTAAATCGCGGTCATTTTGGAAAAAGGTGTAAAGAGGACTTTTTCCGTGTTTACATAGCCTCATCTAAACACGAGTGGGAGTTGGGAGAATTCGAGACAGTTATGAAAACCCGAGACGAAGTCGAGCGTTTTGCATAATTGTCGAGCAAAAAGGGGAAAGGGTGGGGGGAGGGGGGGGGGGGGTTGTTACTGTTATGCCATCCGTGTCATTTGCTGTTCTAGAAAACAACAAAGCTTTAAATGGTAGGGTCCTCTCCCTCTACGGTCCTCGTGACCAGCGTCTGCGCAGAGCGCATAAAGACTGTACAGAGCTTCACCCATCTCTGCGGAGTCAATATTCTAAGACGCATTCGCCACTTCTCTCTATTAAGAAAACACCCCGTGAGAAGATGCATTTTTCGGTTCGCTTCCAAAATGCTTTCCCTAGCGTAATAACTAATGTTCAAGAGCAATCTCCAGTGTGAAACTTCTCAAAACAAGTCCAAAAGAATGATGACAATTAAACTTCGAACCACGCCACGGTACGTATTAGCCCTCCGCTCATTTCCATTAAATATACAGACATCTAAAACAAGGAGAGAACAATTTGTGCAATTTTTGACGGCAAAGCAACGTTTGAAAGAACATTCTTGTAATACAACAGGAGAAGTGGCAACAACAACAACAACAACAACAACGACAATTACAAAGGATTAACTTCAGTTGCCAGCTAACTGACCTCTCCCTGTCCACGGAATGTCGAGGGTAAAGCGTTAACACTCAGAAGATCTGTTTCTAGTTCACCAATAAGCTCCTTTTGTTCTTTCACGGTGTTTACTGCCTCGTTGTACTTGGAATGCAGCTCTGTGTAGCGACCTATGCAGCAATTAAGGAGATAAATATTTGCACATTACACAAGATGGAATACGAACTTACAAGTGAACAGCTCTCGATTGGCTCGATAGCTCAGTTGGTAGAGCAAGTGCAATGTAATCGCATAATCGTGGGTTGGAGTCCCGTTCTCTGAGCATGGATTTATTTCAGGCATCTATTTACAAGTGACCAGCTCCCAGATGTCTTGATAGCTCAGTTAGTGGAGCAAAAGCAGTGTGATCGCAGGGTCATGCATGGGTTAGAATTCCGTTCACTGAACAAGGATTTATTTCAAGCTTCTACTTACAACTTACCAAGTGCAAGTGCAACGCAATCGCACGGTCATGCGTTTGAGTCACTCCAAGCCTGGATTTTCCCAGGCTCGCTGGCACCTACTTAAGTTGCTTATATAACTGCGACGACCCCTTTCACTTGGACATTACCCCAACCATGGCATTCATACATAAAGGTTTTTCTGATGCTAATTTTGTTACTACGTCAAGGCCAATCTTACGTACTGTAACAATAACCTTTCAAAACTGGCGGGAATTCGAACTAAACCGCGAGCAGTGGAGGCACTGGATCACAACAACTATAAAAGCTTTCAAATAACAGAGAACGAAAGCCATTCCGGACAAGGAAAAGAACGCGCAGACTAACCGCTTCGAGTTGTAATTTCAGCGCCGCAAATGTTTGCATGCAGCGAAAGTTGTCACTGTACTGGTACTGTATACTCGTCGAGAATTGAACTTTACACTCACATCAAGATCCACTCGAAAGAGAAAAGACATCTTGTGGGAAAATAGATGGTTTTCAATCACGTGATGAGACGGCCATGTTGGTGCACAAAACAATAGCAAATTATGGCTCATGTTTTGCATTATAACAGAGTCAAATTCCCAAATGACCTTTTTCTCTATTGTTCTGTGCACCAACATGGCCGCTGTGACGTCAGGTGAAAGCATCTGTACGTTGTGTTTTTGTTTAGCTAATCCATAGCTTCAAAGGGAGATTCCACTTATTCAATTTAGTTGCACGCTTGAAGTGTACCTGTTAAGTCCACGTTCTCCACTTTTAAGTTTGTGTTTTCTGATTGAAGCCCTGACAAGAAGAAAAAGGAAAATTCTTATAATGGCCGAGACTAACTGCTCTCTTCTTCCAAAAATGTTCTCTGCTCAAGAAGACTTAAGTGCCCCTGTGACAAAAAACGTCACTTCTTTTTTTCTTCAGATTCTGAAAGTGTGTTTGCTTAACACCTGACTGGCAAAATTTTAAACTTTGATTTTTATCCAAAGACCCGTTTACTTTGAGTGTAAGTTTTGGATTTCGCGGTCCGTCATTACTCACGTTCAAAACTGATCGATTGAACCTCAGAGGGTTGGATCCAGGAAAAAGTGACGTCAAAGGCTCACTAGCTTAAAATTTCAGCGTGTGAATGCAGCTTATTACATGCAAAACGAGAGTTTAAAAGTCTGAAAGCCCAAAACTTCCGTGCTGGATATAAATTCTACGGCGCACACACGCATTTCATTCTTAAACTATCAAGTGAAGCTATGATCTTCGCAGTTATTAACGCAATTTTTACAGTTGCGTATGGAAGCCTGAAAAATTCAGGACTTCAACGGGGTTTGAACCCGTGACCTCGCGATTCCGGTGCGGATTCAAACCCCGTTGAAGTCCTGAATTTTTCAGGATTCCATACGCAACTGTAAAAATTGCGTTCATAACTGCGAAGATCATAGTTTCACTTGATTTCATATCCGCAGTTCATATATGATTCATTTCATATACCATTTCATCATTGATTCATTCATCACGGGACCATTGGAACCCACAAATGACCAGCTCACAACGTCAGTGGCTTCATAGCTCAGTTGGTTAGAGCGTCGCACCGGAATCGCGAGGTCACGGGTTCAAACCCCGTTGAAGTCCTGAATTTTTCAGGCTTCCATATATACGCAACTGTAAAAATTGCGTTCATAACTGCGAAGATCATAGCTTCACTTGATTTCATATCCGCAGTTCATATATGATTCATTTCATATACCATTTCATCATTGATTCTTAAACTAGTGAGACTTTGACGTCGTTTTCTCCTCGATCCAGTTCTCTCAAGATCTTAAAATTAGTAATGGCGGACCATTAAATTGGAAAATTCCAGTTAAAATAAACAAGTGTCTTTTTGAAATCAAGGCTTAAAACTTTGGTCGTTAAGTGTTAACACAGATTATAAGAGTTGATTTTTCGGTCACAGGGGCACTTTACAAATTACGAACTTTCGATTTTTGACGAGTTGAACAGAAAAGAGCCAACATAAAATTTATACGAATTATTGAAATTACAACAAGAACAATAAAGAAAACTATTCTGGAGGATATTAAGAGCAACGGGAATTTGTATTATAGAAGGGAACGGAAGGGAAGGGTGGGTAGAGTATTGTTACGATACTAAACCTTATTTAAGGCCTTCTCGATTCCATTCTCTTGACCTTTGACTGGCGATAAATAGAAAGATCCATAGAAAGATTAATCGTATCACTTATAATAGACACAATACTGACGTACTTTTATTTTTGTCCAGAAGAAGCATCTCCAAAGATTTGGGACTTGATTCCTGAACAAATTAAGTACGAACCACATTCAAAATGCTATAGTAGAAACAACAATGAAATGATACTAATTCTTTGTACATCCACTTTGGAAATGAGACTATTGTATCAATATTGACCGAATATAATTATTTAAGCTTTCTTAAAAAAAATCGTGTTTTCTCCAAGAGTGGGCTTTTTACTTGTGGTAATTGGTCAAGACAATTCTTTCAGGCTTCAGAAAAGGTTTGCTTTGGTTATCACTTTTTTTTCCCTCGGGGTTTCTCTCGGGGTTAGGAAGGAAAAAGAAGGAAAGAGAAAAAAACTTGCATGCATGTTGCAGAATGTTATGTCTGCATCCAAATAGCCAGATTATGACCTTGCCTATCCGTTTGCGTTAGTAAGCTGAAGGTCTTTCCTTCCAATTAAGACACGCAGCTTGCTACAGGCAACATCCTGTCCAACTCCTGGGACGGAAGACTTAAGACGTATCTTTTTCTCTCTGTCTCCTTCTGATCCCCTTGTGGAGAACTCAACAGCCTTTAAGATGCTGCAAAATGTGAAATATTACAAAAACTGAGATCAAATTTAACTAGTAATTAGAATCACCATGTCACTGAGTCGACATCTCCCAATGTCCTGCTCCCGTAGAGCGTACAGAAACCTTGATGCCTTATACGCCAATTTAGCTCTGAAGAGATAAGTAGTTTTTTTAAAACACTCCTGATTTTGGATTCCATGAGGTTGATGAAAAAATCACTCAACTTATAAAATTATTGCTTCAAGTATCTGGCAACAATGCAATAGCACTCAACCTACTAAACGAAATTTATCACTGATAAGAAATTATACCTTAGCTCTCTTTTTATTTCCTCGTAGTTATGTTGTGCTTCCAGTTTACACTCCTGAAATGTATAAGCATTTTGGTCACATGCGACGACGTTTTGATGAAAATTCGGAGGTAACTTACTTGCCTTTCCCCACAGCATTAACAGAGGTGATTGTGAGCGACCACAGAGCGAGAGATGCGCGCAAAGGGGGGAGACTGACTGGTGACCACCTCGCACGTTTGTTCATGTACGCAGGCTCAGAATACGAAACTATTTGTCGAAGTCGTACTTCAATGAAAAGCTTAAGCAAGGAAGACGAAGACGGCTAGGAGAACGCCACAAAACAATGGGTTTAATGAGCAAAAACAACGGCTCTGCACGCCTCGCAAGTGCGTTTCACATTTTGATACACTTCTTTGCCGCTCTCGTCCTGTCAACGACGTGAAATGATCAAATTTGAGGTTAAGTGAAGGACGCAAGCACCTGACGATAAAGTTTCAGTGTTTACTCCAAACATCCACACCGTTCATACCAATTCTATTTTTTGAATGTTGATAAACACTTTCCATAGAAAAATAGCAAAATTATTTCAATAACGGGAAATAATATTTCAGATAACGTTCACGTAGCCCTCGTTTTCATCCTGGCTAAAGCTCCCTAATCTTAAGGTTTTGACAGCCGACCGCCCGACAAAGTTGATTTTACATCAAACTGCCGTGGATCGTGGATTCAACCTTACACTGCAGGGTCTTTAAATAACAGAGGAGAAAGTACTGCCCCCTTAATCACATCTGCAAATGGTAGACTATCCGCCCTACTGAGATAAGGACGACAAACCATTGGCCCTGTCTCAAACCCTTCGATGTTCATAACCCTGTGGGTCCGATTAAGAACTAACACACACTATTCGCAAAGAGCAGGCATGAAGTTCTTAGTGTTGTGGTCTGTCCTCTTTGGTATATCACGGTTGGGAGGGTGAATGCTCTGAGAGGAAGCCCGTGAAGTCGCTCCATCCAATTACAGTATAGTCGCCCCACATCGGTAGATATATTTTTATAAAGAGAAACTTGTTCATTTATCTGAAACCAAATATTAACTGCATTTGATTTAAACATAATGGCCTACATGATGAATGATCATCTTTAATGATTCCTGAAGTAAAATAGTTTGTTACCATGCTTAATTCAAGTTTTTATCCAATGATGTGCTCGAGTGATTTAAATGGGAAGAGCAGTTTTTCCGCTTTCCCGACTATCCGGGGCCTGGTACAAGCTATCTGGGTAAAGACCATCTACTCAAATGTGGGGCGATTTCACCGACATTCCTCTGAGATACAGCTGCAACAAGCTACCCCACAATCCAAGGGTAAATAAGGATGTGATACATTTATTGTGATAGTTTTAAGTTATTGTAACAATTTGAACAACAAGGATACCCGAACCATCTCTAACATGCCATATTAAACAACAAATTTAGTAATAATCCCACTTACTTACTTCTTTATAATTATTCTTTCTACAACTAAAAGAACAAAAGAGAACATGTCTATACCAATTCCCGAAGTGCAGTTGTTTTACTTGCAAGTAAATCTTCTAATCTGCTGATCTAAAAATAAAAAAAGTTTGTTTAAACACACATCTGTACAAAAAATTCTGAAATTTTAAAGCCAACACAAAGTCAACAAGACTAAAGAGAGAGACTGTGCCTTACGAGTTATGAGAAACAATCAGCTAGTTTTGAGAACCATTAAAACTGTACAAGCCGCCTTGTTACGCTACATAAATATACGTTCCTTGGAAACACCTAAGCCAGTTTAACCCTTTGACTCCCATGATCTAAAAGTTTATTCTCCTGACTACTTCCATAGGTTGGCGGGCGGGGAGTCCGGAACAGGCCTAGGAATACGTGGAATAGAAGATGAAGTCCTTTGTTTTTACGGAGATTCACATTAAAATTGTCAAACACCTGCTAAAATGCTATTTTAAACATATCTTTATTATCATTGTTGCTTCAAAACGCTAGACAAACCGTTTTAAATCACCACTCCAAGTATTCTTATTCCGGAATAGGGTCAATCGAACGCACCCTTAATGTAAGGGTCAAATTCAACTGCAATTGGGGTAATCTCTGAAAGAACAGTGTCCGGTCCTTGGAAGATTGTGTTTGATACTAGGAAATTCACGACACGAAAATGAAGGGCCCAACTGAAAAACAAAGGATTCTAAAATGTTGGAAACTCCCATTCGGACATAACTAGGAGCCATTGTCTGAAGTGGACAATTTGAACATAAGCCATTGCTACATGCAGATGTGTATGTCTTCAGTGAAGCAAAAAACTGAAGTATCGAGTTTATCACAAACTGGCACGAAGGTAAACTAGGTATACTGGATTTTTAAAGAAGAACGATACTTCTCTGTTTCGTTCTGAAGGAGTGATAAATGACAATCATGACATTGGTCATGGCTGTTCTCAGTGTTACCCGACTTCGAACTGAAAAAAAAAATGATAAAGAAGAGGTTTTGAGATTTTCCGTTTTGGACTGACTCTTTTAAATCGGTTTTTAATGTGTCTTTTAAGAAGATTAGGACATTTTTTTAATTGGTAAGACATGTTTTGATGTTACGAACATCATCGTCAGTTACAGAATATTTGGAAAAAACCGTTAGGACTATATAACAACCAGGCAAAACACGTATAAAGTGACAAAAATAGATAACATATTTGAGGGAGTTGCAAAGTGTTAGAAAAAGTATAAAGCCTAAAACGTAAGTGTCAAATTGACGTGATGGACTTTTTGATTTTAACTGGGATTTTCCCAATTTATATGCATAGCATCCTTAAGTTTAAGCTGAAATTTAGTGGCGACGGAATCAAGGATATCAAAACAAGTCGCAGAGCAAGACGTTCTGAGCTTTGTAAATGTTTGAAAATGTGTGGGGACTTGTCTGAAGAGAGATGTTCACTTAAATGACTTGTTTTCAGATCTGAAGATGGCTGGGAATTTGGCTCGAGTCTACAGGATAGATGAAGTGACCAGGATGATGTAAGTGGATATGGATATGCCTTAAGCACACATAGTAAATTCTGAAACCTGCGTGATGATGGAGGAAGAAAATACGCAGTCATTATTGACTCGTCATTTTCAAACAATCCCAGCTTGGTTGCGCTGGTAGCAATGGCTCTTAATTCTCCAGCCGGTCAACAGGCATTGAGGCAACTAAACAAAGTTGGGGGTAAAGAGGTGATTAATCACACATTGGCAACTTCCACAATAGAGGGCAAGGTCATTGTTGGTGCCCCGAAAGATCTGGCGCAGCCAATTGAAGTTGAATTTGCCAGTGTTAGAGTTGTTGTTGTGCGAATTGCAGGGGACCCTGGAATAGGCATCCTCACTGCTTATCCAGGCTAAGTCTGAACTGTTGTTTAACTGGTCCAGTGAAAATTAAACAACTGGTTCAGAAAAATGATGCAAACAAGCTGGAAAGGGCAATACTGGAAAAGCTGATGATGACTCATAATTTGACATATTAAACTTAGTTACAGTTTGAATATTGCAATTAAGGCACTTGTTTTAATATACATCCTCTCAAGTAGATAACACAAACAGCCAGTTCCCCAAGGTTGTGCGAGCCCCATATACACTAACGGATAATGATACAAGAACTTTAGAAATTTTCAAAACTGTTTGATGCTAAATAAAAATAGGTTTACAGGAACAAAAATTTAACAATGACAAAACTGTTATAAATATAACCTAATTTCCCTTGAAACGTAATCAACACTATGAATTTCCAAAGTAAAATAGCACAGGTGATAGTATAGATGGTAAATACTTATTATTATATGGCTAGTGTTTCTGGCAGATATAACACATGCTGTGATTGGCTAAGAGCAGCTAAGCGGCAGAGCATTATTCTCCCGTAATGCCCACGGGCCGATTATAGGTTATTCAAATTAGCTTTTTCTTATTTGTAGCCGTTCTGTTAACCATATAATAAACAACTCAATAACCTCGACCGTTCGGTCGTTACAGCAAAATCTCAAACCTCGGCCTAGCTGTATTGACCTCGCTGTCGCTCTGTCAATACGGCAAGGCCTCAGTTTGAGAATTTGCTGTTATGTTATGTTATGTTATGTTATGTTATAAAACAAAATAGTCTACAATATTATCAATGATAATATTTGGTTTAAAAAAACTGCTGTGGGAATTTGGAAGTACATATCTCAAACAAAATGTTTTAGCCTGGGAGCAAGCTCTCTAGCGGCGAGGCCGGGGCCATGCAGTTGCTGTAGGCCAAACTATTTTTCACTAGGTCAAGTAAACTTATTGCAACCTAGTAAGACGGCTCATTTTTGCTATCTTTAATGTCTGTTTTTATTTTTCTTTCCTCCCTCCTCTTCCCTTCGGCATGACAACAAACATCACTTTGTGTGCTAAACTTGCTATAATTTAACAACTATTCACCGAAGTGGAGGTAACTAGTGATGGATATCGGTAAATATCCACCACTAACCACCGACAAAAAAGCAAAAAAAAAAAGATTTAAACTTTATTATTATTGCAACCTTTACAATATTTCGGAAGCAAATCCCGCGCGAGTTGCTCTCGAAGGTGAATAGCAAAGGATATTTGGAGTTTGAGTAGCCAATCACAGGGATCCCACTGTTTTAGAGTACACTAAACACTGAATTGCATCAGATGGGCGTTCCCAAAGACATTACCACATAGCCGGGTTATCATATCTGGCACTAAATCAAAAGAAAGAGAAGACACCATGCGCACTACGTCGGGTACAATCTCGGATTGACATTATCTCAGATCAGTAGCCCATAACCAGGAGATAGATACTACAATACTATGTCTATGTAACGTCATTTGCACAGATTAAGCTATTTTAGATGAGTTCTTAAATAAGATTTGGCCTGCATGAGTGACCAGTCTCAATCTCATGGATCATAATCTGGGGTGCTTACCAAGTCTCTCCTTCAATTGAAGGATTATTCTCAATTGTCAATAGGCCTTATTCACGATAGCCGCCATGTTGCTTTTCAAATTGTCATGCAAATTAGTCATGTGGTATGCTAGGGGGCAAACATTGGAATAAAGGCAAATTGCGGAAAATCGGCTCGTCAAAATATTGAATTAACATAGCTAAAAGTACATTTTAGGATTTAGAATTAAGTACCTTTTATAATAATTTTATATCTTTTGATTGCCTCCGACATTTTGACTTTCTACTTCGTTATCTGCTCATTTTTCACTAAAAAAAACTTCGAAGTAACTTGTGTAAGCATTCTATTTTACTACTTAGGTGATAAACACTTAATGAACGTAAAACAAATCATCTGTGTGGCTAAGATGTTCGTTATAACCTCTTTTTGTTTGCCCCCTCAGAAGTGTACATGTGTAGCTTATTTGCAAATCCAACCGGCGGCTATTGTGATTAAGGTCTATTTCTTCCAAGTGAAGTATTATCGTTCATTTTGGACACTGAAAGCTTGATAGGGATCATGGGAAATGAACACATTTCTTTTAAAAGCCGAACCCCAATGTCAGGACTCGCAGGACACGAACGTAACCTGGACACGAACCTGGACTCAGACTTAACCATTATTCAGCAATGATTACATGTATATACTAATTATTTACTAAATAATCGGCACACTTTCTAGTCAGTTGATCTATAGGTGATCGAAATGGAGGATAATACTTCATTTAAGGCAAACTAACAATGAAGGATAATCCTTCATTTGCAACATGTCATTTGAGGAAGAGATCGTGTTGGACAATGACAATGGAGACAGAGAGAGAGAGACCCTGGGAACGAGGTTGGTTCAGAACAAACAAACACCTCGGTCATTGTTATGACATAAATAGAAGAGTTTTGGGGTCACACAACAGATAGGACGCTACATGATACATATGCCGTCTCTTTCTGTCACAACCGCTTTCCGTAAGACACACTTGGCACCGAGATTTCAACGAAGGAGCTCTTTCTTAAGCTCCACCTTACGTTTTTCGACATATTTACGAAGGTAAATACACTCTCTTTACTTGCTACAAATGCAACCTTTACCAAAAGACTCCAGGACAGAAATTTCCTACCTTGATATCCGTTGTAACGAAAATAGTAACGGTGGTTATTTTTGAATGTATCGTAAATGTCACGCTATTATTGGAGTTTCGTAAAGCAGGGGAATAGTCAGGGCAAGGAATTTAAAAAATGATTCCAAGAGTTCAACTGATACTGATTACTTGGATTTCTTCCATTGAAAGTACTCACTAATCCATAAGTTAGCTTATTTTCGCAAATTGATACAAGTTACCTGCTCTTGGACAATTGGCACCCAAAATAAACGCCCAAATTCGAATTCAATTAAGCTCATTCGTTACTACACCGACAGCCCCAGCTCTGAATACCAAAATAAAACCACATTTTACTGGTTAAGTCATCACAATGAGCTGTTGGGAGTCAACGCATCCTGGAAGGTCTTAGAAGCTGGCCATGACAAAGGTACCTGTGATGGTGTTGGATCGGAGGCCCTGTCAAACGCATGGCCGGCCGACGAAGCAGTCCGCCAACAGAAGGTAACAATCCAGGATGCGTCTGACGTCTTCGCTTGGACGCAGCAACGCCAGTCTTCAAGCTCTGTTGCTTTCTCCTTTGTTTCCAAGGAGACCTGCAGTGCAGCTCAATCAAAAATTGAGAGATTTGGAGAGCTGAAACCTGTACCAGGTATAACTATCTGTGTTCACGCTGTTGCAGCCATCTCTTGTGGCAAAGTCATAACAAGAGTAACATCATGTCACTGCCAGCAGTGCTTCACCAATGGCAGATTCAATCCAGTGTTCCCCTGCTTTTGGAAGCAGCATACACTCAAAGAATGTCCGGAGGAAGTAGCGGTCGTCCTTGTGGCTGAAGAGTGGGTGGCTGTTGCGCACGATGATAAATGGTATGTGGGCAAAGTATCGGCACTTGATCTGACGGATAATGAAGCTCGCATTTCATGCAAGACTCCTCAAAGCAACCTGGTTTCACAAAGTGGCCAACCCCTGCCGATAAGCTCTGGATTCACTTCAAGTCTGTACTGACTGTTTTAGAGCCTCCTATCCCTTGTGTAAAATACAGTACAAGCTGAACGGGGATACTGTGTCGATGATTGAAAACTTGTTTGCTCGCCACCAAGCAAATATGAAGCTAAACTGCTTAAAGGTTTTGTTATTGATTGATGATCGATTTAAGCAGCAAAATTGGCCTTACAGCAACACAGATGATACGAGAGTCACTAATGAGTAACCTCCGTTACCATTAACTTTACCAGTTTCCCTACAAGACTTAGTTATGAGGACAGTGAGATCATGTAATCATTTTTCTCGTGTGAGATAACTTTAATTAGTCCTTCTATATGCTGAAATGTAAAATTTACAAATAGCGCGGGTCAATAATCACGGATATCTCTTTTTCAAGCGAGAATGTTGTAAACTGAACAAAATTCACATCAAAGGGCAAGTTTTTCAGACTTACCACTATCTAATCAATCCAAATTTGGTATAATTTCTCGTATAAAACATGGTAGGCATGATACTTGTTAGAGTTAACAATTGTTAGATTTTTTTGCTGCTTTAATTTTAGTGGCAAATATTTGTTAGAGATTATGATAACCTCCGTTACTACTTCCGTTATCAATTAATAGCTGAAAATCGCCGAGCTATAGCGTCTGGGAAACTTGGATCGCGAGCCTGGTGGAGGAAAGTTGATCGAATGTCCATGCGTAAAGACAAGTGTAGCTCCGATCCAGACAAAGATTTCATCATTGGTTTAAATGATTATTTTGGCAATATTTGTTTTGATAGGGAATATTCTAAACCAGTTCTTGCCGAGATTGATGTGAACACCCCTGCTCCACAACTATCTATATTTCAAGTGTTCCTCGCCTTACCGCGAATAAAGCGTACTGCCACAGGACCGGATGGGATTCCTTTCTGGATTTGGAGGGATTATGCTGAGATATTTACCCCAGTGATCGAGAATTTTATGGAACTTATCTCTTGCTCGGCAGATCTGGCCAAGTCGTTGGAAGGAGGCCAGTATCAATCCACTCCCAAAAGTCGAGACACCAGTCGAATATGCAGACTTTAGAGGAATCAATGTTACTCCAGTTATTGCCAGAACGTTTGAAAGAACAGTGTATAATATTTTTAACAAGAGGTGCCTGGAGGAATATCTGAACAATTCGCAATTTGTGTACCGTTCAGGTGGAAGTTGTGTAAACGCTCTATTGAAAATGCAGCATACATTTCTTACGGCATTGGATAAACGGGACACCTTAGCGGTGAGAATGTTCACGATGGATTTCTCTAAAGCCTTTGATAACGTTAAACACAATCTCCTAGTTGAAAAGCTGAAACATAGTCCACTTGATTTATTCATTGTTAACTGGTATGCCAACTTTCTAGACGGCAGAAGACAAAGGGTGATTTTTAATAACTTGACATGCCAGTGGAAAATTGTTAACAAGGGAACAATACAGGGAAGTGTCAGTGGCCCATATCTTTTCAACATATTTTTGAATGACCTAGAGATAGATGGGTACAAAGATATATCCTTGTTTAAGTATGCAGATGATTCAACCGTCTTAGTCACGATTACTAAGGATTCCCCGGATATATCCGACATTGCCTTGTCCAAGTTTATGAATTGGACTGTTGCAAATGACATGTATTGTAACACTAGTAAATGTAAGGAGATAATCATGCGTAAGAGAAGCAATTCTACAATCTACCCAATGTCTCACAATATCAAACAATATAATAACATTTCTTTATTAGGCGTTACAATTCAAGGTAATTGTAAATTTGGCTTGCATGTCAAGGCCAAGCTCCAAGAAGCCAACAAGTGTTTATTTGTTAACAGAAGCCTACGTAAAGAAGGATATATACAAGATGAAATAGACCACCTCTTTAATTCAGTTGTGAT
Source organism: Montipora capitata (assembly GCA_949126865.1). Taxonomy (NCBI): domain Eukaryota; kingdom Metazoa; phylum Cnidaria; class Anthozoa; order Scleractinia; family Acroporidae; genus Montipora; species Montipora capitata. The sequence continues at coordinate 41,129,603 of OX421449.1, read as the reverse complement.
CCCTAAGTTATTATACGGTCTTTCGGTTAATATATGCTGCAAGTGTTTCCGATCTTACTGTTATACAAAAGTTTCTACAGAGATGCTACAAGAGGAGTTATACGTCGGCCAATTACAGCATATATGAACTTTTGGAGAAAAGCGACAGACGCCTTTTTTGTAGCCTCAAACGCGATTATCATCCATTAAAAAGCTTGCTCCCAAGGTACAAAGACCATACTGTAAACCTTCGAAGGAACTCCATCGTCAGGCCCTGCATTAACACTGAACGTTTTAAAGATAGCTTTTTTAATAGATAATTTTTTAATATAATCTTGCTGTGTAAATACCCCATATGTATTTTTAATCAATTTAGTCTTTTTTATTCATCTTAATCACTGTAATTCTTACTGTTACATCAGATATGTAATTTTATCGGATGCTTTTAATAAAGACGTTATTATTATTATTATTATTATTATTATTATTATTATTATTATTATTATTATTAAAGAGAAAATTTGCAAAAATCTTCCAATTTTTAAAAGAACTGTATGTTTGAAATTCATATATATGTAGAACCTGATTTTATTTAATGTATTCGAAGGTTTATGTGATACTCTGCAATAAATGCAGAATCTAAAATTTCTTAGATCATTTCTTGACGTAAATTTGTGCAGTGTATGAGATCTTTATGTAAGCTTAAAGAAGTTAAGGACGGTGCCAACTAATGTTATTGCGCATACGTTCTGCGCATCTCGAGATAATCGGATCCTATCGGCGGTGCTTATTAATACGGGGATATTTTTGCGCGGTTCAAAACTACGCGGGAGAAAGCAGAACTTAGCAAGTGCTCTTGGTATCCAAAAAGAAAATTGGGGGTAACCATTGCATTTTGCAATTTGGCAAAAAACGCCATACATTGCTTTGTATTTTAAAGCTTTTTTACAAATATTGTTGATTAATTATCTTCGAGAAATGCGTGGTTACCCCAATTTTCTTTTTGGATTTCAATAACACTTGTTAAGATCTGCTTTCCCCGCATATTCAGGAAACCGCGCAAAAATACTTTTGAATTAGTAGGCACCGCCCTTGAAATTGTAATGACCTTTAATATTGATGAAATGGCATATGAAATGAATCACATGAATTTGGTTAGGGCGTCGCACCGGAATTGCGAGGTCACGGGTTCAAACCCCGTTGAAGTCCTGAATTTTTCAGGCTTCTCTACGCATGCAATTGTAAAAATTGCGTTCATAACTGCGAAGATCATAGCTTCACTTGATTTCATATCCGCAGTTCATATGATTCATTCAATATACCATTTCATCATTGATTCATTCCTCACGGGACCATCAGAACCCACAAATGACCAGCTCCCAACGTCAGTGGCATCATAGCTCAGTTGTTTAGAGCGTCGCACCGGAATCGCGAGGTCACGGGTTCAAACCCCGTTAAAGTCCTGAATTTTTCAGGCCTCTCTACGCAATTGTAATTATTGTACGAAATTTTCAGAAACGTCATCGAAATGCATTTCAGTATTCAGTACAATGAAGTATCATTATTTACGTGGTTTCAAAGTTTTGGAACCTTTTATGTAGGAGACGCCTAAAAAATCGGTCGGTGTTTTTTGTGTCTGGACCATTGTAGGAAAACTGTTGCATTTTTTGAAGACTAACATGCATGCTGCATGACAAAACTTTGAGAGTATCTTCCTGATATATGACAAAATTCGAAAACACATCGTCTGAAGTTGTTTCAGCAATATGATTTTCATCATTTTCCTATTGCTAATGGCCTGCTTTAAGGCAGATTGGCTGGAACGTCATCTCAAAATATAAATTCGCATAATTTTAACCGCTTCGTTGTTAATAGGACAAGGGTGTAGTAGTTCCTCAAAAATGACACTCGTCGGAACGGCACTTAATTCAAGGAAGAAAATAGAAATGTATCCTCAAGTGGCGGCGCCATTTATAAAATCTTAAATTTGGCTATTCACGTTGTTGTTTTGCTGTCGACGGCAAAGAAATAGGCAAAAGTGCAGGGCGTGCAAAGCTATTGTTTTTGCCCACTAAATGAGCAAAATTGTGACGTTCTCGTTCTTGTTGTCGTCGCCGTTGTCGTTGCTTAAGCTCCCTATTGTTAAAAATTATAATGGGGTACTCCTCCAGCAACCCCCATTGACGAGTAAAATCGTCTGGCGTTAGACAGAGAAAATTCTATGTGTCACTCTTAGGAGGGGAAGGGTTAATAGGGATCTTAGCAACGACGACGGAAACGGCAACGAGAACGTCATCTGAAAATACAAATTCGCGTTATTGTAATCACTTCGAGACTATTCCAAGCTTTTTAACATGACAATGAGGTTGCTGTGGACCACCCCTTATTTTGCAAAGTTACAAGCAGCAAAAATCCTTAGACGTAAGAGAGAAGTGATCCTCGCACCTATCCCAG
>OX421449.1:41114670-41124670 GCA_949126865.1 Montipora capitata | reverse complement strand
TGAACTGATTTCTTCAACGACTTGCTGGAGTGAGCTTGGACATGATGGCTGTACGATCTCAGAAACAGTTGTATCATCGGCGAACTTCCAATTATGAAACGATTCATCAGATAATAACTGCAGGTCGTTTATCATTACAACAAATAACAGGGTCCTAATCGGGTACCTTGGGGGACCCCAGCAGGGACATGCATCCAACTGGACCGAGTTCCATTTATCTTAACTCTTTGCTGCCTGTCTCTCAGAATATCGACTATCCAGTTCACAACGGTTGGCTTGACACCTAAGCTATAAAGCTTAGCGATTAATACATGGTGGTCGACCAAATCAAACGCCTTCCCGAAGTCCAGAAGCGCAGAATTGCAAGGTCTGAAGACAGAGGGATCAGGTATGACTCCCGGGTAAGACTTGAAAACGAAGGCAAACGGTATTAACATCTCAGTTAATGCTGACGAAGGAGTGAAAGGCACATCATACTTTCGTGCTCGCGAATGGAAACGCGCGAGGATGTTAGGCGTTTATTTTCGCTTTCTTGCTGAACAGCGCTTTCCAAGCAGACAACGCAGTAGTGAATACGAGGCCAAGATAAGAATTCGGACCGTTAACTTAGTGTAGTCCTGACAAAGATATGAAAAATAAAACGTTAACGATTCTCGGAGCCTGAGAAAACCCATATGCTGCTTTAATCAAATCCATGCGCAAGAGAAGGTACTTGTCCATTGCCATGCACATCATACATATCAAGTGTTTCAAGGGCTGAAAGATTAAACCAGAAAGACTGTTTTAAGTAACGATTTAAAGATAACAATTGTTTATTTATAAATTAACATGGATGTGTTTGTCAATGTGTTGCACAATAAAAAATTGAGGGTTCACAATCTACAAATATCCAATAAACAGAGATTTTCTTGCATAAAAAAACGAACCGAAGATTTAAAAAAATTATGCAGACAAATTTGAGGTAACGGTGGTTGGCTTGAATTACGTCGGAAACTCATTCGCTTATCATGCTAGGAATCCGTCAAGACCTAATTGCAAAATCCATATGTTTTTCACTTTAACGTGTGTGCAGATAGAAATGCAGTGTTCTTATGCTATTCCAATGGCATTTTTTTCTTCTTTATTCATTGCTTAGTTTTACTTGTTCCTTAGTTCTGTTCTTTTCTCAACTGCTTTCTCGTAATGGGCAGACTTGAATGTTCTTTTTCTATACATATACTTGACAGAAATCTTTTAGGGTCAGTAGTCAATAATCTCACGTTTCGGATGCCTCATATATGTCAAATGCGCACGTTAGCGCGATTTTCAAATTCAAAATTTCAAATTTTCAAATAGTCTTTGTTCCGGTCAGTATAAGTGAAGGTTGTCGCGACTGACGAGAACAGTACACTTCATTCGAAGAAGGAAGGAACATCGCGGGAACTAAATTTCACCCCGGTAAAATGTCGCTGTTAAGAATTGTTATTATTTTTCTCACATGCGAATGTCTACCTGCAAAATTTGGTAAGTGGCGCTGAGCAACAAGCAATTTTATGGCTTTAGCTTGATTGTTTGCTTGCGAGTTTATGTAATACACTGGCGTTTGGGTTGTACTTATTTTTTTCAGTTAACACATGATTTTACTTACCTCTGGGCTTTTACTATTAACCACTTGGGGAATAATAACAGTCGTACTGCCTGAGAATTGACAATCTCAGGGGAAATTATTGAGGGTAATTTTGGCGGTAAAGCCGATAATAAATAAACCCAAAAATTAAATTCTGTTGAAGATCTGTTACGCACAATAGGCGCGTTAAACGTAAGTCAAGACCAAGCAATTTCTCAGCTTTCCCTTCAAGCGAATTTTTTAATCAGCAAACACTGATAGAATAAGTTAGGCTTTTGTAGGGTATCCCGTTCAACATTGAATGCATTCTCTACTAAGACTGGCATCCTTTGGCGGTTAAGGTGGTAAGCCCCGTGGTCTTGAAATGAAAATACTTATTTTTTAGTTATTGGCGAAAAAACACAACAACTATTTTTCACTTTAATCGAAGTTAAGGTTATGCTTTAGAGCTTTTTGCTTAACGGCAATATCGATAATTTAGGCCCCTGAGCTATTCCCTGCAGACAGAAAAGACTAACGGGCGAAAATGGCTAGAGCGCGCTCTGGAAATGTACTGTTACCATGACAAAGCTAACATCAGGAGATTTTCGTTTCCAAACAAATTTTATTTCTCAGACGAAGTAGTAAACCGTTTTTAGCAAATGAAGCTACCCCTTTTATTTCCGGTTTTCGTATTCCTAGGCTTTTTCAAAGGCTGGCAAACAATTCTTTGAATGCAAAGATTTTTAACATTATATTTTCGACACCTTCACGCCCACTTCCCGTGCCGTAAATCGGAAAAGGAAAGATTAACATTCTTTTTATGTCTTTTCTTTGGTCATGGACGCAGTTATGATAAGCGATATAAAATGCACCTTGATTTTTTACTGTCCTTGATACACCACAAACCAACAATTTTCCTGCTCCTCGGCACGATTTTTAATGTGATTTCAAAGCGCTCCAACGTCAAAACAGCATTTATAAGAACACTTTACGAAAGGGATTTCCCATTTCAAGTCCCACCCAAAAATAGCATAGCTAATCGAGGTAGGTGGGAGAATAAATAATATAACCAAGTGCCTACATTGCATTAAATTCCGGTAATGAAATTCATCTACAAATGACAAAACGCTGATACTGATTTGTTCAAAACTGTTGTTTCGCAAAATTTGGGCAATGAAATGTCAACAGTCTCTTGATGTTAGCCATTTTCGTTTTATTTTGACAATGATCAACACTAAAGCATTTTATGGTTAAACAATGAATGTCTTTGGTACACACTATAAAACATTTCAGTCATATTGATCTAAAAAGCGAAGTATCACGCTATATCCATCCATTCAGTCATGCGATCCACACATCACGCCGCGACTGAGGTAGACGAAGTCACGCAACAACATGCAACACGCAAATTGAATCCCGAAATTCGGTTCTCTCCCTTTTTAAAAAAAATATCTGGGGGTTCTGTCGAGCGATAGCTTACTAGCACGTTGTTAAACCTAATTAAAGCTAACATTTGTCAGTGTTACTTGTAAAGTAATGGTGTTACACTCTTTTTTTTTTATAAGAATATCAAGGCTGAAATTGTAAGAATATTTTAAGAATATAGCCGAAGCTGAGATTTTGAAAAGGATAGATGTAATAGGCCTTATCACGGTTTTCGACGCCATCTTGACGGGTAGGCAAAGCGGTCAGAAATTACAGTGTTTGTATGGGAATCCGATAGCAAATAACTTCTTCCAAAATTGAATTTTACACAATTTGTGAATCAAAACGTTAAAATACTAGGTAGAAGATTGTATTCACCAAGTTTGAAGGATGTAGCTTTCCTATAAGTCGCTGAGCAATTTTTTTTTTAATTTTCCATACATCAGTCTTAAATTTTTTTTCCCGCGAACTGCGTCTAGACGTTTGTTTACCCAGCCAAATTTACAGACAAATGTGTGGAAAATTCAAAAAATTAACTGAGCGTCTTCTAGCCAAGCTACATACTTCAAACTTGGTGAATACAACCTTCTACCTAGTATTTTAACGTTGCGATTCAGAAATTGTGAAAAATTCAATTTTGAAAGAAGTTATTTGCTATCGGATTCTCATACAAACACTGTAATTTCTGACCGCTTTGCCTACCCGTCAAGATGGCGTCGAAAACCGTGATAAGGCCTATTTCGTGAGTTGAAACATCTGTAAATGCAATACAATTTTATGTTTTTTACTTAAACGTATAAATTATTCCTTTCTCTGAACGGCGAAACTAGCCAACACAACGAAAAAACCTGCACTAGCTATAGCAAAATGTTCAACGCTAATGACAGTTCGATGAACGGTACATGTAAATACATATGTACAGTATTCAGCACAAAAGACATGCAGATCTAGATACCAAACAATTGTAATTGATACCCCAGTAAATTCTAAAACGGAAATGGCATAAGCTATAATTTAAGAATAATACAAGAAGATTTTCAACCTAAAATCGGCAGAAAAATAAGAATATATATTCAGCCTGGGCCGGAAAAACAACATTCTTATAAAAAAAAAAAGAGTGTATTCATTATTAAGTTCCTGTCGGCTCTTAAAAGCAAAAAAAAAAAAACAAAAAGGCGAACAGTTAAGCTTCCTCGTAGAATTTCTTTAGCCAAGAAATCAGTTTTCCTAATCTCTAGCAAAAGTAAATTTATTACCCATTTAGCACGGCTTTCACCTTCACGGCTCCACCATTGAGTGAGTACCGTATCATAAAACTGGCCTTGGCTGAAAAACAAAGACGCGCTATAAAAGCGAGGTACCATTCGTCCTTTAATCGTGAATGCATACAGGGAAATATTAAAATTTAAATTGAAAAAAGAAAACCCTATAGCGCCCTCCATCCGTAATTGCGGAGCTTAACACAGCGGTCAAACGTCTGCGCATGTGCGAGCGTTGAAGTGGCGAAAAGGTGGCCAAAATGGCGGTGCGAGCTTGTGGGCTGAAGTTGTGACACTCAAGTCTGTCTGGAAAGTCTTAAGTTCTCCTCTTACCTTCTCTTGTTTCCTTTTACAGATTTCTGTGAACGTTTCAATTTTGTTTCGTAAATTTTGCGTTACGCCGGTTGTTTCCAATGTTTTCCTTTAAAATTTTGCGCGGGAAATTGGCGCGCGGCTGGCAAAAAAATATCCATTTGGGCATGCGTAGACGTTTGACCGCTGTGTTGCGGAGCTTAGGCGCGCGAAGCGCGCCAGCGGAGCACCGTGGGTAAGATTTTTTGAGAAATCTATCCATGTTTGGTTATTGGCAACAATGCCGTGTTGTGATTTGTCAACTCGGCTACTTTTCACAGGAGTTTCGAGTTCTCTCAGCGTACTGCACAAGTCCATTTTCCCTGATTATTTCTGGGCAATCAGTACAATAAAAAGTAATAACAATTATTGAACGAGGTTGAGCAAAATATCGTGATTTGTCAGTGGCAAGCAGATCAATTATTTGCCTCAGCCTTCGGCTTCAGCAGATAATTGATCTGCGAGACACTGACAAATCACGATATTTTGCGATAACCGAGGTCAATAATTGTTTTATCATTCGATCACCCAGTTTGTTTTTTGTTTTTCTTTCCGAGAAGCCGTAAGCCCGCGCTGCCTTGCAGAGTCGAGTAATGGCACCAATCAATTGGTTTCCTTCTCAGCATAATTTTATTTGTAGACTTCAAATTGTACTTACAGTCAAACGTTCAATAACACTAAGAATCAACAAAGCTGAAGAATTTCACAGTTTTCAAAGCGTAACCCGACAAGTGAAGCTTTGGTGTAAAGCTCGCCATTCTTTTTTCTGGCTTCAGCATAAAATCTCTTCAGTACATATGCATTCGCCAACTTGTCCTTCGCGTCGATGACACGAGTGGCTCTTCGTCTACATTTCTTTCCTTGACAGCTCGAGGAACCGATCTGCCATTTTCTCACAAGAGCGTGAATTGCGCATGAGCAGAATATTATTTGCAGCAAAACACTAATTCGTAAGCAGTTATTTGCAGGTCACGTGGTGGACTCTCGGCCAATGAAAAGGAAGGACAAAATACATCGAATGATAATATTTATTTTACTAGACATCGAACGCACTTTACTAATCCATTATTACTATACTTGTTTTCAACATCTTGAATCATTATTTACGTCGCCACGGAAAATATCATTAATGATTTCTGTATGTGTTTTTCTATCGCTATGCTTGAATGAACTCGAACAAAAGGAAAACGCGCAGCAACTTTATTCACAGTCCGTCTTCGACTTAAGATATTTTACTTTTAAAAGGAATGGGGAATGGTTAAACCGAAAAAAACAAAAGAGGTTTGTCGCCGAGCCTTTTGAAGTTTCTCGTTTTCATTTTGCTTTTGTCTTTTAATGCACAGTTGAAACAAATCAACCATTTTTGAAAACTCAAGAGCAACAACAGGTGGATGAGAAAACATCGATGGCCGAGTTAAAACGATTGTTTGAGTCTCTGGACCAAATGTCTGCATCATCGCAAGCGACAGATGATTCCGCTGTTGATGGACCGGTAGCCTGGTACGAGCCTGAAGCGGATGAACCACTTTATGACAAAGAAAGTAAGTGATGGGTACTGATGCTTACGTCACAATGGAAAACCTCTCTGCCAGATCTCAACGCGATCGAGATAAAGCACTTGTAATTAAGAATTTAGACTGCTTTCACGTGACGTCAGGCCGGCCATGTTGGTATTCCTGAACAATGATAATGATAATGATTGCTTTATTTGGAAAAGAAAACCTTCCTTCTGGCAACATAGATTTCCTTGGGCGTCCCGTGTAGTTATTTTATCAAGCATCCATGTGTTTTATACTGCTATAATAATAATAATAATAATAATAATAATAATAATAATAATAATAATAATAATAATAATAATAATAATAATAATAATAATAATAATAATAATAGAACGCAAACTGCGGTGACAAACATGAGGCTAATTATAAACAAGCGCATAACTGAAAAAAGCGTTTCGCATGTCTCAACATTCATCTTCAGAAGTAACCGTTAGCTAAAATTTTTGAAATGCATAACAGTAATTTGAGCTTGGGCGGTAATATGAATAGGTAATCACATGATTTGGAGTGCAATTTGGAATAAATAAGGAAAAGTAATTTTTTTCAAAGTCGACCCTGAATTGAGCGAGGCCGTAGGGCGAGTGCAATTTGCAGTTTTTGAAAAAATTTACAAGTGCTTATTTATTCCAAATTACACAAGAATAATCATGTGATTACTTATTAATAACATACATGAAGAAATTGGAGTTGGTTAAGGGCTCACAGACGGATTTTTCGCGCGTTGCTAAGGCGGTGAAATGTTACTTCCGGTAAGTGACGTCATCATATCATGAGCTGACAAGAAAACCCACTCACCAGCAAAAGTCACCGCACAAACTGTTGCTTCCATCGAAGGTATCTCCTCGCCCTTCCTCGCGCTCGTTTTCAGATCAACTGCGCATGCGTAAACGACCATGGGCGTGGCACGATGACGTCATATTTAGGGTCATTGGCTTACAAAAGTTGGAAACTGACCAAAATAATGCCAAATTCTCTCAAATTACTTAACCATTACATCCTTAGCAACGCACCCCAAAAAATACGTCAGTGGGCCCTTCCTTGCATACGGAACCCGCGCCCGCAGTGCGCGCGGCAGTCAAAACCGTGCTATCCTGTCAATCATTTGCCCTTTCACCGGAAACAGTGCATTTCGGTTGTGCGTGTCGATCTACCCCGTCGAAAGGAAGCGATCAAAATCTTTATTCGCGAAGTTAACTCAAATAAATACATTATCAATACGGTTTTGCCGTCTTCTTACACTTGATTCGAAAATACCAGCCTGAATTCGTCTTAGATTAGTTAGAAAAAGCACAAATAAAAGCCAAAGCACAACAGCTTACGTTCGAATTCTGCTCGCCGACAACCCAAGTTTGTTGACAAAAAAATTGCCACAAAATGTTTTAAATGGTTTTCTGGCCCTCTATTAATAGCGCTCACGTGCATCTTAAATGGAGTATCGGGAAAGAAAAATTGTCAAGCTGATATTTGTTTCGTATAAACATACCTTTTCAAGTAGCGAAAATTTGTATAAGCACTACAAAACTTTTACTAACCATTGCCCGAAGGAACACCTTTCAGAAGCTGCAAGGAAGCCGCTGATGAATTTTGCACAAAAACCTCGGCCCCTAACACCGGAAAGCCAGACTCTGAAAGTTTTTCAGCGGAATGCTCACTAAGGAAGAGTTTCTAGAGCTTGCCCTCCCGCAGGTCGCCAGAAAGGTGCAAACAAGCTGATTCATGTCTGAAAAGAGTAAGGTCTAGAAGGTGCAGTCAAATTTTGTTTCTTGTATTGAGCAAAAATTTATTCAAACCTTTTCCCTCACTCCCAAATAAGAACTTGCTGTGTCTTGCAATTCTACAGTGAATTACTATTAAGCCAATATGAGAATCAACATTAAAGAGGCACTCCCAGGGGTTTGAGGGAAGAAGAGAACATGGCTTATTTGAACTGGGGAACAGAGTAACAATATCAAAATATTTTAGGGAACAAGGGAAGAAAACTAATATTTAAATTTTAGGGATCAAAAGGCTGGGAACAAGTTTCAAAGTAATTTGGGGAACAAGGAAACACAAGAAAATATCTAAAGGGAACAAGGACTCCTCTCCCCAGGAGGCCCTCATCAAATGTTCTGCCTCTATCCAACAGCTCAAACAAGCTATTCCAACAATTTTTGAATGACCAACAGGAAAAGAAGACTCTCTAAGATAAACAAATTATTTATAATAATTATCACTTTAGCATGCGAAACAATGCTCAGATGCTTACGAGCACCCTCATGCCCATGTTTGTAAAAAAGCACCATGAAGTATTCCTTGCGGCTGGTTTAGGCATTGTTTCATCTTTCAACATCGGGCAAAACCAAATCAACTCCATTCTCAGAGGGCACTGGGGAAAGAGGCTAGAAGAAAAAACTTGCATTAATCCAATTCTCCCAATGTAATCTTTACAGAATAAGATTGTTGAAGGAACACTTTTGAGTGCCAACCTTAAGCCTTTTAAAACAAACACAAACAATATTAATAGTCTTTAAATTCACAAAATGTCAAACAGCATATTTTATTCTCATATTCAATTAGATTTGGCCGCAATATTCCTTAAAACTATGCAGAACTATTTACCATAAAATGTGGAACATTTCCTGCCTATCTAAATATGCTGCAAAAGGGCTCCAAAAAGCAACCAGTTAAGTTTTTAGATAAAGATACACAATACCTAAAAAATAAATTATTTGATGTGATCAAGACATTGAATGACCAAGCAATAAATAAATGGCAGCAATGTATGTTAGGTTCGCAAAAAGGGGAAAAAATATTCCTCAACTGATGTTTCAATATGCATATTTTAAATTAATTTTCTATCAACAATTCAAGAGACTGACTTTTCACTGGCATTGATTTACATTTCCATGATAAGTTTTAAAGTGAATCTGGCAACCACAGTTGGCCTATGAAATTGGAAATAACTTAAACAAACTCTTTAAACTAACATTTTACAAGGGACACCATTGTTAATGCCCTGCGAAGAACAAAGATTAAATTGAAAAAAGAGTTGGTCTGGAGTTTATCCACAATGGACAGTTAGTGGCTGCATTCACCAATGTAGAGAACAAACACATCAAGTTTCTTCTCAAGCAACCTGGTGTTCAAGGAGCTATTCAATTTCCAAAGAACTATGGTAGTGTACAACAGTACCTGGGTGAATTCGGGTAAGTGGCCTGAAACTGAAACTTGTGGAGCCAAACAACTTGTTGAGCTTAGTACTTAAACTGGGTAGATAATTATGTCTACAAATATTGTCTATTCAACCAACAGTTTCTCCTAATTTTGTGTACCACTCACTTGTTGGTTCCTTAATCAAAAAAATCGCTAATTCAATTAAGGATTCAAGTCCTTTCAAATCATCAAAGTTACTTAGCGCCACCATGAACAAACGAAAAAATACAAGCAATGAAGACAAACTGCTCAAAAATGCACGACTCCCTTTGAAAAAGCAAAACGGGCCGGGGATCCTGAAGTCACTAAAAAGTGCTGCATGCTACGTGGATTTGCAGAACGATCGCAAGTTGTAATCACTGAAAGAAAACTCCACTCCAGATCTGATAGATGATGGTCGTGCAAGACTCGCCAAGCACGTGGAACACACAACAGGATTGTTTGTTGTTTGGCAGAGCAGATGAACGAAAAATTGTTCCCCTCACTATTAAGTTCCAACCCGATAAGACCAATCTTGCCCAAATACAACAACAATTTGGGCCAGCAGGCAAGCTCATCACAAGCCATCGCAGTCGGCATAAAGCAGCATAGCGCTTCACCTGAAGTTCGATCATGATGGACAC
>OX421449.1:41087170-41112170 GCA_949126865.1 Montipora capitata | reverse complement strand
AGAGTAGATCGCTCTGAACTGAGACGACACCTGTACCCTCACTTAATAGCCTAGAGTCAATGGCATTGGGAGGGATGGGGGGGGGGGGGGGGGTCATGGTCACGAGTTCGAGTCTCGTTCAAGTCTAGATTTTTAATTTTTGTTTGTTTTTGTTTTTTGTTTTCCAGGCTTCTTTGAGCATTAACACTACAACAACCTTTCAATAGCCCATTTTCGAGTTGCTGCATGCCTCAGTTTCAAAGCGAGTCCGGGTGCACAACCATTCAAATGGTAATGAGTTGCGTATTCTTATGGAAATCAAACTCATTTGCCTTACAATAGTTGAGCACCAAGACTCACTTCGAAACCGAGACAAACAGCAACTCGGAAATGGCCCACTGACCTCTTTAGCTTGTACGTTTTATTTTCCCATTTCAGACCACGTGATGTTCCCAAGGGAATTTTCCTTTTGTTTTTTCATAAGTTATGCGTACATATATATGCACGTGCATAAGACGACATTTGAAAAAAACTCGGAGTCTTTACACCAGATCGTAAGTAAACTTAGGAAAATCTCAAGTCAAGTATATTTTTCTTACTTAAGGCATTACACACAAATAATTCAAACACTTCGAGTAAACTTAAGGACAATGGTATGCCGTGATTGACATGTTTGGACCTCCTAGCGCAGCCCAAGAAAACGCAAGTCGGTCGTAAGGATGGTTTTCAAGTCACTTATCTCTTACATGCATCGTTTCAACTTTTCGACATTAATGAGATGCAAAGTAAAATAACTTGGGATTTTTCTTAGGCGTTCACACGCGCATTTTTGGTTAAGGAGGCTCGAGAGGGTTTCAACACTTAGAAGACCCTCTGTTTAGATCGAATAACGATACAACACTGTATCACGTAACTGCAATGTTATGGTACCATATGAAACACTGGTTATTTCCAAACAAGATGTCATCATTATTGTGAAGTAATTAGTTATCTTGGCAACGGGAAAGCCAGGATTTAGTTGCTCATATCTCAAAAACGAACTCGGTCACCCCCCTTTTTTATTGCTGAAAAATGATTAGAAGGCCACGATGAAACTTTCGGCAAAGTTAAAAAAAAATCTGTTAAAAGGATTCAGAGCTACCTTAAAAACATCACAAAATTAAGTTAGCTCTGAATCCACTGGACAGAATTTTATAAAACTTTATAGAAAGTTTTACCATGCCCTTCTGATTTCCTTTTCAGAAGTAAAAAATGGGGGTCACCGAGTTCGTTTTTGACATATGAGCAATTAAAGACAAAATAAAGGATGTTTTACAGGGCTTGCCCGTTGCCACGGTGACATATTACGTCACAATAATGACTGTATCTTGTTCAGCAATAATTCGTGTTTCATTTGGTACCACAATATTATCAATACATGATACAAGGTTGTGGTGCCGATCCTTCTAATAATTCTAATAAGAGCGTCACTTGGAAGGGATGAAACTAGTTCGAGGCTCCTTAAGTAAAACTTAAGTCCTACTTAACAGCCAAGTGTAAAGACTACCACTGTTCCCTAACCCTAACCTTTCCCTGAAATGAGAGAACAAAACGTAAAAGCTAAAGAGGTCTATTGGCACGTCAATAAGTAGAAAAATCAAAATCTAATTCTTATTTTGCACTTGAGCTTTATTGTTGTTTGACAACTATTGTGAGTTTATCTAGCTCATCATCATTACAATCAGTTATGCTTAAAAGGAACACGGAGTTTTAAATAGATTTTACTTAAAGAATTAATAATAATCCTCTGTTTTCCTTCATGATGAAGTCTGATCAGGACTGGTTATCTGTTTATCAATTCTTAACAACTGTAATGAACTTCAATCTTTGAGTTTTTTTCTTTGCGCAGTTAAGTTGTGTGTCGACCTGAAAAACTGCGAGAACATTGATAAAGACGAGTGTGACAGTAAGAACACATCACCATTTAAAAGAAGATGGCTTCGAGACAACTGTGCTTATACCTGCGGGCTCTGTAGTAAGTAAAAATGTAGTTATGTCCAGCCGTTAGAACGGCTTTTACTTCGTTTAGAAGACACACATGACGTAACAAAAGCTTTAGGGGTCTTTAGGGATTTCGAATTCTGATTAGGTATTGTTTCACGATTTTTGTTCTATTGTTTTACGTCATGTGCGTCTTCTACACGAAGTAAAAGCCGTTAGAACATACACCGATGAGCACCCGTATTATTGTCTCTCGATTGTGCATTTCTTAAGATGACGAAAATTGGTTTAACATATCGACATGAAGTATTCGTGATTTCAATTTGTTGGCTGAAAAATATCCTTAGAAAATCGCCGACACGCAAAAAGGAAAGATGATTGAGAAAAATGATCCTCTTACTTATCTGGACAATTTAAGCAATTGAGCCCAACAAATTAACCCGCTCCCAATCGAGTGGTTTCATCGCTCAAATGGAAGAGCATTGCACCGACATTGCAGACTGAGGTCATGGGTTGAATCGATCCTGTTGGAGCCACATGAATATTTCAGGTGGCTTGCTTAAATTGTTCAGATAAGTGCAAGCCATGATCACCTCTCTCTTCCGTTTGTAACCTGCACTTATTTCCTTTAACAAGAAAGATGTTGCGGGCAAGCAGAAACGAGTCTCTCCCGGTTATGCCTGTTTAAACGCATTAAACGCTTCCATGTTCATTAGTTCCCTATGGGACGTTAAAGAACCCACACACTATTCGAGAAGAGTAGGGGATGAAGTTCCCGGTGTTGTGGCTGTCCTCGGTGTGTATCTGGGTGGGTGGGTATAGCAGGTCCACATCAGCTGAATAGCTGCCAGAACTTCAACCTGCTTAAACAAATAAAATAACAAAAAATTAACAACGATTCCAGATGTTCTGCGCCATCTGACCACCTGGAATAAACAACTTTCTGCCAACCTCACTCTTCAAAAGGTTCCCTGTTGGGAAGTGATGGAAATATCTCCGGGCCTCACCGGCATTTTTGCACATATCGACACCTAGAAAATGATGGTCCGGTGCTGGTGCTTCTTACACTAGTTAACTCAACCCTTTGAATTTTAAAATGCCGATATGAATTATTTATTGTCAACAGAGGCACCAAGTCCTACAGCAGAATGTGAGTTTAATCAGCCGGTCTATGGATGTTGTTGGAATGGTCAGGAAGCGACAGGGTGGAACGAACAAGGCTGTCTGCGTAAGTTAAAAGAGAATGAGAGGTTTCCACATCCAACGTGTTTCTCCTGACATTCACCGCTTTTTCATAGTAACTATGGTTACCGCGTCTTGGAAGTTCAATGCAATTTACGCTTCGCACTCCAATAACAGGAATTTCCATGCATAACCATCCCTCCCAGCGCCTTATTATACCAATCAAGTAGTCAAAAAAAGTTTTCATCACTGAAAGTCTGGATGTTTTTTTCACATGCTTCCGTCTTAAGGTCCTTATCATTAGTTGAAACTTCGAAGAAATAACATAGCCGGGTTTAAAGTGATCTGGTAATTCGTACAAGTCATCATTTGTACAATCAACAGCCCCTACGGGACTTGATCACCCGCCTAAATCATTGTTTTCCATTTCTCGAGCGCTTCTCGCACCTTGCTCGCGCGTATCCGACGGTTCCCCGTTGCCCGAGCCTATTGCACCTGCCACATTGTGTATAGAGCCAGCCATGGAAGCCACGCAGTCAAACTGAGAATGAGTCCTTATTTCGTTCGTCGTCTATTTTGACAGCCTGTGAAGACACGTTTCCCCGAGCATGCCGGATTTTGGCAGGGTGTGAATCTCCATTTTACAACATGAGGACCTTCGTTCAACTGCACTGCCCCAAGACATGTGGAAAATGCGGTAAGTACTGCGTACCGAGCCTTAAAGCAAGATTTGTCTCTTTGGACTATCTCATATTTTATTACAACTATATATTATTGATGTGGATTTGTCATTGCCGTATTCGTTAGACCGTTGTTAACCTTATCAGTTGGTAGTCGGACTCATTGGCTTATATATTATGCATTCAATTTGAAGGCGCATCCCTATATACAAGCTAGACACGTGGTGTGAAGAACTATTCAAAAGGGTTATTTATATTTAACTTCGGCAAATAAAAAGACAGACCCACTAGAACATCTTGCCAGTTATACGACTCCTAATTTTTTATCTCAGGGGTATGCCTTGATAAGAAAGACAGAGCGAAATGTGAGAAGTGGGAAAGAGAAGGCTTGTGTAGAAGCCCACCAATATGGAAACACTACTTGGGAGAAAATTGTGCAAAGACTTGCCGCTTTTGTGAATCCAACGGTGAGTTTCAGTGTAACATTGAACCTACGGATCCAGCTCCTTTCTGCCTTTTTTCAATTTAAAGCCCCGAAGAAGAGTTTTCTTCTGTACCGTCAATTTTCAGCTGAAATATGGTTTACAAAATGTTGGGAAAATACACCCCGTCCGTTTTCAGGTCTAAAACTTATAACCTCTCTGCATACTTTAAAGGAAGAGTATAACATTGCTATTTTCTGCTGAATGATGCATGAAAGTGAAGAAACCCTATTTTTGCGGAAATAGCTACTTTGGAAAAGCCAAAAAAAGTGTTTGGAAGGTGTTGGCGAGATTTTATGGCCGAAATTTAGGAATTTGTTAACTCGCACACCACGGAGTAATTTGAGGATGACAGAATGAACCCGGGAAAAGCTTGCATGCAAGCTGCATAAAATAGAGGCCAAATTCACTCTCAGATTTAAGGGGTTTCTCGCTTGTTCCGGTTAAAGCCGAGTCCTATAAAATTATCTTGCCCGAATTGCGATAGCCAGGACACCAACAAAAGAATGTTAGGGCAGTTCCCACGGTGTATTATCCCATCCATTGCAAAGGCCCTGCTCGGGCAAAATTATATCAGTAGTAAATAACAATTGCTGATTTTCCTGGCATCTGCTTAAGGAGTCGCAGAAAAAGGACTCGTTACTGGGACCGATCGAAAAGCCTGTAAAACCGTAATTTAGCCTATAAAGGCGAATAAGGACGAGTGGAGCACCATATTGGTGATAGCACTCGCCTCCCACCAATATTTTCCCGGTTCGATTCTCAGACTTGGCATCACATGTCGGTTGAGTTTGTTGGTTCTCTACTCTTCTAGAGGTTTTTTTTTTCTGCTGGTACTACGGTTTTCACCTCTCCTCAGAAACCAACAAACTATTTGCTAAAAGTTTATTTGCCTGCCGCACAATGTTCTCAATTAGTGCCTCAGCTCTTTATGTACTTGACACTTAAAAGTTCTAAAGTTCAGGTTCGGAGGATTTAATCGCATTTAACTTTCTTTATACAGTGCCACTGTTTATTTGAACAATTTCTTTTCTTTTTTCAGGAAGTTATGGAGTGAGGTCTCTGTTTGGGATGTAACAAGAATCGATTAAAGCCATAAGCTGTGGATATTACAAAAACTGAAAAAGCGCCAAAGCCGCTAATAAATGTAAACACTTAAATTGTAAAACTCGAATGCGGAAAGAAAATGAACAAGGAATGACTAAGTTAAAATATATACCTTTGTAAGGAAGATTTTCCGCGTGTAGAAAAAGTTTTAAACAAGCTACTGTAACATAAGCTTTGATAACTTGGAATGTTGGCCGTTACTTTAAAAGGCTGAAACACGTCGTGGAATCAACGATGGCAAAACAGAACAGAAGGTTTGATTTCCTGGCCCTCAAATTTAGGAAGTGTCCCCGACTGAATGAAGAGCTCTGAAGCAGGAAATTCTTTGCCATGTGCCTCAAATCACGCGCGGCCAGACTACGGAAAACTCCTTTCAGAGCTCTTCGATAATTCAAAAACTGTTGCTACGCAGACCATTTGCTGTTTTAGTTAATTTGTTATTTCATTTGTTCTCTGAAAATGGGTGGATGTTACTAACACCCTCCAATAACAAATTAAAGCAGCAAATGGCCTGCGTAGCAACATCTTTTAGAGATGACTACTGGAATGTTCTTCGTTCAAAGCTTTAAAGCTTTTATTGAAGTCTAGCAATAGGGGAATCTTTGTTTTCATTCTTTTGCCTCGCTAGCCAAGATTATTGTTTTCTAATCAGTCAGCCAAGAATAAAGTATTGAATATTGAAAGTGCGTTTTCTCTGAAAATTGGAACCCGATATATTAGAAAATTTCTGAGCAATGATGCTTTGCAAATTCCGAAATTTTACAAAGATTTTGTGGCACCATCTTCGCTTTTGCAACTAAAGAATTTATCTGTTCTTGGTGGCTATCAACTCAAAGCCCTTCGAAAAATCCCTAGTTCGACGGAATTTTAGCTTCAGCTCGGGACGAAAAGAAACTTATATATTCAATATTTATGAAAAGTCTCTTTCTTTGAGTCTCCGACCTTATGCCCGATACTGCCCACGATAGCACGACGAAACCGCTGGTCAAGAAGAACGAAGACTCTGGGGACGATACCAAAGATTAAAAAAGACCAATCTTTGAATGAGTTGGTGCAAGCAAGCTTTACTGGGACTTATGAGTCAAGGACGTTTCATCATATCGCCACCCATCTTAAGCCTTCTAGAGGAATCTTTGTTTCATTTTTTGCCTAATTAGCATAAAGTTATCGTTTTCTAATCAGTCCGCCGAAAATAAAGTAATAAACATTCTCAATACATTAATAATTCACAAGGTTATTATCCAATCGTAGAGCCCCATTTTGGTTAAGTGCAGGTATCTTGATACCCAATGAAACTACAGATCAAGAAACGCCCGAGTTTTAGTTCAAAAACTGAATAGATCAAGACACTTGAATTTAAGTGAACCTTTATGCTAATAAACCTTCAGGAAAAAATACACATATAAAAATAAGCTACCCGCACACAATGCTTTTTAAATTTCCCAAATATTCAACATAAAACTTTCGTAGTACTTTATATAATTAGCGTCCAGTGCCGGGTTGCTCGAGGCATTGTTAGCCGGCTAATTAACCAGCGTTAAATTCCATGGAAATCTATAGGTTTTGATACCTCTTAACCAATGGTTAGCGATAACCAGGCTTCGACCAACTGGGCCCAGAGCATTAAACGAATTTGGAGACCCAATAGCTTAGCGGCAGAGCATCCATTTCAGCAATATCTGCATTCAAGGCTTGAACCTTGTGCAGTTCGTAGTCTTTGAAAAGTTCACCGCAATCTAAAACCGGGACATGTACCTCTCTTAACCTCAGCCATTCGGCGAAAATGTTCAGAGTCCAATTATTTTTATACTTAGTTGAAACTGGAACGGTCTCGTTAACCGTATGACTTTCTTGGGCTGACGATTTTGGCAGGCGAAAACGATGTGATTATTTCTGCGATTCTGGACTGATGGAAATAGAATAATATGCATCTGACAAGTCAAGTGAGCCCATATAGCAGTTTTTCTTCATTAAATTGATACATGATTGAAGGGTGTCTATCTTAAAATGGTTGTGGGCAATATGCTTATTTAACTTTTTGAGATTCAATATAATGCAATATTTACATTTTTTTTAGGTCGTAGAAAAACTGGTGATATGAACTCTCTATCTTCATGAAAACATTTTACGATCACCCCTTTCTGAATAAGTTCTTCGAAGAGAGTATTTAATGCCATTTCCTCATGTTTCTCAAACTTTGGTTGTTGGGGTGGGAAAGCCTGAGTTGGCATTGTAATAAAATCAAGTTTATAACTTTTCAAATAAATTTCAGTTATCATTTGGTGTCCCTCAAGGGTCCTGTCTTGGAGCACATCTCTTCTCAGTGTATGCCAGCAAGCTATTTGAGGTGATCAAGAACCACCTGCCAAATGCCCATGCCTACGCTGACGACATTCAGCTCTACTCAGCGTTCAAGCCAGACAGTTCTATGGGGGAGACGGAGGCAAGATGTGCTATGGAGCGATGCATTAGAGCTGTTAGGGCCTGGATGATTATTGATAAGTTGAAGTTAAACGAAGAAAAAACTGAGTTTATGTTAATTGGAACTCGGCAGCAACTTGTAAAAGTCCGAAGTGATAGTCTTTTAGTTGGCGAAACGCATGTACCACCAGTAAATGAAGCTAGGAATTTAGGGGTCTGGTTAGATTCTAATTTCCAGTTTCACAGCCATATAAACAAGACAATCAATCAGCTTTTTATTCATTTAGATAATATTAGGCGTATTAGAAAATATCTGCCATTGGAGGCTGCAAAGACCTTGGTCCAAGCTATGGTTATAAGCAGGATTGATTACTGTTTAACAAATAGATTCCATGTTGCCGTGCGTCTGTTCAGTAATAGATCACAGATGACGTCAAAATGTGGCACACAAAGCGATAGCCGAGTGTGTCACTGATGTTCGAAAACTGCAATGTGTTCGAAAACTGCAAAGCTTTCAAAACGCTGCTGCCAGGCTGTTGGCATTTACCGTGCGCTATTTGCATATAACTCCTGTGATGATAGATCTTCATTCAAAAATTTGGTACTCGTTGAATTTAGGATTATTTTTAAAATGATCTTAATGACTTTCAAGGCTTTACATGGCCTAGCGCCACCTTATCTTACTAATATGTTATCTTATAAAGCCCATTTAAGATATAATTTAAGATGTAATGATAGCAACCTGCAATACGATCTTCAAGAACAACTTGTGATAGAGCTTTCTTTGTGGCCGAGCCAGCACTTTGGAATACTTTACTGCCTTCCTTTAGGGCAAAGGACAATATGAAAATCTTTAAGAGAGAACTGAAAACTTATCTTTTTAAACAGACCTATTTCTCTTAAATTTGACATATATTTTTATAGACGTTAGTATTACTATTTTCTGCTTTTTCCGTTAATATATATGATATAAATAATGTAAATATATACATATTTTTACCATAGAATTTGAGAATATTTAGCTTAGATTTACATAGTTAGATTTTATATTTATATTAAGTTGTATTTGTAAGGCGCATTAGATCATATATTTTAATGCATTTTTCGCCATAGAAATATTTTATTATTATTTATTATTATTACTTTACAATATCCACGATTACTTTGCCAGACGTGATTGTTTGCCATTGTTTTATGAAAAACTTTAATTGACAGCCTGCACAAAATCATTACTGACCAGTATTCTCTCAAATTGCACACCAGACTTTCCTGGCACTGGCCAGTCACTAGAGTTAGCGCTCACCTGAACACTACATACAAGTTTCTCTCTTGGTTTTGTCACTAGCGTCGAGGGTAATAAGGAGGTTGGTTCCTCTGTGGTGAATTTCGTTATCCGCCTCTCTGCTTGGCAATAGCGCCTCTGCCGCGGTCTAAAAAAGGGAATGGTCTCCTGGTTTCTGACACGCCCTGTGACTACTGCTGTGAGATCATTTTTGTTTCAATGTTACTGTAGAAGTCACATTACTAGCCTCTGACAAATTCTTAACTGACTTGCCAAGTTCAGTGCAAAACACCAGGCCATCCTCAACTGGTTTTTTTGTCACTGCACAGCAGTCTGTATTCAGTCCTCATGTCTGATCTTAACAGAGTTCTCCTTCTGAGATCTATTCCATGTGAAGCATCACTTAGCAACGAAATGCTGTCAGAAAGGGTTTTCATAATAATTGCTGCAGAGGGGGCAGGTTTATAACCTTTTCGGCTTTCATGAAGTCATCTAAAATTCTAGTGACTGAAGTAATACCCTTTTACCAGTTTTCTGTAGCATGACATCTTCGATTTTTACCTCTTTTCTAACGCTCCTAAACTGTTCTGGGTTAACTCAAACAACTTCTAAACGATTGCCCGTCGTAGGAAATTGTTCCATCAACTCATCACAGGCTTCTTTGCTCAAATCTTTGCTAAGCATGCGCAGTTGTTTTACTAACTCTGCTAATTCAGGCGTTACATCCTCGCCGTTTTGTTCCGGTTTGTGTACTACTTTTGCCATACCAGCGAGCAAGCTGGATTCCTTCTTTGCTTTTTTCTTTGGGGGCTCTTCATGCGGGTCTGATACAGATGACACAGTGGATGCAAAGTTAAAATCCGCTTCACTTCCATAAGCCCGTTATAGCGTCGCTTTCGCCATCAATGGCCTGGTTATAATTGTCGGGTAGGCCGTTTTAATTTCAGTTATCACTGGTATTATACTCGCAAGGGAGCCAGAAAGCTGTTTCAGCTGTAGTTTTATTTCATCCATTTCCTCAACTAGATTGCAGGAAGAAGCGGTGGCCGTTCGTTTAGCCGCTTGATTTCCCGCCGAGCTTGTTTGCTCGACGTTTTCTCACGGTCGCCTGCCGCTTTGCAACTCTTTTCTGCCTTTCCAGCAGGGGTTTTCCCCTTTCGGGCAGTTGTTCCAGCAGCATTAACACCCTTCGGGGCTGCTTTTCAGTAGCTTCTCCAGCAGATATGTGACGTTCATCAATTGACTCTAGTATGGCGGGTGCGCGTAGTTGCTCGTGGTCGTGAGACATGGCCGTTAAATGGAATTATTCTTAACCAGTAATTGAAAATTCGATCTCAAAGAATACTTTAGCCCTCGTAAAGACATTCGTCTCTAAGTAGAGGAAACTAGTAGAATGGCTGAAGCATCGATGCAAGAGATTTTAAAACGATAACTCCAGCGTAAATCCTTAGGATCTTCCTTCACTGAATACAACGCTGTAATGATCTTCACCACGCATGGGCTTTCTCTCGGGATCTCGCATATCCAAATGAGGAGATAGAAATTGAAGCGCGAGCTGCCACTTTTTCATTTGTTTTGCATTTCTATCTTTACACCTTTTTTTTATGTATATTATTAGCCCTGCGGGCTCGTGCAATTTTATGTACACTTTTGTTAGTCTAAGAAATTTACTTGTGCTTATTTCTAGCAAACTCGAAATCATGTCATCAGCCCCGCGGGCTGGTGCAATTTTGTTAGTCTGAGAAATTTACTTGTGCTTATTTCTACCAAACTCGAAATCATGTCATCAACTATACTAATTTCGCAATTGCTTCTGTCTTATTTTTCAAAGAATAGAAGCTTGTGTTGGTTTACATTGATTCACTAAAAGTCGCGGGAACGAACGGTGTTGGTGCGGGGACACAAACGAGAACCGTCATCTCTTTGTTGAGGTGCAGCAATAGGGATTCTGCAACTTTATGAAACGCGAATGAATCGGTTACCAAGAGTCACTCGGCAACAGAAAATGTTTGTTAAGGCGTCAACATCGATCATAGACAGTATTCATAAATAGAGTCCAAGAAACTATTATTTTGTGTGTGTGCCAGTTAGTCCAACAAGCCTCGTTCTAAAGCAACTTTTGTATTTTGTCAACTCCTATCAAGGCTAGTTGGTCTAGAATATTAGAACAAGAACAATAGAATAATGTATTGACCACTATCTATGAATATGGTCTATGATATGTAACCGAAACATGAAAAGTTGCCTAAGAAGAGAGTTCAGTTTCTGGGGAATACGCTCAGTAGCCAGCCACCTGTTCAGGAGGCTCAAACCAGTTTTCAAGATCTACTTAGAACCAATGAAATGCGTGCATAATTTGACTTATCGTGTAAATAGATACGATTCTTAAGGTTGTGTTTCCTAAGCGGAACAAGCTCGAGGAACTTAAGCAAACTCGCTAGCTAGCATTTAAGCCATAAGTACCTTTTCATGCGACGACGTTAAGTTGATGTTTCGGTGTATGTTGTCTGTGCTTATACTTGGATCGCTTGTGAAGATTTCTTTCGGCCTCGTTTTGAAAGCGAGGCCAGTTCAGAGTCTGACGTCAGACGCACGGCGAAATGGTATCAGTTTGTTGAACATTAGGGATAGGCCGGTGGTAATAATGCACTTTTATTGACAATAAGGTGGTCTTGAAGGCCTCAAAATGTAAACACAAAAATGTGCTTTTAGCAATGCTACTGTCAGAAAATAAAGCGAGTTAAAAGTGTTTTTGTAGAGTATATTTCTGGAAGTGAAGGACTGAAATTGCGAAAATCATCTGAGACTAAACGTCACATCACTAACGCTTGTGATTTAACTTTTAAGGTAAAAATTAAAGGTCAGTGCACAGTTTGATAAGCGAAAAAATTAGACACAACATTCATTGGCAGGGTTAGTTTTACATCACAACTGCTGGTGATAACTTTTTTTTCTTCCAGCGCAGTTTTCATAAAAGGCCTTTATTACACTTATTAATTTCTCCTTCCCGTGATTCAGTCAACGATCACAATGTATGTTTTCTTTAGTTGTGAATTATGTCTGGTTAAGTTGAAAGTCGCCAATTATTTACAGACGGTATCGTGGCTTTTTTCTTCACATACTCTAGGTTTAAGCCTGCATACTGACACTTCAATGGGTTAAAATTCTCCGACCCTCGCTGCGTTACCAATTATTACGCGTTTAACGAAAAACGAAGAACCCTATGTCAACTCTTAGGCCCGTTTTAAACGTCTCATTTTACATGTGCCGAATCGAATGCAAATGAGAAACATCTTTTCTTTTCGCTCATTACTGGGTTGCCGTATGGCAATCCCAGTCAGAAAATGGGTAGATTTCCCCGTTTTATTTTTTTATATTCCGTGTCGGTAAAAGTCTTTCCTGTCACTCCCCTGCTAAGTGGTGTCTTTGTGCATAGAGCCTTCTGCGCGTATTTTGTTAGGATCGAGAGGGTAGTGGAAAATGCGTAGATTTCTCTGGTGGACACAGTAGAACGATTAACTTAACCGGCAATGGCGTCGAAAGTCATGTAACGCGAATGGCGTTTTAGTGGATCTTTGAACAAAATATACCCTTATGAAGCTCAAATGGAAAGTCAATTGGATACTGAACAACACAGGCGATGGAATCGAAGACCTTAAGTGGATCTGTGATTAACTCTGCACAGTCTTCAGGTAAAAAAAAATAACTGGAAATGTGACAGCCAAGAATTATTTCAAAGAAAGGTTAAGGTCATTATTCAAGGAAAAGGTTCTTCATGGAAACGGTTTGATCCTGAAATTTTAGTTTGTTGTAATATTGCGCATATTTGACACGATTGAGTTTTTTCTCTTCACGCACGTAATGAAATAGGAAGGGGTTTTTGCCTCTAATAGCAAATATGTTACTTGTTCCAAAAAATTGTTCGCTGGAAAAGGTGGCCTTTATGAATTCATCATGTTTTATAATATGCGAGCTTAACTGGATAGTTTTTATGGCAATAGTAAAGCATTTTCGTGTCAAAATGAGGTTAGCGTCTTTCTGTTGTGCTAACTTAATTAAATATAAATATACATTCTGCCTCGTGAGTTTGTTATTCTCGTTAACCAGCAATGGCGTCGAACGTCATTGCAACGCGAATGGCGTTTTAGTGCATCTTTCAACAAAATATGCTCTCATGGAGCTCAAGAAGGGAACGTCAATTGGATGAACAAGACAGGCGATGATGATCTGGAATCTTAAAAGCGACGAGCAATGGACTTCGAAAACAATCTTTCGCCCGTCGAGCCGAAATCAAAGTGACCTGTATTTCCAAATTTTATCACGAGTGTAGTGTTATGTACAACACTGAAACCAAATGGAAAATTATCTGGTAACTTATGGGTTCAACAAAGTCAGGTAAAAAAAAAAAAAAAAAAAAAAATTGGAAATGTGACAGTCAAGAATTATTTGAAACAAAGCTTGGGCATCATTATTCAAGGGAAGGTTCTTCAGGAAAGGGTTTAAACCTGAAATTTATTTTGTTGCATACAAGTAGTATAGGAATTGGGGGTACGAGCACATTTTTTGAAAAATGTTCTCTTACCAACCCAACTCTATACTACTTTCCATATAATGGCTACCAATTTTCGGTCTCGTATTTTTGGTAATCTATATGTTTTTCCATATTTTGTTATACTATTTTTGGTCTAGTATTTTGTGGTTTTATACCTAATAAAAGCAGAATAGTATAATACAATAGTATAATGAGTTGCAAAGAATTGCATGAAGAACTTGTCAATATGGAAGAAGTAGTATGTCCATTTTGCAACAAACAAATATCGAAGCATACTAAAAAAACAGATCAATGTTGCAATCAACCAGATATAGTGAATGATAATACTGTACTTTGCAAAAATTGCGGTACAGTCCAAGGTTATAAGCCTTTGATAGAATATGTTGATTTTTATGAAAACAAACACAGGTTTCATCGTAAGTCAATATACCAAAGAAAATATCATTTAGAGAATATAATGAATAATATTGCACTAAAAAATGGCTTTCAAATAACTGTTTTTCACAGAAATAAAATCATGAGAATTTTCGATGAAATTGGTAAAATTATAGAACACGTCAATATTGATAGAAAGCGTATGATAAATATTAATTTTATTATAAAACAAATATTCAGAATGCTTGATCTTCCTCATGAAAAGGTCAAGACATCGAAGTCTAAAAAAACTCTTGAAAAATACAAACTGTATTGGAAAGACATCCTATCATTGGCATCCGATAAAATCGATGCAATAGTTAAGGAATGAATTTCTCATCGTATTTTGCATAGAATTTATCAACTGTAGGACATACATCTGTCACGAAATCATCTACATTTTTCATTTCTGTATGAATTGATGGTTGAAAATCACCACTTCTTAACATGTCTTTTAAATCGATCAGAATGTGTTGGTAACTTTGGTGTGCGTAAACACAGTTTTGTATTTTCAGATCAAGATTTTGATGATCCATGACTGATTTGATTAATAACGCGCAAGTTGAAATAGCAACCAAAGCAACTCCACCAGTTACCACCGCTGAAACAATTCCACCTGTTCCGGTTAAAATGGATACAGTATTACCGATTAATTTAAATTTTCTGAACCTCTTCACAGCTTGCTTGTAAGCCCAGCACTTTTTGTGATATGCCATATAGTAGCTTTTTAGTTCGTCTACTTCATCTTCTGTAAGTTTGTCTGAAATATGATTCCAGTCAAATATTTTTTTTCGATTGTCGGTCATATATGTAGTTTAGATTGTTAATCGTCTACACATGCAATACAATAGACCAGAAATTTGTCCGCATAATAGAGATCTTTTAATCAGTTTAGTTGTGTATTTTTCTGGAATAGCATATGTATAACCTCTACCTGATTCATGATGATCATAAAACCTTCCAAAAGCATCATGCAATATACTATGACTATTTAAAATAGCAATCCAACCAAATGCTGTTTCTAATAACCATGTTATGAAACTATTTCCTGAGCCAATCAAACCAATTTCACCATTATTGAGTTCAAGAATTTTGTTTATTGATATGTCTCTTTCAAAATAATGAAAGTGTAGGTATTGATAAACAAGTGTTGCTTTCAATATTTTTTCATTGACGTACGGATATTTTTGTTTTGCATCGTCAAAATTGTGTTTAATATATCTTAATAAACTTTTGATATACATATTAATTGATTACATAACATTCACATCTATTAGAATCAATAAACTAACAAGGGCATGTGTGACCCAACCGTTATTTGTTTTTGATACGAAATTTATTCTATCTCCAGCATCAAGACTCAACGGTGTTTGAAATGTTATATGATTGCAAAAAACATTGTCTGGCTTGGTTATTTGATAATCACTTCTCTCACTTGCATTGACCACAAGATTGACTTTTATTTCACCAGGAGCATTACCAGAAGCGGATGCAGTAAGAGAACCAGCGAATATTTTGCCTTTCACAGGAAGACAATAACCATAATTGACTGAATTTTCAGTGCCATTGCCAAATGACCACTCTAGTTGGTCTAAATTTATAGAACCATTTTCTTCAGCCCATATTGTTATCACTGGTTTGACGAGATCACGAACCTGAGATTTTACAACAACGTGATTGTCATTTGTAGCAGCCTTTGCTATGATATTTTTGTCAGTTTCTACATGCCCATCATCGTTTAATGAAAATTTGGTATTATAGGTCAAATCTTCTGAACTTGAATGATAGTCTATGGTATATTCAATTTTGTCTCCATTGTCATCAAGAATATCATCGCCATTTTCATCTTTCACATACAATGCCATAATATATATATATATGTCACATTATTCAATGATCATGGCGCAAATGTCATGTATCGAATTAAAAATCTGAATGACTTATTTTTTCTGTCTGAAAAGTTGATTCTGATATAATTTATGTTTCGAAAATATCGATTTATGTTTACAGTGATGGTTTTGTTGAATGCAAAATTTATATTATAAATTGATGACACATTTGTTTGGATGATTAAAGAATGATTGCTTTGAATTGGATAATTGGATTGAGAAAAAATCTTTATCGAATCGATGAATATTTTACCGATCTTTAAAGCAACATCTCCATATGGTGCCAAAAAATCACATGAAGCGTTGTTTGTGGAAGTTATACCCCATATGTAAGATGGTAAAACACTATCGGTTAGATATTTTTTGGTGACAGCATCATTGTCACCTGTTGGAGCTGATAAACCTGTTATTTTATTGTTGTTCATATCGATTGGCACATGTAATTGAAATTCATTATTTGCAACCTCATAAGCTTTTTCGTAATCATATATCGTCATATCAAGATCGCTTTTAGCTTCATCTTTGATCCCATAAATCAGAACGAATATCGGAAGAAGAACAGGACTTGAGTTATCGAAATTGCTCTTGAAATTCACATATAATCGTCTTTGTATCTGCTTGGAAGTACCGTCAGGGCTCAAATTCAAGATAGTTCTCAGATACTTGTATTCCGAATTTACTTTCACAGTCAAACTTGAGTCAATATTGATGTTTAATGCTTCAAAACTAAGTACAGTTGAACCAAATTCATAATCGTGAAAGGGACTCTTTTGAAAATATGTTTCTAAACACACAGTATAATGATCACTGAAATTGTCTCGTATAAGTTTGAAAAGATTGAAATCAAATCGACCCTTGTATTCACTGCTTCCATCATTTGTTCTCTGAACCTTCATAGAAAACGCTTTTTTGTTTGTTTTATGAGGCATGTCATTGAAGTCGATCAAATTTACGTCTTGAATGCCAGCATCTTCAGTGAATTCTCCATCATCCATAGCGTATGCCAAAACGTTCTTTCGATTTTCGTGTGTGCTTATATGACTCTCCGCTATTTTTTGGTCTGTATATTTATTATTTTCGGTACTTATGGTTGAAACAGCATCATTTACTTGCTTTAAAGTTATAGCATCTTGATTATGTGTTGCATCTTTTACATTTTTTATTTGTTGATTGTTCATGTCAAGATTTGAAGTCATTGTATTACTGCCGTCTCGTAAAATGACTTGATTTATATCTGGTTTTTTTCCAACCTCGAAATCTACATATGCTTTGTTAGTCACATCTCTAGTACCAGTTGGTTGTCCGCAATCGATTATTTTGTTTAGAGACATATTTAAATTTCCAGCCATATCCAGTGAACCATCTCGTAGAACAACTTGATTAACATTTGGTTTGGCAAATAGTTCTGTATCGATATACCCTTTATTCACTACATCGGTCGATTGTGTACCATTACCTATTTTGGTTATAATATTATCACCGAAGTCAAATTTTCCAGTCACGGAAACTGTCCCATCTCTTTTCAAATAAGGTGTTAAATCAACAGAACCACCTGCTTGTGATACCTTTTGGTCTACATAAGACTTGTTGACAAGTTCATTTGAATCGTCTGGATTTCTCAGACTTGTGATTTTATTATTGCCCATGCTGAAGTCTTTGTTTTTGTCCAACTTTTTATCAAGTTCATCATTAACATATTTACGGTTTACAGCAGATGTATCGTTCTCAACATTTTTAATTTCGTAAATGCTATTGTTGTCCATTCTGATATCACCGGTCATGTCACCGCCTGTTTTATGAAGATATTCGAATAATTCACTGTTTAATTGAGTCAAATTGACAGCATGTGATCCACTTGTAGCCTCTTTGACATTGACTATTTCATTGTTACCAAGATCAAGATTACCAGACAAAGCCACAGATCCATCCTTTTTGAGATAAATACCTCCATGATTTACCAGATATTGCTTGTTAACAGCGTCAGTGTTTGCTGTCGGATTAGCAACATTTATAACACGTTTATTCAGCATGTTAATTGTGTGTCCATCTTTTTGCATAAATCTGGTATTAGCTTCGAGAGTGGTTGTCAATTGATCTTCATTGGTGACATTACCTACATTGTAAAATCGTCTTCCTTGACAATCAATGTCTCCATGGTATCCCGATTTCACGAAATTGTCTGTGAAAAATTTGTACGACATAGCATCTTTTTGATTCAATCTTGCGTCTTTCACATTTTCTATTCGTTGATCCATCATATCGATAGGATTTTGCATTTCCAATTTATCATCGTCTACATTGAAATCCATGTAATAAGTGTTCAAATGCAAACTACTGACGGTATCGCTAAACCCGTGCCTCGCAGGGGCTACATTTTCTATACGTCTGTTGTCCATATCAAGAACTCCCGACATTTTGTTACTACCGTCAAGTTTTAATGTCTTATTGACCTCATTATCAACGTAACTCTTAGTGGTTACATCGTCATTCGTTTGTGGTGAAGCAACATTTCTCAATTTTTTATTTTGAATATCATAATCACCATCATCAGTAAGTTTAAAACCGACACCAGGTAATCCTTTTACTATTTCAATAATTTTTCCATGCGATATTGTTTCTTCAGGTAATTTACCATTTGAGTAACTCATATACAATTGTGTTATATAATTGATTTATATTTTTTCATCAAAATTCTTCTTTGCTTGTTTCTTTGATTTGTCAATATATATGAAGCTGTAAGGGTCACCAGTTGATTTTTCGTATAATTGTTTTGATACATTGTTTTCTCTGCAAATAAGTGATTTTTCGTTAGTACTCGGAAAATCATAAATAGCAAAATGTGAGCAGTTTAATCTGATATCTTTTGGTGTCTTATAGTAGCTTTGACTTAAATATATAACACAGCAGTTTTTATGTCTCCCTCTTATAAAATAATCAACTAACGGTTTTTGGTTCTTTTCGCAAACGAAGTCGTCAAAAATGACTATTTTCTGACTTTCACTGTCAAGATCATTTACAGGAATAATTTCATCATTGCTTGCTTCAATAATATCATAACCAACCTCATTACTTATAGGCTGAAATACATCGATAAGTTTTCGGTACTTAGAATGCTCTAAATTTTTAGCATACAAGTATATTTTGTCAAAGTATAATAATTTGTAAATCATATGAAGCAGCATATTTGTTTTTCCTCCTCCGCTAGGTGAGCAAAGAAGCATACGAAAACATCGATCAGGCATAAAATCATATAGTTGTTTGAAGTTTGTGACATTTTCGTCATCAGTATCATAATTCGGTATTATCATATTATATGGGTATATTATTTCAATAACATGGTGTATAACACGGTGTTTTACACGGTGTTCAACACAGTGTTAAACATTATTTTTTATATATGAATTTCCATTTTATGTACCGTAATAATATAACAAAAATGAGTTTACTTAGGTGGAAAGAACTCGCAAAGAGTAAATCTGAATTAGGGGACAAGATCAATTATGTCCGTAATGCAATTAAAAAGTATGATATTGATCAGCAGACCAGTCAACAGGGATTTTCAAAAGTATTCAAACCGATTACAAGTAAATTAGATGATGTTATTGATAGTAATCAGGTTTTAAGGTTGCCAAGGAAAAAACGACCACTGAAGAAAGGAGAAGTTCCTGATTACGGCATTGATATAGAGGATGAAGTTCCAGATATGAATCTTGGTGAATTATTTGAACAACCTGTTTTGCCACAGCAAGAAAAACAACTGGTGCCAAAACCGCCAACATATGAAGAATCTTTACAAGATCTTCTGGAAGGAAAAAAAGAGATTTATGTTGATCCTAAGTACTTTCCTGAAGAACCAAAATTACCACCAGAATATGATGAAGACGAGGAGATAGATTATGGATTAGATGATAAAGATATGGATAATGAGATATTAGGTGATCTTGGTCTTGAAAATTATGATTCCGTTGAAAAGGTAATGAATCGACAAGAAATGACTGAACGAAGAAACAAAAAATATCTCAATAAGATCATCAATGACGCTAAATTTAAAAGAAATCAATTGAAAGCCTACAAAGGAAACGTTACAAAGCAATACAAAAGTGGGAATATAACGGAAGCTGATAGGCAAGAGGAAAACAAAAGAGTGGATCGCGCTATGAGAACTCTGAATGAATACATAAAACATTATCAAAATAAAATCGAAACAATAAAAGGTTCTGGTAGGAAAAAACAAAAAGGTGGTAATGTGATATTTTTCAACAAACCGAAAGAACTTATAAAAAAATTGGATTTA
Organism: Montipora capitata; assembly: GCA_949126865.1. NCBI lineage: Eukaryota > Metazoa > Cnidaria > Anthozoa > Scleractinia > Acroporidae > Montipora > Montipora capitata. The sequence goes on along the minus strand of OX421449.1, from coordinate 41,091,908 downwards.
ATTGTTGGTGAGATATCAGCAGGTAATACCAGCATTGACATGCGAAATATGGGTGTTTCTATATTGGACACATTATTAAAAATGTCGGCAATCAATAGATCACAATATGGTAAATTATACAAACAATATTTCAAAATTTAATGTGACTTTATTGTATAATGCAACGATAGATAGTTTTATCATCTTATTCTGTAAAAAATCAATATGGTAATAAACCAGAAGATTTTACGACAAATTTCACCAGACCTATAATTCTAGACAATAATAAGCAATATGTTATTGGTCTTAACAGAGTCATCAACATGAGTTTCACATGGTTTAATGTAAATGCTGGATACAACAATCAATTAATTAAATATAGCTCAGATAATGGTTCAACTTTCAAAAACGTCATATTTCCAGCAGGTGTATGGAATTACACAGACTTTAATAAATACATAAAAAATATAACGAAAGTTTCTAACAAGAAAGACAGTGACAAGAAAGTTGATTATACGTATCCGATCACTCTTGAATTCGATGATACGACATTTAGGGTCACGGTTACATTAGCTGAAAATTACCAACTTGATTTAAGAGCAAGTAATTTTAATGAACTAATAGGTTTTGACAAAAAGATATTGTCAAGCGGAACGAATATTGGACTAAGAGTACCAAATCTCAGTCAAGACACAGACATGCTCAATATTCATTGTGATTTGATTAACAAATCGCTTGTAGACGGCAAAGAAACAGACATCATTTATAGTTTTAGCACAAGTGTACTGAAACCATCGTATAGCTTTACTTTAGAGCCACGACGAGTTACATTCAATCCAGTTAATAAAATTACGATTTCATCAATCAGAATGTGGGTAACAGATGGAAAAAGAAGATTACTGAATCTAAATGGAGCGGATACAGCTTTTTCACTAATTTTAAAAAGCATAGAATAATATAACATAAAAGTATAAATGAAACCGTATGAATTCAAGAGGTTTTATCATCCAAAACTTGGTAGATTTGTTTTTCAACACAAAGGGTCTGGACTTATCGTTGATAATATTTTTAAACCGTTAAAGAGTGTGGCATCATCTGTTTTCAAGAAATTTGCTAAGCCAATATCAAAGAAGGCATTAGAATCAGGGCTTTCCCATGCAGGTGATCGTCTGGGTAAGGCGGCGGCAGAAAAGTCAGGAGAGCTAATAATGAAAAAATTGGCAAATTTGAGAAAAGGAGCTACAACACAAAGGGCAAATGTTCCATCCTCACCCATTAAACAGCAACAGCAACATGAAACTGCTGATATGATACTCAATAGATTGATATCAGGATCTGGAAGAAGGCGTAGAGTCTTCAAATAAATGACATGACAGCAAAATTATATAATATAATAGTATAAATGGCTTTTAGAACAAGCGAATTTTTACAAAGAAATGAGTTGGTGCGTTTCCAACTTGATGATGTAATTAGAGCCCCAGCCAATGGTCAACATCAGGAGAAAAATGGATATACATTTACAATCAATGATCGATCGAGTTTTTATGATTGGTACAATGCTTATTTCGAGATCCAGTTTAAGGTACAAAAATTGGCTGATGGTACAGCCTATGGTGGAGATCGTATAACAGTCATTAATGGATCTCATTCATTGATTTCTCATATGATGATTAAAAGCGCTGGTAAAATTGTGTACGATACTGATAATTTACACAAGGTTGTTTTTGTGAAGAATTTACTGGAATATTCTGATGATTACTCAAGAAGTGTAGCCAAGAATAGTCTTTGGTATTTAGATACAAATCATCTCATAGCTAATGCTAATCAGAATGCAGGATTTGAGGCTAGACTACTTTTAACGACCGGGAATCATACCTCTCAATCGTTACAGTTTTTTTGAAGAGTTGGAGGGTAAGATGCTGGTACCAATGCAACTTGAATTTACTTTAAAGCTACCAGATGATAACGAACTACTTCAAAAACTTGATGCAGTTGATGATGGAAGGGTTGTCATTGACAGATTTCTACTATGGGTTCCAAAACTGACTCCAAAGGATAGTCTATATGACAAGTTCGTCAGTTCTTTTTTGAAACAGGATAAATGGACGTATCTCAGAGAAATGTATCAAATGTCAAGTCCGAGGAATGGTAGTGGATTCTTCCAGATTTCTTCCAGTATTGACAATGTCAAAGCAATTTTTGTATACCTACAACGAGCTAAAACAAGGAATTCGGCGGCAAATCCATATGAATTTGATACATATAATATCAATGCCGATCGTGGAAAGGGTAGTTATTTGACAACATGCAGATTGGAATACGGGAATGGAGTATTTTATCCCGAAGCTGAATATGACTCAGAAAGTAAAGTAAGAATCTTTAATGATTTAATGTCTTATGCAATGAGGAAAAATGATTACAACACTGGAACTCAGTTGAATCTAGCTAATTATAATAGTCTCTATCCACTGATTTATTTCAATCTATCATATCAGGCAGAGAAAGTGACTAGAGATCCCAAACAGTTGATTTTTAGGTATAAACTAAATGCCAATAGTGCTGGAGACAGTGCTTTCAGCGTACATGCTATCGTTTTATATGAAGAAACAGTCGTAATTGACAAAATCGGAAATGAACTGGTTATAGTGTAAAAAAGTCGATAACACCAACTATAGGATATTTTTTCATATATGTTTTGTGAACCATGGAATTTATGTAACATATATTATATACAGTAAATGACTGAACTTTTTGAAATTAATGTGAGACTTTCAGATAATCAAAAAAAGAATCTGAGTAATGCTTACCATAAAAGGGAAACAATTGTTCTGAGACTGACAAATGATTCTCTTCATGGAAACGATACTCTTTATGTTCCAGCAATGATAAAGAAGAGATTGGAAAAAAATCGCAAATTGAACAAAGGAATGGACATCAAATTAGCCAAAACGAATATCAGGAAACAAGTCGGTGGAAGTCTTTTGAGTACAGTATTGACACTTGGAAGATCATTTGCACCAACAATTGCAAAAACGCTTGGACTAAGTGCTTTGGGAGGACTAGCGAGCGAAGGTGCTTCTCAATTGGTTAAAGCGATCTCTGGTAAAGGAGTACAGACTGGTGGTTTAATCATTCCACATAATAAAATCAATGAACTGATACCATATACAAATATGTTTACAACAAAACAGCAAAGAGATATAGTGAGTGCCCTTCAATCGGGTACAGGTGTTCGTATAAAACCGACCAAAACACAATCAGGTGGATTTTTAGGCACTCTGTTAGCTAGCATTGGAATTCCTTTGGCTTTGGATCTTGTGAAAAAGATGACTGGAAAAGGAGCACCGAGGATAGGTATACCACCTCCTTGGACTAGAAGAGGTAATGGAGCACCTAGAATTGGAATGCCTAAAATACCCCCTCCATTCTACGGGACGTGGAATGATATTTACGGCTCAGGTAAAAAAAAAAAAAGATCTTCAAAGAAAAAGGGAACAGGGTTACTATTAGGGAAAAACAGTCCATTCAACAACATCCCAATCCTAGGAGACATATTGTGAAACCGAAATTTCACAAAAACATACCTATGTCCAATCACGATCTAATAAAATGGTGCAAATATTTGAATATACCAATCAATGATGTACTGTCAAGAGATGAAAATGTTCCACATAACCATAAACAGGCGTTATTTATCTACAATCTAGAACCAGCATATATGAGTGGAAGCCATTGGGTTGCAACTTATGTGAAAGATAACATAATAAATTATTTCGATTCGTTTGGTATGCCACCATTTCAAGAGATTGTAAATCATGCCAAAAAGAAAAATTTAACTCTATTACACCAAAACAACCAAATTCAAAACTTAAAAACAACCACATGTGGGTACTTTTGTTTATATTTTTTAAATGAAATGAATAAAGGTAAATCATATTATGATTTATTACAAGTGTTTGACATACATGACACAATGAAAAATGAGACATTTATCGAACATCATTTCAGAAATATCTAACTCATATATATATATGAAATCATATTGTGTTAAGCAGAAGAAGGTCACTGAATGTGTGCCTGGTAGTGAAAGATATGAACTGGCAAAAAATGGCAGAACTATGTTGAAATGCAAATGTGCAGAATGTGGTATTACAAAGACAAAGTTCGTAAAAAGGCAACAGGGAAACGGATTAGCCCGTTTGAAGGGACGGGCTTACTAGGTGATATTGCTAATACAGTAACAGAATTATTTTTAACTAAAGGAGTACCTTATCTTGGTAAAAAAGCAGTTGAAATGGGTAGATATTATGGTTCTGAATTAATGAGAGATCCAAAGTTGCAGAAAAAAGCAATCGATTATGGTTTGAGAAAAATGAATCCTCTACTTCATAAAGTCGGTTCTGAAGCTCTCGATCAATTGTCGACGAAGATAAGACCCAAGAAAAAATACACAACAAATAGAAAAGATCTAGACGGTGGTGCTCTTGATATTCACAAAGCTATTGGTAAATTACCAAACCCAAAAAGCGGATGGACACTACCCGGTCATAAATACACAGGACCTTATAATGATTTGGAAAATCAACTGAAGTATGACCCAAAAACTGGTCAAATATTAGAAATATACGATATGCCAACTGGAAGAACTGACTTACGTACTGTTTCTTTCTGGAAACTGAAAACAACTCTTTTACGTTAATCTAGAATAACTCCTGGTGATAAAGTAGAGGATTATAAATACGTCGCAACCGGTGGCTCT
>OX421449.1:41059670-41067170 GCA_949126865.1 Montipora capitata | reverse complement strand
GCTTCTCTACAGCCTCTAACTTCCCATCCACCATTCTTCAATATCTAAATGACAATTAAAACTTCTTCGATGACATGATCCAATGTCAAATCAAGGATGAAGCTGGAAGGGAAGAAAGATAAAGACGCTTGATGTTTAATGTGCTTTTTAACTTCGAGACGAAAACGTTTTTCCCGCCCTATTCCTTCCCAGGGTGGCTAGTTAAGGGGTGGTATCAACGGGTTAACACGGCGGGTTTGCCCTCACCTTTGCAGGAAATAAATCACGATTCTAGATAAAATAATTCATTTGTTTTGTTAGCAAATAAACGGCCACGATTGTGACAAGCAGAGCTGCACTTTGGAGTTTAAGTAACAGAGCGAAAAGCATAAAGTAACCAAAGGTTATGGATGACTGCAGCTTACCAATAACTCCAAATGACACTCTCCTTTTTTTCACAAGTCAACCACTGAGCAAAACAGTTCTGCTTTACTTGCTTAATCATCAAACAAATAAAATAAAATAACTCATATCGAGTTCGGCAATTGCAAAATTTAGCCTATATAGCGTTGCCAATGAAAACCGAGTGAGCCAGAATGCTAGCACAATAGTGAACTAACGCTTTGGAAAGGACAAGAGCTTTAAATATTCCTTCTTAAAAATTGCTTCTTGAATCTTAACGCATTCATGCCACTTTGTTTTGCATTTGACTTACCAATTGCTATACGACAAAACGCGTTTCATTTAATCGGAGGTCTAAAAGTCACTTATCACTAAAAAGCCACCACAATGACAACTTAAGCAAAGAAGAAATTAAGGGAGAGGACTCCTCATATTATGTCCTATTCATTTATTGGATCATAGTTGACTGGTTGTTCGCAATAATTTACAAATGCACGCCAAGGATCAGCGGTTCATTGAGCACGTTAGAAAATTTATTTGTCAGCTATTGGAGCTTTAAAATTACAAACTGTGAAACATCATAAGTCCATCACATGTAGAAAGGACTTGCATTGCGTTTGGGTAAGAACATGATCCTTTATGTTCGAATCCTTTTTGACGGGCAAGGGGTGGGGGCATTAAGGTCTATTAGAGACTGCAAACCCCCCCCCTTCCTTAAAGCTGGAAGGAAAAAAAGACAAAGACGCTTGATGTTTAATCTGCTTTTTAGCTTCGAGACGAAAACATCCTAAAATACATTGTTGACTCATGCATGATATGGACTAAACTTATTCATGTTATTTAGCAATTATTGAATGAGGCTGAGTAGGATATGAAGAATTCTGCAGGTCGAGGAGGGTGTTATCCACCAAGGCCGAAGGCCGAGGTCGATAACATCCTCCGAGATCTGCAGAATTCTTCATATTCTAGGAAAGCCGAATTCAATAATTGCTTTATTATTCATTCAAAATATTTTCTTCGCTCAAACTTCTAAACCTGCTCGCAGTCATTTTTCTGCTCAACAAAAATAACACAATCTCGTCCCCAGCTTTTTTCGGTCAACGGTTGAATAATTTGCAGCGGGCTGCACTTTTGACGTCATTTTGACGTCATCGGTTTCAATAATCCGCAGCGGGCTGCACTTTTAACATCATTGATTCAATCTGACGAAGTTTCTTTCCAAATTTGGTGAACAGCAGCTGGTTATGGGGAATTATGCGTGTGGTTTTAACCAATCAAAAAACGGGGAAATATATTGAATAAATAATAAAGTCCGGTATTTGTGGATGCCTTGGTTGTGAAGAACACATATCCTCTAGTTTGCCTTTTCGGCTTAAATGTAAGAGACCCCCCTCCCTCCCCCCTCCCCCCCCCCCCCCCCCCAATAAAATCGTCCCTAAGTGGATGGTAATGCGTCGCAACAGAGGACTTAAGGTAGTTGAAGAGAGCTGAAAGAAAGATTTTTCTACCAAATGCAGGAGTGGTATCGATAAGGCCGGATAGTGAACTGTCATGAGAAAAGAATAGCGACAATTAAAAAGTCATGTATCGATGGAGTTTTCGAATAAGATAAACAAGAAAGTGTGAGATAAAAACTAAAGTTTACCACGAAACAGGACTTAAGCTAATATCGATCAACGATTTACTTCTCCACTGATGAAAAAGGTATACCTCAAGTGCTACCTTGAATAAAAAATCAATTCTCCTTTTTCTTTGGATTTCAAAACTATGTTGACTAAACACTAAGTGACCCAAGTTTTAAGCCTTGATTTCAAAAAGACACCTGTTTATTTTAACTAGAATTTTCCTATTTAATGGTCCGCCATTATCTGCTTTGAAATATTTGGGAGAGCTAGATCGAGGAGAAAGTAACGTCAAAGACTCATGAATTTAAGAATGCAATGGGTGTGCACGAGGCTTCATTTACATATGAAGCACCGGAGTTTCGGGCTTTCAGACTTTTAAACTAGTGTTTTGCATATAAAATGAACTGCATTTTAAGCTGTTGAGTAAATGATGTCAATATCCCTAGATTAAACCCTCTGAGGTTCCACTGTGAAATCCAAATTTATACTCAAAGTAAACAGCCTTTGGATAAATATCGAAGCTCAAAATGTTGCCAGTGAGGCGTTAAGCAAACACACTGAAAATCTGAAGAAAAAAGGAAATGATTTTTTGATTATAGTAGTACTTTAACTGTAACGCGCCTGAAATTTTTGTTCAATTCAAACAGGCGTTACGGTTGTTTTGTAAAGCCTGCAGGCCTAGGTTATTGTTTATTCGCTCTGAATTTTAATTACAGCCGTTGGCGAACCAGTATATATAGTCAAGCACACAGTGCTAGTTTCAATACTCTTAAAGTATTAAAGTATTTACAATCATTAGGACTAACTTGAAAATTACTGACCTTTTTTCCTGAGTCACTCAGAAAGACACAGCATGGTAATTAGAGCGCGACCAAAGAACGAAATCTGCAGTCTGATTTCAAAAAAGGGGGAAAAAAGAAACACGAATATTAAAATGGAAATACTCTTTTTTCTTGGAATGATCCGTGCCTCACAAATTACTTTGGTTGCCTCAATGTAAGCTTAGCATACATACACTTAGGTTCCGTTGCTTTGTCACAGTGTGAAACTAATACAGAACATTTCGCATGAATTAAAAAACAAATTATAACAAGCTGTAACCCTAACCAAAACGCACGCATTTTTTATCTTTAAATCGAGTTCTAAGATATAGTGATATAGTGACTCGAATATCTTTTGGTAAGCTTAGCAAACAGAAGAGCATCTTTTGAGCCAACCTATCCCCGGTGGTTCGAAGGGTGGACAGCGCTCTCCACTGGATAAATCACTGTCCACTGGATAACTCAATCGGTTTTGCTAGTGTTTATCCGCTGGATAGTGATTTATCCGGTGGATAAAGTTATCCATCTTTTGAACAACAGAGGCCAGGTTTCGATTAACAATCTGACCATAAATGCTTTGTTTCAAAGTAGCGATGTTCGGATAGAATTGATTGCTCCTATGGAGCACTTAACTTACCTTTTGCAAATAATTTAAAAGACTGCGTTTAAACAATACAGAGATTACAGCAAAACAAGAAAAAAGCACTTTGGAAGAATTGTGTTTACTGGGCGAAGGCACGGAAAGTGATTTGTTGAGTTGCAGTTTTGAATATATATAGCGAAAATCATTCTATTATCAGCTCTGTGATATCACGTTGTTTTGACTCCTGCATGATTACAAATAAACGGAAAATGAAATTACGCCCGGTAAAGATAAAAAGAAAAAGTCTTCGGCTTTAAGAATACCCGACGATTTAGATATGAGCCTTACTGCCAGTAAAGATGCGCCTCTAACTAAACCAGCAAGCTTATTTTTCTGCTCTCAGAGCTTTAAGGCAGGGGAAGTATCGAAAACCGAGCACTCGAAAACGAAGAACATAGCACGAGGCACCCAAAAGGTCGAAATCGAAGTAAGCACCCTAAGTCGAAAACGAAGCCGAATCCCCACTCGAAAACGAAGCTCTTAACACTCGAAAACGAAGCACCCAATTTGCAATTAGAAGATCGCTTTGACCATAGGCAAAAAACAAATTTATTAGTTTTGATCAGAATAAAAATCAACTTATACCAGTATACCCGAAAAAAATTCGCCAAAATACCCAAAAATACCCAAAATTCATCCAAATATACCCAAAATTAATGGAAGCATTGTATACTGAATTCCTGAAATTCAATGAAAGTGATATACCGAATACCCGTATTTAAGCTGCAATATAGCGTATAAGCTGCAATATACCGTATACTCGGGGTGCAGGGATGGCGCAGTGGTGAGGGCACTCGTCTCCCACCAATGTGGCCCAGGTTCCATTCCTCGACTCGGTGTCATATGTGGGTTGAGTTTGTTGGTTCTCTACTCTCCACCGAGAGGTTTTCTCCGGGTAGTCCGGTCTCCCCTCTCCTCAAAAGCCAACATTTGACTTGTTGTGTTAATTGTTTATTTCAATTTACAGAGTCCCCAATTAGTGCTCCAGCGCTAAATCTACTAGACACTTAAATAAAGTTCCCTTCCTTTCGATTTAAAAAGCCCCTGTATACGGTATACCCAAAAACCCTGGCTGACCCTGACTAAAGATCGTTTTTCTTCTGTTTCTTACTATATCCTTGAGTTTAGGAAGTTGGGTAGGCAGCAGAAAACCACTGTGGTCTTTAAATCCTTAAACGGTCTTACATCCGAGTATTTAAGCGATGTATTTATCAATCGATCTGACGCTACTAATTATTCACTGAGGGACTCCGTGAACAAAAATGTTATTCCAATACCGTTTTTTTGGAAGACAGTTTTAGCTATGGTGGTGCGATGCGGTGCTTTGATCTGGTGTCTGAATTATTAGATGTTTGACTTCCTGTGATTACGAAAATGGTATATGCATCTTTGTCTATACTCCGATTCCAGAAAAAAACCGGAAGTTGCATGCAAGTGAGGCTTAATAGCCCTCGCGGGAAAGTTGAATTTGAAACAACATGTCGGACGATCAAATCGATCTTGCTCCCGAAGATATTCCTGGAGCTAGCTTCCGTGAAGATGAGCTACCAAAATTGACCGTTAATCAACTGAAATATTGGTTGAAATGTCGTCGGATTAATCAAAGTGGTAACAAAAAGGAACTTTTTGAAAGGTAGGTGTTGGTGTGTCATCCTTCTATCGGCTGTTTATAATTTTAATGTGGAACAGTTTCATATAGAATTTACTTTCTTTTATAATAGAGTCAAGAACCTGCAAGGAATGAACACTCTAAAAATATACGACCCAGATCCAGACAAGAGCTTCACTAAAGCAAAGTTAGCGAGACTAAATGAAGAATTCAGGGGAAATGGGGAAAACGCGAGTGCCACAGCAAACCACTTCGAGAACTTTCCCACCTCTGATTCAGCATTTGCCGATGATTTCACTGCCCTTCCCAAATTTGTTCCACTTGATACATTAGCACACCTACAGAACTGTGGAAAGAACACTAGGAAATCAACTGACGCAGTTTCTGAGTTTGCAAGTTCCAAAGGGCTAAGATTACTCTCTTTTGTTCACGACCTCCAAATATGTGTGAGTCCCAATTCGGAGGATGTTGTTTACCTCCGAGCGCTTTGCTGGGCTTCCTATAGGAAATCCGTGAAATATAAAGTCAAAATGGTAATTCAGAGGAACGGCAAGCCTAAAATTCTGTCTGCCGAATGTGACAAAATATGCCCTGCGGGAAAAAGCGGTTGTTGCTGCCACGTGATGGCGGTAATATGGAAACTGGATGAAATATCCAGGAAAGATGGGGTTCAGCCCGCTGATAAGCGCAGTTGTACCTCCAAACCTAGAAAATGGGGAATACCTGGAAAAAGGACTGTACAGCACAACCCAATCATGACACAGAAACTATTCAAACCCCGCCTTTCCTTAGATATCAAGGGAAGAAAGCGACGGGGTGTCTATCCCACGTTGTTCGATCCAAGGCCATCAAAATCACTTAAGATAGACTTAGAATCTGTTGGAAAATTGAAACAAAATCTACAAAAACTAAATCCTGATGTTCCATTGTCGAAAATGATCCCTGATGTAGATGATATCAAGTTAGTTGACACAATAGTTGGAGAGGTTGCCTATGGTTCTGCACTTCATGTGCAACTAAAAGAGTTTGGAACAGTCGTTCAAGAGAAGGAGAGTTGTACCTCTTCTAACTCTTCGCCTTCAATTTCAAGTTGCGAAGTACAAGTTAGTGAAATAGTTAAGGGAAGGGAGGAAACAAAACGTAATGAGGACAATGGTTTTCGAATAATTTCGCCAGTGAAAGAAAACCCAGTGTCTCTCCATGAAATACACCAGCGTTGTGAAAGAATTAAAAAAGGTCTTTTCAAAACTGAAGATGAAATTGCAGACATAGAGTATCAAACAAGAAGACAGTCTGCCTGCCAAGAATGGTACAATCACAGGTTTGGTAGAGTTACAGATTCAAAGAGCTACAGGGTTGGATGTTCTCACAAGGTAGGGACTTCCCCCACTAAAATAATCAAAGAAGTCCTAAACTATGGCAGCAACTATCAGTCATCGGCTATGAGAGATGGCTTAACGAATGAACAACTAGTGATAGATGGTTACATTGAAATGATGCATCAGCAGGGACACGAACAAGTCACTGTAATGCAATGTGGTTTCTTTATTGAAAAAGAAAATGGTGTTTTGGGTGCCTCACCAGACGGTGTAATAACTGATCCTAACAGGAATGACCCACATGGAATTTTTGAAGCTAAGAATATCGTTGTCAATAATGGAGAGAGCCTAGAAGATGCTCTTGTGCGGAAAACTATATGCAAAAGGACAGATTCAGGTGTATTACAAGTCAACAAGAATCACATGTATTTTTATCAAGTACAGCAGCAAATGTATGTGGTTAAGAGACTTTGGAGTGTCCTTGCAATCCGTGGAAGTAATGGAAAATTGTTTTGCATGGAAATCTCCTTCGAACCAGAATGGTGGAAGGAGAAACAAAAGAACATTGAAGATTTTTATGATAAATATATCATATACGAGTTAGCTTACCCCAGGATCAGAGATGGCCTATGTAGGTGTAGTTTTCACTGATTACAATCACATTTGTAAAATCTCGTGCTTTTCGTTAAATTTACCATGCACATTGAAAGAGAATGCAAACATGTTTTACTAAAGTTCGGTGCAGTAATATAGACAAATAAGTTCAAAAGGACCTCAATCTCCGGCATCATAGAAGCTTTTAATAATAGACAAGAAGGTTTTGCACATCATAATGTTAAGATAAACCAGTGAATAACACATTTCATTAACATGTTAAAGCAGGCTTTTGCCAGTTTACAAGCAAGCAGGTCACTGTCAAGAGCTGATTTATTACTCCAAATAAACTTAATGGCACAACACTATCAAAGATGTGCCAACCTTTGATTCTTCTAATGGCCCTTTCGACGTGGATTCTTAAATTGGCAATTCTCATAGTCTCAAAACAGTCTTCTTTGGAGAACTGTTCAGATTTGCTTTGTCGTTTAGGAGGAATGAAAAGTGT
>OX421449.1:41042170-41054670 GCA_949126865.1 Montipora capitata | reverse complement strand
ATATCGGAGAGGGAAGTGCGTTTCTGTCCAAGATCACGACAAGTATTTCTTGGTTGTTCGCAACACTAGCAGTGTTTACATTGATAACGTTCTTTTACCCTTTACTGATCAACGTCAGCTACGATTGCGACCCAGATGAGAAAAGTAAAGATTGTTTTGAGTTCAAACGTTGGGATATAGCGCGTATATTTTCCAATGTTCCAATCGATTGCTCAAGCGCCGCAATCCTGAATGGATCGGTGGAAGTCGTGTGTTACGAGATTATCTTCGATTTCAGCAAAGCGGTGGGTGCAAACTACGCTGTTTTTAAAATATCAATTGGTGGGTTGCAGCTCTTGGCGACTGATGAAAAAGGATACTAAATTGATTACCAAGCTAAAAATTGTCACGGTGGTTGCCTACATTGGCTTCTCCGTGGCGATTGCGTTTGTTCAATCTACTCAGTTGCGTGTCTATGTCGTGTCCAAAATGTTAGTTACGACATTACAAGCGTCCACAGTTACTGTCGCTGCATGGATATTTTTATTCCGTTTTCCTTGGAAAGATCTGTTGGAAGAAATAAAGGAACGAGATCTTGAAGACGTGGAAAATCTGGTGCGAGATCCGGAAAACAGGAACATTGCTGACTGAGACCAAACTTTGTCTGAAACGTTATGCGAGAAGCATCACCGATGTGAAATATACGTAAAGGATGCGAGACGATTGGCAAACCTGGGTTTGGTTCTTCAAATCTGGAATTTCGATTTAAAATGGACACAAAATCGAACAACATGATTGGCCGTTGGTTTTTTTCATTGAAATCTCTTTCCCCAGAACGGAATTCGACATTACCATTCTCGAGTTTAAAACTCGTGATTAACCAACTATTTCCCCTAAACATCCTAAAATAACGTGACATAGCCCGTTTATAATCTTTTATTTTGGAGGCTGTGGTAATAGCTAGAACATAATCCGACACAGCATCAAAGGCAAGATGGTAAAACACAACTTTGTTCGTTCAATAAATTTCAAACCTTATTACTTTTACGTAAACTTGACCATGTACAAGAAACAAATTTCGATTCAGGATCATTAATTTACTTGTCTGATGTCTCCTTTGAGACGCGGATTTCCACTTAGGAGACTTGATGATAATCCAGATGCACAAAAAACCAGACGTCGATTGTTCAAAAGGTGGATAACGCTTTCCACCAATTGAGTTGTCCAGTGGATAGTGATTTATCATTGGATAAGTTGTTGTAGTTCTCGCGAATTGTGGATAATTCTGGTTTCTGGTTTCTGGTTTCTGGTTTCTGGTTTCTGGTTTCCGGATTCCGGATTCCGGATTCCGGCTTTTAGTCCTGCCCAGGAACAGGCACCTAAGTGTAAATTGTTAGTATATGTTAATGGTCTCCTCGTTAAAAACGGTAGAAAAGACAACTTTGCTATGAAATATACATGTACAGTTATATCACAAAGGAACTTGTAAACCGTGAAATACGGCTGTATTATTCAGTGTAAATTGTAGTCTGAGAGTGCGGCATGTATACTCTGCAGATTGCCCGAACATGCTTGTTTCACAATTTGGTGTAACTACATGGAATTCGGTCTGACTTCCAATTCTGTATTGATGGAGGGTTAAAGTCAGAGATTTTAAATGGTTAGCTTACCTGTTGAGTCATTTTTCGTTGACTGTAATGATCTTGGCAGTCGGAACTTCGAACTGAGAATGTCGTAGCAGATACCCCTTAATTTTCAAGGTTCTGAAGAACTATTGGAAGAGTGTGTTTCGTCAGTTCTCATTGAGCATAGAATCGTCGAAAAAACTGACCTGTGGTTGATCGTGGGTGTTTTAAACATGTTTGCTGAGGTGGCCCAGTTTTCCGAGCAAATTTAAGAGTAAAGATTCAATTGTAAACTATTCAAAGGTAAAACCAATGGCCACCTCGTTGATACTACTTGTGACAAGGAAGTTTGAAAGGTGAAAAACTTTTCTGTTTCCATCTTGATACCACGATTTCAATGATAGCCTTTTTTCAAGATAATGGCATAAAAAAAATGTAAACTCGAAAACTGAACACGTTTTACGTGTAACCTCTGATAACCTTGAATAGCTAACAGGGATTCTTAGCGTAACTGAACTCTTATGCCCAATTTAAACGTCGCATTTTACATGTGCCGAGTCTCATGCAAATGAGCGAAAACAAAAGATTTTTCACATTTGCATTCGATTCGGCACATGTAAAATGCGACGTTTAAAACGGGCCTAAGAGTTGACATAGGGTTTTTCGTTTTTTGTTAAACGCGTAATAACTGGTAACGCAGCGAGGGTCGGAGAATTTTCACCCATAGAAGTGTCAGTATGCAGGCTTAAACCTAGAGTATATGTGAAGAAAAAAGCAACGATACTGTCTGTAAATAATTGGCGACTTTCAACTTAACCAGAAAAAATTGACAACTAAAGAAAACATACATTGTTATCGTTGACTGAATTACGGGAAAGAGAAATTAATAAGTGTAAAGACCTTTTATGAAAACTGCGCTGGAAGAAACAAGATATCACCAGCAGTTGTGATGTAAAACTAACCCTGCCAATGAATGTTGTGCGTAATTTTTTCGCTTATCAAACTGTGCACTGACCTTTAATTTTTATCTTAAAAGTTTAATCACAAGCGTTAGTGGTGTGACGTTTAGTTTCAGATGATTTTCGCAATTTCAGTCCTTCACTTCCAGAAATATACTCTACAAAAAGACTTTTAACTCGCTTTATTTTCTGACAGTAGCATTGCTAAAAGCACATTTTTGTGTTTACATTTTGAGGCCTTCAAGACCGCCTAATTGTCAATAAAAGTGCATTATTACCACCAGCCTATCCCTAATGTTCAACAAACTGATACCATTTCGCCGTGCGTCTGACGTCAGACTCTGAACTGGCCTCGCTTTTAAAATGAGGCCGAAAGAAATCTTCACAAGCGACCCAAGTAAAAGCACAGACAACATACACTGAAACATCAACTTAACGTCGTCGCATCAAAAGGTACTTATGGCTTAAATGCTAGCGAGTTTGCTTAAGTTCCTCGAGCTTGTTTCGCTTAGGAAAACACGATCTTAAGAATCGTATTTATTTACACGGTGAGTCAAATTATGCACGCATTTCATTGGTTCTAAATAGATCTTGAAAACTGGTTTGAGCCTCCTGAACATAAAGATGGCTACTGAGCGTATTCCCCAGAAACTGAACTCTCTTCTTAGGCAACTTTTTTATGTTTCGGTTACATATCATAGACCATATTCATAGATGGTGGTCAATACATTATTCTATTGTCCTTGTTCTAATATTCTAGACGACCTAGCCTTGATAGGAGTTGGCAAAATACAAAAGTTGCTTTAGAACGAGGCTTGTTGGACTATCTGGCACACACACAAAATAATATACAAGAATTTGGTTTTATCAACGGAGTTGATAATGTAAATTGGCCTCCGTATAGAGATTCTAAAAGCTGATGTTTCGAGCGTTAGCCCTTCGTCAGAGCGAATCCAAACGAAGGCTCTGACGAAGGGCTAACGCTCGAAACATCAGCTTTTAGAATCTCTGTACGGTGGCCAATTTACATTATCAACTCCGTTGATAAAACCAAATTCTTGTATACTACTTCCCCACCGACGCAGCACCACAGTTTCTTTAGAAACTACCCCGTTCACACAAAATAATAGTTTCTTGGCCTCCATTTATGAATACTGTCTATGATCGATGTTGACGCCTTTAAAAACATTTTCTGTTGCCTAGTGACTCTTGGTAACCGATTCATTCGCGTTTCATAAAGTTTCAGAATCCGTATTGCTGCGCCTCAACAAAGAGTTGACGGTTCTCGTTTGTGTCCCCGCACGAACACCGTTCGTTCCCGCGACTTTTAGTGAATCAATGTAAACCAACACAAGCTTCGATTCTTTGGAAAATAAGACAGAAGCAATTGCGAAATTAGTATAGTTGATGAAATGATTTCGAGTTTGGTAGAAATAACTCCTGCTGGAAAGGCAGAAAAGAGTTGCAAAGCGGCAGGCGACCGCGAGAAAACGTCGAGCAAACAAGCTCCGTCGATGGCGGGAAATCAAGCGGCGAAACGAACGGCCACCGCTTCTTCCTGCAATCTAGTTGAGGAAATGGATGAAATAAAACAACAGCTGAAACAGCTTTCTGGCTCCCTTGCGAGCATAACACCAATGATTTCTGAAATTAAAACGGGCTACGACAATTACAACCAGGCCGTTGATTGCGACAGCGACGCTCATGGCAGCGAAGCGGATTTGGCATCCACTGTGTCATCTGTGTGATCTGTATCAAACCCGCGTGAGGAGCCCCTAAAGAAAAAAGCAAAGGAGGAATCCAGCGTGCTCGCTGGTATGGCAAAAGTGTTAAACAAACCGCAACAAAACGGCGAGGATGTAACGCCTAAAATAGCAAAATTGGTAAAACAACTGCTTAGCAAAGGTATGAGCAAAGAAGCCCGTGATGAGTTGACGGAAAAATTTCCTACGCCAAGCAACTGCAATCGTTTAGAAGTTGTTCGGGTTAACCCAGAAATATTTAGCAGCGTTAGGAAAGAAGTAAAAACAGAAGATGTCATGCCACAGAAAGCCCAAACGCCCCTGCTAAAAGGGTATTACTTCAGTCAATAGAATAGTAGATGACTTCATGAAAGCCGAAAAAGGTAATAAACCTGCCCCCTGAGCAGCAGCTATTATGAAAACCCTTTCTGACAGCATTTCGTTATTAAGTGATGCTTCACATGAAATAGATCTCACAAGGAGAACTCTGTTCAGATCAGACATGAAGACTGAATACAGACTGCTGTGCAGTGACAAAAATCCGGTTGAGGATGGCCTGGTGTTTTGTACTGAACTTGGCAAGTCAGTTAAGGATTTGTCAGAGGCTGGTAAAGTGACTTCTAAAGTAACATTGAGACAAAAATGATCTCACAGCAGTAGTCACACGTTTCAGAGCGGGTCAGAAACCAGGAGACCCTTCCCTTTTTTAGGCCGCGGCAGAGGCGCTATTGCCAAGCAGAGAGGCGGATAACGAAATTCACCACAGAGGAACCAACCTCCTTATCAGCCTTGACGATAGTGACAAAACCAAGAGAGAAACTTGTAAATAATGTTCAGGTGAGCGCTAACTCTAGTGACTGGCCATTTCCAGGAAAGTCTGGTGTGCAATTTGAGAGAATACTGGTCAGTAATGATATTGTGCAGGCTGGTCAATTAAAGTTTTTCATAAAACAATGGCAAACTATCACGTCTGACAAAGTAATCCTGGATATTGTAAAGTAATAATTAATAATAATAATTTAATAATAATTTAATACTTTTATGGCGCAAAATGCATTACAATATATGATCTAATGCGCCTTACAAATACAAATAAATATAAATATAAAATCTAACTATGTAAATCTAAGCTAAATATGCTCAAATTCTATGGTAAAAATATGTATATATGTACATTATTTATATCATATATATTAAAGAGAAAAGCAGAAAAATAATAATACTAACGTCTATAAAAATAAATGTCAAATTTAAGAGAAATAGGCCTGTTTAAAAAGATAAGTTTTCAGTTCTCTCTTAAGGATTTTCATATTATCCTCTGCCCTAAGGGAAGGTAGTAAAGTATTCCAAAGTGCTGGCGCGGCCACAGAGAAAGCTCTATCACCAGTTGTTCTTGCAGATCTTATTGCAGGTCGAACTAACATGTTGCTATCATTACATCTTAAATTATACCTTAAATGGGCTTTATATAAGATAACATATCACTAAGATAAGGTGGCGCTAGGCCATGTTAAGCCTTGAAAGTCATTAAGATCATTTTAAAAATAATCCTAAATTCAACGGGTAACCAATGAAGATATATCAGCAGAGGAGTTATATGCGAATAGTGCGCGGTATTTGCCAAAAGCCTGCCAGCAGCGTTTTGAACGCATTGCAGTTTTCGAATATGGATGGTTGGCAAACCATATAATATAGCATTACAGAAATCAATCCTGCTTATAACCATAGCTTGCACCAAGGTCTTTGCAGCCTCCAATGGCAGATATTTTCTAATACGCCTAATATTATATAATGAATAAAAAGCTGATTGACATGTCTTGTTTATATGGCTGTGAATCTAACCAGACTCCTAAATTCCTAGCTTCACTTACTGGTGGTACATGCGTGTCGCCAACTAAAAGACTATCACTTCGGACTTTTACAAGTTGCTGCCGAGTTCCAATTAACATAAACTCAGTTTTTTCTTCGTTTAACTTCAACTTATCAATAATCATCCAGGCCCTAACATCTCTAATGCATCGCTCCATAGCACACCTTGCCTCCGTCTCCCCCATAGAACTGTCTGGCTTGAACGCTAAGTAGAGCTGAATGTCGTCAGCGTAGGCATGGGCATTTGGCAGGTGGTTCTTGATCACCTCAAATAGCTTGCTGGCATACACTGAGAAGAGATGTGCTCCAAGACAGGACCCTTGAGGGACACCAAATGATAACTGAAATTTATTTGAAAAGTTATAAACTTGATTTTATTACAATGCCAACTCAGGCTTTCCCACCCCAACAACCAAAGTTTGAGAAACATGAGGAAATGGCATTAAATACTCTCTTCGAAGAACTTATTCAGAAAGGGGTGATCGTAAAATGTTTTCATGAAGATAGAGAGTTCATATCACCAGTTTTTCTACGACCTAAAAAAAATGTAAATATTGCATTATATTGAATCTCAAAAAGTTAAATAAGCATATTGCCCACAACCATTTTAAGATAGACACCCTTCAATCATGTATCAATTTAATGAAGAAAAACTGCTATATGGGCTCACTTGACTTGTCAGATGCATATTATTCTATTTCCATCAGTCCAGAATCGCAGAAATAATCACATCGTTTTCGCCTGCCAAAATCGTCAGCCCAAGAAAGTCATACGGTTAACGAGACCGTTCCAGTTTCAACTAAGTATAAAAATAATTGGACTCTGAACATTTTCGCCGAATGGCTGAGGTTAAGAGAGGTACATGTCCCGGTTTTAGATTGCGGTGAACTTTTCAAAGACTACGAACTGCACAAGGTTCAAGCCTTGAATGCAGATATTGCTGAAATGGATGCTCTGCCGCTAAGCTATTGGGTCTCCAAATTCGTTTAATGCTCTGGGCCCAGTTGGTCGAAGCCTGGTTATCGCTAACCATTGGTTAAGAGGTATCAAAACCTATAGATTTCCATGGAATTTAACGCTGGTTAATTAGCCGGCTAACAATGCCTCGAGCAACCCGGCACTGGACGCTAATTATATAAAGTACTACGAAAGTTTTATGTTGAATATTTGGGAAATTTAAAAAGCATTGTGTGCGGGTAGCTTATTTTTATATGTGTATTTTTTCCTGAAGGTTTATTAGCATAAAGGTTCACTTAAATTCAAGTGTCTTGATCTATTCAGTTTTTGAACTAAAACTCGGGCGTTTCTTGATCTGTAGTTTCATTGGGTATCAAGATACCTGCACTTAACCAAAATGGGGCTCTACGATTGGATAATAACCTTGTGAATTATTAATGTATTGAGAATGTTTATTACTTTATTTTCGGCGGACTGATTAGAAAACGATAACTTTATGCTAATTAGGCAAAAAATGAAACAAAGATTCCTCTAGAAGGCTTAAGATGGGTGGCGATATGATGAAACGTCCTTGACTCATAAGTCCGAGTAAAGCTTGCTTGCACCAACTCATTCAAAGATTGGTCTTTTTTAACCTTTGATATCGTCCCCAGAGTCTTCGTTCTTCTTGACCAGCGGTTTCGTCGTGCTATCGTGGGCAGTATCGGGCATAAGGTCGGAGACTCAAAGAAAGAGACTTTTCATAAATATTGAATATATAAGTTTCTTTTCGTCCCGAGCTGAAGCTAAAATTCCGTCGACCTAGGGATTTTTCGAAGGGCTTTGAGTTGATAGCCACCAAGAACAGATAAATTCTTTAGTTGCAAAAGCAAAGATGGTGCCACAAAATCTTTGTAAAATTTCGGAATTTGCAAAGCATCATTGCTCAGAAATTTTCTAATATATCGGGTTCCAATTTTCAGAGAAAACGCACTTTCAATATTCAATACTTTATTCTTGGCTGACTGATTAGAAAACAATAATCTTGGCTAGCGAGGCAAAAGAATGAAAACAAAGATTCCCCTATAGCTAGACTTCAATAAAAGCTTTAAAGCTTTGAACGAAGAACATTCCAGTAGTCATCTCTAAAAGATGTTGCTACGCAGGCCATTTGCTGCTTTAATTTGTTATTGGAGGGTGTTAGTAACATCCACCCATTTTCAGAGAACAAATGAAATAACAAATTAACTAAAACAGCAAATGGTCTGCGTAGCAACAGTTTTTGAATTATCGAAGAGCTCTGAAAGGAGTTTTCCGTAGTCTGGCCGCGCGTGATTTGAGGCACATGGCAAAGAATTTCCTGCTTCAGAGCTCTTCATTCGGTCGGGGACACTTCCTAAATTTGAGGGCCAGGAAATCAAACCTTCTGTTCTGTTTTGCCATCGTTGATTCCACGACGTGTTTCAGCCTTTTAACGTAACGGCCAACATTCCAAGTTATCAAAGCTTATGTTACAGTAGCTTGTTTAAAACTTTTTCTACACGCGGAAAATCTTCCTTACAAAGGTATATATTTTAACTTAGTCATTCCTTGTTCATTTTCTTTCCGCATTCGAGTTTTAAAATTTAAGTGTTTACATTTATTAGCGGCTTTGGCGCTTTTTCAGTTTTTGTAATATCCACAGCTTATGGCTTTAATCGATTCTTGTTACATCCCAAACAGAGACCTCACTCCATAACTTTCTGAAAAAAGAAAAGAAATTGTTCAAATAAACAGTGGCACTGTATAAAGAAAGTTAAATGCGATTAAATCCTCCGAACCTGAACTTTAGAACTTTTAAGTGTCAAGTACATAAAGAGCTGAGGCACTAATTGAGAACATTGTGCGGCAGGCAAATAAACTTTTAGCAAATAGTTTGTTGGTTTCTGAGGAGAGGTGAAAACCGTAGTACCAGCAGAAAAAAAACCTCTAGAAGAGTAGAGAACCAACAAAGTCAACCGACATGTGATGCCAAGTCTGAGAATCGAACCGGGAAAACATTGGTGGGAGGCGAGTGCTATCACCAATATGGTGCTCCACGCGTCCTTATTCGCCTTTATAGGCTAAATTACGGTTTTACAGGCTTTTCGATCGGTCCCAGTAACGAGTCCTTTTTCTGCGACTCCTTAAGCAGATGCCAGGAAAATCAGAATTGTTATTTACTACTGATATAATTTTGCCCGAGCAGGGCCTTTGCAATGGATGGGTAAATACACCGTGGGAACTGCCCTAACATTCTTTTGTTGGTGTCCTGGCTATCGCAATTCGGGCAAGATAATTTTATAGGACTCGGCTTTAACCGGAACAAGCGAGAGACCCCTTAAATCTGAGAGTGAATTTGGCCTCTATTTTATGCAGCTTGCATGCGAGCTTTTCCCGGGTTCATTCTGTCATCCTCAAATTACTCCGTGGTGTGACAAATTCCTAAATTTCGGCCATAAAATCTCGCCAACACCTTCCAAACACTTTTTTTGGCTTTTCCAGAGTAGCTATTTCCGCAAAAATAGGGTTTCTTCACTTTCATGCATCATTCAGCAGAAAATAGCAATGTTATACTCTTCCTTTAAAGTATGCAGAGAGGTTATAAGTTTTAGACCTGAAAACGGACGGGGTGTATTTTCCCAACATTTTGTAAACCATATTTCAGCTGAAAATTGACGGTACAGAAGAAAACTCTTCTTCGGGGCTTTAAATTGAAAAAAGGCAGAAAGGAGCTGGATCCGTAGGTTCAATGTTACACTGAAACTCACCGTTGGATTCACAAAAGCGGCAAGTCTTTGCACAATTTTCTCCCAAGTAGTGTTTCCATATTGGTGGGCTTCTACACAAGCCTTCTCTTTCCCACTTCTCACATTTAGCTCTGTCTTTCTTATCAAGGCATACCCCTGAGATAAAAAATTAGGAGTCGTATAACTGGCAAGATGTTCTAGTGGGTCTGTCTTTTTATTTGCCGAAGTTAAATATAAATAACCCTTTTGAATAGTTCTTCACACCACGTGTCTAGCTTGTATATAGGGATGCGCCTTCAAATTGAAGGCATAATATATAAGCCCATGAGTCCGACTCACAACTGATAAGGTTAACAACGGTCTAACGAATACGGCAATGACAAATCCACATTAATAATATATAGTTGTAATAAAATATGAGATAGTCCTAAGAGACAAATCTTGCTTTAGGGCTCGGTACGCAGTACTTACCGCATTTTCCACATGTCTTGGGGCAGTGCAGTTGAACGAAGGTCCTCATGTTGTAAAATGGAGATTCACACCCTGCCAAAATCCGGCATGCTCGGGGATACGTGTCTTCACAGGCTGTCAAAATAGACGACGAACGAAATAAGGACTCATTCTCAGTTTGACTGCGTAGCTTCCATGGCTGGCTCTATACACAATGTGGCAGGTGCAATAGGCTCGGGCAACGGGGAACCGTCGGATACGCGCGAGCAAGGTGCGAGAAGCGCTCGAGAAATGGAAAACAATGATTTAGGCGGGCGATCAAGTCCCGTAGGGGCTGTTGATTGTACAAATGATGACTTGTACGAATTACCAGATCACTTTAAACCCGGCTATGTTACTTCTTCGAAGTTTCAACTAATGATAAGGACCTTAAGACGAAAGCATGTGAAAAAAACATCCAGACTTTCAGTGATGAAAACTTTTTTTGACTACTTCATTGGTATAATAAGGCGCTGGGAGGGATGGTTATGCATGGAAATTCCTGTTATTGGAGTGCGAAGCGTAAATTGCATTGAACTTCCAAGACGCGGTAGCCATAGTTACTATGAAAAAGCGGTGAATGTCAGGAGAAACACGTTGGATGTGGAAACCTCTCATTCTCTTTTAACTTACGCAGACAGCCTTGTTCGTTCCACCCTGTCGCTTCCTGACCATTCCAACAACATCCATAGACCGGCTGATTAAACTCACATTCTGCTGTAGGACTTGGTGCCTCTGTTGACAATAAATAATTCATATCGGCATTTTAAAATTCAAAGGGTTGAGTTAACTAGTGTAAGAAGCACCAGCACCGGACCATCATTTTCTAGGTGTCGATATGTGCAAAAATGCCGGTGAGGCCCGGAGATATTTCCATCACTTCCCAACAGGGAACCTTTTGAAGAGTGAGGTTGGCAGAAAGTTGTTTATTCCAGGTGGTCAGATGGCGCAGAACATCTGGAATCGTTGTTAATTTTTTGTTATTTTATTTGTTTAAGCAGGTTGAAGTTTTGGCAGCTATTCAGCTGATGTGGACCTGCTATACCCACCCACCCAGATACACACCGAGGACAGCCACAACACCGGGAACTTCATCCCCTACTCTTCTCGAATAGTGTGTGGGTTCTTTAACGTCCCATAGGGAACTAATGAACATGGAAGCGTTTAATACGTTTAAACAGGCATAACCGGGAGAGACTCGTTTCTGCTTGCCCGCAACATCTTTCTTGTTAAAGGAAGTAAGTGCAGGTTATAAACGGAAGAGAGAGGTGATCATGGCTTGCACTTATCTGAACAATTTAAGCAAGCCACCTGAAATATTCATGTGGCTCCAACAGGATCGATTCAACCCATGACCTCAGTCTGCAATGTCGGTGCAATGCTCTCCCATTTCAGCGATGAAACTACTCGATTGGGAGCGGGTTAATTTGTTGGGCTCAATTGCTTAAATTGTCCAGATAAGTAAGAGGATCATTTTTCTCAATCATCTTTCCTTTTTGCGTGTCGGCGATTTTCTAAGGATATTTTTCAGCCAACAAATTGAAATCACGAATACTTCATGTCGATATGTTAAACCAATTTTCGTCATCTTAAGAAATGCACAATCGAGAGACAATAATACGGGTGTTCATCGGTGTATGTTCTAACGGCTTTTACTTCGTGTAGAAGACACACATGACGTAAAACAATAGAACAAAAATCGTGAAACAATACCTAATCAGAACGGTAGCCTCGCAGCTCTTACAAGGTCTCACCTGATTGGAGACCACCCTAACCCTTAACAAAAGAACAAATAACAGAAACAATGGACCCTAGGCCTAAAACCTAACCCTTTTGTTTTAGGCCTAGGGTCCATTGTTTCTGTTATTTGTTCTTTTGTTAAGGGTTAGGGTGGTCTCCAATCAGGTGAGACCTTGTAAGAGCTGCGAGGTGACCCAATCAGAATTCGAAATCCCTAAAGACCCCTAAAGCTTTTGTTACGTCATGTGTGTCTTCTAAACGAAGTAAAAGCCGTTCTAACGGCTGGACATAACTACTTTTTTACTTACTACAGAGCCCGCAGGTATAAGCACAGTTGTCTCGGAGCCATCTTCTTTTAAATGGTGATGTGTTCTTGCTGTCACACTCGTCTTT
>OX421449.1:41027170-41037170 GCA_949126865.1 Montipora capitata | reverse complement strand
TAAGCACCTTTCCTAATGCTTTAAATTCTAAAAAGGCTCAAAACCATGAGATAAATATATATTTCTCAAAAGACTCGATCGTCGCCTCGTGTCACGCACCGCTATAACTTAGAAATTCAAAATGCTCTGGTTTCGAAACGAAGCACGGTATTGAGCTTTAAAATTGCAAATGGATACAAATTTACCGCCTCTTATGCCTGATGAGGATAAAAACTTTCGTGGCTCTTTAGTTTTGGATTTTCGAAAATGATGACGTCACGTGAAAACAAAATGCTCCCGTATCACATTTCAACACACATATGCAAATTTGTTAAGCTTGAAAATTACACAACATGATATTAAAGTTCACAAAGGCTGGAAATATCTCGGCAAAATCCTTTTCCAGCGAAAAATTAATCGAAACAAACAACATATTTACTATTTGAGGCAAAAATACCTTCCTATTTCAATTGCGTGCGTGCAAACAAGAGATGCAATTAAATACATTTTTGACAGTTCACATTAAAACCCTTTTCGACTCGGAACGCTGACAGTAAATAATGAAGCACAAAAGCGACAACACCTTTCATTCAAATAATTCTTCACTGTCACATTTCCAAATATTTTACACCTTTGCAGAGTTGAGTACAAAATACCGGTAAATGTAAATTGTCAGACAACTAAGATGCGACTTGAGTAAAAACTGTGATGCATTCTTGTAGGCGTTCGATTCCTTCAATGTTAATTTGTTAAATCATAGTTAGTAACTATGGTTAAATCCATAAAAAAATTGCTATTTGATTTCCGTGTTTTATATAATACAAAGTTAGTAAAATATTAGAAACAAAGCTCACTTGATATCCAAAGGCGAAAAATGAAATTGTTGTCGAAGACCATTACTCGTCTCTTAAAATCCAGATATTTATTTTTCAGCGCTGTCTTGCTCATCCAATTGACGATCCATTCTTGAGCTCCATGAGGGTATATTTTGTTTAAAGATCCACTAAAACGCCATTCACGTCAATGACTTATTAGTGAAATTTCCAATTGTTATA
Source organism: Montipora capitata (assembly GCA_949126865.1). Classification (NCBI taxonomy): domain Eukaryota; kingdom Metazoa; phylum Cnidaria; class Anthozoa; order Scleractinia; family Acroporidae; genus Montipora; species Montipora capitata. Next base: position 41,036,136 of record OX421449.1, on the reverse strand, counting down.
CCGGAAGACTGTGCAGAGTTGAGAACAGGTAAATACAAATCTGACAAATAGCGAGACAACTGAGATAACAGATCCACTATATGGATTCCTTCTCTGTCTTTGTTGAACCCATACTGAGTTACCAGAGAACTGTTCATTTGGTTTGAGTGTTGTACAAAACACCACACTTGGCAAAATTTTAGGAAGACAGCTCACTTTGATTACGGCTCGACGGGTGACAGATTGTTGTCGAAGTCCATTACTCGTCGCTTCTAACATTCGACCGCCTGTCTTGTTCAGTATCTAATTCGCTTGCCATTATTGAGCTTCATAAGGGTACATTTTGTTCAAAGATCCACTAAAACGCCATTTACGTTACATGACTTTCGACGCCGTTGCCGGTTAAGTTAATCGTTCTACTGTGTCCACCAGAGAAATCTACGCATTGCCCACTACCCTCTCGATCCTAAGAAAATACGCGTAGAAGGCTCTATGCACAAAGACACCACTTAGCAGGGGAGTGACAGGCAAGACTTTTACCGACACGGAAAAAAATAAAAAAAACTAGACCCTCCGTGAGGGTACACTGGGTTGCCTGTGGTACGTGCACCGTTCCAAACAATTTTTTTCAAGGTCATTAAGAAGTCATACCAGAAGAGGCCCTTTGGCTCACAGGTCCTCACACGTTCGTACGACAAAACAGATCTGTCCTTGCGTAATATGTAGCTCTAACAGTGCACGATATTGTTTTGGTATTGTCTATCATTGTAGTGCCATGGTAGAAGTCTTGGATCATATTGGGTTCCTGAGCAACCGAGCCCGATCATTTTTTACAGAGTCTGCCTAGAGAATAAGGACCCCATAAAATAACACGGGTGCGACTATTAACGCTAACAAATGCGAACTCAGCAAGGTACAGATTTTGTTAGCTTGCTTTATGCAAAAACAAATATTGATGCAAAAGTAAATAACTATTGATACACAGTTTTTAGAAAGAGCAGAAGGAAGTCTCCAGGACGGTCGATCGAGAATAACATATTTACGACATGAAAACAACATTAATTTTGAACCGTGAATATAGAATATAAAAAGTTACGATCAGCGACAAACATTTTGGGAGATTTTTCCTACGTTCAAATAAATCGCCAAATCGAAAATGACATGGCCGGAATTAAGCGGGCGCCGTGATTAAGTTACCGCGGCATGTTTACTCGCCAAACAGTGAAGCATCTGTGTCAAATGATGGCAAGATACCCGGTTTTTGTAAGTTTCCTTTTCTGTCAAGTGTTATAAAGTTTGACAATGAAATGAGCGAAGTCAAAACAAAGATCACAATCGCTCAACTCTTGTTTATGCAAAGTCAAAATTTACTCTCCAAGACGCGATCGACGTTATTTATCACCAGGTAATTTCATCATTTTGGAAATGGCAGCTACTTTATTATTCATCTGCGTCACAATTTTTCACTGATTTTGGGGCTCATTTTGTTGAAAGTCAAGCACGCTTCCAACAGGCCTGTGAACCCTTCCTGCTTACAGAGCAATACTAAAAAACTTCTCCCATATCACATTTCAACCTTAAGGTAATTCCCTTGAAATTGTTCTACTATCAAACTTTTTTGGAAACTTGGCATAATTAACATTCATGATATGAACATTAAAAAAATGCAATAAAAAAATGGGGTCACCTTGCTTGTTTACGCGTCAGCAGGCTCGTAAAATGGGGTATTTTTACTGTTTTCGCGTTAAAAATTCAAATCACCTTCATACAGAATTAAGTCTTGGTTACTTCAAAGACAAAATTTTATTTTGAAAATAAAGCTTCTTTAATTACATAAGCAGTAATGCTTCATTTACGCCTACTTTGATTCCCTGGTTGTGGGAATAGTGCACTTTTTGGGACAGTTCCGTGGTTAGCTTGAAGTCCTCGCCTTGGGTAAGATACACCCAGTACGGAACTGTTTTCCAAAAAAAAAATCATGTTCTACTATCAAACTTTTTTTCTTCCTCAAATATGTTCTTTATTAGACTACTGTTCCTAGAAAATACCTGAAAAAAAAAATCGGGGGTCACCGTGCTCGTTTGAGAGAAAAGGAGCATTTGTTTCGCTATCGGGTTTAGTTTGAGCGAAATCTCTTACGTTTTGTATGCGCACGTGCTCATGTGCGCGCGCTAATGACGCGAAAATCGTGCGCAGTAGGGATGCGCAATGCAATACTAAGGAATTACCTTAAGCTCGGAAATTTCAATACACAACATGATATTATAATTCACAAAGGCAGAAAATACCACAGAATCCTTTTCCAGCGAAAAAATTATTGAAACAAACAACATATTTGCTCTTAGAGGCGAGAACCTCTTCCTATTTCATTGCGTGCGTGAAGGCAAGAAACTCAATCGTGTCAAATTACCATATACTTCAGGTAAATACAGCTCACTTTGATTTCGGCTCGACGGGCGATAGATTGTTGTCGAAGTCCATTACTCGTCGCTTTTAAGATTCCACCGCCTGTATATCCAATTGACCTACCATTCATGAGCTTCATAAGGGTATATTTTGTTCAAAGATCCACTAAAACGCCATTCGCGTTACATGACTTTCGACGCCATTGCCGGTTAAGTTAATCGTTCTACTGTGTCCACCAGAGAAATCTACGCATTTCCCACTACCCTCTCGATCCTAAGAAAATACGCGCAGAAGGCTCTATGCACAAAGCCACCGCTTAGCAGGGAAGTGACAGGCAAGACTTTACCAACACGGAAAAAAATTAAAAAACCCACGAAATTAAACACAGATTCCGACTGGGTTTGCCATAGGAAACCCAGTAAACAGTACTACACTCAATTGTCAAAAGAAACGATTGGTAGGTTTGTATTACTAATGTCAGCAAAGCATCAACCAAAGGCATACAGAAACTTAAATCATGTATAATGGCTCTGCCATTTACAGTACCACTATAACTTGAACTGTACTGAAGCTGATAATCTGTATTAAACACATTCAGCACTTCCGGCAACTCAGTCAATAACAGGAAAGTTTGTCTGGACAGTCTAGATAATCCAGAATACAATTCATTACCATGTTCATGATGTTAACCAAATCCATTGATGAGCTAATACTTCTCCTGTAATTATAAATCAGTGAAGTAAGAGACATTGCTACACACTGAGTACCTGCATTTTCGCCAAACACTTCCACATTGCCTTGACTATAAGGCGCTTGAATAGTTCTGGTATGATCAATGGGCCCAGGATTTTTCTCTATATCATTACACAGCTTGAACTCTGTATGATTCATTCTATGGTCAACGTCCTTATAAACAGATCTTACTGAAGTGTAGTTACACTTAACTTTCACTCTTCGACCACAACTTTTAGGTTTTTTCCTTTGATGTGCTGTACACCATTTCCTTTTCATACTCCTCTTCTTGACAGCAGACCTTGGTCTTACAAACATATAGTCTAACTTACGATAATGTACACTCAACTTGGTAAATAAATGCATGGCAGAAGATTTCGGTACGTTCTTTTTAATATATTTTCGAACAAATTTCCTGAAATGTCTGCTCTTATGCAAGGCTCGTGATAACTGCTTCACTGGAATTCTGCTTGGTTCTCGATCCCTTTGGTGACGCCTTCTTACAGATTTACAATAAACAAACTTAGCATAGCGAGATCGAAATTGCAAGTCATCTACTGATTCTTTATTATCAATATCCACAATAACACATGGCTGAGCCTCATTCTCAAATATGTTCTCCTGCAAGGCTCCTTTTAGCTGTTTCGCTGAAACACTGCTTACTTCTCCATCCCTGAGAACAACATAGCGACACCCTTTTAAACATTCACAATAAACCAAATTAGCACAAGAAGATTGAAGTTGCCAGTCTTTTATTGATTCTTTATTCTCGACATTCACAACAACAGATACCGATGAGTCTTTTTCAAATTGGCCACAGTCATTGCAAGCATTCAGAATAGCTTCATTCAAGCACAAAACGCTACACCAAGTATGGTAAAAAATGCTAACAACAGCACTAGTGAGGATCATTGCAAACGATACAAGTAATTGCACATGAAATAGCGTTACAGCTCCAAATACAAAGGGATTCATTAACAGCAGAAAACAAAAAGCCATGATAATACAAATAGACAGAAAATTCACCTTTTTCAGAAATTTAACTAAATGCACCGGCTAGGCGTACATCTCTGCGACTCGATACCGCTAGCTCTAACTTTGAGATCAGGAACTTTCTTCTTCAGGAAACTTTCACAGTTCTGTGCTTCTCTCCTTTGGCATTTGGTTTCAGTGCAGTTCACATCAGTGCAGTTCATATCATCATTTTCACATATTTGCTTATTTAGTACACATTTGTTCTCAACATATAAACTTTCTTTCAGTTTGCGGACCAACCCCGGCCAAAACAATCGTTCAACAGCATCTTTGAGTGTTGGTCTACCGCAAACGGCGTGTGCATAAGTCAGTTGTTTGAGCGTTCCGAGGAAGAAGCTTAATACAACAAAAAGCAATATGCTCACAAACGACATACTGTCATGGGCTACACACTTCACCACAACTTGATCGCGCAAAAAAATATTTGGTATGATCACGCTCAATCATATGGTTTTGCCTGTCAATAGATCGTTTTCAGTCACGTGACCACTTTACAATTGGCCGCCATATTGGTGCACATGTAAACAGTGAACTCGTATCGCGTGAGCTCTAAAAAAATGGTTTTGTGTGCGATTTTTGGCTGTGGAACCCGAACTGTTCGTGATAAAGGAGTTTATATGGCAAGAATTCCTTCAGTTGTAACGAATCAAGGCGAATAAACAAGAATTCTTAGCGAGGAAAGGCGAAAATAATGGATTTCTGCCCTCAGCCGAAAAGACCTCACGGACAGCATTTTGGAGCACGGACGAGTCTGTGGTAGACATTTTATCTCAGGGAAAGCTGCAAAACTGTGGCTTTGATAACAATGGGGGTGACAGGCCTACACAACTCCTATCCACGTGTTTTAGCCAACTTAGAGTTTGGCTCAAAAGAGTATGTCTTTTAAGGATCTGCCCCTTTTGTACGAAACGATCGGGGGATCTTGAAATATTTCGCTATGTAGCGGTTGTTGCTGGGTTAAATGCCATTTTTGCATGAGTATTTGTTTAAGATTAGGCACCGTAGGACGGTATTGTGTGGCGAAAAGACAGGATTCGCTTATCTTTTTTGCATTTCTGTAGGAGGGCTTGTTTCCTGTTCTCAAAGTGTAGCCGTAATCAGGCTTTCTGGATATCCTCGTTCAATAAGACTTGCTGTAAAATGGGAGATTTTAGTTTTGAATTTCTTTTCAGAGGAGTTTGTACGGGGATGTCTAAGTGCTTCGCCCTTGATAAAGCCCGTTTTTAGACCCCTAAAGGGTGGCAACTTAAGAAATGCGTGTACTGAAATGTTTCAGTAGGTGTGAAATGCGTTTCTATATGCTATATAGATTTAATTGCGAATCGTTCGCCTTTGAAAACGTTTGTGTCATGAGTTGCCATGGTCCGAAAGAAATGCTACAATCTCCCTTTGGGCATCTTCCTCTTTGGAGGTTGTTGGGACTGCTAGAGGTCCGTGTTCAGTTAGAAGGCTCATGGCCGTTTTTTTCAGGCAAGACCGTCGCGGACCCTAGCATATTCTACCTCGCTTGCGAAGCTTGGCAGTATCCAGCTGCACTTCATTTGTGTGCACGCCAGCCTTCCATTCACCTTTGTCCAGGCTTCAAGGTAAAAATGCACGCTAGCAATATGCGAGCATGATTCAGCAAGTCCAGCCTTGCATCCAAGACAATGCGCGCAGTTTATTGTTCCATCTTCCTCGGTAATGATCCAGATTGGAATCAAGGCCTCGTTCATCCGCTGAGAGTGCCGCACTTTCGCCAACACGACAAACTTGCTTGCGATCATATGCCCTTGCACGTTGTAAACAAACCCCGAAACCATTTGATTATAAGCTTCCAGACTGCGAAAGGCTTTAAATTGCTTTTGCGTGTAAAAGCTGGTCTCAAGAACCAAATAACAGAGTAAATCTGTCGATTCAACCGGCGGAAGACAGTCAGGTTCGAAGTGTTTCCCCTCTATCAAGGCAGGATCGATTCCAATCGTCCAGATTTTCTTCACGTAGCGCTCTCTGACTTTCCCATCCAGCTTTTTAGCGTAATCAGACAGTGGAATTTGAACAACATTGTCAGGATCAGACGAAGAATTTTTTTTTTCCTCGGAGGCCATAATTTTCGTCTGTGAACTGAGAAGAATTATAACTTTGGACTCTGTTTGCATATATTTCTTACTGAAACACGTGACTCGGATGTGCACCAACATGGCGGAAATTAATTCTGTGACGTCACGTGAAAACGATCTATAAGACAGTATTATACTTATTATACGTAGGATCGAAATTCTCCAATCACAATTAGCTATTTTAACAACTTGTTTCCTCAGAAGGACGTCTCTGAAGCTGCCCAATCAAAACATGACGACTTCGATCCTCTTAGTGGTATAAATTCACACAAACAACAGAAAGTTTCTTTCCTTCGTTTATTTCAGGAGGGGTTAGTTGATATCTGTCTATCGTTAGAATCTCTCGACTCCTGTCTCGTGTTGCTATCGCACACCCACTAAAATTCGCACATTCTTGGTCGTTTTATTCCTACTCGTTTAGAACCAAACAACTACCTCCTAAATGTCAAGACCAGTAAATGATCACGCAAACGAAGCCAATGGCGAGAAATAATATTTCAACTGAATAGCTTGAAATAAAATTTGCGCGAAATATCTCTCTTTGAGAAAGTTAAAGAAATATAAGGGCCGTGTATACCAGGCCTGGGAGTTTATACTCGTATAAATAGTTCCTTTCGCGTATTATGTACGCCGCGTCCAGAGTAAGCCGCGGCTTATTTTCTTTCGTATAATCGACCCTATTGTTGCTTTGTCAACTTAACAATAACTTTATTTTACGCAAGAGTGACTATACTGAAATCTGTTTCTGACCTTAATTAAAAACAATCGCCAGCTGTAATATCACGCCTGCAAATTCCTGTCATCTTAATTTAATGCGTATTAAATTTCAACTCACTTATGCAAATTAGTTAAGCTCGAATATTACACAACACAATGAATCACAACGGTTGAAACATCTCACAAAAACCTTTCCAGCGTGAAATTTATTGAAACTAACAACATATTTGCTATTGGAGACAAACAAAACCCTTTCTATTCCAATTGCGTGTGTGCAAACAAGAAACAATCCGTCTCACAAACCATACGATATCCAAATGATAAATTTCTCAGTTCAAGATTAAACTATTTCCTAAAGAACCTTTTCCGAAGCACAAAATAGACAACAAGCTTTCTTTCCAATAATTCTTCACTATCACATTTTCAATTATTTTTTAACCTGAAAACTATACAGCTTGACTACAAATTAAATGCAAATTGCCAGACAAATAAGATGCCACTTCGCTAAACACTGTGATACATTCAAGACGTTCGATTCCTTTTACACCCATACTGAATTTCCCACTTACTGTCAATGTTCTACATACCAGCACAGTTTATAAAATAAGATTAGAAACAACGCACACTTTCTCATATCCGACTGCAACTGTTGTCGAAGACCATTCCTCGTCGCTGTTAAGATTCCAGATATTTATTTTCCCCGCCTGTTTCATTACTCCAATTGACGTTCCATTCTTCATCTCATAAAGGTATATTTTTTCCACTAAAACGCCATTCGCGTTACAATCACTTTCAACGCCATTGCAGGTTTAATAATTAAATGTTCTGCTGTGTTCACCAGGGAAATCTACACATTACCCCAGTCCCCTCAAAGCTAACAAAATACGCACTAAAGACTCTATACACAAAGACACCACTTAGCAGGGGACTGATAGGCAAGACTTTTCCCGACACGGAAAAAAAAAACGAAAAAACCACGAAATCAAACACAGATCTTGACTGGGTTTGCCTACGGCAACCCAGTAAAAAGAAAACGAAAAATAAAAAAACGACGAAATTAAAGACAGATTCCGACTGGGTTTGCGGCAACCCAGTAATAACACGCGAGCTCTTGCTGATAACGTAATCTCAACTGGTCACAAGCTAAAATGGGACCACTTTTAAATTCTAGCCACTGGGAGGTCCGACCGACAATGTATCCTTAAATGAATACGTTAGCAGTGAAAATCTGTATCTTTATTATTAAGCTTTACATGTGTATTAGGTATATGCATTTGCAGTGTATATATTTTTCCTTTTGTTTTCATTGTTTCTTGTATATCTTTGTAAAGTATTGAATTACCTCCTTTTGAAACTATCATAATAATATACATGAAAAAATTACTCGATCCTGATTGGCTAAGAGCAGTGCAGTTCAAGTGTAACACAGAGCAAAAACTGTAATACCAGTGCAAATTACACTTCGAAATTCTGGATTATGATTGGCTAATAAACAATAGGGTTTAGTCCGAACCAATGAAATCTTTTGTTTTCAAATAAAGCGCGCGCCCTGGATAGCGCAATTTATGGCACAATTTTTCCGATTGCCTGATACGCGTGCGTTTCTTCAGCTTAAGGGCCCACTGACGTATTTTTTGGGGTGCGTTGCTAAGGATGTAATGGTTGAGTAATTTGAGAGAATTTGGCATTATTTTGGTCAGTTTCCAACTTTTGTAAGCCAATGACCCTAAATATGACGTAATCGTGCTACGCCTATGGTCGTTTACGCATGCGCAGTTGATCTGAAAAGGAGCGCGAGGAAGGGCGAGGAGATACCTTCGATGGAAGCAACAGTTTGTGCGGTGACTTTTGCTGGTGAGAGGATTTTCTTGTCATCTCATGATATGATGACGTCACTTACCGGAAGTAACATTTCACTTCCTTAGCAACGCGCGAAAAATCCGTCTGTGGGCCCTTAACTTAACCATCTCCAATTTTTTCATGTATGTTATTAATAAG
>OX421449.1:41017170-41024670 GCA_949126865.1 Montipora capitata | reverse complement strand
GAGTGTCACAACTTCAGCCCACAAGCTCGCACCGCCATTTTGGCCACCTTTTCGCCACTCCAACGCTCGCACATGCGCAGACGTTTGACCGCTGTGTTAAGCTCCGCTATTACGGATGGAGGGCGCTATAGGGTTTTCTTTTTTCAATTTAAATTTTAATATTCCCCTGTATGCATTCACGATTAAAGGACGAATGGTACCTCGCTTTTATAGCGCGTCTTTGTTTTTCAGCCAAGGCCAGTTTTATGATACGGTACTCACTCAATGGTGGAGCCGTGAAGGTGAAAGCCGTGCTAAATGGGTAATAAATTTACTTTTGCTAGAGATTAGGAAAACTGATTTCTTGACGAAAGAAATGCTACGAGGAAGCTTAACTGTTCGCCTTTTTTTTTTTTTTTTGCTTTTAAGAGCCGACAGGAACTTTATAATGAATACACTCTTTTTTTTTTTTTATAAGAATGTTGTTTTTCCGGCTCAGGCTGAATATTCTTATTTTTCTGCCGATTTTAGGCTGAAAATCTTCTTGTATCATTCCTAAATTATACCTTATGCCATTTCCGTTTTAGAATTTACTGGGGTATCAATTACAATTGTTTGGTATCTACAATTGTAGATCTGCATGTCTTTTGTGCTGAATACTGTACATATGTATTTACATGTACCGTTCATCGAACTGTATTTAGCGTTGAACATTTTGCTATAGCTAGTGCAGGTTTTTTCGTTGTGTTGGCTAGTTTCGCCGTTCAGAGAAAGGAATAATTTATACGTTTAAGTTAAAAACATAAAATTGTATTGCATTTACAGATGTTTCAACACAAGAAATTACATCTATCGTTTTCAAAATCTCATCCTCGGCTTTATTCTTAATATATTCTTAAAATTTCAGCCTTGATATTCTTATATAATATATTCTTTAAAAAAAAAGAGTTTAACACCATTACTTTACAAGTAACACTGACAAATGATAGCTTTAATTAGGTTTAACAACGTGCTAGTAAGCTATCGCTCGACAGAACCCCCAGATATATTTTTTAAAAAGGGAGAGAATCAATTTGCGTGTTGCATGTTGTTGCGTGACTTCGTCTACCTCAGTCGCGCCGTGATGTGTGGATCGTATGACTGAATGGATATAGCGTGATACTTCGCTTTTTAGATCACTATGACTGAAATGTTTTATAGTGTGTACCAAAGACATTCTTCGTTTAACCCTAAAATGCTTTAGTGTTGATCATTGTCAAAATAAAACGAAAATGGATAACATCAAGAGAATGTTGACATTTCATTGCCCAAATTTTGCGAAACAACAGTTTTGAACAAATCAGTATCAGCGTTTTGTCATTTGTAGATGAATTTCATTACCGGAATTTAATGCAATGTAGGCACTTGGTTATATTATTTATTTTTCCTCCCACCTACCTCGATTAGCTATGCTATTTTTGGGTGGGACTTGAAATGGGAAATCCCTTTCGTAAAGTGTTCTTATAAATGCTGTTTTGGCGTTGGAGCGCTTTGAAATCACATTAAAAATCGTGCCGAGGAGCAGGAAAATTGTTGGTTTGTGGTGTATCAAGGACAGTAAAAAATCAAGGTGCATTTTATATCGCTTATCATAACTGCGTCCATGACCAAAGAAAAGACATAAAAAGAATGTTAATCTTTCCTTTTCCGATTTACGGCATGGGAAGTGGGCGTGAAGGTGTCGAAAATATAATGTTAAAAATCTTTGCATTCAAAGAATTGTTTGCCAGCCTTTGAAAAAGCCTAGGAATACGAAAACCGGAAATAAAAGGGGTAGCTTCATTTGCTAAAAACGGTTTACTACCTCGTCTGAGAAATAAAATTTGTTTGGAAACGAAAATCTCCTGTTGTTAGTGTTGTCATGGTAACAGTACATTAACCAGCTTCATTTCCAGAGCGCGCGCTAGCCATTTTCGCCCGTTAGTCTTTTCTGTCTGCAGGGAATAGCTCAGGGGCCTAAATTATCGATATTGCCGTTAAGCAAAAAGCTCTAAAGCATAACCCTAACTTCGATTAAAGTGAAAAATAGTTGTTGTGTTTTTTCGCCAATAACTAAAAAATAAGTATTTTCATTTCAAGATCACGGGGCTTACCACCTTAACCGCCAAAGGATGCCAGTCTTATTAGAGAATGCATTCAATGTTGAACGGGATACCCTACAAAAGGCTAACTTATTCTATCGGTGTTTGCTGATTAAACAATTCGTTTGAAGGGAAAGCTGAGAAATTGCTCGGTCTTGACTTACGTTTAACGCGCCTATTGTGCGTAACAGATCTTCAACAGAATTTAATTTTTTGGGTTTTTTTTTATTATCGGCTTGACCGCCAAAAATACCCTCTAAGTCAATAATTTCCCCTGAGATTGTCAATTCTCAGGCAGTACGACTGTTATTATTCCCCAAGTGGTTAATAGTAAAAGCCCAGAGGTAAGTAAAATCATGTGTTAACTGAAAAAAATAAGTACAACCCAAACGCCAGTGTATTACATAAACTCGCAAGCAAACAATCAAGCTAAAGCCATAAAATTGCTTGTTGCTCAGCGCCACTTACCAAATTTTGCAGATAGACATTCGCATGTGAGAAAAATAATAACAATTCTTAGCAGCGACATTTTAACGGGGCGAAATTTAGTTCCCGCGATGTTCCTTCCTTCTTCGAGTGAAGTGTACTGGTCTCGTCAGTCGCGACAACCTTCACTTATACTGACCGGAACAAAGACTATTTGAAAATTTGAAATTTTGAATTTGAAAATCGCGCTAACGTGCGCATTTGACATATATGAGGCATCCGAAACGTGAGATTATTGACTACTGACCCTAAAAAATTTCTGTCAAGTATCTGTATAGAAAAAGAACATTCAAGTCTGCCCATTACGATAAAGAACTTGAGAAAAGAACAGAACTAAGGAACAAGTAAAACTAAGCAATGAATAAAGAAGAAAAAAATGCGATTGCAATCGCATAAGAACACTGCATTCTATCTGCACACACGTTAAAGTAAAAAACATATGAATTTTGCAATTAGGTCTTGACGGATTCCTGGCATGATAAGCGAATGAGTTTCCGACGTAATTAAAGCCAACCACCGTTACCTCAAATTTGTCTGCATATTTTTTTAAATCTTCGGTGTGTTTTTTTTTGCAAGAAAATCTCTGTCTATTGGATATTTGTAGATTGTGAACCCTCATTTTTTTATTGTGCAACACATCGACAAACACATCCATGTTAATTTATAAATAAACAATTTCCATCTTGATAAATTGTTATCTTTAAATCGTTACTTAAACAGTCTTTCTGGTTTAATCTTTCAGCCCTTGAAACACTTGATTTGTATGATGTGCATGGCAAGTACCTTCTCTTGCGCATGGATTTGATTAAAGCAACATCTGGGTTTTCTCAGGCTCCGAGAATCGTTAACGTTTTATTTTTCATATCTTTGTCAGGACTACACTAAATTAACGGACCGAATTTTTATCTTGGCCTCGTATTCACTACTGCATTGTCTGCGTGGAAAGCGAAAATGAACGCCGAACATCCTCGCGTGTTTCCATTCGCGAGCACGAAAGTATGATGTGCCTTTCACTCCTTCGTCAGCATTAACTGAGATGTTAATACCGTTTGCCTTCGTTTTCAAGTCTTACCTGATCCCTCTGTCTTCAGACCTTGCACTTCTGCGCTTCTGGACTTCCGGAAGGCATTTGATTTGGTCGACCACCATGTATTAATCGCTACGCTTTATAGCTTCGGTGTCAAGCCAACCGTTGTGAACTGGATAGTCGATTTTCTGAGAGACAGGCAGCAAAGAGTTAAGATAAATGGAACTCGGTCCAATTGGATGCATGTCCCTGCTGGGGTCCCCCAAGGTACCCGATTAGGACCCTGGTTATTATTTTGTTGTAATGATAAACGACCTGCAGTTATTATCTGATGAATCGTTTCATATTTGAAAGTTCGCCGATGATACAACTGTTTCTGAGATCGTACCGCCATCATGTCCAAGCTCACTCCCGCAAGTCGTTGAAGAAATCAGAGGAATAATAGAACATTTGATATTCCAATTTGCAAAACAGATCGTTATTATTATTATTAGTATTATTATTATTAAATTTATTACAGTAATGTATTTTATTGCACGTAATTCAGTCGAAAGACTGCAAGGTGTATATATTTAATAAACGTTATATCTCTCTCTCAAACTTTGCCACTTTCCATCAACCTGTGGGAAAAGCTCTGGTAACGAGGTTGACTTTTCATGCCATTCAATACACGTTTTGTTGAGACACTTTGCAGATTTAGAAAGAACAGACTATTCACCAGCTAGTCGAATTTGTGGAACTCAAGATAAACATAGTAATCTAAAAACAAAAATATTGACAAAAAATGCAGTTAAAAGGCATCATTTTATGAGATAGCTAACTGGCAGTTTGAGCCAGGAACCACAATTTCTGAATCGCAACGTTAAAATACTAGGTAGAAGGTTGTATTCACCAAGTTTGAAGTATGTAGCTTGGCTAGAAGACGCTCAGTTAATTTTTTGAATTTTCCACACATTTGTCTGTAAATTTGGCTGGGTAAACAAACGTCTAGACGCAGTTCGCGGGAAAAAAAATTTAAGACTGATGTATGGAAAATTAAAAAAAAAATTGCTCAGCGACTTATAGGAAAGCTACATCCTTCAAACTTGGTGAATACAATCTTCTACCTAGTATTTTAACGTTTTGATTCACAAATTGTGTAAAATTCAATTTTGGAAGAAGTTATTTGCTATCGGATTCCCATACAAACACTGTAATTTCTGACCGCTTTGCCTACCCGTCAAGATGGCGTCGAAAACCGTGATAAGGCCTATTACATCTATCCTTTTCAAAATCTCAGCTTCGGCTATATTCTTAAAATATTCTTACAATTTCAGCCTTGATATTCTTATAAAAAAAAAAGAGTGTAACACCATTACTTTACAAGTAACACTGACAAATGTTAGCTTTAATTAGGTTTAACAACGTGCTAGTAAGCTATCGCTCGACAGAACCCCCAGATATTTTTTTTAAAAAGGGAGAGAACCGAATTTCGGGATTCAATTTGCGTGTTGCATGTTGTTGCGTGACTTCGTCTACCTCAGTCGCGGCGTGATGTGTGGATCGCATGACTGAATGGATGGATATAGCGTGATACTTCGCTTTTTAGATCAATATGACTGAAATGTTTTATAGTGTGTACCAAAGACATTCATTGTTTAACCATAAAATGCTTTAGTGTTGATCATTGTCAAAATAAAACGAAAATGGCTAACATCAAGAGACTGTTGACATTTCATTGCCCAAATTTTGCGAAACAACAGTTTTGAACAAATCAGTATCAGCGTTTTGTCATTTGTAGATGAATTTCATTACCGGAATTTAATGCAATGTAGGCACTTGGTTATATTATTTATTCTCCCACCTACCTCGATTAGCTATGCTATTTTTGGGTGGGACTTGAAATGGGAAATCCCTTTCGTAAAGTGTTCTTATAAATGCTGTTTTGACGTTGGAGCGCTTTGAAATCACATTAAAAATCGTGCCGAGGAGCAGGAAAATTGTTGGTTTGTGGTGTATCAAGGACAGTAAAAAATCAAGGTGCATTTTATATCGCTTATCATAACTGCGTCCATGACCAAAGAAAAGACATAAAAAGAATGTTAATCTTTCCTTTTCCGATTTACGGCACGGGAAGTGGGCGTGAAGGTGTCGAAAATATAATGTTAAAAATCTTTGCATTCAAAGAATTGTTTGCCAGCCTTTGAAAAAGCCTAGGAATACGAAAACCGGAAATAAAAGGGGTAGCTTCATTTGCTAAAAACGGTTTACTACTTCGTCTGAGAAATAAAATTTGTTTGGAAACGAAAATCTCCTGATGTTAGCTTTGTCATGGTAACAGTACATTTCCAGAGCGCGCTCTAGCCATTTTCGCCCGTTAGTCTTTTCTGTCTGCAGGGAATAGCTCAGGGGCCTAAATTATCGATATTGCCGTTAAGCAAAAAGCTCTAAAGCATAACCTTAACTTCGATTAAAGTGAAAAATAGTTGTTGTGTTTTTTCGCCAATAACTAAAAAATAAGTATTTTCATTTCAAGACCACGGGGCTTACCACCTTAACCGCCAAAGGATGCCAGTCTTAGTAGAGAATGCATTCAATGTTGAACGGGATACCCTACAAAAGCCTAACTTATTCTATCAGTGTTTGCTGATTAAAAAATTCGCTTGAAGGGAAAGCTGAGAAATTGCTTGGTCTTGACTTACGTTTAACGCGCCTATTGTGCGTAACAGATCTTCAACAGAATTTAATTTTTGGGTTTATTTATTATCGGCTTTACCGCCAAAATTACCCTCAATAATTTCCCCTGAGATTGTCAATTCTCAGGCAGTACGACTGTTATTATTCCCCAAGTGGTTAATAGTAAAAGCCCAGAGGTAAGTAAAATCATGTGTTAACTGAAAAAAATAAGTACAACCCAAACGCCAGTGTATTACATAAACTCGCAAGCAAACAATCAAGCTAAAGCCATAAAATTGCTTGTTGCTCAGCGCCACTTACCAAATTTTGCAGGTAGACATTCGCATGTGAGAAAAATAATAACAATTCTTAACAGCGACATTTTACCGGGGTGAAATTTAGTTCCCGCGATGTTCCTTCCTTCTTCGAATGAAGTGTACTGTTCTCGTCAGTCGCGACAACCTTCACTTATACTGACCGGAACAAAGACTATTTGAAAATTTGAAATTTTGAATTTGAAAATCGCGCTAACGTGCGCATTTGACATATATGAGGCATCCGAAACGTGAGATTATTGACTACTGACCCTAAAAGATTTCTGTCAAGTATATGTATAGAAAAAGAACATTCAAGTCTGCCCATTACGAGAAAGCAGTTGAGAAAAGAACAGAACTAAGGAACAAGTAAAACTAAGCAATGAATAAAGAAGAAAAAAATGCCATTGGAATAGCATAAGAACACTGCATTTCTATCTGCACACACGTTAAAGTGAAAAACATATGGATTTTGCAATTAGGTCTTGACGGATTCCTAGCATGATAAGCGAATGAGTTTCCGACGTAATTCAAGCCAACCACCGTTACCTCAAATTTGTCTGCATAATTTTTTTAAATCTTCGGTTCGTTTTTTTATGCAAGAAAATCTCTGTTTATTGGATATTTGTAGATTGTGAACCCTCAATTTTTTATTGTGCAACACATTGACAAACACATCCATGTTAATTTATAAATAAACAATTGTTATCTTTAAATCGTTACTTAAAACAGTCTTTCTGGTTTAATCTTTCAGCCCTTGAAACACTTGATATGTATGATGTGCATGGCAATGGACAAGTACCTTCTCTTGCGCATGGATTTGATTAAAGCAGCATATGGGTTTTCTCGGGCTCCGAGAATCGTTAACGTTTTATTTTTCATATCTTTGTCAGGACTACACTAAGTTAACGGTCCGAAT
>OX421449.1:40939670-41012170 GCA_949126865.1 Montipora capitata | reverse complement strand
TCTGCTTTCTCCGCGTAGTTTTGAACCGCACAAAAATATACCCGTATTAATAAGCACCGCCGATAGGATCCGAGTATCTCGAGATGCGCAGAACGTATGAGCAATACCATTAGTTGGCACGGTCCTTAGCTTCTTTAAGCTTACATAAAGATCTCATACACTGCACAAATTTACGTCAAGAAATGATCTAAGAAATTTTAGATTCTGCATTTATCACAGAGTATCACAAAAACCTTCGAATACATTAAATAAAATCAGGTTCTACATATATATGAATTTCAAACATACAGTTCTTTTAAAAATTGGAAGATTTTTGCAAATTTTCTCTTCTTTAGTGGTAACGAAAGTAGTAACGGAGGTTATTATTTTCTCTAACAAATATTTGCCACAAAAATTAAAGCAGCAAAAAAATCTAACAATTGTTAACTCTAACAAGTATCATGCCTACCATGTTTTATACGAGAAATTATACCAAATTTGGATTGATTAGATAGTGGTAAGTCTGAAAAACTTGCCCTTTAATGTGAATTTTGTTCAGTTTACAACATTTTCGCTTGAAAAAGAGATATCCGTGATTATTGACCTGCGCTATTTGTAAATTTTACATTTCAGCATAAAGAAGGATTAATTAAAATTATCTCACACGAGAAAAATGATTACATGATCTCACTGTCCTCATAACTAAGTCTTGTAGGGAAAGTGGTAAAGTTAATGGTAACGGAGGTTACTCATTAGTGACTCTCATATCATCTGTGTTGCTGTAAGGCCAATTTTGCTGCTTAAATCGATCATCAATCAATAACAAAACCTTTAAGCAGTTTAGCTTCATGTTTGCTTGGTGGCGAGCAAACAAGTTTTCAATCATCGACACAGTATCCCTGTTCAGCTTGTACTGTATTTTACACAAGGGATAGGAGGCTCAAAAACAGTCAGTACAGACTTGAAGTGAATCCAGAGCTTATCGGCAGGGGTTGGCCAATTGTGAAACCAGGTTGCTTTGAGGAGTCTTGCATGAAATGCGAGCTTCATTATCCGTCAGATCAAGTGCCGATACTTTGCCCACATACCATTTATCATCGTGCGCAACAGCCACCCACTCTTCAGCCACAAGGACGACCTCTACTTCCTCCGGACATTCTTTTAGTATATGCTGCTTCCACAAGCAGGGGAACACTGGATTGAATCTGCCATTGGTGAAGCACTGCTGGCAGTGACATGATGTTACTCTTGTGATGACCTTGCCACGAGAGATGGCTGCAACAGCGTGAACGCAGATAGTTATACCTGGTACAGGTTTCAGCTCTCCAAATCTCTCAATTTTTAATTGAGCTGCACTACAGGTCTCCTTGGAAACAAAGGAGAAAGCAACAGAGCTTGAAGACTGGCTTTGCTGCGTCCAAGCGAAGACGTCAGACGCATCCTGGATTGTTACCTTCTGCTGGCGGACTGCTTCGTCGGCCGGCCATGCGTTTGACAGAGCCTCCGATCCAACACCATCACAGGTACCTTTGTCGTGGCCAGCTTCTAAGACGTTCCAGGATGCGTTGACTCCCAACAGCTCATTGTGATGACTTAACCAGTAAAATGTGGTTTTATTTTGGTATTCAGAGCTGGGGCTGTCGGTGTATTAACGAATGAACTTATAATAATTGAATTCGAATTTGGGCGTTTATTTTGGGTGCCAATTGTCCAAGAGCAGGTAACTTGTATCAATTTGCGAAAATAAGCTAACCTATGGATTAGTGAGTACTTTCAATGGAAGAAATCCAAGTAATCAGTATCAGTTGAACTCTTGGAATCATTTTTTAAATTCCTTGCCCTGACTATTCCCCTGCTTTACGAAACTCGAATAATAGCGTGACATTTACGATACATTCCAAAATAACCACCGTTACCATTTTCGTTACAACGGATATCAAGGTATGAAATTTCTGTCGTGGAGTCTTTTGGTAAAGGTTGCATTTGTAGCAAGTAAAGAGAGTGTATTTACCTTCGTAAATATGTCGAAAAACGTAAGGTGGATCTTACGAGAGAGAGCTCCTTAATGAGCTCCTTCGTTGAAATCTTGGTGCCAAGTGTGTCTTACGGAAAGCGGTTGTGACAGAAAGAGACGGCATATGTATCATGTAGCGTCCTATCTATTGTGTGACCCCAAAACTCTTCTATTTATGTCATAACAATGACAGAGGTGTTTGTTTGTTCTGAACCAACCTCGTTCCCAGGGTCTCTCTCTCTGTCTCCATTGTCACTGTCCAACACGATCTCTTCCTCAAATGACATGTTGCAAATGAAGGATTATCCTTCATTGTCAGTTTGCCTTAAATGAAGTATTATCCCCCATTTCCTCACTAGAAAGTGTGCCGATTATTTAGTAAATAATTAGTATATACATGTAATCATTGCTGAATAATGGTTAAGTCTCAGTCCAGATTCGTGTCCAGGTTACGTTCGTGTCCTGCGAGTCCTGACATTGGGGTTCGGCTTTTAAAAGAAATATGTTCATTTCCCATGATCCCTATCAAGCTTTCAGTGTCCAAAATGAACGATAATACGTCACTTGGAAGAAATAGACCTTATTCACAATAGCCGCCATGTTGGATTTGCAAATAAGCTACACACTTCTGAGGGGGCAAACAAAAAGAGGTTATAACGAACATCTTAGCCACACAGATGATTTGTTTCACGTTCATTAAGTGTTTATCACCTAAGTAGTAAAATAGAATGCTTACACAAGTTACTTCGAAGTTTTTTTTAGTGAAAAATGAGCAGATAACGAAGTAGAAAGTCAAAATGTCGGAGGCAATCAAAAGATATAAAATTATTATAAAAGGTACTTAATTCTAAATCCTAAAATGTACTTTTAGCAATGTTAATTCAATATTTTGACGACCCGATTTTCCGCAATTTGCCTTTACTCCAATGTTTGTCCCCTAGCATAACACATGGCTAATTTGCATGACAATTTGAAAAGCAACATGGCGGCTATCGTGAATAAGGCCTATTGACAATTGAGAATAATCCTTCAATTGAAGGAGAGACTTGGTAAGCACCCCAGATTATGATCCATGGGATTGAGACTGGTCACTCATGCAGGCCAAATCTTATTTAAGGACTCATCTAAAAATAGCTTAATCTGTGCAAATGACGTTACATAGACATAGTATTGTAGTATCTATCTCCTGGTTATGGGCTACTGATCTGAGATAATGTCAATCCGAGATTGTACCCGACGTAGTGCGCATGGTGTCTTCTCTTTCTTTTGATTTAATGCCAGATATGATAACCCGGCTTTGTGGTATATGTGGTAATGTCTTTGGGAACGCCCATCTGATGCAATTCAGTGTTTAGTGTACTCTAAAACAGTGGGATCCCTGTGATTGGCTACTCAAACTCCAAATATCCTTTGCTATTCACCTTCGAGAGCAACTCGCGCGGGATTTGCTTCCGAAATATTGTAAAAGTTGCAACAATAAATAAGTTTAAATCATCTTTTTTCTTGCTTTTCTGTCGGTGGTTAGTGGTGGATATTTACCGATATCCATCACTAGTCACCTCCACTTCGGTGAATAGTTGTTAAATTATAGCAAGTTTAGCACACAAAGTGATGTTTGTTGTCATGCCGACGGGAAGAGGAGGGAGGAAAGAAAAATAAAAACAGACATTAAAGATAGCAAAAATGAGCCGTCTTACTAGGTTGCAATAAGTTTACTTGACCTAGTGAAAAATAGTTTGGCCTACAGCAACTGCATGGCCCCGGCCTCGCCGCTAGAGAGCTTGCTCCCAGGCTAAAACATTTTGTTTGAGATATGTACTTCCAAATTCCCACAGCAGTTTTTTTAAACCAAATATTATCATTGATAATATTGTAGACTATTTTGTTTTATAACATAACATAACATAACATAACATAACATAACATAACATAACAAAAGTAAAGCGCCACCTATTCTCCAGCTGAATGCGCGGATCACTTCCCTCAATTATGGCTTTTTATACAAAAGTAAATAATGTAGTACAATAATAACTACTTAATAATCGAGAGTGAGGTCGTTACAGCAAAATCTCAAACTGAGGCCTTGCCGTATTGACAAAGCGACAGCGAGGTCAATACAGCTAGGCCGAGGTTTGAGATTTTGCTGTAACGACCGAACGGTCGAGGTTATTGAGTTGTTTATTATATAGCTAACAGAACGGCTACAAATAAGAAAAAGCTAATTTGAATAACCTATAATCGGCCCGTGGGCATTGCGGGAGAATAATGTCCTGGCGCTTAGCTGCTCTTAGCCAATCACAGCATGTGTTATATCTGCCAGAAACACTAGCCATATAATAATAAGTATTTACCATCTATGCTATCACCTGTGCTATTTTACTTTGGAAATTCATAGTCTTGATTACGTTTCAAGGGCAATTAGGTTATATTTATTACAGTTTTGTCATTGTTAAATTTTTGTTCCTGTAAACCTATTTTTATTTACCATCAAACAGTTTTGAAAATTTCTAAAGTTCTTGTATCATTATCCGTTAGTGTATATGGGGCTCGGAAAACCTTGGTGAACTGGCTGTTTGTGTTATCTACTAGAGAGGATGTATATTAAAACAAGTGCCTTAATTGCAATATTCAAACTGTAACTAAGTTTAATATGTCAAATTATGAGTCATCGTCAGCTTTTCCAGTATTGCCCTTTCCAGCTTGTTTGCATCATTTTTCTGAACCAGTTGTTTAATTTTCACTGGACCAGTTAAACAACAGTTCAGACTTAGCCTGGATAAGCAGTGAGGATGCCTATTCCAGGGTCCCCTGCAATTCGCACAACAACAACTCTAACACTGGCAAATTCAACTTCAATTGGCTGCGCCAGATCTTTCGGGGCACCAACAATGACCTTGCCCTCTATTGTAGAAGTTGCCAATGTGTGATTAATCACCTCTTTACCCCCAACTTTGTTTAGTTGCCTCAATGCCTGTTGACCGGCTGGAGAATTAAGAGCCATTGCTACCAGTGCAACCAAGCTGGGATTGTTTGAAAATGACGAGTCAATAATGACTGCGTATTTTCTTCCTCCATCATCACGCAGGTTTCAGAATTCACTATGTGTGCTTAAGGCATGCCCATATCCACTTACATCATCCTGGTCACTTCATCTATCCTGTAGATTCGAGCCAAATTCCCAGTCATCTTCAGATCTGAAAACAAGTCATTTAAGTGAACATCTCTCTTCAGACTAGTCCCCACACATTTTCAAACATTTACAAAGCTCAGAACGTCTTGCTCTGTGACTTGTTTCGATATCCTTGATTCCGTCCCCACTAAATTTCAGCTTAAACTTAAGGATGCTATGTATATAAATTGGGAAAAGCCCAGTTAAAATCAAGAAGTCCATCACGTCAATTTGACACTTACGTTTTAGGCTTTATACTTTTTCTAACACTTTGCAACTCCCTCAAATATGTTATTTATTTTTGTCACTTTATACGTGTTTTGCCTGGTTGTTATATAGTCCTAACGGTTTTTTCCAAATATTCTGTAACTGACGATGATGTTCGTAACATCAAAACATGTCTTACCAATTAAAAAATTGTCCTAATCTTCTTAAAAGAAACATTAAAAACCGATTTAAAAGAGTCAGTCCAAAACGGAAAATCTCAAAACCTCTTCTTTATCATTTTTTTTTTTCAGTTCGAAGTCGCGTAACACTGAGAACAGCCATGACCAATGTCATGATTGTCATTTATCACTCCTTCAGAACGAAACATAGAAGTATCGTTCTTCTTTAAAAAGCCAGTATACCTAGTTTACCTTCGAGCCAGTTTGTGATAAACTCGATACTTCAGTTTTTTGCTTCACTGAAGACATACACATCTGCATGTAGCAATGCCTTATGTTCAAATTGTCCACTTCAGACAATGGCTCCTAGTTATGTCCGAATGGGAGTTTCCAACATTTTAGAATCCTTTGTTTTTCAGTTTGGCCCTTCATTTACGTGTGGTGAATTTCCTAGTATCACACAATCTTCCAAGGACCGGACACTGTTCTTTCAAAAGATGCAGAGATTACCCCAATTGCAGTTGAATTTGACCCTTAAATTAAGGGTGCGTTCGATTGACCCTATTCCGGAATAAGAATACTTGGAGTGATGATTTAAAACGGTTTGTCTAGCGTTTTGAAGCAACAATGATAATAAAGATATGTTTAAAATAGCATTTTAGCAGGTGCTTGACGATTTTAATGTGAATCTCCGTAAAAACAAAGGACTTCATCTTCTATTCCACGTATTCCTAGGCCTGTTCCGGACTCCCCCGCCCGCCCGCCAACCTATGGAAGTAGTCAGCAGAATAAACGTTTAGATCATGGGAGTCAAAGGGTTAATTAAACTGGCTTAGGTGTTTCCAAGGAACGTATATTTATGTAACGTAACAAGGCGGCTTGTACAGTTTTAGTGGTTCTCAAAACTAGCTGATTGTTTCTTATAACTCGTAAGGCACAGTCTCTCTCTTTAGTCTTGTTGACTTTGTGTTGGCTTTTAAATTTCAGAATTTCATGTTTTGTACAGATGTGTGTTTAAAACAAACCTTTTTTTTATTTTTAGATCAGCAGATTAGAAGATTTACTTGCAAGTAAAACAACTGCACTTCGGGAATTGGTATAAACATGTTCTCTTTTGTTCTTTTAGTTGTAGAAAGAATAATTATAAAGAAGTAAGTAAGTGGGATTATTACTAAATTTGTTGTTTAATATGGCATGTTGGAGATGGTTCGGGTATCCTTGTAATGTTTGTTGAAATTGTTACAGTAGCTTTAAACTATCACAATAAATTTATCACGTCCTTATTTACCCTTGGATTGTGAGGTAGCTTGTTGCAGCTGTATCTCAGAGGAATGTTGGTGAAATCGCCCCACATCTGAGTAGATCGTCTTTACCCAGATAGCTTGTTCCCGGCCCCAGATAGTCGGGAAAGCGGAAAAACTGCTCTTCCCATTTAAATCACTCGAGCACATCATTGGATAAAAACTTGAATTAAGCATGGTAACAAACTATTTTACTTCAGGAATCATTAAAGATGATCATTCATCATGTAGGCCATTATGTTTAAATCAAATGCAGTTAATATTTGGTTTCAGATAAATGAACAAGTTTCTCTTTATAAAAATATATCTATACCGATGTGGGGCGACTTCACTGTAATTGGGTGGAGCGACTTCACGGGCTTCCTCTCAGAGCACTCACCCTCCCAACCGTGATATACCAAAGAGGACAGACCACAACACTAAGAACTTCATGCCTGCTCTTTGCGAATGGTGTGTGTTAGTTCTTAATCGGACCCACAGGGTTATGAACATTGAAGGGTTTGAGACAGGGCCAATGGTTTGTCATCCTTATCTCAGTAGGGCGGATAGTCTACCATTTGCAGATGTGATTAAGGAGGCAGTACTTTCTCCTCTGTTATTTAAAGACCCTGCAGTGTAAGGTTGAACCCAAGATCCACGGCAGTTGGATGTAAAATCAACTTTGTCTTGCGGTCGGCTGTCAAAACCTTAAGATTAGGGTGCTTTAGCCAGGATGAACACAGGAATTCAATCTAATGAATCATAGGTGATGATTTATATGATGATGCAATCGTCCCATATGAATCATCATCATGGTGTAAACATGACACATAGAATCATTACACAATCATAGTCATCATGCAAATTGATCACATACAATCATTAGTGGAATCACAACCCTGATGTTGTGTGTGTATGTTGGACTATTTATAGAATCATAATATGATGCAAACTGTATACGCTGATCATAACCACATCATCACAACGATGTGTTGCGTGACATTTCATTATGTTTGAAATCATAGCCATGATGTGGTTTGTGTTAATGACACCATTTTTGGAATCATAACCATGGTGAAATGTGTGTCGGAAACATCCTCACTGGAATCATAAATATGATGTAATATGTGTATGGAATCATAACTGTGATGTGTTGTGTGCAGCAAAAATCATTATTGGAATCATAAATATGATGTGCTGTGTGTAACAAATATCTTTATTGGAATCGCAACTATGATGCAGTGAATGGGATAACTGCTTTTTTTCTGTGGGAATGCATCCCAGGATGTTTTAGAGAGACCGGCTATTTAAAAAACCAACTTGTTAAAGACAGGTGGATTGCAAGTACATGAAAAAATTTGTAATTTATTTATCAATTAATTTTTCTGACATTGTTACATGCAAACCGGGGGCATAATTCTATTACTGTATATCGTTTTTTTCTGAAGGCATTTCTGGAACTTGAACAAGATCAATTCCTTAAGTACATCATAAAGTAAAATATTTCTTACAATACAGGAATCCAGTACTCTAGTGTTGGATCTGCCACTAGCAGCCATTAGCAACCACTACCAATAGCTATATATACCGAACATTGCTACTAAGAATAATAAAGCTGCTAAACATGTTAGACCTTCACACCAAGAACAATGTTCCCTGAACTTCCAAAAAATGGGCCTATAATTGCACTAGAAGGCTGTTTACATGTACTTTGCTAATGCAATATTTGATCAACTCAAAAACTTTTGAGGAGTACTTAACCATATCACAAATGGCATACAAACTTATTAGGCACTGCATGGTGTCTTGCCTTAGGGCAGAGAAAGTTTGCTCTGCTTTTTCCTCTATTCATCACAAAAGGTACCGGTAACACTGAAATTGATTTGACTTAAACTGATGAAAGCAAATGAAATAACGAGATGTTGTCACGTTTTAGTGCAACCAAATCTGCAGAACAAAACTTGGTGTCAAGTAATAATGATTTTTTGTACGTCAGTGACCAAGCTATATTCTTACTATGATGAATATGTACCTCACTATTATAAACACAGTCCCTTAATTCATATGATTTAGTCATTCTTAAAAGCCCTGCTTTAAACACACGTACAACTTCCTCCCTTGCTCTATGTAAAAAATTCTAAAGTATTCTCGGTTTTCACATGATGTCATGGACGTCATGTTGGAGCCCCTAAACAAAGAAAAGGCGGCCATGTTGGTGCCCCGACCAAATCCTCCGTGAATTTAACTCTATTATTATGCAAACGCTTCCTTTTGTTTTCATTGAGAATCATGGCTGTTGATCACGTGAGTGAAAACCAGCAATATGAAAAAAATATTCTTGTTATTTATCCTTGTTGATTTCTAATGAACAAGTAACACAATTTTCAAATGAATAGAAATTATACACTTCTGACCTCAATGCAAAGCAGCTATCACTTAAGTGGTAATGTAATGTCAAACATTATTAGTATCACCCAACTAGTGGACTAATGCAAATCCTGCATTTTGATTGGCTAAGCTACTAGAGGACTATTATTAATAGTCTTTGATTAGCGAAAAGCGTGACACTTTCTTTCCTTTTATTCCCAAATAAATGTGTCTTTAACTTGGATTTGCTAACTTTATTATTTTTATTGCCTTTCTGTCCAACTAGTTGGGTGATACTAAAACAATTAGACCCTTCGTCCTCAAGGGCCATGGGTCAATAGGTCATTCCTTGACCCGTAGCCCTCGCGGGATACGGCTCTAATTGTTAAGTAGTGCCAAGTGAAACATGATCTTACCCTTAACAGATACAGCAGCTGCTGTTTTAAAGTTTACCAATAATACTAATAGTGATAATAATGTTAATAATAATAATAATAATAATAATAATAATGTTTTTCTTATTATTATTATCATCATCATCATTATCATCATATGCCACGTAGCCAACTTAAGCCAAAGTCTGTGTCAATCTGAGAGTACCCAGACAACAATTAATAATGCAAGTATTGGCCTCACAATGGTCATTGCAATTTGGAACATTTAAACAGGCATTATATACCTAAACACTCTTAGCAATTCACCTAAAGGCCATCCAATTCCACGTGAAAGATCAGACCAATCACATTGCTAAGTCATGTACAGTAACTGTTATATAATGCTTGAAAATTCAATAAAATCTTTCCCAACATGAATGCTCACCTTAAAAATTCAAAGTAAGTCCAAAAAATAATTGATAGGTGACAAGAAAAATTTCTTTCATAATTTACCGGTATATGTGACAACATACTGTGGATGAATCCTGCATATATGTAACTTAATTGAAATACAAGAGTGCATACATTTGGATTTTATGAATGACTGAAATAAAATTGTGCTCAAGCACAGCATATGAAATGTAGTCATGAAAATTCACAAAAGAACCTAATTGACCTAAGAAAAATAAATACTTAAGTAAAATGATACTAGAAGTTTAGAACTTTACTTACATGTACAGTACTTAATTCCTTTGAACAAAGTAACCACACTACCAGGATATCACCTTGATTACCTTAACCACTTCACTGACAAGGCATACTGTCAAACATTCAAGAGATTATATTATGCACTGAAAATAATCACAGGAAAGACAACCAAATGCACTTGAAAGGTGAAGCATAATATCAGGAGTCAAGGAACGCCATGTGCACTCTATTGGGTATGACAGTTCTTAATAAACAAGAAAAACAATGCAAGAATTTAAGTGAATCACAATGTATGTGTTGTACACATGTTAAATTATATGTTTACAATTCATCTGCCTTATGATATCCCATAGTAAGCAATACATGTATGCCATTTCATCACTTGTCATTACTTCAAAATATGTACATGTACCCAATAACCCCCCCCCCCCCCCCCAAAAAAAAAAAAAAACACTTGAATTTGTATTTTATACCTCAACCAATCTCATCACAAAATGTAGCTTCAAACAATGAAGCAAAATGCTGGTACTTTAATAACCATAGAAACAGTGTAAGCACCCTTGAAGTGGGTCTTCCTTGTACTTTAAGTGGAGAATATCCCCCCTTTAACAACGACATTACAGTCAAACTCTGCTGTTTTGTACTTTATTCATTTATAGTCCCCACTGTTATGAAGTTGGGCCAAATTATTTTGGATAAATTTGCATTTTCGACCATTATTATCCACTATTTCCAGTTCCCTGCAATTCTGAACCCTTTGACTTCAACAAAGCATGGTTTCACTATATTTTCATACATGTAACTAATAACCCTACAGCACAAGTGATAATCACTAATGCCAGCCAAAAAAAAAAAGAGGCAAACAAATATTCAACAAAGATTTTATACGTATTGCAAAATGCAATGTTTATTTTAAAAAAAGGGCATCAATAGTTTAAATTCCAAACAACAACTGACTGGACTGAAAACAGCGCTTTTAAATTATCTCATCTCTCTAGCTGTTCATACCCAAAGAAAGTATTACATAAATCGCCTACCTTGAGGCAACTGATAAGGCTCAAGTTGCTCATATGAGGGGAAACTTTGGATATCTGACCACAAGACAAATTCCGAATCGCTGTCCATGACCAAATATTAAAATAGCTTAACCTTTGGTGGCATTCAAAGTACTATGAATGGACTGAATTTGGAAGCCAATCCAAATAACACAATTCTGGAATTCAAATGCAGTCATTATGCTTACTATCAAAATTGTCATATTGCTTCCTAAATTTCTATCCTTCATGTAACCTGCAGGAAAAGTGATAGTTCATTTCCATTTTGCCTTAATTGTCAATCTTCTGGTGAAAAGTAGCTTTATGGGATGCACACTGGACAAATATACATATTAATTTGCCCCCTGAGCATCCCATGTCTTTCAAAACAATAGAACTCCAAATGGTTCCCACATCTGCAAAAAGGACCATTGTAAAAATAGGATTTTTTGACCTAAAATTCCTGCTGAATTTCCTTTCAAGTAGCCCTCATTAATTTATTATGTAGTGTACCTTCCTGTATTAAAGAAGATGATTTCTGTATTTTGGCCATGATATTGTAGTTCCCACTCAAGGGAACATAATGTTGTGACACAAAACCCTACAACAAATAGCTGTTATAAATTATTTTCTTGTATTTTGTTACTAGAGGGTGATGTCCATTTAAGATTTGTTAGAATATTGTGTAGCTGATTCTGATCAACTGGCAGCATCACAGTTCTCTCATAATTGACTATGAAATGTCTCAAATCCATTTTACCAAGTATATTGATCCATGAAAACATAAGATAGTCCTGGGGATTTGTTTTAAGTATGATGGCATAGCTGGGGATGGGTGATGACAAACAGAACCAAAAATAAATGAAATTAAATTAAATTAGCTGTAAGAAAAAAATAATACAATACAGAAATATGATTACTTACTTAAGTTTGCCACAAGGAAATAGTTTTTCCTTACCTCTGTCAGAACCACCCTGCGAATCAGACGTCTGACATTGAGAATGTTATCCCCTTTGTACAGCATACCACTCAGTGCATGAAGACCAGATGACTTGTCAATACCATGGCTACGGTTAGCAAATCGACACCAATCCACAAATGCCAAACTGTGCTCCTTTCGTTGGACATTACCATTGCTGGAAACATGCACTCTTGCCTGAAAGAAAAAGTTGACACTTGCGAAGTATGGCATAGTTGTTTCTACTCCTTGATGATTCCTGTCTATTACCCCAGTAAAAATATTTTGTGATCACAGCGTGATCACAAATCACGCCCGTGATCACGGGTGTGATCACTCCTTTTAGCGTGATCACAAAAAAGGAAAGCGTGATGTATGCCTGACTGGAGTGATCACGCCCGTGATCACTCCTTTTTCATCAGTGAAGGTGTGATCACATATCACGGTCTGATTGATCGGGCTTCTTATCACTTTAAGACGGACAGAACCGGAAAATTATAACAAAAGTTTGTCCGAGTATGTTCGAAAGCGAATGGAATTGTGTTCAACAATTTATTGGCCCGATTACACAGGCCTGTTATGCCCTTTATCACACAGGCCTGAACTTACGCACTTTTTATTTGACCGAATATTAATGCCCGATTGAGAGAATATGATAGACTCCTCGCTAGAATGGACAAAGCTGCTCTGCGAATTCCTCTTGTCTGTGTATGAATTCATCACCCAGCCCATTACGTGCATAAAATAATGCAGGAAACCGGCATATGATGCTCGAAAATAAACAGTCACCATGCTATCACCGATGTGATCACTTTGCGGTTGATTTCATGGCAAATAATATTTTTTATGCACTCTCAACGAGCTTTGGTTTGCGCAAAATAAATTCAGTTTAAGTTTCACGAGAACAGAGTCAAAGTTTCACTTGATTAGGACAAACACAGAGTTAAAAACTTCACATTTCAGTCATACAATAATTTAATTTAAACCAGCAGCTGCACTCTAATGCTCTGACATTTTACATCTATAAATAAATCCTCACTAAATAAGATCAGCAAAGACTAACCAGAAAATTAATGCTTGCACAATTTTTAGTTATGTTCATTCACATTGGGAAAACGAGAAATCATCCACGCATTGTTGGGTAGAATATCAATGAAGACACATTTACGTCTTATCTGCTCCACGGATATAACAAATGTCCTTCCCGAGCGTGGTTTAATGTGCACGTGATGTTTTACGAGGCATTTATTGCGGTACTTTCTTAAAACGTCACGCGCGATATCTTTGTTCTGCTTACTGTTTGTTAAAGAGTGTAGTACTTCAGTGCATTCTTGCTCATTAAAAAATGGTAATGGGTCAGAGTTTTCCTCCAGTTCATTTCCAACACAAAGTCCAAAATCATGTATCTTTAAAAACAGTGTCACTCTGCCATAACAAAGCGTATTGTTTCTGTCTGTATATTCAATTACAGTTGAGTCAGTTTTGCGTGTTTTCGTGCCCAGAGAATAGAACTTCTGTCCGTCATCACTCTCAAATCTGCGAAAAGGTTCAAGTTCATAATCTGTGGGCAACTTGTTTGCCATTACAAAGACCCTTACGAAGGTCTGTATGTTGCTGTCGATGTTTCTTCGTTCTTTTCCACTTAAGTAGCCCCCTTGAATTTTGGCAGACACTTTGTGAGAACTTTTAGAACAACCTGTAAGACTTCGCAACAGCATTTTGCTGTCCTTAGGAATGCCATTATCTTGCAAAACTTCTTTCGTAAAATTAGAAAGGCCGAAACAAAGACCAATTGCACATCCAATTTGTTCCATAGCGTGATGCGTTCCATGAACAAGTGGTTTGATAAAAGCATTCATGCTTTCAAAAGCAAAGCAACTGTACGCCCATAGTGGTCCTCGGCGTGAAACATAATAAGCTAAATGCTGCAATAAATGGACATTCATGGTGCATCTTGTTGGCGCATACAGTATTCCCATTAAAAGAACAAAGTCTTGTAGCATGACGTCTGCCTGTTCGAGATCTGCGCTCGATATTGAATCGGAACACAAGATTCCAATCGCTCCGACAAGAAGAGACCAGTGAAAAATGTACAAGGGATTTAGGATTTTGCAGAAAACTGGCAAAGAATAATGCAGTAGCCAGTTTTTGAGTTCTGTTGCTTTCCAATGTTTAAGATCTTCTAACGATCTGGGCAATCTCCCTACGATGTCTGGCGGCTTTATCAAAAGAAGTTTGCGGGACATAGACGAAGTCTTTGTCCCTATGTGAAAGACTTGGCCCTTGTTTCCATCGGACATTTGTAGATTCATAATGTACTTTACAACTCCAAGACAAACGGAGTGCATCCAATCGATTGCAAATGAACGTACTAAATCGAACGGATACGAAACCTTCACAAAAATGCTATGCCCCTTAACTCCCATGACCGCTTTCTTAATTGTGGCCTTTGATGCAAATTTAAGTTGATCTTCATGGGTCCTTTTCTCGGGGCTTTTTTCAAAAGGCCAGTATCTGTGGATGTTGTTTGGCCCGTAGCCAACTCCTTCTGACTTGCAAAGATGGCAAGCGCATTTACCATTATAACGTTTCATATTCATTAGGTCAGCTCGTGCAGGCAAGTCGGCTGTTGCTACAAATAACATACATCGGACATTGATATCTCCATCTGCACTGTCCGGCACATGTATTCCACTCGAATTTAGAACATTCAGCTTTTCAACCAAAGGGTTAAGAAATGTCAACATGTTTGGATCATGTTTGTCACAATAGATGTAGGCAGGAATAATGAACTTTTTTTTGAATCGGTGTTCCTTTGGGAGCTCGTTGATCATGATATAAACCGGCCACAAATGACCAGCCCTAGAAGACGAATATTTGTTAACTCCATCAGTGTTAATTGTAAACGAAATATTGTACAATTGTGAAAGAAAACCCCCAGGATGTAAGAAATTCTTGTAGTCAAGTCCGTGGAATATGTCATGAATACTGCTACAGCTTGCTGCACGCTTTACCTGCTCTTTTCCTTTCTTTAATAAGTTCACAAATTCAGAATCTCTGAATAGATCTTTGATCTTTTCTTCTAAATGCAAGTCTAGAAAACTCGACAGTCCTGCCTTGCTGCATTTGGCATTTGGGCACTTGTCGGTTTTAACAGCCAGTAAACAGTTAGTACAGTAATTTATCTTTGTAGGTTCCTTGGAGCCGAAGTATTCTTTCATGATCACTTTCATTTTGTACACGGACTGAAACGTTTGTCTACATCGGTTTCCAAGCAAAGCGGTTAACAAGCGAAGGAGATCTGCCCAGGCTGCTTTACTCAAATTGTGCTTTAAAACGAAGCTTACAATTAAGACACACGATAAAATTTTCGATATTGTGCTTCCTTGAAAAAGTGGCTTCTCCTCGTCAGGAAGCGTAGTCGCGGTTTCGTTTTCTCGTTCGGGGACGATATCTTCTGGTTCGTTATCCCACTCTTCACTTTCCGTTCCAGAAACACTATTGTCACTATCTGAAAATGATTTTCCACTTTCCTCCGCTGACGAAGAAGTGGTGCTAGTATTGAAGGCAGCTTCGTCTTCGAACTCATAAGGGGAAATCTCTTTTTCTTCATTCTGAATTTCCACAGTCGTGCCGATCTGCATGTCTTCATTTATGTTTGTCTCACTTATTCTTTCCGCTGATCCAGCGGTGTTCATTGAAGCTGGCAAAGTGCTGCAGGCTTCCCGCACAACGCCATGATATCTCTTTAGTTGTCTACTGGGATTCTCTTGATCTCTGAAAAGTGTATATTTCCTTTTCATTTTGACTCCGGTCTTTCTATGATAATACTGAAGCTGTCTGGATTTTTGTTTTGTTTCTTCAACTTTGCTTTCCCCGTGTACTGGGTTTTCATTTTCGCTATCAGAACTTGAAGATGTTTTTTCGCTGCTTGAAGAACCGTCGAGGTTGTCCATACTTAAACAAAAATTGTTACCGGTATACCAAGTGATTAGTCCTTATTTTACATGGCATGACATTCATGCAACCATTAAACACTTATCTGTCATGTAAGTCATTAAACAATCTTGCAAGGAATGTTCTCGTGATCGCAGTAAACGCGAAGGGGGAAAAAACGTATTTTAAATGGTTTAGATATCATATCCAACCTGCAATGACTTAAACACAACGGATTCATAAAGTTATCTTTACTCAGCGAGTTGAAAAAGGGGATCGAAGCATGTCTACGTTAAGGAATTTGCGTGCATGCTGTTATACTTATCTGTCATTAAAGTCGTTTGGCAGGAGAAGATTTTAATACAAAGAATGTTTTGATTACATGACTCACGCGAAGCTTGTAGCTCTTCCATTTTTAGGACAAAACATTTTTTTCTTAATCTTAGTTTGGCTTCAAAAAATGTTTATTTGTATATCGCTAATGGTTAAGATTACAATGTTTCTTATGTTAAATGGACATACTGATATTTATCTCGCGACATTCACCGCTGTAACAAATCCCTGCTCTTCCAGTATCAGTTTACCCATTCTCCAGTGAGAGGTCAGTTGAATTCAAAGCGGGACATTTGAAATCTTCTCTAGGACAGTTAGCGTGCTCTTGCTGTTTACCAATCTTTCAATAGTTATCTGTGTGTCTTTTGGCTAGAATCATGGCGGTTTTCTATGCGGTAGAATTTCCATTAGAGGATGCTAAGTCTCGGGGGCCTCAGGTTGTGCCGGAAAGCAAGGTTAAAGAAGAAAACGGCTCTACCTGGGTTCTGTGGAAAGTTGTTGATGAAAATGGTGAGCTAACAGAGGAATATTTTAAGGCAACAAGCCTTAAGAAGGGCACAAAGAAGGAGTGTGGCGAATTTATTGACCGCCTTAAGAAATCGCGTGAAAAGGGCGAGATCAGCAATCAATCTGAACGGAGCCGAAAGAAGCCTCACAAACTTTCTGACTACTATGACTGTGAGAGTCTTGCGGAGCAGCCAACAGCAAAAAAAACACGGCCTACAGTAAGCGAATTTTCATTGAAAAATGTTTGCGCAGATCTTGAAACAATGGAGTCCGATTCAGAGTCATTTGACCCAGAGGCTGAAGAAAAAGCAGTTCTTGGCGATTGGCAACAAAAGGCACGTTCCTCGAAGGTGGGGAAAAAGAAGAAAACCGCCAACGGTTCTTCCCGTAAAAACCGAGAGTCACTACCACCACAAGATTTGAGCTCTAAGGAGAAGAAGAGAAAACCTAGGGCGAGAAAAGACAAGGAAAACGAAGAGAAAGGCTTCAGTAATGCAGGGCAGAAGAAAGCAAGATCTGATATTGCGGAGAGCCAGTCTATTGACATTGGCAAGACGGTCTCCCTTAGCATGAAGTTACTCCTTCACGGGAATGAAACAGAAAGACCCGTTGAGTTCAATATTTCTGTGGATCCAGAAACCACATTCAAAAACTTGAAAAGCCTAATAGCGCAGACGACACGAATTCCATCTGACAATCAGCTCCTGGTTTTAAAAGGGCAAGAGTGGAAAATGGATGAAAATGGTCGAATATGTGACGACTGGTCAATCGATGACCTGGTGGCAATATTTGAAGAATGTAAACCCTCAAAGGGTAAGTTAAGTTTTATTTCAAACAATCTTGAAATGCATGAATTTTATTTCTGTTCCTGTCTTATTCTGTGTGACTCATCAAGATGCTGACTCAAGTCGCTTGCTCTAGCATTTTATTCTCTATTGTCAGCAGCAAACATTTCAGTACAAAAATAAGTGGATACCACTGAGAAGAAAGCCGACAGTTGCCGTACGTAAATATTTCATAACTACAGGTAGACGAATCATGTGCATTCACTTGCAACGGAAGGAAATATGCAAAGTGGAAAGAGATTTCATTTCAGTTTTTGCATTTGCTCTTACTTGTAGCTCTTGCAATTCTATAAGACTCAGGAACTACCCTGGTAATTGAACTGTTTTGACTTAATTTTTAGAGTTCAGTAAAACCATTGTCCCTGAAACCCTGGATGGAGAATTCCCAGATGAAGTTGATGCAACCAGCGACTTTGTCCCAAGCAATCAGTTAGAGCAGGAAAGCGACCAGTCAAAGCAAGAAAAAGAGAGTGAGTTAAATTTACTCCTTACTTAATTTTTCAGAGAAATTGGAACTAGATCTTCCGGGATTATTGAATTAGTGAATCCTTCATTGTTTTATTTGTATCAAGTGATTGACATCCTTTGTATATATGTCTTAATTTTTTTGACTTCTGATTTTCTCATGGCAAACTTGTTAATAAGTTGGCGCATCGATGCCATCTCCAGGCGTTTTGGCCACGTTAATTAAAGCTGTCATTTTTTTCATTGTGTTCACCATAAAAATCATGTTAAAAATTTCAGGTTTTTCAATTTATAGCTTGTCTTTGGGAAAATGAATATTTTAGAAAATGCTTGAGGCAGTTTTAGTTTAGTGGTTTTCTAACGTTACAGCAGGAGCAGCAGCAGTAGTGGGGTTGTATACGAGAAGGTGTAGGACTGTAAACAGTGCTGCACATTGTGTAAACAAGTGCGCACTCCAGTAGATTAATGCAAATTAGTCGCGAACAGTCATATAAGATTGACCAAGAGTATTTTTTTTTCAAAAGTAGCTCTTGCCAAGCGTCGAACAACTTTTTGTCAATAGTACTTTCTTAGCCATCTTCAACGCTATTAAAGACTCTACTGGTTGCCAGCTAAGTCTTAAAGGGGCTAGGTCACGCAATTTTAGGCAATTTCGGCACTGATCGAATGGTCATAGAATTAACTAAAATATCAAAATAACTGTTCAAAACTATAGAAGAACTCTAACAAAACACAGGGAGGCTAAGAAGGGACTTGGATGGACAAAACTGGAGAGGATTGAAATGGATTGAATTTGAGTAAATTTGAAAAACGTCGGCCCACCTTTTTTCAAATTTATATCAGTCTGTATCAAAATGTCATTTACAAAGCTGGAAAATCATTCTCAGTTGTTATGTGGCCGTGATTTTGCAAACGAAAGACTCTTGCTCTGCCAATTTGACGTTTAGAGCTCATAATCAACAGAATTAAACAAAATTACCTAAAATAGCGTGACCTAGCCCCTTTAATTCGCGTCATATTTGGGAATCTAACTTTATCACGATATAGTAACGTGACATATTCCTAAAACTAGAAGTAATCATAGATTATGAGTGCGTTCGTGTAAAGGTGTTCTTTTTTGTCCTATCTACACTCCCTGCTTACCAGTATTAAAGTTATGGAGAGTTGAAAGCGTGACAGAAAACCGTCATTACATCCGTCCTATCCCCTACTCGAGAGAGTTTTGTCAAGTTAGCTAATCAGTATGCAAGCCACCGAAATTTGCTCAAATATTGGAACCAAATCTTTCACAGATGGAAGTCAGAACATAAAGATGCCATGCATGTGATTGTTATCTTTTCACATAGGAAATCATTGCAGCTCTCTTATCATAGCTACATTTGTATAAATCATAAAATGATACATGTAAAAGCTACAAAATGAATACGCCGATAATGTAGCATTAATGCACTGCTCAGCACTTAAAAAGTAAATTATATTTTATTTACGAATCTTGCAATAAACTGGGTGTATTTGGTGTATCAATCAATTTAAAAACTACATGGCATTGGCACTGATTAATGGCATTTCATTTTTTTCATATTAAAAACTGCTATTTTGTTCACATTGAGCTCAAAGCAATAATGTCAATTTCTTTTTGCCTTTTATTCCTCAGATTTTGGTACTGGAAGATATCATCACAACGACCTGGAAGAAAAATTGGCCAAAATCCTACACCAAGTGTCTTCAATGGCAGATCACCTTCATAAGCTCACTGATGCTATCAGCAAATTTGAAAAATGTAAAGCCTGTAAAAAGAAATACTATAAATCAGTACACGATGCAGACGTCAGTTTTGAGTACAAGCTGCCAAGTATTGAACTAACACCACCTCCCTCAGTCCCGGCTCCACCAAAAGCCTTCAACTCGAACAGCCCACGAGTTAAATCTTCTTCAACTCCTTTACGACCTCAGAAGAGCACGCTGGGAGACCGATTGCAAAAGCCTTGTAATGAGATGGGGGCCGACAAGCAGTCCACAATGCTTATTGGTTCCCCGAGCCGGGGAGTGTACGTGCTAAGGAAAAAGGTGGAACAGCTCCCAAAAGACACCCCAAAAGGATTTGCCCTGAAACTTTTCGAACTTGTATTTAGCAGGGACGAGGCAAAGACTGGAAGCGTTGAAGGGAAAGGCGAGAAACTTCTAAAGCTGGACCCAAACAGAATAGCAGCGGTAAAAGAATGTACAGAGCTGACGTTCTCTGCCAATGAAAATGTTGAGTGGGCCACAATTAGAAAATGTATTGATGAGAAATGCAGAATGGTCCGAAATGACGGGTGTTTTGTGTGGGCAGGAATAAACATAACAAAGAAAGAATGAAGGAAAGATTACATCACTACTAAAGACTAAAAAAGGACCATTTAAAGGACTTATATCGTTTATAACATTACGGGATGTGTTCTAGTTTATTTTATCAAAACAGTTATTATTATTATTATTATTATTATTATTATTATTATTATTTTTATTATTATTCAAGTTTGGTTCAAGCAGTATAGATGGGTGTTTCAGTAATGCTCTCTGTGAAGCTTAAATTACGATTTAAATAGTGTGTAATCGATTTCAAATGCTACTTGAAATGTAATTAAAATAAGTTTACTCTTACTGGAGACTTGTAGATGATTGAAATTCATCTTTGTCTTAAGTCGCGGACAACCTTGCAAGTCATTAAGGTACGTGGCTTTTCACATTTGCATATGTACAGGAACCCATATTTTCATTCACTCTGAGTTAAATTACCGACGACAGAATCCGAAATTGGGAAGTAAGTTAAGAAACCATCCAGCAAACGAGTCTGACTAAAAAGGGGACTCGCGTTTGGGTCGGCAGGCTAAAAAACGCCGAGGTGAAATTGGGGCTCCAAATTTGTCGTACGTGATTTTCTTTTCATCTGACCTTGATTGATTCAAGGCACTTTTAATTCATTGGCCGTGATCACAATACTTTCTGTGATCGCGCTATTATGGCAGTGTGATCACACCGTGATCACAGAGTCAATCACGCCTAAAATTCGTCTGGCCATAATCACAATATTCTTGTGATCACGCTATTTTCACACTGTGATCACGCCGTGATCACGCGTAAAAAGTTTTTACGCGTGATCACGACGTGATCATACCCTGTGATCACACCCGTGATCACGGCGTGATCACGCCTTTATTTTTACTGGGGTGTAACACAGTATGAGAGAATGGTACTACCTCGGTCCGTTCTATTGAGTTTCGATGAAAAGGTGGTCCCATTGACATTGCATCTGGCATAGATGTCAATGCGTGGCTCAACCAAGACGAAGTCATCCCCGTACAATCTCCTGAAGTAAGTTTTGAGCTCCAACAGAAAAGAAATTTGAATGCGCTGGTTGACTCTCTTGGGAGGGAGCAAAGCAACAGGCCAGCCAGTGGAAGAAAATTCCTCCTTTTCAACAAAAGAAAATGGATCACCTGCTACAGCCTCCAAGGTATAGATGGCCTTCATTTTGCCAGAAAAAAAATCTGCTTCTCTTCCGAAATGTGCTGTTTGAAGGGACTCGGACACACATGAGTCAGATGAGGGAGTTTCCAGAAGAGGTTGTATGACTGGTGGAACATGTTCACTGATAGAGCCAGGGAGTATAGGCATTGGCGAGTGGGAAGCGCAAAGATGGAGAAAATAGTGGTTGAAAATCTGCTCTTCCACTGACTTTCCACTAGTCAAGGTGTCACTTAGCTCACCAATTCGTCTTTCATACGGGAAGCACCACCAAGCAGTTGGAGGACCCCAATTCTTAATTTGGTCAGGTAGGTGAAGAACCATATGATAGTTAATGCTGACAGAATACTCACCAAAGATTTTACTGTAGAGTTCATGGTGACTTTTCAGCAGTGTTTCCAATCGGTTGATGTCATTTTCATTTATGTAATTGTGAAGAACAATTTCACATGCCTCTGCCAGAGTTCGCACCAGTTTGTATGCTTCCTCACTTACCTCTTTCCACAGACAGACTCTTGCAAAAGTTATGATGAAATTCTTCCACTGCTGGGCAGTTATTCCTCTTCCAGACATTTTCTGAAGCATGGTACGAGGAAGCCGCCCTACATCATATGGGAGTAGCATGGAATTCAGCCTCTGGTGGAAGGTTTCACGTCCATTGGCATCAATAAATCTGTTATCCTCAACTATGATAGCATTTCCTACGTCCTCAACAAGACCAAGAAAGAAATTATGCATTGGGTCAATAAGGAAATTATCAACAGTGTTAAAATATGGAAGACGTGAAAGCTCACTATATCTAACTCCACTTGCCTTTGCAATTGCATCTGAAGCGTGCCGACTAGAGGCCCTTTGGTAGCGTTTCATTGCCTCCCGCACTTCCCGGTCCTTCCTTGTCTCTGGCATGCTTGTTGTAAAGAAAGACATCCTTCCAGAGGCACCAACTGTGCCAGGCTCTCGCTTCGCAATCATGTGACACTTGTCACAGGGTCTGTTTGCCTTGTAACTCAGGAATTGAGAAATCTTTCTTGATGCAGGAATATCTCCCAGCACAGGCAAGAGTACAGCACGTGTGACAGCACGTGTGTGGGGTTAAAGAAATCAAGATAAAGTAACATAGCCAAGTTATTCTTATCTTCTAAAAGAGGTACTTTGTTGTCCCTAGGATCTTTCAAAAACATTCTCATAACCTTTCCATCCCACAAGTCTCTCAGGGAGCCATCACTTGACGGTTCGGGTCTCTGCTGAATGAGACTTACAAATTCCTTGTTTCTTAAAAATAAAGTAATCCACTTAGAGGGCGATAAATAAGGAAATTTCTTAAATGGTACCCACTTCTTTCTGCCAAAAGACAGATTCTGACAGTATGAGAGCTCAGCTTTGCACGTTTTCCCAAAAAGCTTATTGTTACAAGTAGCCGAAATCTTATCCCCATTACGTCCATTTTTAACAATATCTGATAGTTTATAAATACAATTACACTTCACATTTGGGCAGACTGCCATTATTTCACATTGGTTGAATATTTTTAATTTAGTTACACAAAATAAATCATTTAGTGTCTTGGGGAAAACTAAGTGAAGGGGGTGCTTAATTATACTAAGAATAAAATTAATAATTGCAATTATCAAAGAAAACAGACTATTTGAACAATTATAATTTAACTTTAACTTAATAAGCATGTGGCAGATCCAGCTACAAAGAATCAAATTAAAGCTGTCTGGCTCTGCTGTTTCACATTCTTCTGGAATAACCGATGCTTCATTGTGCTCTTGCAAGTCCTCTTTTGCTTCAGGCTCATCCAGCAAGAGTTCATCTTCATTTCCTGAACACTCTGTGAATATTAAAAAGGCAACAGTTACACATTTTTAATCCTATCATATCCACACGAAAAATATCTCCAATAATAAATAAACCTGTACCATGCTGCAACGATAATGGCATGATCCAATTTCCACCAATAATATCTTTCATTCAATTTCATTTATTATGTGAGGAAATATATGACATTAGATGACTTCTCACCATACTCATTGTCTGCACCACTGAGGTCATCAATGTCAACTTTGTCTGAAAAACAAACAGTGAAATGGAGACTAGATTTAACTAGCGGATTAGCCAATCAGAACATGTTCTTCCTTGAAGCCATGTTAAAACTTTAACAAGGAATTTTGAAAGAACCACCTTCCAAAAAACCTGGCATAGCAAGGTGCCAGTTATCATCACAGTATTAAACATCTCACACAAAATGACAGGGGTCATAGGGTTTCAACCGTGGTCATGGTCATAACATGGTTTGAAAAACTCCTTTCACTACCTTTCAAAACAACTTGTCCTTGGAAGTCATCATCCGAGCTTTCATCTGTACTTCCATGTAATTTCAGACAGTCTTCATTGCCTAATTAAGGTAAATGCAAGTGAATTCAATGCAAAATATAAAGTTACAAAAGTTGAAACCAGAAAAATGTGGAAATTAGATTAATTGTCACAATCTTTCCCTGAGAAAATATCAGTGATGTAGCAGCCGATCCAAAGATTACTCGCCATTGGTTTGCAACCCTTACCCCAAACAATAGCTAAAACAATAGAAAGAATGACATGTCATTGTTTCGTGCAAGGGTTGCAAACCAATGGCGAGTAATCTTTGGATCAGCTGCTACACTACTGGGGTGAAAATATAGCTTTGCAGTATAATTACATGTAGAGCCAACCCATGTTGATAAAGATGGCGTAGATCACACTAGCATGTAATTGTATTCAGTTATCACTAAAGACGTTCAATTTATTCTCATCAGTAAAATATCGCAGTTAACTTGTATATAATAATGTAATCTAACTCCAGTTTCAGTCCATATCAATGCAAGATTATTAATAGAGCATTTTAAACATACCACTTGCAGCACCTTCGTCAATGAAAACACTTTCATCTGAACTGCCACTAGAATTCTCAGAGGAAAGAAAGTGACCTATAAAATTAACAGAAGAACAACATGTACTGCTGAAACAATATAACTCACCGTCCATAATACTTCCCACCCATAGAAATTACATGTATTGTATGTTTGTTACAAATACAAAGACATCTAAATGAAAATAATTTTCATCTATAATAGACTATCATTTCAAGTTTAAACAATTATTGCCATCTGTGATTCTCAACCCAACGCCCCTCAACCACTTAACAAACGAAGTTACGGTGGGCATGACAGCTTGGGATAAATACAAATATGTGGGAGATATCTGATCATATCCAAGTGACAAAAACCGCTGATTATAGACCAACCAATCATAAAAAACTGTCAGCCCATACCTTCATGGACTATGTTACCACAAGTTAATGAGGTATTGTCATGACTTGACTCAACAGCAGCTTGATTTACTGAAGTGAATAGAGACGTCAAATAAGTCAATACATATTAGCTCAAAAAATACAATGTATTACATGTATATGAAACGTTCCCTCCGTCATGGGTCAAATATTTGCCCGTGCGGCCCGACAAAAATGAACTATTTCCACTGATTATAAAAGTTTTTTATTGTCAGAGGAGCAAAATACATTTTTACACTGGCCTTTCATTTGAGAGTGCGAAAATTCACCACAATTTTTTAAGAAACAAAAATAATGATGCACTATCCTGCAAATCGCATAAACTCAGAAATATAAAATGAATGACCGCACATGTATGTATTGTATTTGAAGGTTTATCGCAATATAGGGTATAATTTAAACAATATAAGTTAAACTAGTTCCATTAGAATCTATTTTTCTTTCGCCAACTGAATTTAACAGACAGAGAAAACGAAGAAAATCAAGACATACCTTTCTCGTATAAACAGTATAAAGTACGATGTCGTTTCACCGTGTTGCACGCACGTAGTCTTCCACTGCAGTCGGGACAGAAACATTTTCTTTTCGACATACTATTAAATGAAACCCCCACTTTGTAACATAAACAGAATTTGAATGGTTTCCTTTCTCACAAGAAACCCGTGTTTAATTTTAATTAAAGTCCACGTAAACAATATTTTTGGCCGCAACAAAAATCCAAGTCAAGCAAGACGGCGGCAGATATATGTCTGAACATTAATCTCAACATCCCCTTAGCGAATGAATGTACAGCACGATAGCGAGGAAGCCAATCAGCGACTAACAGTTCCAGTAGGGCGCGAAAAAAAGCGACAGCCGCGTTAGCCGCCGTCTGTTTTTTACGTCTTTCTTGCTAATGGTTTACCTTTAGAAACATTTTAAATAAGGAAACATTTTAAATGGAGACAAGCCCTGAAGAAATTGTACAAGCTTTGTTAGCGGACAAAAAAGCAAAGTCCCTTTTGCAAGGCTTAATTGCTGAGACAGTGAGCCCAAAGGTAAGATAAAATTAACACACTTCAGTCGCCTTTGTCGCCGTTTAATTGACGTTTAGGTTACATTTTTGTAATTGCCTGTAAATGGCTTCTCAGACCAAGTTTTTTCTTTCCTCAGGATGTACCACCGTCTGAAGTCATTCCCCTGGTGAGCCAATATTCTTAACTTGTACAAGTAACAAACTACGACAGAAAAAAGGACATTTTTTGGGAACTATTGTCTTTTACATTCAATACAATCCACAAAGAAGCAGCGGCCTCTTAAAGTTTTACAACGAACAAATCCTCCGAGTCCTATTTCAACTTTAAAAATTAGTACAATAAAATGGAGAAAAACACTAGTCGTAGAGAAAAATGTATTGTTATTAAACCCTAAGACTCATGCCGTAAATGTTTCGAGCCTGCTTAGACGAAAGTTTAGAAGTGCAATACATGTATGTGAAACGAGCAAAAAAGAAAAAAAAGTTCACCGTGTTAAGTCTTGAAAATCTCTCGTTTTGAATGAACATTCTCGTCTAGCACCCAAAACACGCCTGAAAACATTTTCGAGCTTAAATTTGGCAATCATTAGAAAGAAAATTGCTTAGCTGTCGCGTAAGCTTTTAACTTCAAGCCTTGTGTCAAACCATCCACCTTGTCTTGCCCGTTCTACACACCCTGAAGTACGTCACCTTTATTTGTCAAACTGGTATATCATCAGTAAAAACGTATCAATTGCTTTTGTATTAAATAGGATCAAATTTCGTAAAACAAAACACGGTAAAAAACGAACGATAAAATCCGGTTTTTCGGAGTAGTCATGACTCCATTATCAAGGAACAGCAACAAATCCTCCAAATTACAGCATTTAAAGCATCTTTTGGCGCAAAGAATTAACGGGCTAGGGTCCGAAGATTATAAAAATACTTTCGCACGTACCGTGAATGGAGTTTGATTGCACGTCAGGGCTCTTATAAAAGCATCAGTCGCACGCTAAACAGTCAATGGTACCGAATACAGAGAAAACTGTATTATGTTAATAGGTAATGAAAAGAAAGCTTGAAGCTTACCACTGAATTGCTTGACACATTCATCTCTAGGAATATGTAAAAGATGCCTGGATGGAGTTTAATGATCAGCTTGATCCAGGAAATGGTAGGAATTTACTTAATATTAGTTCAAATCATGTACTGCAACATTGTTTAACTGAACTAGCTTATAGCATGTCCTTATTAATTGATTGTTCAACCTTTTTCAAATA
This sequence comes from Montipora capitata, assembly GCA_949126865.1. Lineage (NCBI taxonomy): Eukaryota > Metazoa > Cnidaria > Anthozoa > Scleractinia > Acroporidae > Montipora > Montipora capitata. The sequence continues at coordinate 40,984,706 of OX421449.1, read as the reverse complement.
TATATCCGTAATCGTTTAACGAGCACCTGTAATACAGGTTCATGGAACGTTTTTTTGTCTCCTAGTGCCATGGAGTGAAGTGCCAGATCATCTTGTCGAGGAGATGGTCAAATACCTGAAGGCTATGTTTAGAGGAAACCAGGTTCCAGCAAAAGAACCATCCACCCATCTGGTAAAGCAACGCATAAAGCGATATTATCGGGCGCAAAGACAACAGAAAATAACAGCTTCTTCGCCTACGAGACGTCGACGAAGACGATTGCAAAATCGGAAAAATCGGCTCACGATGGTAAGATATTTAAAAGTGAGGCTCGCTGGTAGTGGTACAATTGAAGTTACTCACACACAATGAACGATTCTGAAATAAAAAAAAAAAAAGGTACTTTTTAAGACTTAAGAGCGACCTATTATTGATCTGTGTAAAGTTTCACCTTTTTGATTGTTAGAGTTTTAGCATCGCGGTTACCGCACGGTCAACGTCAAACGTAAGGCTGTTTTTTTAGCCAAAAAACGGAAAACCTGTTTTATTTAAGCACCTTTTCTTGTCTGTTGACTCATATATCGAGTCATTTCTCAAAGGAGTGAGACAAGCTGAAATCATGACGTGAATCTCACACTTTTATCAATTATGACTCAGTAATCTGATTCCCGTTTGGCGTTACAGCGATGCTAATTTCATTACTCACCTGTAGCATGTTGCGGTGTGTTAATTCAGCGTTAGTTTGCTGAGCTTTTCTTTGAGACTCTCGGCCACTAAGAAACAAACCAACTACACTTTACACCATAGTAAGAAAAGCTTCTTTCCCTCGTAAACGTTGCCGAACTGAGTTCCTTTTTAACTACCGATGGCATCTTCCTCCCGCGTGAAAAGATGGTGACGCAATTAAAAGCCTGATGACAATTGGCCGATATTTTCTCACCGTTGAAATCGTCACCAGTACCCTTGCTCTTGTGTTGCGTATTCGTTTATTTGTCAAACGCGTGGAATCGGTGTTTATCTTTGGGCTGAACAATCTGGTGTGACATCAACAACACGAATTTCAGTTCAAGGACTCTCATGCGGCCGAATTTCAGAAAATGGTATAAATTGCGTTCTGCTTTCTAATAGACGAAATAATTTGTCGGTGCAAAATACAGATAAGAGCTGACAACTTTTCGGTCTGATCTCTCGGAAGGAAGGAATTACTAAGGAAGGAATTACTAAAGCGGCGGAACATTAATCTGAATTTTGCGCCGAAGAAAATAAACTGTGTTCCTTTATTTCAAACGTCTTATTTGCATGCGGGTAAAGTGTATGGTTACAGTAATTGTTATCGGCATCGTTTGAAAGCGCGCATGAATACTGCTGTACTTTCCTTTGAGATATTAGCCTTTTCACGGTTTTAAGTGACACCATTATATTCCTGCATGCCAGCTCTGATCTTCTGATAAATATAATCATCTCTTAATATGTTCCTTTGTACAATTTCAGGAAGTACATGGCGAAAGAGTTATTTTCTTTGTGGCACCCAATTTGTGGGATATAAAGTTAAATTGTTCTGTTTATGAGTTTATTTAAAAGTATTTACAGCAAGAAAATTAAACATTACCTAGCAATAAAATAGAACAATAAGAATCTTAATCTTCAAACGAGTCATATACATCATTTATATATTGTCATTTTCCCAGGAGAAACGTGACAAGGAGATGGACAAAGCAAACAGGCAGGGGGCACTGAATGGTTTGCATGAGCACAGAAGAAATTTTTGAACGGCGAGAGAGGATCTCTCCTGTGAAAAGTAAGGCTGTGGCAGTGCCCCCTGACAGTGACGATGAGGATGCCAAAAGGGACCTCCTTTGCAGAAGGAAATTATTTTTGAAAAACGCAAGAAAGGTGGCAAGTGCCCGTCGAGCAAAAGCGAGGTTGCTGCTGGAAGCTGTTGAGAGGCCTGGTGGCAGTCACTTTCAGGTCAGAGATTTGCTGAAGCTGACTGAATCCAACCAAGCTAATCCACAGATTCCAGTGGTGCCCTCCCCTCCAGACAAAGTGTTTGTCCCAGAATCACCACTTTCCAGCCAAAATTAATCGTTTAACCCATCGACATCCAAACCGGCCGAAACCAGCCAGACTTAGTATTTTACTCTGTCTAACGCCAGAGCATTTTACTCTGTCTAACACCAGACGATTTTACTCGTCAATGGGGAACCCCTGGGAGTCAATGGGTTAATCACTCACTGAAAAACTATGTCTCCATTAACCCATCAACATCCAAACCGCCCAGACTTAGTATTTTACTCTGTCTAACGCCAGACGATTTTACTCGTCGATGGGGAACCCCTGGGAGTCAATGGGTTAATAATGTCTTTGCCTTTGGTGTGACTGATTGAAAGTTTTTTTTTTGTCAACAAAGCTCATACATGTGTCCATTGAAAGGAATCTTAGCATGAATTTCTATTTGATTCTTTTTCACTTGACTTGTGTGGTATACACTTGTCCATAAATATTTTAAGTATTGGTGGTTTTCCAAGTTTTGCAATATTCAAGGTCTTTCCTAGATCCAGAGATAATAAATTATTCAACATTTTATATTGTCAGTGATGACAGCACAAAATTTACTTGAACTTGGTGTGTCAGTTGTACAATCTATTGTCACGGGACTTACTTTTGTACACAGTAAAACTAGGTTCTAGCCACCAAAAAAAAAAAATTCCAACAAACAGAAACTGTGTAGTTTTTATGGTTTCTGTAACTGGTCTGGGTACTTAAGTCACGCATTCCAACTGAGGAATTTGAATGTCTCTAGAAGAAAAAATGTGGCATAGAGTATTAAGTACCATCCCTTTTCTTTTAAAAAATCATTTCTCATAAGCATATTAATTTTTGGCTGCATTTGCAGTCTGAAAATTGCTTTGAATGTGTATGTTTGCAAAATTAAAAACTCCTTTGAAGTGCACCTTTTGAATTTCAATGAACAACATGTATGATCTTTCAGATTTTGATGAGTCTTTGGCATTATGACTTGAACCTTGACAGAGGTTTGCATAAGATTTCATTGAGTAGTACCTCAAAGAAAGTAGTTGAACCTTTATTACCCATATCTTAATAGTACTTCAGATCTCTTTGTTTAATAGACACCCATTCGAACAAATTGTCCATGGATTAGTCATTACCCAATGAAGTCATTTAGGAAGCTCCTTTCAAGATAAGAATTAAAAAAGACATTTCCCTTTTTGAAATTAATTTTTTGTTCTCTCATTTTAGAGACATGCATTCAGCTTTTTTCACTAAAAATGATGACATCTCAATAATCATAATATTGGTCCCACATGTCTCTTGAAGAGACATTATCAAACAAATGCATCTCTCTTCAATTGCTGGAGAGTCCCTGTTCAAACAAAATGTAAGCCTCTGAACCATGGCATCAATTTTCCTTTACTCTTGTAGGGTAAGGTCAATTTTTTCTTAAAATGTCATTGAGCTCCAGTGAGGTAATGCAGCAACTTGAGACTCTGCCCTTTCTTGCTCACAAAGCTAGATGTTTTTTTCATAGTCGAAAGAAACATGACGAGGGCATGAAGGGTGTAATTTTGTGTCTCATAACATTACTCACTATAAAGAGTAACTTCAACTCTAAAATTTAAGACACATTTTCATTAGCGCTTTCTAAACCGATCTATATATACCGGTATATAGAGGATATTACATGGCCACGCGGGGATACAAATTTTATCTTCGAGTGCTGCAAGTATCTCTCACGAGTCATCGTCAGCTTTTCCAGTATTGCCCTTTCCAGCTTATTTGCATCATTTTTCTGAACCAGTTGTTTAATTTTCACTGGACCAGTTAAACAACAGTTCAGACTTAGCCTGGATAAGCAGTGAGGATGCCTATTCCAGGGTCCCCTGCAATTCGCACAACAACAACTCTAACACTGGCAAATTCAACTTCAATTGGCTGCGCCAGATCTTTCGGGGCACCAACAATGACCTTGCCCTCTATTGTAGAAGTTGCCAATGTGTGATTAATCACCTCTTTACCCCCAACTTTGTTTAGTTGCCTCAATGCCTGTTGACCGGCTGGAGAATTAAGAGCCATTGCTACCAGTGCAACCAAGCTGGGATTGTTTGAAAATGACGAGTCAATAATGACTGCGTATTTTCTTCCTCCATCATCACGCAGGTTTCAGAATTCACTATGTGTGCTTAAGGCATGCCCATATCCACTTACATCATCCTGGTCACTTCATCTATCCTGTAGATTCGAGCCAAATTCCCAGTCATCTTCAGATCTGAAAACAAGTCATTTAAGTGAACATCTCTCTTCAGACTAGTCCCCACACATTTTCAAACATTTACAAAGCTCAGAACGTCTTGCTCTGTGACTTGTTTCGATATCCTTGATTCCGTCCCCACTAAATTTCAGCTTAAACTTAAGGATGCTATGTATATAAATTGGGAAAAGCCCAGTTAAAATCAAGAAGTCCATCACGTCAATTTGACACTTACGTTTTAGGCTTTATACTTTTTCTAACACTTTGCAACTCCCTCAAATATGTTATTTATTTTTGTCACTTTATACGTGTTTTGCCTGGTTGTTATATAGTCCTAACGGTTTTTTCCAAATATTCTGTAACTGACGATGATGTTCGTAACATCAAAACATGTCTTACCAATTAAAAAATTGTCCTAATCTTCTTAAAAGAAACATTAAAAACCGATTTAAAAGAGTCAGTCCAAAACGGAAAATCTCAAAACCTCTTCTTTATCATTTTTTTTTTTTCAGTTCGAAGTCGCGTAACACTGAGAACAGCCATGACCAATGTCATGATTGTCATTTATCACTCCTTCAGAACGAAACATAGAAGTATCGTTCTTCTTTAAAAAGCCAGTATACCTAGTTTACCTTCGAGCCAGTTTGTGATAAACTCGATACTTCAGTTTTTTGCTTCACTGAAGACATACACATCTGCATGTAGCAATGCCTTATGTTCAAATTGTCCACTTCAGACAATGGCTCCTAGTTATGTCCGAATGGGAGTTTCCAACATTTTAGAATCCTTTGTTTTTCAGTTTGGCCCTTCATTTACGTGTGGTGAATTTCCTAGTATCACACAATCTTCCAAGGACCGGACACTGTTCTTTCAAAAGATGCAGAGATTACCCCAATTGCAGTTGAATTTGACCCTTAAATTAAGGGTGCGTTCGATTGACCCTATTCCGGAATAAGAATACTTGGAGTGATGATTTAAAACGGTTTGTCTAGCGTTTTGAAGCAACAATGATAATAAAGATATGTTTAAAATAGCATTTTAGCAGGTGCTTGACGATTTTAATGTGAATCTCCGTAAAAACAAAGGACTTCATCTTCTATTCCACGTATTCCTAGGCCTGTTCCGGACTCCCCCGCCCGCCCGCCAACCTATGGAAGTAGTCAGCAGAATAAACGTTTAGATCATGGGAGTCAAAGGGTTAATTAAACTGGCTTAGGTGTTTCCAAGGAACGTATATTTATGTAACGTAACAAGGCGGCTTGTACAGTTTTAGTGGTTCTCAAAACTAGCTGATTGTTTCTTATAACTCGTAAGGCACAGTCTCTCTCTTTAGTCTTGTTGACTTTGTGTTGGCTTTTAAATTTCAGAATTTCATGTTTTGTACAGATGTGTGTTTAAAACAAACCTTTTTTTTATTTTTAGATCAGCAGATTAGAAGATTTACTTGCAAGTAAAACAACTGCACTTCGGGAATTGGTATAAACATGTTCTCTTTTGTTCTTTTAGTTGTAGAAAGAATAATTATAAAGAAGTAAGTAAGTGGGATTATTACTAAATTTGTTGTTTAATATGGCATGTTGGAGATGGTTCGGGTATCCTTGTAATGTTTGTTGAAATTGTTACAGTAGCTTTAAACTATCACAATAAATTTATCACGTCCTTATTTACCCTTGGATTGTGAGGTAGCTTGTTGCAGCTGTATCTCAGAGGAATGTTGGTGAAATCGCCCCACATCTGAGTAGATCGTCTTTACCCAGATAGCTTGTTCCCGGCCCCAGATAGTCGGGAAAGCGGAAAAACTGCTCTTCCCATTTAAATCACTCGAGCACATCATTGGATAAAAACTTGAATTAAGCATGGTAACAAACTATTTTACTTCAGGAATCATTAAAGATGATCATTCATCATGTAGGCCATTATGTTTAAATCAAATGCAGTTAATATTTGGTTTCAGATAAATGAACAAGTTTCTCTTTATAAAAATATATCTATACCGATGTGGGGCGACTTCACTGTAATTGGGTGGAGCGACTTCACGGGCTTCCTCTCAGAGCACTCACCCTCCCAACCGTGATATACCAAAGAGGACAGACCACAACACTAAGAACTTCATGCCTGCTCTTTGCAAATGGTGTGTGTTAGTTCTTAATCGGACCCACAGGGTTATGAACATTGAAGGGTTTGAGACAGGGCCAATGGTTTGTCGTCCTTATCTCAGTAGGGCGGATAGTCTACCATTTGCAGATGTGATTAAGGAGGCAGTACTTTCTCCTCTGTTATTTAAAGACCCTGCAGTGTAAGGTTGAACCCAAGATCCACGGCAGTTGGATGTAAAATCAACTTTGTCTTGCGGTCGGCTGTCAAAACCTTAAGATTAGGGAGCTTTAGCCAGGATGAAAACGAGGGCTACGTGAACGTTATCTGAAAAATATTATTTCCCGTTATTGAAATAATTTCGCTATTTTTCTATGGAAAGTATTTATCAACATTCCAAAAATAGAATTGGTATGAACGGTGTGGATGTTTGGAGTAAACACTGAAACTTTATCGTCAGGTGCTTGCGTCCTTCACGTAACCTCAAATTTGATTATTTCACGTCGTAGTCAGGACGAGAACGGCAAAGAAGTGTATCAAGATGTGAAACGCACTTGCGAGGCGTGCAGAGCCGTTGTTTTTGCTCATTAAACCCATTGTTTTGTGGCGTTCTCCTAGCCGTCTTCGTCTTCCTTGCTTAAGCTTTTCATTGAAGTACGACTTCGAGAAATAGTTTCGTATTCTGAGCCTGCGTACATGAAAAAACGTGCGAGGTGGTCACCAGTCAGTCTCCCCCCTTTGCGCGCATCTCTCGCTCTGTGGTCGCTCACAATCACCTCTGTTAATGCTGTGGGGAAAGGCAAGTAAGTTACGTCCGAATTTTCATCAAAACGTCGTCGCATGTGACCAAAATGCTTATATATTTCAGGAGTGTAAACTGGAAGCACAACATAACTACGAGGAAATAAAAAGAGAGCTAAGGTACAATTTCTTATCAGTGATAAATTTCGTTTAGTAGGTTGAGTGCTATTGCATTGTTGCCAGATACTTGAAGCAATAATTTTATAAGTTAAGTGATTTTTTCATCAACCACATGGAATCCAAAATCAGGAGTGTTTTAAAAAAAATTACTTATCTCTTCAGAGCTAAATTGGCGTATAAGGCATCAAGGTTTCTGTACGCTCTACGGGAGCAGGACATTGGGAGTTGTCGACTCAGTGACATGGTGATTCTAATTACTAGTTAAATTTGATCTCAGTTTTTGTCATATTTCACATTTTGCAGCATCTTAAAGGCTGTTGAGTTCTCCACAAGTGGATCAGAAGGAGACAGAGAGAAAAAGGTACGTCTTAAGTCTTCCCTCCCAGGAGTTGGACAGGATGTTGCCTGTAGCAAGCTGCATGTCTTAATTGAAAGGAAAGACCTTCAGCTTACTAACGCAAACGGATAGGCAAGGTCATAATCTGGCTATTTGTATGCAGACATAACATTCTGCAACATGCATGCAAGTTTTTTTCTCTTTCCTTCTTTTTCCTTCCTAATCCCGAGAAAGCTTCTTCGAGGGAAAAAAAAGTGATAACCAAAGCAAACCCTTTCTGAAGCCTGAGAGAATTGTCTTGACCAGTTTCATAAAGAGAGGCTGAATGTTTATGTTATGTAAAATTACCACAAGCATAAAGCCCACTCTTGGAGAAAACACGATTTTTTTTAAGCAAGCTTAAATAATTATATTCGGTCAATATTTATACAATAGTCTCATTTCCAAAGTGGATGTACACAGAATTAGTATCATTTCATTGTTGTTTCTACGATAGCATTTTGAATCTGTTTCGTTCTTAATTTGTTCAGGAATCAAGTCCCAAATCTTTGGAGATGCTTCTTCTGGACAAGAATAAAAGTACGTCAACATTTTGCCTAATATAAGTGATACGATTAATCTTTCTATCGATCTTTCTATGATTTATCGTCAGTCAAAGGTCAAGAGAATGGAATTGAGAAGGCCTTAAATAAGGTTCATTATCGTGACAATACTCTACCCACCCTTCCCTTCCCTTCCATTCCCTTTTATAGTACAAATTCCCAATGCTCTTAATACCCTCCAGAATAGTTTTCTTTATTGTTCTTATTATAATTTCAATATTTGTTAAAAAATTTACCGTATAAATTTTATGTTCGCTCTTTTCTGTTCAACTCGTCAAAGATTGAAGACTGCCAATCGAAAGTTTGTCATTTGTAAAGTGTCCCTGTGACCAAAAAAATCAATAATTATAATCTATGTTAACACTTAACGACCAAAGTTTTAAGCCTTGATTTCAAAAAGACACTTGTTTCTTTAAACTGGAATTTTCCAATTTAATGGTCCGCCATTACTAATTTTAAGATCTTGAGAGAGCTGGATCGAGGATAAAATGACGTCAAAGTCTCACTAGTTTAAGTGTGCAATGCATGTGTACGCCGCAGAATTAATATGCAGAACGGGAGTTTTGGGCTTTCAGACTTTTAAACTCGCGTTTTGCATATGTAATAAGCTGCATTCACACGCTGAAATTTTAGGCTAGTGAGCCTTTGACGTCACTTTTCCCTGGATCCAACCCTCTGAGGTCCAACCGGTCAGTTTTAAACGTGAGTAATAGTGGACCGTGAAATCCAAAACTTACACTCAAAGTAAACGACCTTTGGATAAAAATCGAAGCTCAAAATTTTGCCAGTCAGGTGTTAAGGAAATACACTTTCAAAATTGAAGAAATGTCACAGGGGCGCTTTAAGTCTTTTTGAGCAGAGAACAGGTTTGGAAGAAGAGAGCAGTTAGTCTCGGCCATTATAAGAATTTTCCTTTTTCTTCTTGTCAGGGCTTCAATCAGAAAACACAAGCTTAAAAGTGGAGAACGTGGACTTAACAGGTACACTTCAAGCGTGCAGCTAAATTGAATAAGTGGAATCTCCCTTTGAAGCGATGTATCAGCTAAACAAAAACACAACGTACACATGGTTTCACCTGACGTCACAGCAGCCATGTTGGTGCACAGAACAATAGAGAAAATAGTCTTTGGGAATTTGAGTCTATTATTATGCAAAACATGAGCCATAATTTGCTATTGTTTTGTGCACCAACATGGCCGTCTCATCACGTGATTGAAAACCATCTATTTTCCCACAAGATGTCTTTTCTCTTTCGAGTGGATCTTGATGGGAGTGTAAAGTTCAATTCTCGACGAGTATACAGTACCAGTACAGTGACAACTTTCGCTGCATGCAAACATTTGTGGCGCTGAAATTACAACTCGAAGCGGTTAGTCTGCACGTTCTTTTCCTTTTCCGGGATGTCTTTCGTTCTCTGTTATTTGAAAGCTTTTATAGTTACTGTGATCTAGTGCCTCCATTGTTCGCGATTTAGTTCGAATTCCCGCCAGTTTTGAAAGGTTATTGTTACAGTACATAAGATTGGCCTTGACGTAGTAACAAAATTAGCATCAGAAAAACCTTTATGTATGAATGCCATGGTTGGGGTAATGTCCAAGTGAAAGGGGTCGTCGCAGTTATATAAGCAACTTAAGTAGGTGCCAGCGAGCCTGGGAAAATCCAGTCTTGGAGTGACTCAAACACATGACCGTGCTATTGCGTTGCACTTGCACTTGCACTTGCACTTGCACTTGGTAAGTTGTAATTAGAGGCCGGAAATAAATCCATATTCAATGAACGGGAATCCAACCCATGACCATGCGGTTACACTGCTTTTGCTCCACCAACTGAGCTATCATGACATCTGGGAGCTGGTCACTTGTAAGTAGAAGCCTGAAATAAATCCATGCTCAGAGAACGGGACTGCAACCCACGATCGTGCGATTACAATGCACTTGCTCTACCAACTGAGCTATCGAGCCAATCGAGAGCTGTTTACTTGTAAGTTCGTATTCCATCTTGGGTAATGTGCAAATATTTATCTCCTTAATTGCTGCATAGGTCGCTACACAGAGCTGCATTCCAAGTACAACGAGGCAGTAAACACCGTGAAAGAACAAAAGGAGCTTATTGGTGAACTAGAAACAGATCTTCTGAGTGTTAACGCTTTACCCTCGACATTCCGTGGACAGGGAGAAGTCAGTTAGCTCGCAACTGAAGTTAATCCTTTGTTGTTGTGGTTGTTGTTACTGTTGCCACTTCTCCTGTTGTATTTCAAGAATGTTCTTTCAAACGATGCTTTGCAGTCAAAAATTGCACAAAATGTTCTCTCCTTGTTTTAGATGTCTGTATATTTAATGGAAATGAGCGTAGGGCTAATACGTACCATGGCGTATGTTTCGAAGTTTAATTGTCGTCATTCTTTTGGACTTGTTTTGAAAAGATTCACTCTGGAGATTGCTCTTGAATATTAGTTATTACGCTAGGGAAAGCATTTTGGAAGTCCATTCGGTCCGTAAACTTTAAAAGGGCGAGTCGTTTCATAAGCGACCCGAAAAATGCATCTTCTCACGGGGTGTTTTCTTAACAGAGAGGAGTGGCGAATGCGTCTTAGAATATTGACTGCACAGAGAAGGGTGAAGCTTTGTAAAGTCTTTCTGCGCTGTGCCCAGACGCTGGTCACGAGAACCGTAGAGGGGGAGGACCCTACCATTTAAAGTTTTGGTTGTTTTTTTAGAACCGCAAATGACACGGATGGCACTACAGTAACACACCCCTTCCCCCCCCCCCCCGCCCCCCCCCCTCCCCACCCTTTCCTCTTTTTTCTCGACAGTTATGCAAACCCTCGACTGCATCTCGGGTTTTCATAACTGTCTCGAATTCTCCCAACTCCCACTTGTGTTCATATGAGGCTATGGAAACACGGAAAAAGTCCTCTTTACACCTTTTTCCAAAATGGTCGCCAGCTACAATCTCAGACAAAAATAAAGGGGACACTTCACGCTGCGTAGCAGATTACCCCTTCCCCCTATTCAATGTTGCAAAGAGAACGGCGTTTTTCCAGGAGCCCGACAGTTTTTACGCCATCAACATTGTCACGGGGGAGGGGGGTTCAAACATGCTTTGGTGTCACGATCTTTTTGACCGGGATTGTGTTGATTACAGAACTGTAGAAAGTTCTACAGAGATCTCGTTGCGGTTTGGGTGTAAAGATATGGATGTGACACGTTTGTCCTCGCATCATTTGGGTGAGTGCTCCTATGCTTTGGATGAGGAAGATGTGTCTAATTGTTGCCGAATATGTTCTGGAACATGTTTTCTGTGTAGTTGCAGATGTATTTAGGGAGAGATTGCAACTGCACGATACAGGACTTAGTTGAAAGGCGATGAAAATGGTTTCTCGGCGGTGGATTGATAATAACACAGGTGCTCGTTTGTATTATTTGAGCCAAGTTAAGGGAATGTCAATTCGAAAAACGGCACTACATTGTAATGTTTCACGTGGAGTTGTTTGGAGAATAATCCAGCGACAGCGCGAGAAAGAATCCTGAACCGCTGTAAAAGCAAGACTTCAACTTTACAACGCGGACGTCCGAGAAAACTGACAGGTAGACAGGGGCGTTTACTTCTGAGATGCTTGGCCAAATTGCGCGATGAAGATGGCATTTTTACTGCACAACGTCTTATGTTTGAAGAGGCTGCCAAAGGAGATGAACGCATTTTTATCCAAGATAGAGACCCATCGCAGAATTCCGATGTAGCGAAGAGAGCCATGTCTCGAGTGCAGTGTAGAGTTATGAACATGCCAGTGCGTTCTCCTGATATGCACTGCATTGAGAATGTATTTCACATCACGAGTAAGAAATTAAAAGAAGAGGCCAAAGTGAAGAGAATAACCAAAGAGTCATTCGGCGAGTTTAAGAAGAGAGTTATTACGACAATCAAAGCTATTCCCGTTGGCACAATTGATGAATTGATCGCTTCTACAGACAAGCGATTAGATGCTGTCATTACGAGTCGTGGCCGTCGTATACGATATTAACAAATGATTTCTGTAGAACCAACAACTATCTTTTAATTATTTCAAGTTTCTAGAGAGACAAGCCGTATCACTGCAATATCAGGGCATATAACAGAGTACCTTGGGATAAACTATGGTGACTGAACAGAGTTCTCTGTACTGTAATTTGTACTAGTCACTTCAATGGAAATTCACCCGCTAAGCTACAATATATGTTTTGTTACAAAGCCATAGTCTGTTTACAACAACGGTTATAATCATAAGCAACTCAAACATCCATATTCTTTGTCCTGTGTTCTTTAGTGTACACGCCGTAACAGTGGGACCAAACAGGCGACTTATCATAAATCCGAATACGGTTAACCACCTACGATTAACCATTTGCATTCCTAATTTCCCGACAAGCCGAAGTGTTGTACTGTCGTTTATGCCATTGAACAAAAATTGTCAACACAAAGTTTCAGTTCACTGCACTTTTGTGTGTATTTCTCCCGTTTCAGTGAAATGGTGAGTCTTGCAATTGGTTAACCGTGCTTTAGCATAATTAATCAGCTTTGAAGTGCGGATTATTTATAATGACGGTTAACCACTTTGGCTGTTTGCAACACGAAGAGTTTTTAGGGTTGTACAGTTTTCAACTGAATAAACGATTTTACCTATCATGTAAAATAGCATCACAAGTAAACCGATCACTCTAAACCTCCTGCTCTTCAGTACTGGCGCTATGAAATGGTTAATCGTTCGTCTATCAATTGGTTAATCGTTCCTTTCTTCCTATATGTTGTTAATCGTTCGTCTACTTGGCACTTGTTTACCGTATATAGTTGCGAGTTTCGGAAGCAAACTTCATTTCATAGTGCCTTCACTGTTTACTAAAATCCGCCCTTTTTTATGAAGGCCCGAGTATAAATTCCGCGAAACGTCACGAGGTACACACTTCTCAATTGCCTTCTACCAAGAACACTGCTGCCCTCCATAGATTATATCTCAGTGCCCAAAATGTACCCATTTCGACACAAGAAGTATCACAACACCGTTACATTTTCAACTGCCTGAACAGAAATGATCTTTTAGTGTTCATCAAAGAACGAGTTAGGAAGTCTCCACTTCGCACACAATTAACACAACGTGTACAAGAATTGACAACTCTAAATAAACTCTCTTAACCTAATTAAAAGTGAGACCTCCTTGACGAGAAATTATTTCCCTCAAGTCGTTCATTTCTTTGAACTACTGGCCTCTTCATACTCGTTAAATATATCCAGCAAAATTCAATCATTTCCATAATATGCATACACCCCACTTGTACAGACACTTCACATAAATAGCTCCCATGACCTTTTCATTCAATTACTAACTACAGCTCGCGTGACACGCAGCTACACACATGTGTTGATTACAGAACTGTAGAAAGTTCTACAGAGATCTCGTTGCGGTTTGGGTGTAAAGATATGGATGTGACACGTTTGTCCTCGCATCATTTGGGTGAGTGCTCCTATGCTTTGGATGAGGAAGATGTGTCTAATTGTTGCCGAATATGTTCTGGAACATGTTTTCTGTGTAGTTGCAGATGTATTTAGGGAGAGATTGCAACTGCACGATACAGGACTTAGTTGAAAGGCGATGAAAATGGTTTCTCGGCGGTGGATTGATAATAACACAGGTGCTCGTTTGTATTATTTGAGCCAAGTTAAGGGAATGTCAATTCGAAAAACGGCACTACATTGTAATGTTTCACGTGGAGTTGTTTGGAGAATAATCCAGCGACAGCGCGAGAAAGAATCCTGAACCGCTGTAAAAGCAAGACTTCAACTTTACAACGCGGACGTCCGAGAAAACTGACAGGTAGACAGGGGCGTTTACTTCTGAGATGCTTGGCCAAATTGCGCGATGAAGATGGCATTTTTACTGCACAACGTCTTATGTTTGAAGAGGCTGCCAAAGGAGGTGAACGCATTTTTATCCAAGATAGAGACCCATCGCAGAATTCCGATGTAGCGAAGAGAGCCATGTCTCGAGTGCAGTGTAGAGTTATGAACATGCCAGTGCGTTCTCCTGATATGCACTGCATTGAGAATGTATTTCACATCACGAGTAAGAAATTAAAAGAAGAGGCCAAAGTGAAGAGAATAACCAAAGAGTCATTCGGCGAGTTTAAGAAGAGAGTTATTACGACAATCAAAGCTATTCCCGTTGGCACAATTGATGAATTGATCGCTTCTACAGACAAGCGATTAGATGCTGTCATTACGAGTCGTGGCCGTCGTATACGATATTAACAAATGATTTCTGTAGAACCAACAACTATCTTTTAATTATTTCAAGTTTCTAGAGAGACAAGCCGTATCACTGCAATATCAGGGCATATAACAGAGTACCTTGGGATAAACTATGGTGACTGAACAGAGTTCTCTGTACTGTAATTTGTACTAGTCACTTCAATGGAAATTCACCCGCTAAGCTACAATATATGTTTTGTTACAAAGCCATAGTCTGTTTACAACAACGGTTATAATCATAAGCAACTCAAACATCCATATTCTTTGTCCTGTGTTCTTTAGTGTACACGCCGTAACAGTGGGACCAAACAGGCGACTTATCATAAATCCGAATACGGTTAACCACCTACGATTAACCATTTGCATTCCTAATTTCCCGACAAGCCGAAGTGTTGTACTGTCGTTTATGCCATTGAACAAAAATTGTCAACACAAAGTTTCAGTTCACTGCACTTTTGTGTGTATTTCTCCCGTTTCAGTGAAATGGTGAGTCTTGCAATTGGTTAACCGTGCTTTAGCATAATTAATCAGCTTTGAAGTGCGGATTATTTATAATGACGGTTAACCACTTTGGCTGTTTGCAACACGAAGAGTTTTTAGGGTTGTACAGTTTTCAACTGAATAAACGATTTTACCTATCATGTAAAATAGCATCACAAGTAAACCGATCACTCTAAACCTCCTGCTCTTCAGTACTGGCGCTATGAAATGGTTAATCGTTCGTCTATCAATTGGTTAATCGTTCCTTTCTTCCTATATGTTGTTAATCGTTCGTCTACTTGGCACTTGTTTACCGTATATAGTTGCGAGTTTCGGAAGCAAACTTCATTTCATAGTGCCTTCACTGTTTACTAAAATCCGCCCTTTTTTATGAAGGCCCGAGTATAAATTCCGCGAAACGTCACGAGGTACACACTTCTCAATTGCCTTCTACCAAGAACACTGCTGCCCTCCATAGATTATATCTCAGTGCCCAAAATGTACCCATTTCGACACAAGAAGTATCACAACACCGTTACATTTTCAACTGCCTGAACAGAAATGATCTTTTAGTGTTCATCAAAGAACGAGTTAGGAAGTCTCCACTTCGCACACAATTAACAACAACGTGTACAAGAATTGACAACTCTAAATAAACTCTCTTAACCTAATTAAAAGTGAGACCTCCTTGACGAGAAATTATATCCCTCAAGTCGTTCATTTCTTTGAACTACTGGCCTCTTCATACTCGTTAAATATATCCAGCAAAATTCAATCATTTCCATAATATGCATACACCCCACTTGTACAGACACTTCACATAAATAGCTCCCATGACCTTTTCATTCAATTACTAACTACAGCTCGCGTGACACGCAGCTACACACAATCTCAGACAAAAATAAAGGGGACACTTCACGCTGCGTAGCAGATTACCCCTTCCCCCTATTCAATGTTGCAAAGAGAACGGCGTTTTTCCAGGAGCCCGACAGTTTTTACGCCATCAACATTGTCACGGGGGAGGGGGGTTCAAACATGCTTTGGTGTCACGATCTTTTTGACCGGGATTGTAGATATTCTTTTGTTTTTCAAATTAGACCTTGATGCCTCGTTCAAGACAAAATATTCTTTTGAATTTTAAGCTTAAGAAGGAGGCAGCAATGGCTAATTTGAATAAAAACAAAAGAATATTTAAGTGGCGACCATTTTGGAAAAAGGTGTATTACTTAAGTAATGATCCGTGTAAGGTGGATAGCAATTTCCTTTGTTATGCGGCAACGGGGCTTTCCCCACATAGTAATGTTATCATTTTTACACAGAGAATGCATAAACCTACAGGAAGGCAGTTAACGCAATAAAATTCATTTACAGCCCACTTTGAAAGGGTGTTTTTTTGTGTTAAAAGATTTTGACCAATCACAAGAGTTGAAAACAAAAGCCAAGAAACGTTTACAATTTTACATGTTCCCCACATACGATTTCTGTGGAATTCATTTAAACTGAGACCAGATGAAAGATGGAAGATGGTTGGAAAGTAAGGATGAATATAATACTGCTTTATGAAGTTTTGTTAACCGTTTGCTGTTTAAGCCAATCAGAAGTAAGTACAGACAATAGAAAAGTTATCACCTTTTTGCATACCAATTGAATTCCAACATGTTCGTTGCCGTTGTTGCTATCGTTCTTATCTGGACCGTTTCTTAAATGTAATGATACAGGCAGTGGTTTGTATTTTCTCCATTAAGCCCTTTTGCTTCGGAATTTAGGGTATTGATGGTTGTATTTACCACAGGGAGAAGCTGGTCCTCCATCAGAGAAGGAGCTTGTATCAAACGCCGTCCAGCAAGCAGTTGCACCGGGGACAGGTAAATGACAATAATAACCCACACGTGCCTAGTGTGGAGTATTTCTGGCCACCACTCGATGTCGTCGACTTTATCGTTAAATACCTTTATTTCTGGTTTACATTTGAGGTGCTGTTCAGTTATCGGGTGTGTGTGCTATAAGTTATAGAGGCTCTGTCTGTGTAAATTCCGACTAGCGACATGGCCTAAAAAGTAGCGACAGCCCTTAAAGTAGTATCGTGACAAATGACGTCCTTTCTTTAAATTTCCGATAGCATCGGTTACAGCAACGTGAAACGTTGATAAACCACTGACACGAGACCCTTAAAATTCAGACAAGCGATACGGGACCCTTCCTCGCCCTGGTAGGGCCTCTGGCAGGGCCTCTGACAGGGCCTCTTTACACATTATACTTCTTGAACCTTATTTTAGGTGCGTGTTAGGTCGTTTTGGTCTTATCCTGCCACGATTAGCCTCGCAGCTATTTTGTTGCACAGGCGGTGTCAATGTCAATATAGTTTCCAATACCGATAATGATCAAAGAGCTAAGTAATAATAAAACTGATTCCTAAAATAAAACAGCGCTCAGCTTGTCTGTTTCTAAGGTCAACCATTGGCCATTTTTATACTAGAGACGCGCACTTCGTCTGGGACAAAGTTGGGCAAACATTTTTTTCTACGTCTATTAAATTCGTCTAGTATAAAGACGGGCACAAGACGCATAATGCGTGTGGGCGAACTATCCAGTTTAGGGCGTCTTCGAAGACGTACTAGAGTGTTTGCCCAAGTTCGTCCTAGACGGATTATGCTTGTGCTTGCGTCGCTAGTAAAATAAAATCTCCACAGAAGAAATTAGGTTCCTTTGGGAACCACATGCTGCAAAGCGACAAACCCCCTAACGCCGGAACCCACAGCGCCACAACAGGGTTCCTGTACCCCATATTAAAAGTAGAATGTTGAGATGATGCTAATCTTGTTGTACATGTAATAGGTAGCTTTTCAGGGGACAACGTTGCCTCGGAATCTCTTCTTCCCATTGTGGCAAGTCAAAGAGAAAGATTTAAAGTCAGAAACATGGAGTTGGAAGCGGTGGGTTTTTACTTTGGATACAAGGTTCTTTTGATTTACTTGAGACGCACCGAAATGGGAACCATCGAGCAACGAAGCTTCGATATCCTGTGCATTTTGAAAGCAAAATTCGCTTGCTTTGGGACACAGAAATGGGTTGAGGAAGTGCGTGCGCGTAAAGTGGAGGAACAGATGACAAATTCTATTCGATTGTTTTTGTTGCTGTTTTTTTTTTTAGAGAGGGGTTTGAAGTGAGTTTGGGTGGGGAAAAACGTTGAAGAGCCTCGAGCGCTTGAAAGTGACTTCGGTTACCAGCGGGAAGCGCAAGAAACTGACTTCGGCAAGCACAGCCACACGTAGGTTGTTGGTGGCATGCCAGAAAATCTACTGTCGAAAAAGTGGACATAAAAAAGCTGGCAATACTTAACAATTAGACCCGTAGCCCGCAAGGGCTACCGGTCAATAGCCCATGAGGTAAAGCCGAATGGGCTATTGACCCGTGGTCCTTGAGGGTGAAGGGTCTAATTGTTTTAGTATCACCCAACTAGTCGGACAGAAAAGGCAATAATAAAGTTAGCAAATGCAAGCTGAAAATATATTTATTTGGGAATAAAACGAAACAAAGCATCACGCTTTTCGCTACTCGAGGAGTATTACTAATAGTCCTCTAGTAGCGTAGCCAATCAAAATGCAGCATTTGCATTAGTTCACTAGCTGGGTGATACTATATGATAGTAATCTTGTCTTCCTTTTTTCAGCAATTGCGCCATAATCAGCAACAGATTAGTGTGTTACAAAATGAAGTGGATACCTTACGCTCGGACAACGTGAAATTGTACGAAAAAATCAAGTTTCTCCAGAGTTATCCCACGAAGGTACCTTTTTGACCGTAAATTAAAGTGTGGCATTATATATAATAACTTGAAATCTGTATGATTGAGTTGTTCGAAACTAGGTTTCCAACCAAAATTTATGATATTTAGGTCGGCTTTGCGGTCACCTTGCTCTTAATATCTTGGCCGTCGATTTCGACAGTTAAATGGGCTAGGTCACGCTATTTAGGTAATTTTGTTTAATTTTGTTAATTATGAGCTCTAAACATCAAATTGGCAGAGCAAGAGTCTTTCATTTGCAAAATCATGGCCACATAACAACTGAGAATGATTTTCCAGTTGTGTAAATGACATTTTGATATAGACTGATATAAATTTGAAAAAAGGTAGGCCGACGTTTTTCAAATTTACCCAAATTCAATCCATTTCAATCCTCTCCAGTTTTGTCCATCCATTTCCCTTCTTGGCTTCCCTGTGTTTTGATATTTTAGTTAATTCTATGACCATTCGATCAGTGCTGAAATTGCCTAAAATTGCGTGACCTAGCCCCTTTAAGTGCATTAACTCTGGCGTGATGGTTTCTAGTACCGAGGAAGATGCGTAAACAAGAACACCTATAACTTTCTCTTAACATGCTTTCAACTGTCCATTTTTTGGTTGGCTACTGCTCTATCTTGCAATTTCCTTTTTAAGTCCTCTCCTTAATCCCCTCTCCCAAAATGTCAGCGTTTTCGAGACGTGGCAATGGAAGATCACAACGTTCACACCCGTAATTATGTCAGATGTTAAGTTTGAATAATAGAATTAAAATTTGATGTTTTGGAATAGCCATTTCACACTTATCTTCCAAACCTCATGCCATAGACCCTTTGCATAAATGGCCCCCAAATTTGAGTAACAATACTGTATACATCCTTAGCCTCCTGTTTATGTTTCAAGACAAAGGATTTTTCTCATGAATGTGAGGCTAAGGATGTATCAAGTATTGTTATTCAAATTTGGGCGCCATTTATGTAAAGGGTCTATGTGGTCTTTTAGTATAATTCCATAGGTGATTATTGAAAATTGTCTGCGCTGATTCGTTGCCACTTCAGGTGATAATTATGCGATAATCACCTAAGCGGTCTTTTCAAAATGGCCGCAAGCCGTTTTGTCGAGGTGACAGACGAAGAAATAAATCGTTTCAAATAAAATGCATATTTTTCAAAGAATCGCCTATGTAATTATACCAAAACAATTATTCAACGCTATTCACTAAATGTAAGTCATCAAGCGATTGATGTCTTCAGATTTCCTGTATCGTTCTTTTGGCGATAATTTATGCAAGTAGTATGATAAACTTGTTGTGGGCCGACGCTGATTCGGTGTGCTTTCTATCAGGGTCATGGTGGGCGAGATGACGAAGCAGCAGTCAGTAGATATTCATCACAGTACGAACAGAGACTGGATCCTTTTTCGGCTTTCAACCAGCGGGTAATTAAAAATGCTGGCCTCGGTTGTTCGAAAGGTGGATAATGCTATCCACCGGATAAATCACTATTCTTTGATTGCTCCTGACGTCACGACAACCATGTTGGTGGAAAGAACAATAGGGAAAAAGTCTTTTGGGAATTTGACTCTATTATTATGCAAAACTTGAGCTATTGTAGATTTTTCTATAGTTTTGGCACCAACATGGCCGTCTTATCACGTGAGTGCAATCAAAGAATCCAGAGGATAAACGTTATCAAAACCGATTGAGTTATCCAGTGTATTATCCAATTCTCGAATTTCACATGACGTCACGGCGGCCATGTTGGAGCCCCTAAACAAAGAAACGGCGGCCATGTTGGAGCCCCTTCCAAATCTTCCGGGAATTTAACTCTATCGTCATGCAAACGTTTTTTTTTTTGTTTTCGTTGAAAAACATGGCTGTTGATCACGTGAGTGAAAACCAACAATAGCAAAAATACCATAATACTCTTTGTTTATCCCTCCAAAATTTTGCATAACCGTTGTTTTTAATGCTTATGGAAACGTTTGGTGGGAAAAACAAAGAATATTACGGTATTTTTGATATTGGCTAATAGTGATTTATCCAGTGAATAGCGCTATCCACCCTTCGAACAACTGGGCGTGATTGTTAGTACTTTTCATTGGTCACACCGTTCCTCTGTCACGCCGAGTATGTTTCACTTTTTGCCCACATCGATCGTGAAATCGATGTGATTCTGTTGTGTCAGCCACAATTTTCTATTTTTTCCGTATTGCACCTGGTTTTGTTGTATTTTTTCTGTGTATCTTCATGTCACATTCAATCACTTATTGTCTTTACGAAACAATTATTCTTCTTTACTATACAACTATGAGGCACCATACATCTTATCCCAAAATGGCCATTACGCTGTTACTGAAACTAGCAAGAGGAAGTTTTAATGAGACCATTTTGGAATAAGGTTGTTCAACCATACGCCAAGATCATAGTAAAGATAAGTGAAATCGTGAAGAGGTTGGAAGTACATCAGTGATACTGTTTCCTTGAAACTTCCAAAATATGCTATTTTGTTTTACCTTTACTGCATTTTGAGTTACTTCTGATCTATTTCAAGACAAAGATGCTCTATAAATGGCGTGATAGTAAAGCCCTTCAGTGAAATCTGTCCATAAGATTCTATTTTTTGTCGGTTGTCTTTCTTGCTTTTAACATTAAATAACTTTAAATATAATTTTTTTGTCCTTGGAAAATCCTGTCAGTAATTCCGTCTCAGTTTTACAGTGACTGTCGATCACCGTCTTATTTTCCATGCTTGGATGAATTCGAACATAAGCAGGACTTCTATAGCCGTTTTCGTGTTTATGAATGAGCAGCTAGCGATCACATGGTACAAAAACCGCCACACTGGAGAGCAAATTCCTTTCTAGGCCATCTAAAGCAAAGCAACGTAATTTAAATTTTATTTGTTTTAGATGTACCAGTGCGCAATTTGCTCTGCAGTGTGGCGGTTTCTTTACCAGTGCAAGAGGCCTGTTTTTCTATCAGGGCGTTTTGGATACGAGACTAGGCACTCGAAGACAAGTGGCCGACGGTAGCCGGAAGTGTGACATTTTCTCCTTTAACGTGCTTTTTGGAAGCTACATCAAAACCTGCCATCTCAGTATTAGGGAGTTTTAGCAAAGACGACGACTACGGCAACGAAAACGTTAGTCTAAAATATAACTGAGCGCTATCGCAAGTATTTCGAGATTAATCCGTCTTGTTCACCTTGTACAATACAGGCGAACTATCCTGGAACTGGATGGGTACGAACGGTTTTAAAGTCAAAACAGAAAATGACTGTTTCATTGTTATATGCTCACGTTGTCGTCAAAACCTAAAATTTGGTGATTTCACGTTGTTGTTTTGTGGAGTACGGCAAAGAAATGCACGGAAATAATGGGTTGCACGTGCAGCACGAGCATTTTTCCTTTTTCAACCAATAATATTCTTGCCTTGTGGCGTTGTCGTAGCCGTAGCCGTCGTCTTTGCTAAAACTCCCTATTGTTTGCCCAGTGACCGGGCCTTTCGAGTGAAGCGAGGCTTGAGTTAATTTTGTTCGTTGATTTTCTTACCTAAGCACAAAGCAGTAAGCGGTAGAAATAGGTTATTTACAGTCATTGAGGTTTGAGTCATAACAGGGCAACTTCTACCTTGCTTTTATTCTTTTGCAAGGCCAAGTAACTGTGAAAATGCATCAATGAACCGACGCCCGAAAGAGTGAGATGTATTTATTGATTGATAGACGACTTGTTCGAGTTAATTTGGTCCTGTTAATTTACAGGAGAAACAGCAAAGATATTTGGGTCTCAGTCCACATGAAAAAGTCACTCTTAACCTGGTAAGTACATGAACAAGGCTGTTTCGCTATTGTTTTAGAATGAGATAACAAAGAGTACGGATTTTAGTAAAAATGATAGAGTGATCCTAGCATTTTCCTAGGAAATTTAGCCGTTGTCATAAAGGGAGCGTGAAAAAAGTCACTCGGCTCAAGGTGGTCTTTTCGCGACCGGTGCAATTTTCCACAAAATCTGAGCTATGAAGCCTTGTCTGTTGAACGCAGCTGAATCGATTAAGCTTGTGTTTTTTCTTGAAAGATTATGAAAGAGCTTGGTACTATTGTTAGCAATTTTGGATGGGAATATTTAATATCCGAAATAACTAACGACGAAAACATGTATTTTATATGCCGAATGCTGTGGTTAAAGAACGGGATTATTTTAAATTTTTGCATGTAATTGTAATTATTTCTGCATTTTGAAAGAATGAGAATAACGTGAGTACGGAAGTTGCCCATGGAAAATCGCTCAAACGAATCTCTTCGTAAGGAATTTTGACATTCCTCTCATCACATTTTAGACACGTGACGTCGGAGCGTAATTTGTTAACCAACTTTTTTGTTCTGTGGTATAATCTCAATGTTGCCATTTTCTATTAGGGAAAGTTTATCATGTCCAACAAAATAGCAAGAACAATCACATTTTTCTACACTCTTCTCGTACACCTATTGGTATTTTTGGTAAGTAGTGCTGTACAAGCCCCAGCGGGGCTTCTTCTCGTTGAACTCGGCGATTCCTTGACAAAGGGTTTTGCGCCAGAACACATTATTGACGAAAGGAAACAGATGTTCCCTGTGAGCTGTAAATTAATTGCTTGACGCACCCCAGATGTGGATAATTGGGACAGGAATCATTTGATTTAATTTGATTTACGTTAATTTGTTGATTTCACGGTTTACAGTGTCCCAAATTAGCGCTCCAGCGCTAGAAGACTAGGAACTTAATTAAAGTGCCCCTTGATAAAAAAAAAAACCTTTTCCTTTTTTCTCCAGATTTTGAAAGTGTGTTTGCTTAACACCAGACTTGCAAAATTTTGAATATCCAAAGGCCGTTTACTTTGAGCGTAAGTTTTGGATTTCACGGTCCGCCATTACTCACGTTCAAAACTGACCGATGGCACCTCAGAGGGTTGGATCCAGCAAAAAGGGACGTCAAAGGCTCACTAGCTTAAAATTTCAGCGTGTGAATGCAGCTTGTTATATATACAAAACGCGAGTTTAAAAGTCGGAAAGCCCAAACTCCCGTGCTGCACATTAATTCTGCGGCGTACACACGCATTGCATTCTTAAACTAGTGAGACTTTGACGTCATTTTCTCGATCCAGTTCGCTCAAGATCTTAAAATTAGTAATGGCGGACCATTAAATTGGAAAATTCCAGTTAAAATAAACAGGTGTTTTTTGAAATCAAGGCTTAAAACTTTGGTCGCTTAGTGTTTAGTTAACATAGATTTGAAATTCAGAGAAAAATAAGAATTGATTTTTTGGTCACAGGGGCACTTTAAATAAAGTTCCGTTCCTTTCAGCAATGCCGTTTCCCTTCTGTACTTGTTTTTGCTGATTACAAACAACTGTTTGTAACCAGGACACTCATCGTTATTTGGTTCCTAAACAGGTTCTTTATAAGTTGGCGTACACAGAATCTCGCAAGCGTGATGTGGCGACAGAGTGTGCAAGAAGGTAAGTCTGTCAACCAGTCACTCTTTCAGTCCAGGCTCATTTTTCATCCCAGGATGTCATCTAGCACGCTCGTGTTCTTACATTTGGCCTGATACGAGCATGAAAATGGGACTCGTGCAAGGAATGCCGTTTACATTCGAAAAGACCCCCTCATTGTTCTCATATTTGATCCAGTCCAACCATGAGATTATAGCCAAATCATTTAAGTCGGGTTACATCGGAGTTATTGGGTCTTCCGAAAAGTTCTTTTTTCAACCCCAATCTACAAGCCCTCCTGTGCTGCCTCTCAACTTGCTGTAGTGCTGGAATACCCTCCAGACTTTAAAATAGACAGCTTGAAGGGTTAGTTTGCAGAGAAACTGTGGTGTTGCGTCGGTAGATGAGTGAGGCACAGAAATTTGATTGCATCAGTAGGCCATTTCCGAGTTCATGTCTGCCTCCTCTTCAAAGCGAGTGTAAGTGCGAAGTTTTTGTGATGCAGATGGTAATTAGTTCTACTTTACATTTGAATGAAAACTAAACCTAAACCCCCCCCCCCCCCCCCCCCCGCAAAAAAAAAAGGAAGACGAGGTAGGCAGAGGAAACCCAAGTTGGCTATCAGTGTATACTTAGCTGGTCGGTCTCTTTGTAAATGGGCAACCGTCTTGAAACTTTAACACCACCGTGAATAACTATATAGTATAGAACTTTTATCTTTTTTTTTTCTTCCCAGGTTCGCTGAACACATGCACGAAGTTCACGGACAATGATTAACGAGGGATTCATATAGTGTAACTGTTGTCGGTCGAAACCTGTCTCAGGTAGAACCGTTTTTACCCAGGTTAAATTGGTGACCTCATTTTACCTTGGTTGAATATGCACTCTACCTCAGTTTAAAGCGGCTACCACCCCCCCCCCCCCCCCCAAAAAAAAAAAGGACTGAAAGCGCCCACACCTTCCCTGCAGCTCTGTCTTACGCATCTCAGCACATCTTAATGTTTCTTATTATATCTCTCAGATAGTACTCGCGCTGTAATTGGCTAAATTAGCGAGCCGTATTCTACAGTACGGCCCGCTGTACAGCCCGCTAAATTTAAAATTTCGACAAAACATCATCTAGCGAGTTTTTCATGTCATTTCTGTTGCATAAACTTGTACTGAAAACTGTTTGAATCTTGCAAGCAACTATTTCAACGGGAAAAAACTCGGTCCGTAACTTACAGTACGGACCTCGAACTCGGTTAGTAAGAGGTATGTATCATCTTATCGGTTTCTGTATCGATTCAGTCTCAACATTACAACATAGTAAGGGCACAAAGAACTGCACTATGCACCGGTACTCGAAATCGGACTCTCCTAGTCCTGTATCTTCACCACTTGACTTCACTGCAACGACGAACATGCTCAATCCAACACAGTTCTTTTGATTATTAACTTTTCTGTAATAAGTCAATTAATATCCCGGCATGTATAGTAACCAAAACTAATCCTAACCTGACCCTAATTTTTCTTTAAGCTTAATTTAGGAGCCAATAAAAGTTTCTTCAATTCATCTGAGTGCGTATTCAAGCTAGGTAAAATGAGGATCACCAATTTAACCTGGCAAAAACGGATTCAACCTGAGAACGGATTTTACCGGCAGAAAAACGTCATGAACACTGCCCACCAAGACCTTTATTTCTCGTTAGAGCGGTTTTCAATTGAGTGTCGAAAGTAATTAGCGAATTGCTTTGGTTTTGCATTTACTTCACTCAGTGATTGGTTCAAAGTTCTCGCGCCATTTTTGCAACCAATCAGAAGTGAAACCAAAACCAATCGTGGCTCGCGCGTGCACATTTTCCCGCGCTTTGTGTCGGCTACGTGTAATTACTTCGAGTTTTGATTGGTCTACTGGATTGTGTCTCCGTCCTTTTTGATTGGCCAAAGTAATTACTTTGGTTTTGGTTTTACGACACTCAATTGAAAATTGCTCTACTGCCCGATAAGAAATTCAATTAATATTCGGGTGGCCTCTCTAGATTCTAGATTCCATAATTTTGCAACATAAGGGAGTTGTTTGATGGTCGTTCCGAAGAATGGTGGTATATTTGCTCCAGTGGAAGCGTCGGGGAAAAGAAGAAGTGGAACGAGAGTTCAAGTAGTTCTTCCGTTGGGACTGCGAGGAAATAAATGATAATGACTATGCGACTCTGTAGCGACTCATGTGAGGTTGACTGCATTGTCGGCGACAGACTCAGTAAACGGGGTTTTTGACGTCAACGTGGATGAGTTGAAATTGTTCAATAAGTCGAATGTGATTCAGCGTTGTCTGCACTCTTATCGACAAAATATTGTGCGCCTCGTGAGTCCACAACAAATTTTAACACAAAGAAAGAGCAAGCGTTGTCTTAACCTTTCTCGCAATCCGATTGGTTTATTTCCCAAAATGGTGCGAGCAGCCTCCAGACTCTTATCGACAACGGACCTAGCCAATCAGATTGCGAGCTTACTAGCAATTGAATTGTGGTTTAAAAAGTTTGCTATGTAAATAAATAATAGAAGACACGGGATTATTTTGTAATGACTGGGTAAATAATGAGAGGATTTGAAACGAAATACATGCATGCACCTGAATTGAACAGTCTTGTTTCGTGTGACTATTTGTGTGTGGGTATATTACGTCATCCCATTATAAGTGTCTAGATTATGCCGTATGAATATCTGGGTTGCATATGGCGACTGGAGCAGCGTCCAGACTCAATCGACAACGGACCTAACCAATCAGATTGCGAGCTTACAAGCAATTGAATTGTGGTTAAAAAAGTTTGCTATGCAAATAAATAATAGAAGACACGGGATTATTTTGTAATGACTGGGTAAATAATAAGAGGATTTGAAACGAAATATATGCATGCACCTGAATTGAACGGTCTTGATTCGTGAGACTATTTGTGTGTGGGTATATTACGTCATCCGATTATAAGTGTCTAGATTATGCCGTATGAATATCTGGGTTGCATATGGCAATCTTTATTTAAGGAGGCCGGGGTAGTACATAATAGTGCAGAAGCAATTTTAAGAATGTGGCTCTCTTGAGAAAAAAATCTAAACTTTAGATTTTTTTCTCAAGAAAAATACATTCTAAGAGCCTAAAAATATAAATATCAAAAAGATAGTAAATATACATAATACGTGGTTCCCACAGCTCCTGGGATTCCTGGAAAACTCCTGGATGTTTGAAAATATTTTCCAGCGCCCTGGAAAAGTACTCCTTAAAAATTCAATTTTGGTATAAACTCCTGGAAAGCGCCTGGTATTTATCGTATAATAGCAGTTGTAGTATTTTTTTGAGCATATATTTTTTTAATGGTTTTTTTTTTCCAAAAAGGAGCTAAAGCTCATTACATGATGAATTAGATATTAAGAAAAAAACAAACGAGGAAGCTATTAAAAAGTTTCTTTGCATACACTTTGAGTTGGTAAGTAACTTGTTCTAAAGGAAAATTGATGTGAAATTGCCAAGTTTGGGGTTTTAGATTTCTTTTGTTTAGAACCTGTAAAAATCCCGGAATTTTTTAACTTCCTGGTTCTACGAACCCCGACAATAATGTAAGAGCATCGATGGAAAATTTAGGCAAATGAGCTAAAGATTTTTGCGTCTCTTAAAGATATCTAACAATTTTCTTTTCTTAAACGAACAGGCTGAATTCTGCCTTGTTAAATCTAATGGCAAATTATTCTGTATCGATATCTTTATTCCGATGCGTCCGTTTTCCAATAAAAATATCGATAAAGGCAGCTGTATTCATTAACCTTTAGAGAACATAAAAGTGGAAAGTTTTCAAAGCTTGCTGGCAGTTTCCAAATGGGTTTAGTGATAGACCATAGTTAGTCTTCTCGACCGACTCTGTGATAGACAATATACTCATCCACTTTTAAGATTATCGTGTTGGCATTTTTAAACCCCTTTTACACGCGCACAAAAATTGGCACGGCGCTCCAGAATGGCAGCACGGTACCAATATTTGGATTGCCGAGCACACCTTCATAGACAACAACAACATCTTTATTTCTTGAATTACCAAATTATTTACAGGTGGACGGGCCCGCAGGTAGCTATTGCTAATCTTGACGGACCTGTTCGGACGCATAGACGTGCTCGGAACCCTTATTTCTGGCACAGGTGCCTGATATGCCGAAAAATACGAAAAATTGACCGTGCCTTGCCCGAACGGAGGGACATGTCAGATTTTTTCGTTAGTGTAAAGCGGGCTTTATTCGGTCAGAGAGATAGGCCCTGGTATCAGTTTGTCGAAGTTTGCTTATCTTAAATATGAGTAGGACATTTTTAGGCGAGCCATGATACAGTGGAACCCCCATTCAGGGGACTCCCTCGGGACAAGGGAAGGTGTCCCCTGAACTGAGGTTGGCTTAGAGTCAAAGATTAGTGTGAACATTTTTCCGGGACCAAGAATGGAGGTGTCCCAAAGGAGAGGTTTCACTGTAGTAAAAACTAGATAAGACACAAATACCGAATATCATTAGTGAAACCAAGGATAAATTCGATTTTTTTAAAGTAAGGTAAAGTCCGCTAAGAGCCTAGAAGGACCACCAGGCCGGCACTTATCTCCGGTTTGTGTAGCATGAAGCGACTAGGAGTATTTCTACTCTCGCCCTGGATGGGATGCTAGTCCATCGCAGGGTTTCCCCCAGCATTTTCGCCGGTACCCATTTATACACCTGGGTGGGAGAGAGGCACCGTGAGAGTAAAGTGTCTTGCCCAAGAACACAACACAATGTCCCCGGCCAGGACCCGAACCCGGACCACTCGATCCGGAGTGGAGCACACTGACCATGATGCCACAGGCGGGAAATAACTGTAATAAGGGCAGAAGAGGGTAGTAGATACTTACTGCATGATATTGAACGTTTAAGAGTTAAGAAAACGCTTTAGTAAAATACATTTTGCAAATTTTCGAAAGTGGGGCTTTTCAAAAAATTACGATTTTATCAATACTTTACTTTTGTCACGGCTCAAAGATTGGCAAAGGCTCAGCGTTCATTAGCAAAGCAAAAACTGGAATAGTAGAAAGTACGAGAAATAGCTTTCAACAAAGGCCTCTTTCAAGTGAAGTTATGATCCTCGCAGTTATGAAGGCAATTTTAGCAATTGCGTAGAGAAGTCTGAAAAATTCAGGACTTCAAAAAGGTTTAAACCCGTGACCTTGCGATGCCGGTGCGACGCTCTAACCAACTGAGCTATGAAGCCACTGATGTTGGGAGCTGGTCATTTGTGGGTTTAAAAATTTGAGCCTTCTCCACGCAGTTGCTAAAATTGCGTTCATAACTGCGGGGATCATAGCTCATGTTCGCAGGTTAATGTGATTCATTTCAAATACAATTTCGTTCGTTGAAAGCCTCTTTGTTAACAAATTGCGTGAGCCGGCTGTAAGGCATCCAAATCATTCCTGCATTAAGAGAACGAAAATGATAGCATATTTAAGGAGGCTCAAACCAGTTTCAACACATGAAAGAAACTTTCTTATTAGAAGGATTGACACTTGAACACTCTATCACTTAAAAGCAATGTTGTGGTACCATATCAAACACCAATTATTGCTGAAAAAAATTCGGTCATTTTTGTGACCTAAAAGGTTACCGTGGAAATAGGAAAGCCCTGCAAACACACCCCATATTTTGGCTTTAGCTGCTCATATCTCAAAAACAAACTCGGTGACCCCCATTTTTTATTTTTGAAATGTAATTAGCATGCCAGAATGAAACTTTTCGCAAAGTTTAAGAAAATTCTGTGGAGTGGATTCAGAGCCACCTTAAATAATTGAAAATTTAATGTAGCTCTAAATCCGCTCCACAGAAATTTTTGAAACTTTGCAGAGAGTTTCATCTTGGCCTGCTGATCACTTTTGTGCAATAAAAAAAATGGGGTCACGGAGTTCGTTTTTCAGATATGGGCAACTAAAGCCAAAATATAGCGTGTTTTTGCAAGGCTTTCTTGTTGCCATGGTAACTTGTTACCCCACAAAAATGACTGCATCTTGTTCAGCAATAATTGGTGTTTCACACGGTACTATAACATTGCTGTTACGTGATAAAGTGTTGTAGTGTCGATCCTTCTAATAACAAGATTTCTTGAAAGTGTTGAAACTGGTTTGAATAGGGAATGCACACAACAGTTGTAAGCACGAAAAAAGCAAGTGATCGACTTAAAGCGTTTTCTTCACACCTAAAAGTTAAAAGAATATTGATCATCCAAGGTTTCCGTGTATAATATCCGAGTTCTCTCTTTTTAAGCGAAGCAGCTGGCCTCTGATGCTAATGAAGGGACGTGAGGTAAAAGGAAATTAGCTTCAGCTTGATGGCCATCTCTCCGCCTTGAAAAACACAGCCATACCAATTTTGAAATCCCTACCAAAAACAACGCAATTGCAAGTAAAGTACGAGACCAATAGACCATTTTGCGGTTGTAGCTAAGTTACCAGGCCAAAGTATGGAAGCGAGTCTGCCGCTGACCCTGCTTTTATAGAAACCTTTGTGCTTTTCTAATGGTAATGTAGACTAATTAGAATTATGACAGCATAATTTACATGATAGAAGCAGTGAGGACTGTATCAACACAAGGTCACCGGCAGCCTCGCAGCCATTCACAGGCCAGGTCATTCAGCCAACAACTGGTAAAATGGCCTATTGAATGCGCAAATGAACAAAATGGAAACAACTTTTTACAAGAGTGTCAGAACGAAAACTATAGCTGGGCTTTACAGGCGACAATAAACCCAACACGAGAATGATCTCTAGTACTGCCTTCTTGAGTTAGGTGTGCTCTAACTTGTTCTCTCCCATAGCCTTAATTGCCTTTGTCCAGCCGAAATGAAAATTTAAGCAACTAGTCCGTATATCATTTGCCTGTATTGATCATGCGCGATATCCTATGCTACAAAGTCATTCGCCTTTGTAAGCATTTTCAGTAAATAGAAAGTACCTGAAATAACAGATCACAGAAACATCGAGATTTTAGAAACCGTTTCCAGATTCTAACATGTCTGACCAAGGAAACTGGCAAACAAAGCGAGTCACCGTCAGAGAAAGAACTGAGTTCATGTTCAACAACGATCTCTTCAGTGATGTGAAGTTTTTTGTTCTAAGCAGCGATGGCAAGAAAGATAACAAAAGTAAACAAGTCATCCCTGCTCACAAGTTTGTGTTGTCAGTTAGCAGTCCCGTGTTTGAAGCCATGTTTTACGGTGAGCTCCCTATGACAAGTGACTCTATTGAACTACCTGAATGTGATTACGAGAGTCTGTTGGAGTTTTTTCATTACTTGTACAGCGATGAAGTGAACTTATGCGGAAGTAATGTGATGGGAGTGTTGCACTTGGCGAAGAAATACCTGGTACCGTCACTCGTTGATAAGTGCGCGGAGTATCTCGTGGATAATGTAGACCCATTGAGTGTTTTTAACGTTCTGCCATCCGCCTTAAGCTACGAAGAGGAAGACTTGGTTGATGCTTGCTGGAGAGTGGTCGATGAGCAGACTGAAGCGGCTTTGAAATCCGATGGTTTTGCAACTATTGAGAGATCTTTACTTGAGGCAATAGCCATTCGAGATACTCTGTTCATCGATGAAGTCGACCTCTTTCGAGCTGTTGACTTTTGGGCTACAAGTAAATGCCAAATGCAGGGCCTAGCAATTGAGGGAGAAAGCAAAAGAAATATTCTTGGTGAACGAATTGTGAAGTCCATACGCTTTCCGGTAATGAACCAAGAGCAATTCTCAGCAGTTGTTCTTGATGCTAAAATTCTGACCCCAGAAGAAGTAGTCCTCTTTTTCCAGTTCTTTAGCTCAACTCTGACTTCGCCGATTGGATTTCCAGAGAGCAAGCGGTCAGGAATCATTTATCGATGTGGAAGGTTTGATAGATTGCTTCACAGTTGCTGGTTTTACGCCACAAATGGATTCACTGACTACATTAACTTTGTGATAGACAGGGATATTGTTTTATACGGAATTTATCTATGTGGCAGTGAGGACAGGAGTCACAGTGTCTCCATGAAGGTGATCAACTGCGAGAACAATTGTTGTATATCGTCACGGACGGGGATTTTCTCCTCGAGACAGTTAAAATACAGCAGAGATGGCGAAAATTACTTTGGATACGAGGTATCCTTTGATCCTCCGGTTCACTTGAAGAAAAACATACAATACCAGATCGAGGCATTCATATCCGGCCCAGAATCTGGGTACGGACTCAGTCACTTTAAAAGTCTGTTTTGGAATGGTGTGACATTCACTTTTTCAACTAGCCATCTAATACCTTGCCATGGCACAACTTATGCGCAGGGACAATTCGCTGAATTTGTCTTCTCATTGTACAGAGGACCTTAAAAGTTTTAACCTCAAAACATTAGCCCATGACTAGGAGCGTACAACTTCATTGCATTTGAGGAACGGCATTTTTGCAGACCGATTTATTTGAACAGACTTAACTGATAAGAGTGTAATGTGAAGTGCTAAGTATCTATCCCATATGAACCATGTGAACGTTAGCCCTACTGATGGAAATGGTTCATTTGGGGTAGATACTTGCACTTCACATTACACTCTAATCAGGTAAGTCTGTTCAACTATAAGTGTTACACGGCCAACGTTTGAAAAAAAGTAGTCTCTCCTTGTACTTGTACATGTTCATTGCCGTGACTTTAACATCGTCAGTTCCCACGGCCTGCTCCCGTCTGACCTTGTAGCTCAGTCGGTAGAGCAGCGGTGATCTAACCCGAAGGTGGTGGGTTCAATCTGTGAACATACCGCTACATAGACCTTGCATTGAAGTTGTAGGTTCCTGGTTATTGGCTCCTGTCCCAAAGCCTTGGAGGCTTTGTTCGGTGATTGAGAAGGTAAATGCAGTTAAAACTTGCATGTTTTAGAGCGCTTTTCAATTGAGTGTCGAAAGTAATTAGCGAATTGCTTTGTTTTTGCATTACTTTACTCAGTGATTTTATATTGGTTTAAAGTTCTCGCGCCATTTTTTCGACCAATCAGAAGTGAGACCAAAACAAATCGTGGCTTGTGCATACACATTTTCCCGCGCTTTGTGTCGGCTGCGTGTAATTACTTCGAGTATTGATTGGTTTATTGGATTCTCTCCGTTCTGTTTGATTGGCCAAAGTAATTACTTTGGTTTTGGTTTTACGACACTCGATTGAAACTCGCTTTAGCATCTGTAGATTGAGGTTTGATGCACTCAGGAAGGCAGATGATCAGTTGGCTCCGTTGGAAAAGCACAATCAAGATATTGGAGCTGGAAGTAGTGAATAATAATAATAATAATAATAATAATAATGATGATGATGATGATGATGATGATGATGATGATGATGAAGAGGAGGAGGAGGAGGAACTTAAATGCACAGATTTCAAATCAACTCAAGTCAAATCGTGTGTTGCTTTTTTTGACGGGAGAGGAAAACCGTGGTACGTGGAGAAAAACCTCTCAGAGTTGAGTACAGAACCAACAAACTCAAGCCACACGAAACGCCTAGGAAAACTCTAGGAATCGAGCTTGAGCCATACTGGTGGGAAGTCAGTGCTATCACTTTGCCACACCTGCTGCCTAAAGAAGAATCGACTTATTCAACACGCATATGACGCCGACTCAGCCCAGTCGTGAAAAGCTACAATGACTACAAAGCGCCTCCCAAATCGTCAGTAAACGGAGGAGAATTTTTTTTCCCTGTGTAACCATCATCTGCAAAAGGTTCACTATATTGTCCGACGAGGGCAATAACTTGTAGGCCTTGTTAGATCTGTTAGCTTCCTAAAACCACTTTGTACGGAAAGGACCAGAAAAATGACGACAGTCTCAAGCAACTCTCCAACTTCTCAACGATAAACGCAATGCTAAATGCAAGAATCCGTCTTTATAACATACCAGCTTTATTTTCTTCTCGCAATCTAAGGAACACGCAAGGTAGTATCTTTAGCCGTCCACAATACTATGTGGTAATTATTGGTACAGAATTTGATTGCATGGGCTTGCATACAATACCAAGACACTATTAAAGAAACATAGTTGGATCCATCCTTTATTCTTTCAGCTAGATTTTGTAACGTGACTATCCTTTGTTATAGAACACTAGTTCATTAAAAAGGTGCAATTCTAGAGTTATGATTGGCTTAGCCATCATGCTATATGAGCTATTATACGATGCTATACAAATATCAATAATTATTATTCAACACATTGTGACAATGTCTAAATATGGTCATAGCGCGCTCAAATTCGTCGAGCGTACTCAACAGATATCCTGCGATATACGTATACGTAATTTTGTGTGTCGAGGAGAAAAATGGTAATTTTTCCAGCATTTTTTTTCAATAAACGTAGAAAATTGTGCTTTGTCGTCAATGTGTTAAATAATAAAACAATTATCGTGCTCAATCTTGCGGAATATCGCCTGATTTTAGCCAACTCGGCCTACGGCCGCGTCGGCTAAGTATCAGGCGATATTCCACGCGATTTTGCAGGATAATTGTTAACTGTACGCATCCGTTTTTTGGTTTTTACAAAATAAAGTTGGGAAGATTTACCCATAATTATTGAGCGTTTTTAATAAAACAATTATTCCACTGGCGCTTGTTGGTTATGAGATGATTATAGGCAACTCGGCGCCACACGCTCGTTGGTTTTATGATTTCATATGCGTCTCTTTAATATTCTAAGTTGTCTCGCTCCTTTGACAAGTTGCTCGGTATCTGAAGCTAAATGGCAAGTAGCCTGCGAGCAAGAGAGCTTGCTCGTAGGCTAAATGGCAAGAAATCAACAAGTTCTTCTTCCATTTTTGGCTAGCCTAACGTTTGCCGTGAACAGGATGATAAATTTCTCTTTTGACTGAAACTATTGCACTCCAAAAAAATGTAGATTGTTTGGAAACTAAGAAATGACAAACTGCAGGAAATTTTAGGTTATCGTGCATGATACTCATCGTGAAGGTTAATTCTCACTGTCCAAAGATGACTGAGCCAGTGAGTTCTTTGCTTCATTATGTGGAGGTGGTCAGTTTTTCCTGCTTGAAGCTGAAAAGGTCGTTTTTTCCCTTCTTTTCGTCTTTTTAAGTCAAACAAACTCTTTTATTCAGATTAAATATTCGTGTTGTTATTGACTCTACTAGCTGTATGCGTTTTTGCACACATGATTTATTTGAATAGCATGTATCAATTGCCCAATATTGTAAGTACTATTGAATGTGTGTGTGAATCATGGTGTGAATGTGTTTATATGGTTTTGAAAATTTTGTCTAACGAGACATTATTTTCAAATGGGGTGTACCAATTGCTGGTGGACGAACAAAAGGGGATAATTTTTTCGGTAACAACAAAGCGGTGACGACGAAAATTGGTCTTGCAGCAAGTTAGGAGGAGGATGGCTTCCTTCGCGTGTATTTTGGATGCCGTTTCTGTAAATTGCAGGGTGGTGGCTTTTAATTTCACAAACTCAGTGTTATAACTCGGAGGTGACTCTCAGTTAATCAAAATGGCGTTCTACATTCACATACCTTCTGGCGGCCACGTAGCTATGACAGCATAAATTAGGAAAGGCGGGGAACCGATTAACTATGCGCATACATTACAGTCTTCAGGCAAGCATTAGATACTGGGGTATTTAGTTGCAGCTATCGCAAAGAAATCAAAACAACTTCATTCCAACATGTCTATCCATGAATACTGGCAAATGAAGAGACCTACTATCAGAGAGAGAACCAAGTTTATGCTCAACAACGATCTTTTCAGTGATGTGAAATTTGTTACTTGCAAGACCTATGGCGATTGTGACGAAAAAGAAGTGATTTAATTTCAGCTCACAAGTTTGTGTTGTCAATTGGCAGTCCTGTGTTTGAAGCCATGTTTTACGGTGAGCTAGCGGACGTTAGTGACTCAATTGAACTGCCCGATTGCGAATTTGAGAGTTTGTTGGAGTTTTTGCGCTTCATTTACAGCGATGAAGTCAACTTGAGCCGAAGTAATGTGATGGGAGTGTTGTACTTGGCGAAAAAATATATGGTACCGACACTGGCCGGGAAATGCACGGAATATTTGCAAAATCATGTGGATCCATCGAACGTTTTCAATATTCTAACAACGGCTGAAAAGTATGGGGAGAAAAAGCTGGTGTCTCGTTGCTGGGAAGTGGTCGACAGACACACACAAGTGGCTGTGAAGGCTGATGGATTTACGATAATCGAGAAGTCCTTACTTGAAGCACTGGTCATAAGGGATTCACTGAGTGTCAAAGAGGTGGACTTGTTTCGAGCTGTTAATTCGTGGGCAACGAAAAATTGCAAAAAGCTAGGCCTACCATCTGATGGTACAATGAAACGAAAGGTTCTTGGTGAGCGAATTGTGAAATCGATACGTTTTCCAGTAATGAAACAAGACGAATTTGCAGCAGTTGTTCTCGAGTCTGAAATTCTAACACCAGATGAAGTGATCACTTTTTTCAAGTTTTTCAGTTCAACATTGACTTCTTCTGTGGGATTTCCCCAAATAAAAAGACCAGGTATCATTCATCGGTGCGGCGGCTTCGAATCTTTATCCCTTGATAGGTGGTTATTTGGAAGTGGGTACACAGACCCCCTAAGCTTATTGTTGACATAAACATCACGTTGTCTATCAGTTAGTTCCATCTCTGTCCAGGCGATCCCACAAAAATGTCAAGGACGCGGCAAACAATATGTCTTCATTACCAAAGACATGCACGACATTTTACAACGGGAAATATTTGTTTATAATTTTGCCTCATTTGCTCAAGGCTATCGTCAGCCAAGAGTAAAGTACTAAATATTGGAAGTGCATGATTTGTACAATGTGCTTCCCCTTTAAGTTTGAACCTGATACACCAGTTAATCTCTGAGAAAGTATGCTTTGAAAATTCGACATTTTGCGAAAAATGTGTGCTTGCCACCCAAGGTTTTGATGGCCAATAACTGGGCGAGGCTTGTTATCAAACCAAAAGGCTTACAGTGCGACGCGCCTTACCGTGGCCACCTAACAAAGTTTTTTAAAACTTATACGCCAATCAGGGTGTGCGAATTTGATTGACAGTCAACCCTCCTTGCAAAGTTCGCACGGTTGTGCGTTGAACACCATTGCATGGGTTGTTGAGTTGACGTACTTACACGTAGTTGTCAAATGTGAACGTTTGTTGGGTGGCTACGGTAAGGCGCGTTGCACTGTAAAACTGGAGATTTAATTAACTAAGTTTAACAAGTTCTTTTACCTTTTGAAGTCAATTTGTAAATGGCATGATGCCTTTCGTGAGCACACTCGAATGTTAATGAAACAAAATGTGAGCAATGGCGTCAACAAATATCCCCTTATTCCCCTAACACTTGCACTTTACACTTGTTCATGCGCATGTATGATGATAGACTATAGTTGCTTGTCAACGGGCGAAAGGACAATTTTAGCTGCGCTTTTCCCCGTTGCCAAAACATTAGTTTATCATCCTTCTCACCTGAGCATTTCAAACATCATTGGTCAGTGGCAATACATGAATGATATACAAATTCCCAAGGAGATTTATCGGCCCAGCTGTTAGAATCAAGCATCATTTGATCTGCAATTTGTGTAAGTATGGTCGTCCTCCATTTCTTCAGTGACGCGTTTTGAAAAAAACGGAAAAGAAACACAAATATAATTGCGACGTATCCTAGCAGCAGGCGAATTCTTTTGACCTTATTTTTTTAGTTCTCAGAAAGCAAAGTAAGAAAATAAGGGAGCACCAATGCATGTCAAAGATTATTTCAAAACCAACATAAAAGCCTTCTTCGAAGGCCATTTCCGAGTTCGTGTCTGCATCATCTTCAAAGCGAGTAAGTGCGAAGTTTTTGTGATGGTAATTAATTCTACTTTACATATGAAAAAGTAACTTAAACGCGCTCGTCTTGGTTTTCACGGGACGTAATCAAAATAAAAAAAAAGAGTAATTGTCAATCCTTTTGACATTTTAGCTTAGTTAATTATTAGAACACCTGAAGACTTGTCTTTTCACAAATTTTCAGTTTGATAGAGTTTTCCGTCTCGTGATAAAGCAAGGTTGAATTTCTCAGCTTTTGTGTGACAAGGTATTAAAATGGCGACAGAGAAGGCTCACTTATCTGCTGAGAGTTTGCAATCTGAACAGTCCTTGTATGACAATAAATACTCATATATAGATGTTTATGAGCACTCAGAAGCTAGACGACCACAGGTTTCTTATAGCAAAACTCGATGACGTATGTTTTTGTTAACTTCCGGCCGCCATTTGTGCTTTTCAGAGGGACACAAACATGGCGTCTCCATACAAAGCCTTATAAATTTGAGTACAACATTTCTTCGAATATCTACCGCACGAAACATCGCACAGACCTGAACCTTTCGAGACTGTTTGAATATTTATCTTCTTTTATCTTTTTGATTCTTGACTTTATTTGTTGAATGGTTTTGATGATGGTGTGACAGTGAAAACCGGCAATACAGGGGAGGCAGACCTGAATTCGGAAATGGCTTATTCGCTTTTTTCACATTGAATTTTCCCCATAATACACATTGTTTGTCCCCCAATTTTTGCTTAAACCCTTGTTTTCAAAAGCCCTTTGGAATATGCAGTTATTATAATTCAAAGTTCAGCGACATACATTTCTTGGATTGACTTAGCATTAGGAATTATATCTTTAAAACGAAAAACAAATAAGCTAAAGCTCGACACCCTTTTGCAGAGGAGGGTTTCCTGTAGCGTTGAGCGAAATTTCAGGTTTCTACGATGAATTCCTGTACGCAAAGTATCCACTCAAAGATGAACTGAACTGAAAAAACTGAAACTGAAAAACTTTATTTAAACACGTGACATTGATGAGCCTAAAAAAGGACTCGTTACAAAAATGTACGTGTATCTACAATAGAGTATAAATTAAGAAAATACTAAACTAAGAATCTATAATAAAATTACCTATCCATACTATAAATTTAAAATAGCATCTAATTAGAGCAGGAATTACAACGAAACTCGTCCTGGCTCAACTTAAGTTTCTTTAGTTTGGCCACAAACTTGTTAAGGTGTGGGGCCTCCCTAACATGCAAAAGTATATTGTTCCAGAGGCGGCACGCAATATACGAAAAACATCTGTGTTTAAAACTAGTGTTGGGGGCCGGCTGATCGAGTCTGCTACCATTGCCGCGAAGATTGTAAGCTCAGTTTTTGATTCTAAACATATTACTTATATAATTGGGATAGCCTTTGTACACAAGTGTCAGAGCTTGGACCAGGCGCCTATGCTTAATGGAATCTAAATTATACTGCAACAAGATCTGCTGGTAACTAATAGACTTAGGTAGATTGAAGAGAGTTCTAAGTACGTAATAATTGGCATTTTCTAACTTATCAGATAAAGTTTGATTAATTCCTATTAGAAGACGACTACAATAGTCAAAATGAGGTAGAATGTACGACTTATATAGTTTAACCGCAGTGTCATTATCAATAAAATTCCTAATTCTGCGCAAGGCGGCTATCTTTGCATGAATTTTACTAAGAACCAAATTAATATGTGAAGAAAAGTGAGCTTATTGTCAATCGTCACTCCCAGCAACTTAAGTTCATCGATAGAATATTATTTGACTTTATTAAGGTGAGCATATAGTGTCAAACGCCTTACTTAGATCTATAGACACCGCAGAGACTGTTTGTCTCTCATCTAATGCTTCTCTCCAGTCCTCTGTGATCTTCAGCAATGCCGTGCAACAAGAATGCCCCTTTAAGAAGCCAGACAGACTGTCGGAGAGTAGACGGCGTGAAACAAAGTAGTTATATAGTTGATTATACGTAATTCGTTCAAAAATCTTAGATACACAGATGGCAAAATTCAAGATAAATTAAGGCAAGAAACAAGGCTCAGAAAGTTTAGTCAACATAACACGAGCCCCGGGGAGTATTGGTGCCTTAGGTGATAATCAGGAAGGCCAGGGCTCAATCTCCTGTTGTGTGCCAAAACTGGCAGAAAAATGGTGGTGGATATTATTTCAAGATCAAAGTTTCCTTTGCCAGCAATTCGAACGTGAGAGCACAATTTCTTAATTTCTTGCGTATTTTAAGGGTTTTGTGCAATGGGGAAAGCGAAACCTGGCCGTTCCAAATCAAGACGAAACTCCACAACCACAAGGGCAGGGCAACTAGGAGAAAACAAAAGGGCCGGTGAAGCAGTGGAAAACCCCAGGGCAAGCATGCTCGGCGAAATGCACGAAGTAGGGTACGCAACACACATCTCTGTGTGATTACTGCAAAATATAACAGAAGAGCAATTTGACGCATTATGTAAAGCCAAAGATGACTTTTAGGATTTGTCTAAATAATGGTCGGCTAAGCTTTTGGTCGCTTTCCCATCTTTTTCCGCGGGCTGCGTGTGAAATTTTAATAATCTGTCCTTGTACATTTTAGGTACGATGGCGAATTCGTAAACAACAACAACGCCTTTATTTGTACCCTACATTAATTTACATGATTAAAAAATATGTATATATTCTTTTAAAAAAGGGAAAGAGTACAGGCTGCCCAAAATAACCATTAAGGGCTAAAACGATAGGGTAGCCTTACTTCATAAACGATTATATTAAAGGGTCAGGTTACACACGCACGCACACATTACACAAAACAAAAAATGAAAAATGGCTAGCAAAAAAAAGAAAACAACATAAGAAAGCTAAGATGCCAGAATTAAACAACGGAAAACTCATGCAAAAATGGCTTTTATTCCAGCAACAACCGCTACTTAGCGAAATATTTCAAGATCTCCTGATTGTTTCGTACAAAAGGGGCAGATCCTTAAAAGACGTACTCGTTCGAGCCAAACTCTAAGCTGGCTAAAAAACATGGATAGGAGTTGTGTAGGCCTGTCACCCCCATTGTTATCACTGTGATTTCTTTTTGCGAGAGCGTCGATCAGGCTTTGGAACCCAAGGGCTTTTATTTCGCTTTCTTTTATTTTCTCTCTCCATCCAAAACCAGGACTACACACAAGCAAGCGGCGCAAGCAATGCAAAGTTGTGATGACGCGCTGTTGGAAGTCATTCTCCCGCGCTAAATTCCCAGGTGGTCTAACTCCGGAGTGAGAAGAGATTTCGGATTTTTTTTCCTGTATAAGAAATCCTAGAACACATAGTTTATGTATGCCAAATATCACAATTTTGGAAAATTTTGACCTTCGAACCTGTTCCGTAAATACCATGGAAACCTATAGGTTTTGTTACCTCTTAAACAACGGTTAGCGCTTAACGTCGGTGCTTAAAGTGCATC
Source organism: Montipora capitata (assembly GCA_949126865.1). NCBI lineage: Eukaryota > Metazoa > Cnidaria > Anthozoa > Scleractinia > Acroporidae > Montipora > Montipora capitata. Next base: position 40,943,168 of record OX421449.1, on the reverse strand, counting down.
TAATCTCAAATATTTATCTTTACTCAGCTAAATATTCCACATTCATAAAGAATATTTTACCATTTTCCCATAAGTCAGCAAAAATGGCCACAATTTTGACCCACGACCGAGCTGAAAGAGGTATAGTTCTATTCTGTATTTGACATCACAAACCGCTTTGCAATGTAAAAATTCTTTGAACATGAATTTTCAAGGCATCATCGCTCAGAGATTATTGATATATCGGATTCTAATTTTTAGAGATAGCTCATTATGCAATGCCCTTTCAAGTAATATGTCAACTGTGACGAGTGAGAGTGTTTCATCAGGGGTTCCAAACACCGAGAAACAGATGAAAGCACGACACTGTAATGTAGGCGAAGTGCTTTTATTCTTTCGAGGTGTAATGAAATGATCTTTTGTTTTATCAGACAAGTGATAGCAATTTGTAAAGGAAATGAATATTCAATATTTGGGTGAATTTAAAGGGCAGAACTTTTGAAAAAAATTTTCATAATATGGTGTGATGGAGAACGAGCTAGTCAAAATCAGTTGTTTGAAATTTAGAGTGGGCACCAATTAAACAAATTTATTACATTACCCAATGGTTTGAGTTCTGCACCAAGAATCTTTACTAAACTCGTGAAACCAGTGTACTCCACATTGCGAACCAGAGGCCACATTTCAAGAGGTTATCTCGATGACAGTTTCTTACTTGGTGATACCCCTGATCAATGCAAGGCGAATATAAACGATACCTTTACTCCTTTTGGTGACCTGGGCTTTAATGTGTCAAGGGAAAAATCAATCACCCACCCAACCCAGGCAGGTTATAGAACATCTAGGGTTTGTATTGAACTCTATTAACATGACAGTGACTCTCCTTAAGGAAATTTACAATCAGATAATGTTACTACAGTGGCATTCATTAACAATATGGGTGGTACACATTCTACGGCATGTAACAAGGTTGCTCGAGACATTGGGCTGTGGTGTACTGAAAAGAAGATTTGGCTAAGTGCTACGCGCATTCCTGGAATTCAAAATGAAACTGCAGACAGACTTCGTCGAAAATTTCAGAATAGAACTGAATGGCAGCTACAGCCAAGTGTTTTCAAATTGTTAACAAAGTAATGGGGAAGACCTGAGATAGATTTATTTGTCTCAAGGCATAATTATCAAATTAAGCCTTTTGTCTCAGAGCGTGCAGACCCCGATGGCTATGCAACTGATGCAATGTCTTTGAGCGGGAGACTGAGATAAATATGTTAATATTTTCCCTCCTTTCACCATGCTGTCCATCGTTCTTCAAAAGTTGCAGGAAGATCAGGCCAGAGCCTTAGTTATAGCCCCACTGTGGAGAACGCAAGTTTGGTTTCCACAGATGTGTCAAATGTTAATCAGCCAGCCAGTACCTCTACCGAAGGAGGCCTCCCTTCTCCAGTTACCACACGACAGGACCAAACAGCACCCTCTCTGGCCCAAACTTCAACGGATGGCCTGTCTCTTGTCAGGAGGAGACTTAGACAACAAAACATTTCAGCGAGAGCTTGGGACATCATCATGGAATCATGGAGGACTGGCACCACCATACAATACAGAGTGTATTGGATAAGTGGAAGAACTTTGTCAGAACAACACATGCAAATCCCATTCATCCAACTGTAGCCGATGTTATTAATTTTTTGACACACTTTTATGATACTGGAAACAGCTATTCAGCCATTAACACTGCCCGATCTGCATTATCTGCAGCAGTAGACATTGCGGATAGCCCTTGCACAGTGGGTGAATACCCCCTGATAAAGAGATTTGTCAAAGCAGCTTTCTAGTCCAGGCCACCACGTCCGAGATATCAGTCAATATGGGACGTATCCAAAGTTCTGGACCTCCTTAAAACTTGGAGCCCTGCAAAGACTCTGAACTTGAAATACACCTTATTCCAAAATGGCCGCCATTTTAGTATTCTTTTGTTTCCATGCAAATTGGCCCTTATGACCTCCCTTTCAAACGTAAAATTCAAAAGAATATTTAACCTTGAACGAGACCATAAGGCCCAGTTTGCATGGAAACAAAAGAGTACTAAAATGGCGGCCATTTTTGAATAAGGTGTATTGTTGACTCTTAAGTTAGTTATGTCGTGTATGTTGCTTACTGGCCAAAGGTGTCAATCAGTTCATTTAATGGACATCCAACAGATGTCTAAAGGGAAGTCCTCATACAAGTTTCACGTTGACAAATTAGTAAAGCAGTCTGCACCAGGGAAACCACAACCAGTGCTTATTTTGCCTTCACATCCTGTTGATAAAAGCTTGTGTGTAATGACATACTTAAAGGAGTATTTGATGAGAACAGACCCAGTTCGCAGCGCTGAACACACCAGATCATTTCTTAGTTATAGTAAGTTATAGTAAGCCACACCAGCCAGTTTCCCAAAGTACGATTTCAAGGTGGGTCAAAACGGTCATGCTGAAATCAGGTTTAGACACTGTACACTTCAAGCCTCACAGTACACGTGCAGCCTCCACCCTCAGCTGCTTTTAGGAAAGGTGTACCTCTAGAAACTATAATGGCTGCTGCAAGATGGTCCGCAGAATGCACTTTTTGCTACTTACTACAAGAAAGATGTAACCGAGGACAATAACTATGGACAATCCATTGTTAATTGCTCTGTTTAATTTCTACTTTAAGATGTCATTGTTAAGCTACAATAAACCTATTGTTTTGTTGTACAGTAGATTGTTGTTCATTGCTGTGACTTGCTATGGCCCGTGTGCTTTGAAATCTCAAGGGATCTCGCATATGTATGCATATGCAAATGAGGAGATTAAAATTAAAAAAGCCTTACTTGTAAGGTAAAGTTTGATTGAAATTCCACCCTAAATACGGGGTTTCCTACCCAGAGGGGTTTATGAACATACATGGGCCACTGTCTTTAAAGGATGATCTTCACCACGCATGCGCTTTCTCACGTGCATCAATGAGGAGATAGATTTCCAATCAAACTTCACCTTAGAGGTAAGGTAAAGGCTTGTTTAATTTTTAAGTTATTGTTACTTGAATAAATTACATACTTCAACTTGCATTTATTAGGTTCTGCTTAAGGCGTAGCAAGCTACGCAGAACTTTGTTCGAGTGGCAGGGTATTCTCTTTCACCATACTCGATGTTATGACGTCATAGTGCGTATTTCGTTGCGCTTGCGCTGACGCCCACTCTTCAAAGAGTCAATTGTTATGCATATAACCTCGGTATAAAAACCATGCAACACTGTGCCTCTTGTTTCTTTGTGCAAGCTGACGCTTGTGAGCCCACGTCTTTGGTTTCGTTTTTCTCGAGAACGAAACATTTACCTACTACAACATTCCCGAACGAGGTTCCACCAGTTATGTAACACGCTGGAACGCCTGCTGAAACTTGTTTTGCAGCGCCGTTGCACATAAGTTTCAGCTAAAAGTTTCAATGTGTTACAGCGGCTTATTCCCGTAGCTCGTTTCCGCTTATAGATCCCGCTTATGGC
>OX421449.1:40932170-40934670 GCA_949126865.1 Montipora capitata | reverse complement strand
TTTTATTGCTCAAAAGTGGTTAGCAGGCTAAGATAAAATTCTTTGCAAAGGTATAAAAAATTCTCTGCAGGGGATTCAGAGCCACCTTAAAAATCTGCTATAAATCTGCTCCAGAGAATTTTTTCTAACTTTGCAGCGGATGTGTTAGTTCCCTAACTGTTATTCCAAGGATTGAACTACTTTCGAATGCAAACACAAACGCATTCTTTCACTTTGCTTAAAAACACCACCGATAACTCGAGAGAGTAATTAAGCCCTATGAAGAACTTGGAAATTTATTAAGAAAAGAAAAACGTCATCTTTATTGCTGATGATTTCATTCATTTGTTATGCAGAAAAGCAGGAAAAAAAATTTCACCCGTCGTTTCCCTTCTATTTTGTGATCTTTGAATGTTGCAAATGTCACGTCTCTTTTCCTTATCACGGTAAAAAGTCTGATGTTAAGGGTGATCAGCAAAAGTGTTGTTTTTTTCTTTTCTTTCAAAACTGGCTTACACTCATACAACAAAAGCAGTTTCAAAGAACTAAATGAAACATTTTTAGCAACTCAACTATAGCACTGTGATTCTGATCGCAATTGGAGCAACACTGACTGTTGAAGTTTTATGAGAAACGAAATATCAAAATATTGAGTGAAACTAGCATTTTACTAAATATCTAAGCTTTCTGTCGTAATTTCACTTACAATAATCTCAGTCTGTTGGTTTAGTTAACGCAGTAAACTTCTACTAAACCTTTGGAGCTTGTTCCACTGGCATAACCATGATTGTTCTACGTTTTTTTTACAATTTCGGCAATCACTGAAGCGTCAGGCTCTGCTAGGTAGTCTTCTAGCATCTTTGACATCGATTCTGGAAAAAGAAAAAATTAATAAAAACAGCTCTAAATATAGCTGGTTCTTTCGAGCATACACAATGCACCGATGCGAATGGCTACGTGCAGGACGATGCTGTCTTCGAATTCCTTACAAAAGATGACGTTTAGAGATCTATGGGAGAACGGAAACACCAAAAGAGATATCACGAGGTGATAAAATGAGCCATCTTCACCACTTAACAAAAAGCCAGAAAAGGCTGAACGAAAACAGGTTTTCCACCAATGTGAAGTGTATCCTTTAAATGTGCTACTGTGCATGCGTGATAAGCATGTAGAAATTACATTTGTGACAAAAGCGTGTTAGAGGAAACTTTGAATTGTTTACACTAAGAAGCTAATATTATAGACAAAACTGTTGGGAAGGCTAACACATTTCTTCATTCCTTCTCTCCCCTCCCCCCTCATTCAATGATGTGCAAAACTGAATGGTTTTAGTGGGAAATTGTTGAGTTACCTTCCAACATTGAATAGGTGGGAGGGGTCTATATAAGAGAAGGTTAAACTGTTGTTTTTTGCGCTTTAACAGAAGCGGGTTGAAGTACATACAACTCTGGTGTGGTTCATTTACATAACCTTCCCAACTACTTTTGTCTATTGTAGCATCACGCTTTCATGCCATCTTAGGATAGTGTGACTCCTATCGTCAATTTTCCAATCTGAAACTATTCTTGTTTTCTGAGTTAAACTCGAACTTTACTTACCATTTTTTTTTTAATTCCAGCGTGACATCATCGCCAACCAGCACAAATGGCGCCCAGTGCTTTATAGCGCAATACTGCTTTGACTCTCGGAAAGATTTCATTGCTTGTTGAAGAGCTGCACTTGCGCTTTTTCCATCTACCAGATGCTGATAGAAGCTCCTCATGAACAGCAACGTTACCTCGTCATCAATTGCCCAGAGTGACACCAAAACAGACCGAGCTCCAGCAGACAGGAAAGCCCTAGCAATTCCCACCACTCCCTCAGACTTCACTTCTCCCCGGCCACTGTGACAACAGCTCAGCACAACTAACCTTGCTCGAAGAGAAATTGTCTGAACATCCGACATTTTCAAAATGAAGTCTTCCTCTTTGGGGATTTGCGATTCCTGTTCGTTATTTGGGGCTAGAGCAATTTCTCCCGTTTTTGGGCATCCATGTGCTGCAATGTGAACTAAAGCGACTGATTTCATACATCTCAGCACCTCAGCTTTCGTGGCACTTTTTCGAGTCAGCAGTGTTGTCTGCAGAAGTTGTCCAATCATCTCTAATTCTTGTTTTGCGAAGGGAAGCTGTTCAAAAATGGGTTCCCCTTTCTTGTTAGTAACTACCTCCAACCACGGATCACCTACAAGCAATGCGCCAGTCTTACTGTGGAAGTCATCAGGTGCACCAACGATCACATTAAAAGTGGTCAACGAGGGAATGGTGCGGATCCTGATAGATTCACTCAATGCAGAATATGGAGCCAAGCAAAATGGTCCATCGGGAACAACGATTAACTCATTTCCTTGGAGCAAGTCTGCAATTGGCCCGAGTAAGACTTCATACAACGGTTGTAAAGAGTTACCAGAGGATGAAGATGGTAGAACTGCTTTCTCACTGGTAGGTTTTTTGCTGCAAGACAGGTCATTGCGTAGTGGATC
>OX421449.1:40909670-40927170 GCA_949126865.1 Montipora capitata | reverse complement strand
TTAATATTCTTAGTAACAATGTAATGTTTTTCACCTTGACCTAAATTTTATAATCAAAATCGAGGTTTTATAAATTTTTATCTGGACTACTTTGACAATATAAATCTAGAATTAAGCCTTTTTACAAGTTTCCAGTGCCGTAGCGTCTTTCGTTTTAGAGCATTTTAAATTTCCGAGCTTTAACCTTGCGTGACATTAAGATAGTGGGTCCGTGTACCTTCCGTCCCTTCAATTTTCATCAAAATAGAAAATTGAAAATTAGGAATGACAAATTTTGATTTTCAATTTTTGATATTCAGAAAAACTAAAATCATGGGTGAATTCTTAATTCTCCTTTGTTTTGGCCTTTCACATATAAACATGATTAAGCGACAAAGCTCAATCTTCGTATAGATTTCCTTTGCTTCAGATTTAATGAAAATAGAAATGTGACAAGATTTGCTAAAATTTCTTAAGGAAACGAACATGCAAAAACCGGATCGAAAACTGCAACATCAAACTTCAAAATCAATTTTTGATTTCCTCAAATACGAAATACGAAAATTGAAAAAGGGACAAAATGGGTGTGAGGGGAGGGGACGGCAACACCGGAAGTGGAAGAACCAAGATGGCGGCAAGCCGGTCGAACGATGCGTCCATAGCATGGAGAAAATGTGCGTGGAAAACTGCAGCGACATTTCTGCACAACCTCCCACATTATTGTTCGTACATATTTTTTGTTTGCGTCTTTGGGCCTGATTTCACAGGAGCCTTCCTGTATTAAACCCAGACCGAAATATTGTTAAGGTAAGCGGTAGGTAAAGGTTTACTGTGAACGCGCGAACGCAACTATTAGCTTCGAACTTTGTGCCTTATAATAAGTTTGCCTGAATTTCAATGCATCCCCTGGTTCATTTGAGTTTTCGAATAGCAATTTACTTCTTGAAGACTTGGGGCCCGTTTCTCGAAAGTCCCGAAACTTTACGGGCCATTTTCGGGTGTAACTGTTCCCTCTGTATCTCAAGAACAGAGAGGGTTTAAGTCGTTAAATTTCGCAGTCAGTTTGCTTTTTGCTACCTTGAAAACATGTTAAAAAATCGGATTTTCAAAACAAGCGGTCACAAATTGCTTTTCGGGCTCGAAAAGTTTTCGGAACTTTTGAGAAACGGGCCCCTGGCCCCAGTTGTTCAAAAGAAGGATAGCGCTATCCGCCAGATAAATCACTATCCAGTGGATAAGTCATAGCGAAACCAATAGTGCGCTTTCCAGTGGATAGTGATTTATCCGTTAGATAACGCTACCCACCTTTTGAACAACCGGGGCCCGACTTACAACAGCTCACACGAAATGCATAAGAATGGCTTAGTGAGAATGGCATCAACCATTGTAGTTCCTGTTTTAAAGAAAATAAAATTGATTGAAAGTGTCAGATTTTGTTATTTCGTCTAATTAATGAAACAGGAAGGGGTGACCGAGGACAATTTCGCCAGCCCGTTCCATCAAAAGCATTCAGTCATTTCTTTATCCTGAACAGGAAGAACAAGTCGAAAAAGTAATGCTTGGGAGCAGAAATAACAATCAATGTGTTGGCGGAATGATATGTGCGAATGCACACAGCACGGTCGTTATGGGCTGTTCAAGCCAGGTCTTCAAGAAGAATATTACTATTCCAAAACTCAAATGAACCAAGGCGGGGGGGGGGGGGGAGGGGGAGGGGGGTGCAGTGCAATTAATTCAGGCAAACGTATTGTAAGGCACAAACTGCGAAGTAAACGCTTGCCTCCCGCTTACCTTATCAATATTTTGGACTGATTTTAAACAAAGCAAGGCTCCTGTGAAATCAGGCCCAAAGACGCAAACACAACATGTTCGAACAATAATTTTGTGCAGAAATGTCGCTGCAGTTTTCCACGCACATTTTCTCCACGCTGCGCAAGCATCGTTCGACCGTCTTGCCGTTATCTTGGTTTTTCCACTTCCTTTATTGCCGTCCCCTCCCCTCACACATATTTCGTCCCGTTTTTCAATTTTTGATTTTCGTATTTGCGGAAATCAAAAATTGAGTTTCAGTTTTGGAACTGGTTTTTGCATGCTCGTTTCTTTAAGAGATTTTAGCAAATCTTGTCACATTTCTATTTTCATTAAATCTGAAGCAAAGGAAATCTATACTAAGATAGAGCTTTGTCGCTTAATCATGTTAATGTGAAAGGCCAATACAAAGGAGAGTTAAGAATTCACCCATGATTTCTGTTTTTCTGAATATCAAAAATTGAAAATCGAAATTTGTCATTCCTAATTTTCAACTTTCTATTTTGGTGAAAATTAAATGGACGGAAGGTACACGGACCATAGTGACTGTCTGGTTTAATTTTCAATTGTCGACATGCAAATCCCATTTATCCAACTGTAGCCAATGTTATTAACACCGTTAACGAATATTAAATTTCGAAATTCATGTTTCAAGTGTTTTCTTCTCGAACGGATATAAATTCAATGCAACGTTGTAAATAAATTGATTGTGATGCTGGAGAAGTTATGCCGTTGTCTTAATCCTATACCATAGAGAATAAAAGGGATTCCGCAAATTTCTAAAACAAGTTGTGTCGCGATTAATGGTTCCGGAAATTTTTTAAACCAGTAACACATTTACCGAGTGACATTAATCTTATTGCAAAGTTAGTGGCTCCAGTGTCTTTGGACATTGTTAGGACAATTAACTCGTTTCTGAAGTGGTATGGGAAATTTCTGAAACCATCCATCATTCAAGCTGGTTTCAAGAAATTTCGAAACCAATAATCGCTTATTTCCTTCACCTTCACCTGTGGTCAACTCCAGGGGTTTCAAAAATTTCTAAAACCGCCAGTGGTTAACTGCCGTCGTTTTTAGCAATGGTCAAGACAAACTGTTTCGGAAATTTCTGAAACCAGTAACGGGTAATTGCCGCTCCTTTTAAAGTTATGGTAAAGACAGTGGTTTCCGAAATTTCTGAGGCCAGCCTTCTCAATGTCTTCCAAAATTATTTTTTCGAGCCACCCACAAATGGAGATGACATGGTGTACGACTGAACGCCATCGTTCAAATGAAAGTAAACGGTAAATACTTGGACAAAAAGTGGACGAGAGGGATTTTCCCAGCCGAAAGGACATTTTTGGCGGCCAGATAATTCACTTTCCTCGAAATATCAGCCGAAAATTAAAATTCCGTCAAGGATTCAACACCGACAACCGATTTTTGTTAACTTTAGAATATCCCCCAAGGTTTTGGAACGTGTACACATGCAAATCCCATTTATCCAACTGTAGCCAATGTTATTAATTTTTTGACACACTTTTATGATACTGGAAACAGCGATTCAGCCTTTAACACTGCCCTATCTGCATTATTTGCAGCAGTAGACATTGCGGATAGCCCTTGCACAGTGGGTGCACACCCCCTAATAAAGAGATTTGTCAAAGCAGCTTTCCAGTCCTGGCCACCACTTCCGAGATATCAGTCAATACGGGACGTATCCAAAGTTCTGGACCTCCTTAAAACTTGGAGCCCTGCAAAGACTCTGAACTTGAAATACACCTTATTCCAAAATGGCCGCCATTTTAGTATTCTTTAGTTTCCATGCAAATTGGCCCTTATGACGTCGCTTTCAAACGTAAAATTCAAAAGAATGTTTAACCTTGAAGGAGGCCATAAGGGCTAATTTGCATGGAAACAAAAGAATACAAAAATGGTGGCCATTTTGGAATAAAGTGTATTGTTGACTCTTAGGTTAGTTATGTGGTGTATGTTCGTTACTGGCCAAAGGTGTCACTCACTTCATTTAATGGACATCCAACAGATGTCTAAAGGGAAGTCCTCATACAAGTTTCATGTTGACAAATTAGTAAAGCAGTCTGGACCAGGGAAACCACAACCAGCTTATTTTGCCTTCATATCCTGTTGATAAACGCTTGTGTGTAATGATATACTTAAAAAGGAGTATTTGATAAGAACAGAACCAGTTCGTAGCGCTGAACACACCAGATTATTTCTTAGTTATAGTAAGTTATAGTAAGCCACACCAGCCAATTTCCCAATGTACGATTTCAAGGTGGGTCAAAACGGTCATGATGAAATCAGGTATAGACACTGTACACTTCAAGTCACACAGTACACGTGCAGCCTCTACTTCAGCTGCTTTCAGGAAAGGTGTACCTCTAGAGACGATAATAGCTGCTGCAGGATGGTCCGCAGAATGTACGTTTTGCTACTTACTACAAGAAAGATGTAACCGAGGACAATAACTATAGACAATCCATTGTGAATTGCTCTGTTTAATTTCTACTTTTAGATGCCATTGTTAAGCTACAATAAACCTATTGTTGTGTTGTACAGTAGATTGTTGTTCATTACTGTGACTTGCTGTGGCCCATGTGCTTTGAAGTCTCACGGGATCTCGAATATGCAAATGAGGAGATTAAAATTAAGGTAAAGTTGAATTGGAATTCCGCCCTAAATACGGGGTTCCCTACCCAGAGGGGTTTATGAACATACATGGGCCACTGTCTTTAAAGGATGACCTTCACCACGCATGCGCTTTCTCACGTGCATCAATGAGGTGATAGAATTCCAATCAAACTTCACCTTACAGGTAAGGTAAAGGCTTGTTTAATTTTTAAGTTATTGTTACTTGAATAAATTACATACTTCAACTTGCATTTATTAGGTTCTGCTTACGGCGTAGCCAGCTACGCAGAACATTGTTCGAGTGGCAGGGTATTCTGACTCCCACTCTTCAAAGAGTCAATTGTTATGCATATAACCTCGGTATAAAAACCATGGAACACTGTGTAACCTGCCTCTTTTTTCTTTGTGCAAGCACGCTTGTGAGCCCACGGCTTTGGTTTCGTATTTCTCGAGAACGAAACATTTACCTACCACAACGTTCCCGAACGAGGTTCGACCAGTTATGTAACACGCTGGAACGCCTGCTGAAACGTGTTTTGCAGCGCCGTTGCACATAAGTTTTAGCTAAAAGTTTCAATGTGTTACAGCGGCTTTTTCCCGTGGATCGTTTCCGCTTATATATCCCGCCTATAGCCCCAAAGTTATAAGCCCACCCAAAACCCCTTACGAATTGTGTAAGCCAGAGTATTAAAACCGGAATTTTACAAATTTCTTATCATTTCTGGCGAGCGGGCCTTAAAAGGTCGGGACTAATCTGTTTTCGCTTTTGCATGCCGGAAGCGTGATGATCAGTCAGCAAACTCTGCCACAATAATAACTGCCAAATTGCCATTTTATTTTCGTGTGGGTCAGTTAGTTCTACAAACTAGTTATCCTAGTCTAGTTAGCAAATCTTGGAAGTGACGTACTCTTACCTGTTTCTCTTGCAGAAAAACACGTGTTTGTGTCTTCCATCTCTGGGAGTGAAAGTGAACCTGGACTTAAGGAGAGAAAATGCATCCACTCTGACTCTGACTCCGAGGATAATGAGGCTCCGTGGCTAAGCCCGTTAAGGTCGCTACGTTCACCAAAACCGTTCAAAAGTCTATCTCTGGCTTTCTCAGTAATGGTGAAAGTAAAGTGGTTGGTTGATCTTCTGTTAAAAAGAAGGAAGTTTTTACGGACGCTTACTCTTTAAATTAAACAAAATATTAAGCATGTTTATCGGACATTTGTACTCTAGCGAAACAGCGACAGCGACAATTGTATTGCAGCGAATAAACGACAGCGACATTTGTCTCTAGCCAAATCGCAGGTAGCCCAAGCTCGATATATGTGTATTTCTACTGTACTATATTATGCAAGAGAAGAAAAATAAGGATTTGTATGGGGAAAATGGTTTTAGTCAAAATTCAAAAAAATATTTACAATTTTAAATTAAAAATAGCTTACCTTGCTTCAGTCTTTTGTTTCTTTGTCTCTGGTACAGTTTCTGGGCCGATTAAGAGGGATTTAGGTGGCTTTTTGTTCCTCTTCTTTTCAGTCTATATATTCTTTACCAAAGGTTGGGCAACGAGACCAAGCCGCCGAACGGATTCACCGAAGGGAAAGGGCCATAAAGTCTTCGATCGCCTCGAAATTCCACTTAGATCACGGACGATACCTTCGCTGCCCATTCGTCTTCTTCATTTGAGCTGCTTGTACATTGAGAAGGAATTAAGGGCAGCCAACTCTGCAAACATTTGCTTCGAAAGCCATCGAATTCGGCTTTTACTCGTTGGAAGACTAAGCTTAAGACAGTTGGAAGAACGCTTAGCGACCCGTGATTGGTCAATGAGCACGGTGGTGAGCAATCGTGAGTCATGGTTGTTCGCAACTTTGTTTGTGCTTTAAAGGCTTTTTTTGCAAAAAGACATCAAAACTTGCGTTGGTACGTTTTGGTGAAAGAAACAAGTTTTTTGGCGTATCGTGCTCCTTATGTGAACGGCTTTTGGAGCCACAGGTAGCCACTCCTATCACTGGTGACTTTAGTGGTGGCTTTCGACTTTTTTATTTAATCTGTATAACTATGGCTTTTAACACTCGTTGAACGAAGCGCTGATTGCCGGAGCGAGGGGTGTAAATGGTTCACCGTGGGGCTTTCACTGTTAGCAGCGCTTCATAGCACAGGAAACTATGAAGTGTAAACGAGTTTTAACTTATTTTCCACATTCCAGACCACAACGTCATTTTGGAGAGCTTCCAAGCCGACAACGCTCTCATCTGGATTGGGAGCGTTCGTGGCGATTGCTGGTATCAGTGTGTTTACTATTCTTGGAACTATGATGTGTGTAACACACTTCAAGCGAAAAGTACGATTGTAAAGAGCTCGTTTGGCAGAGGTATGCATTATCACGACATTAAATACGTTTTGCTTAAAGCATGACAAGTAAAAGATTAATGATCTCTTTCTTCGAATTTGCTGCCCATCATAAAAAGTATTCAGTCAATAACATGTCAGACTAATGCGCTCATTTATGCTTGAAATGTGAAGAAGGAGTGCACGCTTGTAAATTCTCTAATTCCGGGGCCACTTAAAACTGTTGTAGAAAAAACTTACCCTTGCAATCTACAACAAGTACTTTTGAAGGGGTTATCCCCCTCCCCATCCCCACCGGGAAACAAGAAAAAAGCAAAGAAAAAAAATGAAATGACGGTCATATTGGCATCCCAAACGAATCCTTTATTGTTTTAGCATACTTGATTTTGACTACTTAACTTTTCCAGACTTTGTTTGTGGCTGAACTTAATACTGTTTGTTTTTGTGTTTACACCAAGACGAAACGAAATCACTGTTTTCATGGACGGAGTAGCAATTGAGAAATACATGCAAACCTTTTAAAACCAGGGGTTTGTCTTTTATTTTGGATAGCATCCACACCAAAGCTATCGAAAAGCCGAGAACCTTGAAAGGAAACCCTTTTAAAATCGGTGCCCATACCTACAAACTGTGGATATATTTAGCAATTATTGAATGAGGCTAAGTAGGATATGAAGAATTCTGCAGGTTGAGGAGGGTGTTATCCACCAAGGCCGAAGGCCGAGGTGGATAACATCTTCCGAGATCTGCAGAATTCTTCATATTCTACGAAAGCCGAATTCAGTAATTGCTAAATATATTTACAGTTTGTAGGTATGGACACTGATTTTAAAAGGGTTTCCTTTCAAGGTTCTCAAAAATAACACAATCTCGTCCCCAGCTTTTTTCGGTCAACGCTTCAATAATTTCCAGCGGGCTGCACTTTTGACGTCATTTTGACGTCATCGGTTCAATAATCTGCAGCGGGCTGCACTTTTGACGTCATTGATTCAATATGACGAAGTTTCTTTCAAAATTTGGTGAACAGCAGCTGGTTATAGTGAATGATGCCTGTGGTTTTAACCAATCAGAAACGGGGAAATATTTTGAATGAATAATAAACACAGTTATTACATCTAATCACCGACTTTAACACTGTTTTCTTTCCAGGGTGCTTAATGCCTCGTGTTTTAATATCGCTTTTCCGAGTGTTTTCTTTTTCGAAGCTTTTTTGTAGCATTTTTCAAAAAATAAACATTAATCTACAGATCTCTACCTTCACAAATATATTTTGTATGTGCGTTTGGAAGACACATTTATGCATTTCGTAAAACTGAGCATATTTATGATTTCTAATAAAGTCATATGATAAGCAAATGGAGAGTGAGTTGTCTTATCCAACGTTAGATGGTTTCCTTACTTACTTGAGCCATAAAGGCGCTGTTACACTCGGCAATTTTTCGAGCAACTTGTCTCTCAATTTTGTTTCGACACGAGTTCTCACACTGCAAAGCTATTTGCTTGGCGGTTGTTACATTGGGCAACGTTTCTTGCAATTTGTCTGGCTTTCGATAATCTCATGAGCTTGAAGGAACATTTCATTGGATGATGACGCAATCCGTTGCGACACAAGTTGCAGAGCAGATTTCACAGCACGCATTGCTTGAAACCTTCGTTGCCAATTTGCGTAAACCAATGCGCAAAGTAGCAATGGATTTTACTTTCCGCGAAGGGTTTTGCAATTTGTCTCACCTTGTTTTTGGCAGTGGTAAAGTGTGCAACTTGCAACTTGTCTCGCCATTGCATGAAAAATAGCAAAACGCAATACAGCCTTACATTAAATTAGGGTTTCAGTTTAAAACGTAAGTTAAACATTCGGTTGCGTTACGTGACCCGGATATCCGAATACCATCAGTTTTACCCTTGCGACGGAAATGGTCTAAATTAAAGGCCATAGTATAGGCTGCCTGTAGCCTTTTGTTTCTTTGAGGCTCAAACCAACACTTTCAACCAACTGTACTATTTGGAAGGATTGAATCTACCCCTACTGTTTCACATAACGTGAAATGTTATGTTACCAAATGAAACACCAATCATTTCTTGACAAGGTGCGCTCATTAATAGGACGTAAAAGTTTATCATAGCAACGAAAAAGCCGTCTAAAAAATGCCCTATATTTTGTCTTCAAAAGCTTACATCTCAGAAACGAACCGGGTGAACCACATTTTTTATTGCTCAAAAGTGGTTAGCAGGCTAAGATAAAATTCTTTGCAAAGGTATAAAAAATTATCTGCAGCGGATTCAGAGCCACCTGAAATTCCTCCAGTTGTGAAGGTGGCTACGAATCTGCTCCAGAGAATTTTTTCTAACTTTGCAGCGAATTTGTTAGTTCCCTATATAACTATTATTCCAAGAATTGAACGACTCTCGAATGCAAACACATTCTTTCATTTTGCTTAAAAACACCACCGATAACTCGAAGGAGTAAGCCCTATGAAGAACTTGGAAATTTATTAAGAAACGAAAAACGTCTTCTTTAATGCTGATGATTTCATTCATTTGTTATGCAGAAAAACAAAAAAAAAAATTCACCCGTCGTTTCCCTTCTATTTTGTGACCTTTGAATGTTGCAAATGTCACGTCTTTTTTCCTTATCACGGTAAAAGTCTGATGTTAAGGGTGAGTCATACAAACAAAAACAGTTTAAAAGAACTAAATAAAACATCATTTTTAGCGACTCAACTATAGCACTGTGATTTTGATCGCCATTGGAGCAACACTGACTGTTGAAGTTATATCAAAATATCGAGTAAAACTAGCATTTTACTAAAGATGTAAGCTTTCTTGCATAATTTCACTTACAATAATCTCAGTCTGTTGGTTTAGTTAACGCAGTATACTTTTACTAAACCTT
The DNA here is from genome assembly GCA_949126865.1 of Montipora capitata. Classification (NCBI taxonomy): domain Eukaryota; kingdom Metazoa; phylum Cnidaria; class Anthozoa; order Scleractinia; family Acroporidae; genus Montipora; species Montipora capitata. The sequence continues at coordinate 40,917,520 of OX421449.1, read as the reverse complement.
TAATTGGAGCTTGTTCTACTGGTAAAACCATGATTGTTAACCCGTACTACTTTTGTTTTTACAAGTTCGGCATTCACTGAAGCGTCAGGCTCTGCTAGGTTGTCTTCTAGCATCTTTGACATCGATTCTGGAAAAAGAAAAAAATTAATAAAAACAGCTCTGAATATAGCTGGTTCTTTCGAGCATACACAATGCACCGATGCGAATGGCTACCTGCAGGACGATGCTGTCTTCGAATTCCTTACAAAAGATGACGTTTAGAGATCTATGGGAGATTCATAGAACGGAAACACCAAAAGAGACATCACGAGGTGATAAATGACCCATCTTCACCAGTTAACAAAAAGCCAGAAAAGGCTGAACGAAAACAGTTTTTCCACCAATGTGATGTGTATCCTTTAAATATGCTACTGTGCATGCGTGACAAGCATGTGGAAATTACATTTATGACAAAAGCGTGTTAGAGGAAACTTTGAATTGTTTACACTACGAAGCTACAATCATAGACAAAACTGTTGGGAAGGTTAGCACTTTTGACGTCTTCATTGCTTCTCTCCCCTCCCCCCTCATATAATGTTGAGCAAAACTGAATGGTTTTAGTGGGAAATTGTTGAGTTACCTTCCAACATTGAATAGGGGGGAGGGGTCTATATAAGAGAAGGTGAAACTGTTTCTTTTGCGCTTTAACAGAAGCGGGTTGAAGTACATACAGCTCTGGTGTGGTTCATTGTCTATTGTAGCATCTCGTTATCATGCCATCTTAGGACTATTTGATTCCTATCGTCAATTTTCCAATTTGAAAGTATTCTTGTTTTCTAGTTCTGAGTTAAACTCGAACTTCACTTACCATTTTTTTGGAAATTCCAGCGTGACATCATCGCCAACCAGCACAAATGGCGCCCAGTGCTTTATAGCGCAATACTGCTTTGACTATCGGAAAGATTTCATTGCTTGTTGAAGAGCTGCACTTGCGCTTTTTCCATCTACCAGGTGCTGGTAGAAGCTCCTCATGAACAGCAACGTTACCTCGTCATCAATTGCCCAGAGAGACACCAAAACAGACCGAGCCCCAGCACACAGGAAAGCCCTTGCAATTCCCACCACTCCCTCAGACTTCACTTCTCCCCGGCCACTGTGACAACAGCTCAGCACAACTAACCTTGCTCGAAGAGAAATTGTCTGAACATCCGACATTTTCAAAATGAAGTCTTCCTCTTTGGGGATTTTCGATTTCCGTTCGTTATTTGGGGCTAAAGCAATTTCTCCCGTTTTTTGGCATCCATGTGCTGCAATGTGAACTAAAGCAACTGATTTCATCCTTTTCAGCACCTCAGATTTCGTGGCACTTTTTCCAGTCAGCGGTGTTGTCTGCAGAAGTTGTCCAATCATCTCTACTTCTTGTTTTGCGCACGGAAGCTGTTTCAAAATGGGTTCCCCTTTCTTGTTAGTAACTTCCTTCAACCACGGATCACCTACAAGTAGTGCGCCAGTCTTACTGTGGAAGTCATCAGGTGCACCAACGATCACATTAAAAGCGGTCAACGAGGGAATGGTGCGGTTCCTGATAGATTCACTCAATGCAGAATATGGAGCCAAGCAAAATGGTCCATCGGGAACAACGATTAACTCATTTCCTTGGAGCAAGTCTGCAATTGGCCCGAGTAAGATTTCATACAACGGTTGTAAAGAGATACCAGAGGATGAAGATAGTAGAACTGCTTTCTCACTGATAGGTTTTTTGCTGCAAGACAGGTCATTGCGAAGTGGATCCAATGAACGATTCTCGCATCTGACACCATCTCCTACGCCAATCCCTTTCAAAATAGTTTCCATCAAAAAATCAACACTTCCATTTGCGATTTCGTTTTGTCGAAAGCTGATCTTGCTGTCTTTTCTTAGCACCCAAAACGTGATCTTGTTCTCGTCAAGTGCCACAAAAACGGCTTGTGAAGGTAAAAGCTCTAATGCAGCTGTAAGAGTTTGATTCGGAGCAAGTGCAGAAAATGACTGAGAGTCAATGCCGTATTGATCTTGCAAAATATCCATCAAAGCCTGTGCTCGACCTTTCTCAGCAGCATACAAAGCTTCTTCAATCTCTCCATTCTTCAAAAGTGTCCTCCACAGAGCTGTGTATGACACACGATAATAATCACGAAAACTTATTTTCCATTCATCTTTTGACTTCAGACTATGCCTTGTTTTGTCAAAATGTTTTATACTTGAACGATAACAACTGAGTGCATTATTCAAGGAACCCAACAATTCATAATCATGACCTTGCGAATACCACGCGATTCCCTCTCCTAGACAGTCTCCAATTTCCCTGAAAATACTAAGACTTTGTTCATGGTAATCCATGCCTTCCTTGAAATAACCTAGATTGACAAAGGCACTTCCCAGATTTAAATAAGCTGATCCCTCCAGAGCCCTATCCCCTACTTCTTTAGCAATACTAAGATATTTTTCGTAGTACTCAATGGCTTGTTTAAAATTACCTAGATTGCGATAGGCATTTCCCAGATTTCCATAGGCTGATCCCTCCCCTGCCCTATTACATACTTCTTTAGCAATACTAAGATGTTTTTGGAAGTACTCAATGGCTTGTTTAAAATTACCTAGACTAAGATATGCATTTCCCAGATTTCCATAGGTTGATCCCTCCCTAGCCCTATTACCTACTTTTGTATCAATACTAAGACCTTTTTCGTAGTACTCAATGGCTTGTTTAAAATTACCTAGACTAAGATATCCATTTCCCAGATTTGTATAGGCTCTTCCCTCCCCAGCCCTATTCCCTACTTCTTTACCAATACTAAGATGTTTTTCGAAGTAGTCAATGGCTTGTTTAAAATTACCTAGACTAAGATATGCATTTCCCAGGTTTCCATAGGCTCTTCCCTCCCCAGCCCTATTCCCTACTTCTTTACCAATACTAAGATGTTTTTCGACGTACTCAATGGCTTGTTTAAAATTACCTAGATTGCGATAGGCATTTCCCAGATTTCCATAGGCTGATCCCTCCCCATCCCTATTACCTACTTCTTTAGCAATACTAAGATGTTTTTCGTAGTACTCAATGGCTTGTTTAAAATTACCTAGATTGCGATAGGCATTTCCCAGATTTCCATAGGCTGATCCCTCCCCAGCCCTATTACCTACTTCTTTAGCAATACTAAGATCTTTTTCGTAGTAGTCAATGGCTTGTTTAAAATTACCTAGCCTAAGATAGGCATTTCCCAGATTTCCATAGGCTGATCCCTCCCCAGCCCTATCACCTACTTCTTTAGCAATACTAAGATCTTTTTCGTGGTACTCAATGGCTTGTTTAAAATTACCTAGATTAAGATAGGCATTTCCCAGATTTCCATAGGCTGATCCCTCCCCAGCCCTATTACCTACTTCTTTAGCAATACTAAGATGTTTTTCGTAGTACTCAATGGCTTGTTTAAAATTACCTAGACTAAGATAGGCACTTCCCAGATTTCCATAGGCTGATCCCTCCCCAGCCCTATTACCTACTTCTTTAGCAATACTAAGATGTTTTTCGTAGTACTCAATGGCTTGTTTAAAATTACCTAGACTAAGATACGCATTTCCCAGATTTCCATAGGCTGATCCCTCCCCAGCCCTATTACCTACTTCTTTAGCAATACTAAGAGCTTTTTCGTAGTACTCAGTGGCTTGTTTAAAATTACCTAGACTAAAATAGGCAATGCCCAGGTCCCCATAGACTGCTACCTCCTTAGCCCTGCAGCCTATTTCTATGAAAATATGCAATGCTTGTGCATAATTTTTTATGGCCTGTTGATAATCAGGTAGGTTGAGGTAAGCACCGCCGAGATGAAAATGAGCCCTTCCTTCACGGTATCTGTCTTCTACACTTATCGCAATGGCAAGCTCTAGCATTCGCTGCTCTACAGCCTCTAACTTCCCATCTACCATTCTTTAATAACTAAATGACAATTAAAACTTCTTTGATGAGATGATCCAATGTCAAATCAAGGATGAAGCTGGAAGGAAAGAAAGATAAAGACGCTTGATGTTTAATGTGCTTTTTAGCTTCGAGACGAAACGTTTTTCCCGCCCTATTCCCTCCCAGGGTTGCTAGTTAAGGGGTGGTATCACCGGGTTAACACGCCGAGTTCGCCCTCACCTTTGCAGAAAATAAATCACGATTCTAGATAAAATAATTCATTTGTTTTGTTAGCAGATAAACGGACACGATTGTGACAAGCAGAGCTGCACCTTGGAGTTTAAGTAACAGAGCGAAAAGCATAAAGTAATAAAAGGTTATGGATGACTGCAGCTTACCAATCACTCCAAATCACACTCTCCTTTTTTTCACAAGTCAACCACTGAGCAAGACAGTTCTGCTTTACTTGCTTAATCATCAAACAAATAAAATAAAATAACTCATATCGAGTTCGGCAGTTGCAAAATTTAGCATAGCGTTGCCGAGTGAGCCAGAATGCTAGCACAATAGTGAACTAACGCTTTGGAAACTGAACAAGAGCTTTAAATATTCCTTCTGAAAAATTGCTTGTTGAATCTTTACGCATTCATGCCACCTTGTTTTGCAGTTGACTTACCAATTGCTATATGACAAAACGCGTTTCATTTAATCGGAGGTCTAAACGTCATTTACCACTAAAAACCCACCACAATGACAACTTAAGTAAAGAAGAAGTTAAGGGAGAGGACTCCTCATATTATGTCCTATTCATTTATTGGATCATAGTTGACTGGGTGCTCACGATAATTTAAAAATGCACGCCAAGGATCAGCGGTTCATTGAGCACGTTAGAAAATTTATTTGTCAGCTATTGGAGCTTTAAAATTACAAACTGTGAAACATCATAAGTCCGTCACATGTAGAAAGGACTTGCATTGCGTTTGGGTAAGAACATGATCCTTTATGTTCGAATCCTTTTTGACGGGCAAGGGGTGGGGCCATTAAGGTCTATTAGAGACTGCAAACCCCCCCTCCCTTAATGCTGGAAGGAAAAAAAGATTGTTGACGCATGCATGATATGGACTAAACTTATTCATGTTATTTAGCAATTATTGAATGAGGCTAAGTGGGATATGAAAAATTCTGCAGGTCGAGGAGGCTGTTATCCACCAAGGACGAAAACCGAGGTGGATAACATCCTCAGAGATCCGCAGAATTCTTCATATTCTACGAAAGCCGAATTCAATAATTGCTTTATTATCTATTCAAAATATTTTCTTCGCTCAAACTTCTAAACCTACTCGCAGCCATTTTTCTGCTCAACAAAAATAACACAATCTCGTCCCCATCTTTTTTCGGTCAGCGGTTCAATAATTTCCAGCGGGCTGCACTTTTGACGTCATTTTGAAGTCATCGGTTCAATAATCTGCAGCGGGCTGCACTTTTGATGTCATAGATTCAATATGACGAAGTTTCTTTCCAAATTTGGTGAACAGCAGCTGGTTATGGAGAATTATGCGTGTGGTTTTAACCAATCAGAAACGGGGAAATATTTTGAATGAATAATAAAGTCAGGTATTTGTGGATGCCTTGGTTGTGAATAACACATATCTTCTTGTCTGTCTTTTCGGCTTAAATGTAAGAGAGACCCCCCCCCCCAATAAAATCGTCCCTAAGTGGATGGTAATGCATCGCAACAGAGGACTTAAGGTAGCTGAAGAGAGCTGACAGAAAGATTTTGCTACCAAATGCAGGAGTGGTATCGATAAGGCGGGATAGTGAACTGTCATGAGAAAAGAATAGCGACAATTAAATAGTCATGTATCGATGGAGTTTTCGAATAAGATAAAAAAAAAACAAGAAAGTGTGAGATACTTTTGTTCTTGGGCCATCGTAGTTTGATCAAAAATAAGACACAAACAGCAGTGATAAACATATTGAACTTGTTCATTTTGATTATGACTTGACGTTTCGTATGTGCTCTACATACATTTTCAAAAGTAACCGTTGAAATTTAAACAATACTTCAGCCATTGCTGACCACGTCAAGGCCACTGGACATAACATCAAGTGGGATCATTTTGATATTTTAGCGAAGGGCAAAACAGACTATCATTGTAAAATAAAAGAGACCTTCTTTGTTCAAGAACTTGAGCCAGCTTTCAACGTCAACGTCGGAAGTGAAAAGCTGATGCTTTATTAATCTTTTCTGTTTTTATTATTATTATCATTATTATATATTTTGCTGTTAAGTATTTGCTTAATCTAGGTTCCAGTCCCCTCATCCGCTTTGTTATATATAAATAGCTGTTTTAAATTTCAACGGTTACTTTTGAAAATGTATGTAGAGCACATACGAAACGTCAAGTCATAATCAAAATGAACAAGTTCAATATGTTTATCACTGCTGTTTGTGTCTTATTTTTGATCAAGTGTGAGATAAAATCTAAAGTGTACCACGAAACAGGACGCTAATATCGATCAACGATTTACTTCTCCACTGATGAAAAAGGTATACTTCAAGTGCTACCATGACTAAAAAATCAATTCTCCTTTTTCGTTGGATTTCAAAACTATGTTAACTAAACACTAAGTGACCCAAGTTTAAAGCCTTGATTTCAAAAAGACGCCTGTTTATTTTAACTAGAATTTTCCTATTTAATGGTCCGCCATTACCAGCTTTGAAATATTTGAGAGAGCTAGATCGAGGAGAAATTAACGTCAAAGACTCATGAATTTTAGAATCCAATGGGTGTTTACGAGGCTTAATTAATATGAAGCACCGGAGTTTCGGGCTTTCAGACTTTTAAACTAGTGTTTTGCATATAAAATGAACTGCATTTTAAGCTGTTGAGTAAATAATGTCACTATCCCTAGATACAACCCTCTGAGGTCCCATCGGTCAGTTTTGAACGTGAGTATTGGCGGACTGTGAAATCCAAATTTATACTCAAAGTAAACAGCCTTTGGATAAATATCGAAGCTCAAAATGTTGCCAGTGAGGTGTTGAGCAAACACACTGAAAATCTGAAGAAAAAAGGAAATGATTTTTTGATCATAGTAGTACTTTAACTGTAACGCGCCTGAAACTTTTGTTCAATTCAAACAGGCGTTACGGTTGTTTTGTAAAGCCTGCAGGCCTAGGATATTGTTTATTCGCTCTGAATTTTAATTACAGCCGTTGGCGAACTAGTATAGTCAAGCACACAGTGCTAGTTTCAATACTCTTGAAGTATTAAAGTATTTACAATCATTAGGACGAACTTGAAAATTACTGACCTTTTTTCCTGAGTCACTCAGAAAGACACAACATAGTAATTAGAGCACGACCAAAGAACGAAATCTGCAGTCTGATTAAAAAAAAGGGGGAAAAAAGAAACACGAGTAACAAAATGGAAATACTCTTTTTTTCTTGGAATGATCTGTGCTTCACAAATTACTTTCTTTGTCTCAATGTACTAGAAACATACACTTAGGTTCCGTTCCTTTGTCACAGTGTGAAACTAATAGAGAACATTTAACATGAATTAAACTTTAAAAAAAAAATATAACAAGCTGTAACCCTAACCAAAACGCACGCATATTTTATCTTTAAATCGATTTCTAGGATATAGTGATATAGTGACACGAATATTTTTTGGTAAGCTTAGCAAACAGAAGAACATCTTTTGAGCCAACCTGTTCCCGGTTGTTCGAAGAGTGGACAGCGCCATCCACTGGATAACTCAATCGGTTTTGCTAGTGTTTATCCGCTGGATAGTGATTTATCCGGTGGATATATAGCGCTATCCACCTTTTGAACAACCGAGGCCAGATCTCGATTAACAATCTGACCATAAATGCTTTGTTTCAAAGTAGCGATGTTCGGATAGAATTGATTGCTCGTATGGAGCACTTA
>OX421449.1:40884670-40899670 GCA_949126865.1 Montipora capitata | reverse complement strand
AAACACCGAAAAACCGAGCTAAACAATGGCCAAAACCAAAAAAAAACCTAAAATCCCAACGCCCCCCTCTAGTAGTAACAAATTCCAAACTTCTTGTGCATAAAAGGGGAGCTACTATACTGGGTTCAGTCCAGCTCATCATGAATACAGGTTACTATAGCTTGGTTTTCGCAATACCGCTTACAATGATCGTTTTCATCATTTTTTCCGCTTGGTATATATTGAATCGCAAGCTGCCAAATTCAGCCCTCTGGCTCGCAGCATACGCCTTTCCCAATATAATTGAGAAAAAATTGGACGAAAATAGACAGACTACATGGCAAGTAAAAGATACCAATCTCGGAGAAGGAAGTGCGCTTGTGTCCAAGCTTACGACAAGCATTTCTTTGTTGTTCTTAACACTGGCTGCGTTTACATTGATAATGTTCTTTTACCTTTTATTGATCAACGTCACCTACGACTGCGACCCAGAGAAAAGTAAGGATTGCTTCGAGTTCAAAGTTTGGGATACTGATAGGTTTTCCAATGTTCCAATCGATTGCTCAAGCGCCGCAATCCTGAATGGATCGGTGGAAGTCGTGTGTTACGAGATTGTCTTCGATTTCAGCAAAGCAGTCGGTGCGAGCTACGGTGTTTTTAAAATATCACTTGGTGGGTTGCAGCTCTTGGCGACTTTAATACTGATGAAAAAGGATACTAAATTGGTTACCAAGTTACAAATTGTCATGGTGGTTGCCTACATTTGTTTGTTCGTGGCGATTATGGTACTTCAATTTACCCAATTGCGTGTCTATCTCGTGTCCAACACTATAGTTAACGTGTTTTAAGTGATCGTAATTGTTGCCGCTACATTTCTGTTTGCATTTCTTGTTCCTTGGAAAGGTCTCATCGAGAAATTGAATGAACGAGAGGTTAAAGGTGTGGGAAATCTGGCACTAGAGCCGGAAGACAGGAAGATTGCTGACTGAGAGCAAACTTTTACGTTATGCACCGATGTGCAAGATACTCAAGGATGCGTTCGATTGGAAAATCTGGATTTTAGTTCTTCAAACCTGGATATTTCGATTTCAACGCGATACAAAATCGAACCACACGACTCGCCGTGTTTTTTTTATTTGAAATCTCTTTTATTCGTTTTGTTTGTCACAGACAAAACGAATAAATCCATTCTCGGTTGGTTCAGTTCAGTTGGGAGAGTAAGGGAAAGGAACCCGAGTGTAAATTGTCTGTTAGAATACGTGCTCCAATATGATGACTTAACTAGCCCACGTAGCCAAATATATAACCGCAACGGTTTTAGTAGTTTAATGGCCAAGTTCTTTCTTGGCGTGTTATGGACCTCGACTTCGTTTCGGTCCATAAACACGCAAAAAAAAAAGAACTTGGCCAATTTCCAGCCATCTTGATCTCACGCTTGGTCAATAACCCATATATATAACCGCCAGGCTTTTTGTAGTTAAATCATGTGTTATCTATTCGATAGCAGAAAACCGCTCAGGAAATTACCGTAGTTTGTATCGTGGAATTTTGCCAAATATGGGAACTTGATTGAAACTGTAAATAGACCCGTCTTTATTTGATCACGTAAAAGAAAGCGTTATATTCAATAAAAATCAGTTGTTACTCCTACTTGAGTGCGATGCGTATTTCCCTTTTGTAACATGACGACGTCAGTTAACCTAACAGGTTATGGGCCCAGGAGAACACTCGTGTTTGACGGAGATGAAAGCAAGTATGAGCTATGGGAGGTGAAATTTCTGGGAAGCTGTACGACGTGGTTATCCCAAAGAAAGGTGAAAACGTCAGCCCCCAACGCAGAAAAAAAGGGCAAGTGCGTTCGCTGAATGGATCCAGTGTTTGGACGACAGAATTTCTTTAGTGATAAGAGAAGCAAACAATGACGCTAGAGGAGCACTTAATGTTCTGAGAGAGCGCTACTAAGGAAAAAAAAAAGCCTCTTTATCTTATCATTGCCCTGTACACTGAGCTGACTTCGCTTCACACGGTGAAGGCGAAACAGCCACAGATTATATCATTAGGGCGGACACAGCTGCAACTTCTCTTAAAGCAGCTGGCGAGGTTATAAGCGACGGCCTGTTGGTCGCTATGACGCTCAAAGGCTTGCCCATCAACTACAAGACGTTTTGTACTGTGGTCATGCAAAGAGAAACGCAAATTACATTTTCCGATTCCGTAACTACGAGGAGAACGAATGGTGCTGCAGTTACAAGTGGCGTTATGGCCGCAACGAACGGCGTCCACAAGCCAGACAAGTTCGTGGGAAAGTGCTTCAAATGTGGACGAAAAGGGCACAAAAGTGTGGACTGTTGTTCAAACAAAGTCGTCGGCAAGTGGTGCCAGAGATGCAGAAATAACTCCAACAATACCAAGGATTGCCGAAAAGGGAGCTGTGACGCAGCAAAAGTCGCACTTTAAAGTAAAGAACAAATATTGAACAATGACTCTGGTAATCATAGTTTTATCTTTACCATTAAGGATGAGGAAAGTAGAGGTGAGATAACTCCAAATTTACTTTTAGATACTGGCGCAACAAGTAATGTAATTAATGATAAATCTAAGTTTTGTAGATTTTGATAGGAAATTTGACTCTAGCACTCATTTCATCGAGTTAGCGGATGGGAGTAGGGCAAATGTGATTTTAGGAAAGGGAAACGCAAAAGTTAAGCTTTTTGACGTAAACGGTATTTTGCAGGATGTGGTCTTAAACAACGCCCTTTACATCTCATCGCACAACCACAGTATTTTTTCTGTTCCCGCAGCTATCGATAAGGGCGCTAGCATAACTCTAGATAAAGATTTCAAAGCTTTCAAGACACCAAATGGCACATCGTTCGAAATACAACAACGGGGTTGTTTGTTCTATTTGAATAGTGTTTCTTCCCAAAATAACACCAGCACACTAATGGAGTGGCATAGAATTATGGGGCACTGCAATTTTGATGATTTGCGGAAACTCCAAAATGTTGTTGAGGATATGAAAATTGTTGATGATCGACAGTGCGAGTGTGCTATCTGCACGCAAGGCAAAATGTGCCAGTCCCGGAACCGGAAACCGGACGAGAAAGCAAAAGAAACTTTAGAATTTGTCCATTGCGATTTGGCTGGCCCGATCGATTCGGTAGCTAAGGATGGTTACAAGTACGCGCTGTCATTCGCAGACGATTACACAGGTTAAACATAGTGTATTTTCTCAAGCAGAAGAGTGATACCTTGGAAGCAACATAAACGTTTTTGTCCGACACCGCACCATTCGGTAAAATCACACGCCTTCGGAGTGACAACGGATCGGAATTCACGAGTAAAAATTTCAAATCTTTTCAGCGCAAAAATGAAATAAAACACGAAGTGAGCGTTCGGTATTCCCCGCACCAAAATGGCACGGTAGACAGGGCGTGGCGAAGTCTATTTGACACGGCGCGCTTTTTGTGCTTACGGGCTAGGCCCTAATGCACAATGTCATCGGGGTTGTCTGTCTGAGTGAGAGAGTTAGTGAGTGAGCCGGTGAGTGAGTGTAAGACCGCGTGCATGAATCACTAAACTAATGAGGTCTTTATTGAATTTTAACAATTAATGTCCATTTTACAGTTATGTCTGCCTCCTACTTGTTGCCTTTTCCTTTCTTAACTTTCCTTATGAAAATAGAAATTTTAGAGAATTTACGGCAAGATTTTGACAATCGCCCGATAATTTGATTGGCAAATCTGTTGGGGAAGACGGTAGGATTTGAGCTGAAAAACAGCCTTTGGGGTCAAAATGCCCATAACACCTCTCCAATGATCTTTCATGTTGATATTCCAGTAAGATGTCTGATATTTTCGAATTTCGAAACATTTTGTAAAAGTCTCATCAGTTGTCATCAAAGGCAATTTGCTCTCTGACACTTGACGACGCGATGTGCATATTTTTGTCATGTCGAGATCTTTTATGCCAAAAAATCATAATCATTTGACCATTTGTTTTTTTTTGCTGAAAATGACAATATAAATTTTTCGTCCTGTAAACAACTTTACATTTTGACATGTGCCAATAGACGAGATGTGCATATTTTAGCATGTCAAAATCGAGATGTTTAGTTAATGCCGAAATTTTGCAGAAATTTAAAATATATATTCCTGACGGGTAGAAGTAAACTTCATTTTAGATGAAAATTCTTTGTTGAGATGGTAAAAGAACTTGAATTTGGTAGCTAATTAAAACCAAGACCAACTAACATCAGAAAGGTCACGAAATTACCTTTAAATAATTTTCCGGGGAGAATATTGGGATTTTCATCCAAGCCAAAAAAATTTCGCGGGAAAAGCGAGAGATAAGATATCATGCAAATGAAGATACCTGATGCTATCGAGGATACCTAAACTTCGAGCCAGGATTCGAGCTAGGATCCGAGCCAGGATTCCAGCCAGGATTCGTGCTAAGATGAGCTTTCTCCGCTATTTATTCTCGAATCTCTCGGTTAGGTTAGGTCTCGAATCGGTTAGGTTAGGTCTATTTGCGTTGGTTCTAGTCTAGTTAGGTCTAGTTAGGGTTAGGGTAGGTCTCGGTTAGGTTAGGTTAGGTCTTGGTTAGGTCTCGAATCCTGGCTCGGATCCTAGGTCGGATCCTGGCTCGAATCCTGGCTCGGATCCCGGCTTTATAATGATCCTTCTCCCTCAATATAGTTGCCTGACTAACCGAGTACGACTTCCGCAATAAGACCTCGCATTGCTATCCGTACACGAATACCAGTGATCCGTACTCCAATACACACGTCGTTTGTAATCCGTATACGAATTAACCTGCGATCAGGCGTACTTTTCCTTAGACGTGGTGCGAAAAGGTGCGCCTGATACAATTTCTTTACGAGTCGTCTGCCCGTAGTCCAGAACCTGGACTTTACTCTGATTGGCCGAAAAACAATAGAGCTCTTTGATCCTCGCTCCGATTGGTTACAGAATTGCAAATCATACTTCTTGTAAATCGCTTAACAGCTGATGAAATTATGGCCGCCGAGAAGTATTTGAACACGAGTAATGTTTAGGTTCTGTTTACAGCTTCTGTTGCTTCAACTTCAGATTTTTTTCAAAAACCTTCAAAGGAAGAGCGCAGAGAATGCATCCGAAGAATGGTTTGAGTAAAAGAAGACATTACAGTTGTACTGCCTACGGGATTTGGCAATAGTGTTATTAATACAGGCCCGAACATTCTAGAAGAAAATGCATCGTTCTTCTTCCACCAACTCGAAAACGTTTGTAGTTGTGGCAAGTCCTTTGGAATATACTCGGAAGTAACAAGTTGCGAATCCAAAAAGAACCGAATAGAACTTTAGGGCTGCCGCATTCGGGGAATCAGCCCAGCTTGACAGAGAAATTCGACACTGTTTACGGAATCGCTGAACAATCTGAACACACTTCCAACAAAATGATAGCTGAGTAGCTGCTGCTGAAAAACTAAAATTTCTCAAAGTCCATTTTCCTCATATCTATTTTTATAGCATCTTTTATTGGCATCTCAAATATTCGAGTTTAAATAAAGATTATTGTACTGTTGATTGCGCCTGATGATGACATGAAGAATTCGGGCTTTTTCTGCAATTTTATCTCGAAATTATTTGTTCCTTGATGGTTTGAACAGAGAAACCGCACCAACTGTCAAACAGGATTTGCAGAAATAGCTTTGATTGCAGACATCAAAGCCAGAGTGCTATTTTGTTTTTGTCGCGTCTTTACCTGAATCGCAGCGTGCAGGTAAATTCCGGTAAAATCTGATTGGCTCACATTCATAGCATGACACATGATAACATCACTACGGTGGCCCACAAGGGACATGCTGCAAATTAAAGATATCGCTACAAATTTTAAAAAGTGGCTACAAATAAAAAAAAAATGCAATCATTGCATTCGTGACGAATTAAAATAGTTGCTGAAAATTAACAAAACTTGCTGCAAATAAATAAAAACGATAGTTGCTGCAAATACATAAAAAGTAGAGTTGCTGCAAATTATTAAAAGTTGCTGCAAATAACTAAAAAGTGTAATTGCTGCAAATTAGTAAAAGCTGCTGCATATAAATAAAAACTATAGTTGCTGCAAATTATCAAAAGTTGCTGCCAATTATTAAAAGTTGCTTCAAATAAATGAAAACAATAGTTGCTGCAAATTATCAAAAGTTGCTGCAAATAAATGAAAACGATAGTTGCTGCAAATTATCAAAAGTTGCTGCAAAGAAAAAGTAAAAACGTCTGCGCGCGCATGACTCGAGAAGGACTGGCACTATGATAGATCACATATGCCAAACATGGCGGCTCTGAGGTGAAAAGGGCGCGAGAGAGAGATGTCCTCGGGCTTTCAAACATGTTTTGCAGCAACTGTAGTGCAGAAGTTCTATCTAGCGCTGCCAAGTTTTGCTACTCTTGTGGCCGAGAGTTGGACGTCCAGGCATCAGCAGAGCCAAAGCCAAAGCCGGCTTCGCGTTCAGCGTTGACCTTCGACGAGTTTCGAAAGAGGAAGAGGGATGAGAGATGTTCTCGCTTCAAACCAAAGGATAGCAACAAAAAGGCCGCAAAGCGGTCGAACGCTCAAGACTTGGAAGTTACCATCCAAATTGGCGTTATGATCTGGAAAGATGACTGTTGTTTGACTCCGAAACGTGGATGTAACCTACCGTTGAAGATTCACTCAAGTGCTACCGCGGATGAGTTAAAGGACAGAGCAGTTTCCAAACAGAACCAAACCGTCCATTGACCAGTTCATTGATGGAATGGATTCAGTAGGGAATTTATTCACAGACTACGTCAAGAAATGGCCCCAGGTATTCCTTCCACTGTTTGTCCACAATGCTGAACCTTTAACCGTCAACCAGTTTAGAGGTGTATATGCAGTGGTTTGGGATGAAGAAGGCTCTAACAAAAGGGCTGAAGAAGAGGACAGCATTTACTGTTTTGACCAGTTTTTGATGAAGGTAATTATTTAACAACAATAAGATTTCACCAGTACAATGCCCATTAATATTGTAACAACATTACTACCAAGGTACTATTATTGTTGCAATATTAATGTGCTACAAGCCAGATTTGTCTTTAGGTCAACTTTTTCAACCCGAATTAATATTGTCTTCAAGCCATGTCAATATAAACACAGTAACTAATTATTTGAACTGTAATGTCTTTGTTTTTGGTTAAGTAAGTACCTGTTTTGAAACTTAGTTCTTCCTCTAACTTGAGTACAAAGTTAGTTAGACAGACGTGTACTTAAGTCACTTTTTTTTGTGTGTGTGTTATCAATATAAAAAAGCAATGATTATTTTGCTTTATGAATTTTGCTGTCAGTGCATTGTGAAAATAGACAAATGGAAATCACTTTTCAGTACACTTGACAAAATTGTTCCTTATGGAATTTCAAACTTTTGAAGGAAATAGACATGGCTGGGGCCTTGAAATTGTGTCTGCTTACAGGATGCCCATTTTTGGTACAAGTACATGACTTCAAGGGGATATTTCCCTGTGATAAAAAAAACTGAAGGTATGAAATTAATCTTGCAGGCTGCAAATGGGTCAGTACCTTGTTCTCTGGAAGACCTGCTAACATTCATCACTGGTGCTGATCGAATTCCACTAAATGGATTTTCACGAATGATTAAAGTCCAGTTTTTTGATGTTGAAGCATTGGAAAAGAGAAGGCCCTTTGCCTCAACCTGTTCTTTGCAGCTGTATCTACCAAGGGGTATCTCAGAAACTGAGCAGTTTAACAACCTTATGATCAGTGCCATCAAAGATAGCATGGGCTTTGGAAAAGTTTGAAATAGATGTGTCTTTGTTTTCTTGGCACAGTGTGAGTTTAGATTGATACAGAAGTTCAGATTCACGAGACAATATCTTTGTCTTTGCTTGAGCACAGGAGAAAGTAACTTTAAAAATGTTTTCAATGTTTAAATCTTGGAATGGTATGCATGTGTTTTAACATTTCATCACCTGCACGTGTTATAGGTGTATTTTACTACAAGAAGTGCTTCTGTCAATGTTAAGTGCTTAAGTTTTTAAATAAACTGTTGTCTGTACACCGTGTTGATAACTTAGTTACAATACCAAAATTGAGCACAAAAATATTAACTTTATTTAACTTGAAAGAAACCGTTTAAACGATGCTACATGTACATGCACCAAATCCATGAACCATAATACCATTTTGGGTACTTCATCTAAGAAGCACTAAATTCTTTGTTCCCTGTGTTAGAAGTTTTTTCCTCAAAATTTTCGTGACTTTGCCATAGAACTATAACCAGAATTGCCAGGTTATTTTCAAATCATAGTTCTTGAAGTTGAATAAAAAACTGAAACAAATCAAATGCTTCTTTTTCATTGTTGGGATGTTGCTTATTCTCACTCTCAAATACTGTCTCAAAATATTCTGTGTATATGTCCACCTCATCCGGACAATGACATTGCTCCTCCAGTTCATCTATTTGGGCCTGTGTAACATGCTGCAGACAGTTCCTGCTTCCTGAGTACTCAGGCAAATAGAACAATATGTCTGGAACTCCAGGGACAGTGTCATGCCTGGATTTCCTGATGTAATGGCTATTCCAATGATCTTTAACTTTATCAAGATCAGCTTGAATCTTTTTCGTGAAACAAAACCACAAACACTCCATGTGAAAGGTATCACCCAAATTGAGTACCCCAGATTCTGACATATCCTTGAAAAAGGAAATCCACCAGCTTGAGCGGTTGCGTTGTAGAAAAGACCACCAACCTTCGATGCGTTGATTGGCTGGTGAAGGTCCAAACCTATGGGCTTTCTCTGCTGCAAACTCATCCGTATGAAGGGCTCTAAGGCTGCATTGCATTGCTGCTAATGTCACGTTTTCTGTCCCACAGTCTGATCTTACAATCTTTGGACAACCTTTTAAACTTTGAACAGTGTCTAAATAAAGCTTTGCAGGGACACTTGGATCATTATTGGACTTCACTACTTCAAGCCAGAGGATTTTTCGGCTATAACAAATATAACAAATACATCCATGTATGGGAAACCCATATGTCTTCAGCTTGTCAAAGCCTGAGAATAAATGGATCAAGTTAACCAGGCTGTCCAAATATACATGCATTTTCCAACCTATATAAATTACAGCAAACACTAGTGACCATTTATTTTAATATTTTAGATAAATATATTTTATTGCAAGAACTATGTCGAATTTTAAAGTATTTCGATATCAAGGAAGCTGAATATAAACAAGTCAAAAGGTCTGCCAAAATGTCATCAAATTTCAGTCATAACTTACCGTCTACGTGCCAGCAAAAGTTGGGTCCTGGAGATAAGTATTGTCGTCTCCTTAAACGTCTTGCTCTTCTATCTTCCACACCATCAGGGTCAATCTTTTTCGACAAACGAGCAACCAGAGAACGAGGAACATGGACATGATGTCTTTAGCGTATTAAAGGCGTGCCAGATATTTCTGTACCCAGCAAGTCTTCCTGCACCCTCGACTTCTCTTCTGATAAGTAACTCAATTTCAGATTCGTTGACATCATTCCCTTTTCTTTTAAGTCCAAGGTCACTCAGTCTTCTTTTGAGTGTTCTCAGGTGCATCTTGTAGCCTTTTTTTCCAGTAGAGCAACTATAACATCGTACTGGTAACCGCGGTGAAACATTTCGGTTATTAACTCATCAGCTGACGCCTGGACGTCCAACTCTCGGCCACAAAAGTAGCAAAACTTGGCATCGCTAGATGGAACTTCTGCGCTACAGGTGCTACAAAACATGTTTGAAAGCTTGAAGACAGATCTCTCGCACGCTCTTTCAGCTCAGAGCCGCCATGTTTGGCATTTGTGTGATCTATCATAGTGCCAGTCCTTCCCGAGTCATGCGCGCGCAGAAGTTTTTACTTTTTGTTTGCAGCAACTTTTGATAATTTGCAGCAACTATCGTTTTCATTTATTTGCAGCAATTTTTGATAATTTGCAGCAACTATCGTTTTCATTTATTTGCAGCAATTTTTGATAATTTGCAGCAACTATTGTTTTCATTTATTTGAAGCAACTTTTAATAATTTGCAGCAACTTTTGATAATTTGCAGCAACTATAGTTTTCATTTATATGCAGCAGCTTTTACTAATTTCCAGCAATTACACTTTTTAGTTATTTGCAGCAACTTTTAATAATTTGCAGCAACTCTGCTTTTTATGTATTTGCAGCAACTATCGTTTTTATTTATTTGCAGCAAGTTTTGTTAATTTTCAGCAACTATTTTAATTCGTATTGCATTTTTTTTTAATTTGTAGCCACTTTTTAAAATTTGTAGCGATATCTTTAATTTGCAGCATGTCCCTTGTGGGCCACCGTACAAAAGTGATGTACGGTGGCCCACAAGGGACATGCTGCAAATTAAAGATATCGCTACAAATTTTAAAAAGTGGCTACAAATAAAAAAAAAAAATGCAATCATTGCATTCGTGACGAATTAAAATAGTTGCTGAAAATTAACAAAACTTGCTGCAAATAAATAAAAACGATAGTTGCTGCAAATACATAAAAAGCAGAGTTGCTGCAAATTATTAAAAGTTGCTGCAAATAACTAAAAAGTGTAATTGCTGGAAATTAGTAAAAGCTGCTGCATATAAATGAAAACTATAGTTGCTGCAAATTATCAAAAGTTGCTGCAAATTATTAAAAGTTGCTTCAAATAAATGAAAACAATAGTTGCTGCAAATTATCAAA
Organism: Montipora capitata; assembly: GCA_949126865.1. Classification (NCBI taxonomy): domain Eukaryota; kingdom Metazoa; phylum Cnidaria; class Anthozoa; order Scleractinia; family Acroporidae; genus Montipora; species Montipora capitata. Next base: position 40,888,955 of record OX421449.1, on the reverse strand, counting down.
AATTGCTGCAAATAAATGAAAACGATAGTTGCTGCAAATTATCAAAAATTGCTGCAAATAAATGAAAACGATAGTTGCTGCAAATTATCAAAAGTTGCTGCAAACAAAAAGTAAAAACTTCTGCGCGCGCATGACTCGGGAAGGACTGGCACTATGATAGATCACACAAATGCCAAACATGGCGGCTCTGAGCTGAAAGAGCGTGCGAGAGATCTGTCTTCAAGCTTTCAAACATGTTTTGTAGCACCTGTAGCGCAGAAGTTCCATCTAGCGATGCCAAGTTTTGCTACTTTTGTGGCCGAGAGTTGGACGTCCAGGCGTCAGCTGATGAGTTAATAACCGAAATGTTTCACCGCGGTTACCAGTACGATGTTATAGTTGCTCTACTGGAAAAAAAGGCTACAAGATGCACCTGAGAACACTCAAAAGAAGACTGAGTGACCTTGGACTTAAAAGAAAAGGGAATGATGTCAACGAATCTGAAATTGAGTTACTTATCAGAAGAGAAGTCGAGGGTGCAGGAAGACTTGCTGGGTACAGAAATATCTGGCACGCCTTTAATACGCTAAAGACATCATGTCCATGTTCCTCGTTCTCTGGTTGCTCGTTTGTCGAAAAAGATTGACCCTGATGGTGTGGAAGATAGAAGAGCAAGACGTTTAAGGAGACGACAATACTTATCTCCAGGACCCAACTTTTGCTGGCACGTAGACGGTAAGTTATGACTGAAATTTGATGACATTTTGGCAGACCTTTTGACTTGTTTATATTCAGCTTCCTTGATATCGAAATACTTTAAAATTCGACATAGTTCTTGCAATAAAATATATTTATCTAAAATATTAAAATAAATGGTCACTAGTGTTTGCTGTAATTTATATAGGTTGGAAAATGCATGTATATTTGGACAGCCTGGTTAACTTGATCCATTTATTCTCAGGCTTTGACAAGCTGAAGACATATGGGTTTCCCATACATGGATGTATTTGTTATATTTGTTATAGCCGAAAAATCCTCTGGCTTGAAGTAGTGAAGTCCAATAATGATCCAAGTGTCCCTGCAAAGCTTTATTTAGACACTGTTCAAAGTTTAAAAGGTTGTCCAAAGATTGTAAGATCAGACTGTGGGACAGAAAACGTGACATTAGCAGCAATGCAATGCAGCCTTAGAGCCCTTCATACGGATGAGTTTGCAGCAGAGAAAGCCCATAGGTTTGGACCTTCACCAGCCAATCAACGCATCGAAGGTTGGTGGTCTTTTCTACAACGCAACCGCTCAAGCTGGTGGATTTCCTTTTTCAAGGATATGTCAGAATCTGGGGTACTCAATTTGGGTGATACCTTTCACATGGAGTGTTTGTGGTTTTGTTTCACGAAAAAGATTCAAGCTGATCTTGATAAAGTTAAAGATCATTGGAATAGCCATTACATCAGGAAATCCAGGCATGACACTGTCCCTGGAGTTCCAGACATATTGTTCTATTTGCCTGAGTACTCAGGAAGCAGGAACTGTCTGCAGCATGTTACACAGGCCCAAATAGATGAACTGGAGGAGCAATGTCATTGTCCGGATGAGGTGGACATATACACAGAATATTTTGAGACAGTATTTGAGAGTGAGAATAAGCAACATCCCAACAATGAAAAAGAAGCATTTGATTTGTTTCAGTTTTTTATTCAACTTCAAGAACTATGATTTGAAAATAACCTGGCAATTCTGGTTATAGTTCTATGGCAAAGTCACGAAAATTTTGAGGAAAAAACTTCTAACACAGGGAACAAAGAATTTAGTGCTTCTTAGATGAAGTACCCAAAATGGTATTATGGTTCATGGATTTGGTGCATGTACATGTAGCATCGTTTAAACGGTTTCTTTCAAGTTAAATAAAGTTAATATTTTTGTGCTCAATTTTGGTATTGTAACTAAGTTATCAACACGGTGTACAGACAACAGTTTATTTAAAAACTTAAGCACTTAACATTGACAGAAGCACTTCTTGTAGTAAAATACACCTATAACACGTGCAGGTGATGAAATGTTAAAACACATGCATACCATTCCAAGATTTAAACATTGAAAACATTTTTAAAGTTACTTTCTCCTGTGCTAAAGCAAAGACAAAGATATTGTCTCGTGAATCTGAACTTCTGTATCAATCTAAACTCACACTGTGCCAAGAAAACAAAGACACATCTATTTCAAACTTTTCCAAAGCCCATGCTATCTTTGATGGCACTGATCATAAGGTTGTTAAACTGCTCAGTTTCTGAGATACCCCTTGGTAGATACAGCTGCAAAGAACAGGTTGAGGCAAAGGGCCTTCTCTTTTCCAATGCTTCAACATCAAAAAACTGGACTTTAATCATTCGTGAAAATCCATTTAGTGGAATTCGATCAGCACCAGTGATGAATGTTAGCAGGTCTTCCAGAGAACAAGGTACTGACCCATTTGCAGCCTGCAAGATTAATTTCATACCTTCAGTTTTTTTTATCACAGGGAAATATCCCCTTGAAGTCATGTACTTGTACCAAAAATGGGCATCCTGTAAGCAGACACAATTTCAAGGCCCCAGCCATGTCTATTTCCTTCAAAAGTTTGAAATTCCATAAGGAACAATTTTGTCAAGTGTACTGAAAAGTGATTTCCATTTGTCTATTTTCACAATGCACTGACAGCAAAATTCATAAAGCAAAATAATCATTGCTTTTTTATATTGATAACACACACACAAAAAAAAGTGACTTAAGTACACGTCTGTCTAACTAACTTTGTACTCAAGTTAGAGGAAGAACTAAGTTTCAAAACAGGTACTTACTTAACCAAAAACAAAGACATTACAGTTCAAATAATTAGTTACTGTGTTTATATTGACATGGCTTGAAGACAATATTAATTCGGGTTGAAAAAGTTGACCTAAAGACAAATCTGGCTTGTAGCACATTAATATTGCAACAATAATAGTACCTTGGTAGTAATGTTGTTACAATATTAATGGGCATTGTACTGGTGAAATCTTATTGTTGTTAAATAATTACCTTCATCAAAAACTGGTCAAAACAGTAAATGCTGTCCTCTTCTTCAGCCCTTTTGTTAGAGCCTTCTTCATCCCAAACCACTGCATATACACCTCTAAACTGGTTGACGGTTAAAGGTTCAGCATTGTGGACAAACAGTGGAAGGAATACCTGGGGCCATTTCTTGACGTAGTCTGTGAATAAATTCCCTACTGAATCCATTCCATCAATGAACTGGTCAATGGACGGTTTGGTTCTGTTTGGAAACTGCTCTGTCCTTTAACTCATCCGCGGTAGCACTTGAGTGAATCTTCAACGGTAGGTTACATCCACGTTTCGGAGTCAAACAACAGTCATCTTTCCAGATCATAACGCCAATTTGGATGGTAACTTCCAAGTCTTGAGCGTTCGACCGCTTTGCGGCCTTTTTGTTGCTATCCTTTGGTTTGAAGCGAGAACATCTCTCATCCCTCTTCCTCTTTCGAAACTCGTCGAAGGTCAACGCTGAACGCGAAGCCGGCTTTGGCTTTGGCTCTGCTGATGCCTGGACGTCCAACTCTCGGCCACAAGAGTAGCAAAACTTGGCAGCGCCAGATAGAACTTCTGCACTACAGTTGCTGCAAAACATGTTTGAAAGCCCGAGGACATCTCTCTCTCGCGCCCTTTTCACCTCAGAGCCGCCATGTTTGGCATATGTGATCTATCATAGTGCCAGTCCTTCTCGAGTCATGCGCGCGCAGACGTTTTTACTTTTTCTTTGCAGCAACTTTTGATAATTTGCAGCAACTATCGTTTTCATTTATTTGCAGCAATTTTTGATAATTTGCAGCAACTATCGTTTTTATTTATTTGCAGCAACTTTTGATAATTTGCAGCAACTATTGTTTTCATTTATTTGAAGCAACTTTTAATAATTGGCAGCAACTTTTGATAATTTGCAGCAACTATAGTTTTTATTTATATGCAGCAGCTTTTACTAATTTGCAGCAATTACACTTTTTAGTTATTTGCAGCAACTTTTAATAATTTGCAGCAACTCTACTTTTTATGTATTTGCAGCAACTATCGTTTTTATTTATTTGCAGCAAGTTTTGTTAATTTTCAGCAACTATTTTAATTCGTCACGAATGCAATGATTGCATTTTTTTTTTTTATTTGTAGCCACTTTTTAAAATTTGTAGCGATATCTTTAATTTGCAGCATGTCCCTTGTGGGCCACCGTACTTTTGACAGGTGGGCGGCAGACGACTCGTTAAGAAATTGTATCAGG
>OX421449.1:40872170-40874670 GCA_949126865.1 Montipora capitata | reverse complement strand
TTCATAATCTTTGCGGATGATACGAATGTATTTGCATCCGCATGGGACCTTAAATCACTCGAACACTTTAATAATAAACTCTTACTATCCAAAGTGAAAAGATGGTGCGATGTTAACAAGCTATCTATCAATAGAGGTAAAACAAACTTTATGATAGTCAAATCCTCAAAAAAAAAAGAAGGATATCCCAACAAATCTTAACATAGGAAAAGCGACGGCTCCTCTTATTCGTTAGAACGTAGGAAATGTATAAAATACAGGAGCAGTCGTGGCTCAGTTGGCTAGTGCGCGGCTTTCGGAGCGAGAGGTCCCCGGTTCGATCCTCGGTCACTTAAACGTCTGTTTCGACTTTCCTCTGATCCTTGTAGCTATAGCTTTAAATACCCGTAAGACGGAGCTCTGACAGAGGGAGGGGGGGTACAGGAAGCACCGTCGGCTTCCATTGATACCAGCCTCGTAGCTGAAGGAACAACCGACGTTAAATAAAGTTACTTTACCTTTTACCTTTAAATACCCAGGTGTTATGATTGACGAGTCTTTAACCTGGAAACACCACATCTCTTTTGTCTGTTCCCGTATACCGCGAAACACTGGAATAATATCGAAATTAAGGTATTACCTCGCAATTAAACAACTAAGACAAATATACTATAATCTAATCTATCCTTATATTTGTTATGGCATATGAGCTTGGGGAATTGTACACAAAACACATATAAGAAAAATTCAACTGAGACAAATCCTATTGTAAGATTAATATTTTTTGCCAAATCATTTGGTAGTGAAACAGTGAAAGCCAAACCTTTGCTAAATCTACTCGGCCTTTTAACAGTGAATAATATTTATCGTCAACAAGTTTTGAAATTCTCGCATTCACGGCATAAAGACCTCCTGCCCGAAGTTCTCGACAACACGTTTCAATATGCTAGTAATATACATGGCTACAATACAGGATATGCAGCCAAGCATAACCTTTATAAGCCGAGCGTACGAACTAATGTAGGTAAACAATTAATTTCTTTCATGGCAACCGATATTTGGAACTTCCAGGTCCTTTAAAAAAACTCATACAAAGTGTGTCTGCTTTTCCGAAGCAAATTATTCGTTATCAGTTACTGTCAGAACAACAAATGAACTCATTTTCTTTTATGTTGACCACCTAACATACGTTAACATTTTACATGTAAATAAGTTCTTCCTTCCTTTTCCTTTTTGCTTCTTATCTGCTATCTATCCCCTAAATTAGCCAGGGATCTAACAAGATAACCAAACGGTTCATTTAGCTTCCTTGATCGCACATCATTTCCACTAATAATTAATTAAATTCTATATATTTTCTTTACAAGATTGTAAACATTAACCAGGTACACCAAAAAAGCATAATAAAGATTATTGTTATTGTTATTATTGTTATTATTATTATTAATATTATTATTTGTTTGTAGCATAATGTTAACTCTTTAAGCCCAGCTAACAATATGCTGTCCCCCACCTTGTACCTTGTGTACGCCACGCAATGAACCCGATACCCCCTTTTCTTTCTGCTCAGTGCAAAAAACGTAAATGCCAATATATTTTTTTTCTAGGTCGTTCGCAACTGTCAGCTATAAAAGAATTGATTCCTGCCTTTAGCACTACGTATACATCAACTACGGAAGAAACTAAAGTTCCTCTGGGATGACGTTAGCATTTGTCAGCAGCGTGCACTTGAGTGCAAATCAAAGACTATTATTCCAAGCAGTATATTGATTGCTGTCTGTATCCTTGCGATGGTCTCGCATATCCCGCTGTACGTCTGGTGCAAAGAAGTCGCTCTGCTTGGGTGGGAAGGAAGAGGAAGGAGGGAAGAAAAAGAGAGACTTCCCTATGAAATCAGCGGGGTTGCACCCCGTACTCTTGAAACTTTTAGGGGTGGTGCTACTTTGGTTGCGCGAAATTAATGGAAGAATGTTCAAAAAGGGGATGCGGGCAATACCACCGGAGAGAAGACAAAGCATCACAGGCGACTAACAGATTGCGGGGCCATTTTAACTTGGTACTTGGTAAAACGAGACGGAACGAATTTTGTGGCAGTCGGCAAAGGTTATAATTTTGGTGCGGTAATCAATCAGTGAATTGACATTGGCGATAACTATGTTATACTTTTAGTAATTTGAGGATTTGTGAGAACAAAGATACATTGGCGCTAGCATAATACCGTGAATGTGGCTGCCCAATATAGAAAGCAGCCCCCAGAATGCATTTAGTACCTTATTGTGATCTCTTATGGCTAGAAATAAACAGGCGCAGTTTCTAATTTTACAATCCTTTGGAGTTTTCTTACCAATCCATACTTTTGGAAGTCTTACCCACTGACGATGTAAATAGTTTACAGCGACTCGGAAGATTAATAGAGAGGTAATCGAGTAGTTACTGGTTCATTAAATCAATCTCCTTATGACAAGGGAAGACAACGTGCCTCGAAATAAATACTACAACAGCAGTTTGATCTACGCAGAAA
>OX421449.1:40852170-40867170 GCA_949126865.1 Montipora capitata | reverse complement strand
CACGTATTTGCGGCGCCACCATCGCCAAACCCACGCTGGTTGTTTAAGCTACCATAGCTTCGTTCGGTCAACTTTAAAAAAATGGCAAGTGATTCTGGTAATTCAGACTCGGAGATTGATCAAACCGCACCTGGACGGTGTACTTCGCGTGAATTTGTCTGGCTAGAGAGCAAAACGAAGTCAATTCCAAGGGGAAGAGCTTGGGACAAGCTCAACCGTGACGGACGAGTGAAGGAACTGGCGTTCTATCCAAACTGGAGTGCCCAGCGAATGCAAGAATTAATCTTGTGTAACTTCCCCGCACTGAGAGGTCAAGATTTGACCAGGTGAGTTATGTGTAATTACTGAACTGTAAGGCGCTGAGATCTATTGTAGAAACCATAGTCTGCACGAAAGAATAAAAACGTACATTTTTCAATGGATTCAGGTAATTCCCAGAACATGTTAAACGAAATGAAACTGTTGAGGTAAGCAAGACTAGGAAAACTCCGTATAACGCCAATTCCGAAAAACGGCTTTTGCAATAATTTGCTAAAATATCCGTTTTATTTTTGAAAACGGCTGTGTCGAAACCGTTTGCCACCCCTTTCACCTTCGTGTTTTTGCCACCCTCTGTTGGCAGTATGTAGAGTTTACGCGCGTGGACTGATCGGTCTCTTCATAAAGTGAAATCCGTCGCATTTACGGCAACCCTAAACCCCGGAATCCGGAATCCGGAATCACAGGTCATTGTTTTACCAATACAGAGAGTAAACACTATCCTAAACATTCATAAAAGCTAACTTTAGGCCTAATTAGGCCTAAACAGACGTTGTTAGGCCTAAGGTTAGCTTTTACGAATGGTTAGGATAGTGTTTACTCTCTGTATTGGTAACACAATGACCTGTGATTACGGATTCCGGATTCCGGATTCCGGATTTTAGGCTTGCCCCTACAGTTAGCAACCGCGGCTGAAGGTATGTTGAATGAAATTATCGTAATGTGCGAAGGGATGCCGAAACAAATGTTTGGCAAAGTCTTTTTTAGCTGCAATGAGGGGATTCTTGTCTTTTCAAGGATACGTTTGTACAAGTCAACTAGTCGTGGAAGCCAGTTGACCAGAAGATGCACTGGCATTCCAGAGGCAAAGGAGATGATGAAGCTGTTAGGAAGGTCCAAGTCCAAAAAGATACTCATACATTTAAAGCGGCATAACCCAGGTATTTGTGGCAACTACGTAGGTAATTTCAATTTTGTAAAGGCAAGAAAGAGGCGCAAGTTCTTCAGTGAACAATGGCCAAAACAAGGATGGGTGAATAAAAACAGAACAGAACGAAAGAAAAGAATATTGATGGAGTATTCAGCCGTTTTTTGAGCACCAGATTCATCATAGCTTTCTTTTTAACAAACAGAGAATGAAAAGAGGTTAAACTGTATTTTAAAAAAACAGCATACACGTACATGTATCAAAAACCTTAACGCCTACAAATCATACTAAGCAAGGTGAGGTTAGGAGGGGGGGGGGGGGGGGGAAGGGGCAACGGACTCCAAAACACAATTATTATTCACGATTTCAAACTGAATGAGCTATCTCATACCTACGTGTACTTTAAGATTTTACCACACAACATAACTCTAGCATCAATATCAATGGAACCTATGAAAAAGATACCCTATATTACCTCAATTGAAGCGTTCTCACTCATTCAAAAGAAATTGTCCATTTTTTTTTTTTTACGCGAAACCTGAAATGTAATGTTAACGTGCACATAATAAAGACTTAAATAATTTAAACATGACTGACCGCAAAATTTTCATTCCCACTTAGATGCCTCTTCCTTTGGTCCACCAGATACCCAAACTGCTATCACACCATCCCTGGCATCTCCTCCACAGGATACTTTGTCAATCATTTCCTCGTCATAATCTACATCAGCCACCTCTCATCCACTTTCAACTCTCCCGTCACCATCTATGGCCACATCGACAGTTCCTTCCTCATCAACTTGTTCTTCTGTTTCCACCTTTTCACCCAACCTTTCAACATCCAGCTACTCAACTACAACAGTAGTGAATGAAGCATCATCACTGGTATCCTCACATCTACCTCTTACCACAGCAACAGCAAGGAATCCTCGTCCAACAGGTGGCCGTAAGTAGAATGAATGAACATTGGAATGTCACAGTACATCATGTTGATGAGACATTTGTCAGAACTTTACTCTACATCTACTACAACTAGCGTGTGCATACTGATACCCCCTTTTTATCCATCAAAAACATTCATGTGTTGAGAAGCGGCAAGCTGTTATGTAGGACATTTTACTAAAAGGTTACCCCCCCCCCCCCGGGGGGGGACTACCATATTAAACAGACGGGGATGCTCGTCGTCTCGCTTAGGGGTTTAAATTTGGGATTTTGGTCTCACTTAGGGTGTTCCGGGCAAAGCGCCAATATTTTAAGCCGCCAAGGTCTTGTTCAGGGCTCCGCGAAGAAACACAGAATTACGCGAAGAGAAACAGAAGTCAAATTTTCGTTTTAACTTGTTTTTAGGGGTCAAAATTTGCTTAAGCCACGCCGAGATTGGTCTCCTTTAGGGGTCACAAAAAGCTTGAGCCACGCCCAGATGGTCTCCTTTAGGGGTTAAATTCAAAATTTCCGACGAGCATCCCCGTCTGTTCCATATGGGAGTCCCCCCCCACCCCACGGGGTTACTCCAACATTTTGCAATTCCAACAAGCTTTATTGATACATGGAGGTACACTTAACCACGAAAAACCACCACCAGCACTTCATAACCTACTGTTACTTCGAGTGCATGATTCATACTGTAAATCTACTTCATTTAAATCTAGGTGCGTCCAGACAATACCTTACACAATTGGCACAAAGTAACATCGCAGATGCTAAGTCCTAGGTTGTATGATTCACTACAAATGAACACAAAATACATCAGTAATCATTTTTCAATCAAGACCAACCACAAGAATTGTAGAAAGCAAACTGGATGTTATTGGAATAACAAAAGCAATTATGTAACTTAATATTCACTCCATGTGTGGAATTACTGTATCTGCACCTTAATAGAATTCATAAACGATGTGATTAAGGTAATGAAATTCCGATCATCGATTGATCATCAAAAGGTGTAATCTGCTCTTATTTTAATTTGTGCAATATAAACTGTCATCTGGGATAAAGCAGGTTGATTTAATTTATTTTGCCCAATGAAACAGAACCAAATGATGCACCACATGTGCTGTAACTAGGATCATAATGATTATTTATAATTCAGTCAAGTGACCGTTCAAAAATGGGCAGGAGTGACTTTTAATTAGTCCCTCTGAACTACTGGGCTGTTAGGCTCATGAATTATTAATTAATCTTCCCCATGTGATTAGAGAACACACACTTAGTTCAAAATTAGACATAAAAATTTCCTTTATCTGCACAGGTACCCAACTTGCACCACTGAGGATTGATGATGACAGCGATGATAGTAAGGCCAAAATCTGTCAATAATCATTTGCTTATGACTCTTTTCATCTCAAAATGTTACAACTATTAATCCATAATCTGAGCACTTGAAAAGAGGTTTCAAATAGCAAGAGGAAATTAGTCTTAGGAAGATTTCAAACAGAATATGCGGCTAGAAAAAAAAGGACGGTCAGAATCCTGTTCCTTAATTAAAGATTATTGTGCCAAGAAGGAATAAAAAAGAGGAAAGGGAGCCAATTGTTACATTTCATGTAAACAATTAACAAATAATTTTGTAATATGCAGTCAATTATTTTTGTGGATCCAGCTTCAACATACCAAAGATGGCAAGGTAGAAAATAAGATGGTTTATCAATTTATTTATTAATTATGAATTAAAATTAGCAATATTAACATGGTACACCAACCTTATACAGACTTGTACATGTACGACCTGCTGGATAGGCCATTTGATGAGACCACTGCACAGGTTGCAAACAATCTGGAATGTACAGGTAAGCTACAGCCATAAGAAGAAATAAAATTAATTTTTTATAAAAAAATTAACAAGACGTCAAGGATACAATTCACATCAGGACCCTTGTTTTCTGCCTGCAATATATTGATTGAAAAGAGCAAATTAATTACATTTTAAGGCCGTCGAAAATTTTGGGCTTGGGTTAAATTCCACACAGCACACAGCAATATGCGATCTATTTCTTGCACTCAGTTCACTGTTGCAATACAAAATAATATGCAATGTAAATTATAGTGTTTAATTTCTACTGTATAAAAAGACTACTTCTACTGTTGCTGAAATTTACACCTTCAGCTGGTAGCAATGTATCATTACAACATATCTCCAGCCTTAGTACACAACTAATATCTCCCAAAATAAATGATAGAAAATTAATGAACCCATATGATAATGATGTCTCTTCCAGTTTCCCTTCAAGATCCAGCACAAGGATTACAGAGGTCACCAACTTCAACTGCTACTGGGCCATTATTATCATTTGGAACTTCAGATATCCCAGTTACAATCATAGCAGGTTACATGATTGTATTTCAATTTAATGTAAAAGAATACTGTTATCTCCCATTTTATCTCCCCTTTTATCACACAATTAAATGTTCAAAATGCTTTGGAAAAAAAAATTAAGGTTCAATGGGGAAAAAAGTCGACATGGAGTCAGCCACTCAACCCAAGGAATTCATTATACAGCACTACAGAGATTTAAAGGCTTCTAAAGATCAAATGAACGCAAATGCGCATTATAACACCATCTTGAACTCCCCACTATGAAAACAGATTGCTAGATTACACTAGCTCTGGATGCTTTTAAAGCACTTTATGTTCAAATTATTCTTCTTTTAATGTTAGGTATCAGTGTAGATCCCTTTTATGGAGATGGTATACAAGGTAAGTGTACACGTGAGAGCCCATCAAGGTGTTATATTCTAGGATAACATTATGTTGGCGGCTGCCAGACAGCCTGATAAGTGAATAGCTTGCAGAGAAGCAAATTTATGGAGGCACTGGTGAAATTTTGAGGACAATCTATCAGCCAATAACATTTTCTAAATTTTGTGTGTGATGTATGTTCTTTGTTTCTTTTTAGCAGGAAGAGTTACAGAAGACTTTTCACCACTTGGCTTGGGAGGTATGCCCCTTGCCTATTTCCAGTATCATTACAGTAATGATTTATAACTCTTCCATTTCATTCATGCTTCATCTGTTAAGTGATGACAACAAGCTGTAAAGAATTCTCCTACAGCATAAGATTGAAAAAAAGAAATCTATTGCTACTAAAATGCCTGGTGGTGAAAAAGATTATTTAATGAGATGGACCTATTCATTCTGCAGGTATTACAGAGACCATATCGAGAACAGATGAAGTGGCCAGATACATACAGTTACTGCAACAATCATGCATTGACAATGACTTGTCTTCTGAGGTCACAATGCCCGCATTCTTGAATCACTCATTTGAGGAGGTGATTACATTCTTTCCACTTCATCATAGGAATTGACACCTTTTAATAATTATTGGTATTCAATAACCTTGACTATACATGCATATTCAGCAGTCCTTTTGTATGCTGAATTGAAAGGGAGTGTGGGGAAGGCTAGATAAGGTTGCAGGGATCTGTTTTATCTGTCCCTTGACTGACATTGCAGCCACAACAAGGCATAATCTATGCACTCTTGGTATTTTTCTTGTTTTAAATGACAACTGTAAGAGTGATAATGACTTCTTTGTGCCAGTTCTTGGGCACCTTAATTTATTACTGAGACAGTTTAAGTGGGTGTTAGACAGAGTAAAATCTATTAAGTCCCACTCCTAGGAGTCAATGAGCTAAATGAGAACATAGTTTTGGAGTGGATGTTAATTAACCTATTGACACCTGAACTGCCCTGGACCACCCACATTGACAATTAAAATAGGCTGGAATTAGAGTAAAATCTATTAAAATCAATGGGTTAAAATATGTTTACAATAATTGCAAGGGTTGAATCTGAAATAACAAAAGCTAATTTATAATCACAGTTTGTAGGTATCATTTGGGTTCACTGCAGCAGTAACATCTAGGCAGTGTGGCCCAGTGGTTGGGGTGCTTGCCTTGAGATCCGGAGATCCCGGGTTCAAGACCCGCTCTAACCACTCGTTGAATTTGATCCTGGTAGTCCCTGGTTCAACTTCCCAGCTCATTGCACTTGTAAATAGCTGGTTTGCCTCCGGCCAGTTGGGATTCTTAACAGTTGTTGTTGTTTCGTTCTTCGTTTCGATGTGTTTCATTGGCCCTGAAAAGCCCCTGTGGGGAGCGGTCAATTAAGTATGTATTGTATTGTATTGTATTGTATCTACTATGAATATGGGTACACATTTTCATGCCATGTCCTGTGTATGCCTTTATCATCAGAACCTGCCCTCGTAAAGACATTTCCTTGCATGAAAAGTAACTTTTTGCATGGCATAACATGCTGTCCTATTGTAAAAGACCTGGCCAGAATTCTTGTGTTTTCATTGTTAAAAATTTACTGTAAAAGTAGGTTTGGAGTCCGTGATGCTCTTAGACATACCAAGCCTTCGTTAGATCTTGCTTAACTTAGATTCGTCAACTATGACTGCAAAGTTCAACTTGTATTTGTACTAGCATGTTGACAGTAAAACCCTTTACTAATTTGTAGTCAGAGACAAAAAAAAACCTTCTCTTTAGCTCTCTCCATTTTTGTTGTTACATGTAGATATGTTGGCAGGCATATGACAGCAGGAGGGCTGTAGTGGTTATCCTGTTAAATCCCAGTAATCACCACGATCAATCAAGGCCTGCCATGTTAAGGTAAGCTAAATAAAAATGCTGCAAGCATTTTATGTACATGTACACTGTATACATGTATCACCAATGAAGAAGAATACAAAATTTGCTTTGAAGGAATGTGGCCTTACCTTTTCCTTAATGTCTGGATTTGCAACTGTTACGTGTTCTTTAAAGAAAAGATACCACCACAGCAGTCGGAATAAATAATGTTGCCTTGATTCTTTTGCAAAGGGTTTTTCAAAGATTACAAGGAGCATGCCAGGAAGGTGACTGGTTCTTTCCATGGGTTGCAGAGACCTCTTCAATAGGTGGTCAAAGAGGTAATAAAGACTGGGAAGGAGTGCATACAAAGCACAAAATTGTGGTTGGGGTTATATCAGTAAGAACTGAACAAAATTTAATCTGGCACTTATTATCCACTTACATACAGTAGATTTGTAAACATTAGTCATTTCATTCTGTTCATGTGCCTTTTGGGGCAAATTGCATCCTAACCAAACCTATAAGTACCATTAAGTTTAAATTATCATGATCAATATAATGAGGAAGCTTCCTCACCACTGGTCTTTTGTGCATCGTAATTTTTTATTTCCTTTTTCATCTCTTCAAGTCTTTGTGTGGTTCATGACATAAACCTGACGACCCAAACATCACTCTTTACCAGGCCCAATGCTAAGACTGGTTACTTACTGTTTTTGTGACTTGTATTTCTTTTCTTTTCGCAATAGTTAGTACACTGTATGGACACGGAGAGAATGACCAAATAATCATCTTGGCTCCATCAAGTCAGCAGACCCCAGTATTTGTGGATCGTGTAGGAGGTACATAACAGTCTGCCAACTTAAAAAGAAAAGTCACCTCATGAATCTACCCTGCTTTGTAAGACAACAGAAAAGTTCAGTATGCCTTTAACATCCTTCTAAACAGATTGACTCTCTGCCTTGACCAATGATGTACACAGAATAAGGAAAAAACTTCCTAGACAAAACATAGCCATTTTGATTAAAACCCTCCTGTAATTTCATATAGAAAAAGGAGGTCTGAAAGATGTACTTGTTAGAGCAAAGCTCTGAGGTCTATGAATTTCATATATCTTTACCAATTAGAGTCGCATTTGGCCTGACTACACCTTGAAATACAATTACAAGTTGTCTTAAGTAAAAGTTTAAAATACTTGTTGTGGTGTATTATATGCCCTCTAAATTGCATTTTGTTTTTAACCTCTTGTAAGCGGGCACTCACCCTTGGTCTCGATGGTGTCCCCTTACAGGAGGTTCAACTGTAGTTGGTTAAAAAGCATATGATTTTTATTTGTATCACCCAACAGGTGCTGATTTTCACAACTTTGATCATAAGACCCTATATGAGAGGGTCAAAATAATGATAGACGGATTGAGCTTGGAAAGGTTTGCACTAACATTACAGAAACATTTTTTCCTAATACAAACTGCATGCACTCAGTCAGATTATCTTGTTTTTTGTATTATCTACTATTCAATTTTGTATCACTCAGTTTTCCCAGACCATATCTTGTTTTGAACTATTGTTAGTCTCAGAGAACTTTTGTTAGTATCCTAATTTGGAAACTTGACGATTAATGTAAAATTGCACTTGTATAGGGAACATCTATCTCAATGGAGGTCGCTCAGAAAAGAGCAAGAGAAAAACCTCAAAGATATGGAAGAGAAGGATAGTGCAACAACTGTGAGTAAAATAGTGAAAGGAGACAACAGGCTGGCAATTTTTAGAATAATCAACCCTGTATGACACTGATTGAAACTTTCAACACAGCAGGTTGGGATGTAGACTACTGTTTATTAAACCTATCCATCTTAGTACCTGCTTACATGTACCTACCCACTTAGTACTTACTTTCTTAATGCCTCATTCTTTGCCTTTTGGGGACTACAATCCCAGACTTTTATCTGTTCCACAGTTTTTCAGGTCTGGGCCAGTATACATGTACCCCTATTGCAAAAAGTCGGAAAAAATGCACATGAACTGGCTAATTATGTATAATTGTGCAAAGGATGCATTTCATTGACTTTGTACCGAAGTTTTGTCCTCTAGACTAAAGAAAATTTTGTACACACTTTAATAACTTTTTTCTTATTAAAAATAACTGTTAATAGTATGTTCTTAGGATAAAGAAGGGAGAAGTGTGAACATGCAAAATGAGGTATCGGTTGTATACATGTATGTTGCGATTTTATGTTCATTTAATTTCTATACATTCAACAAGCAACCAGCATAATAATTATTTATATTCAATATCACACAAAACAACACTAGTCTATCTTCTTTGTTAATCGGTAGGATTCACCTGATGAGGAACCCGAGGAGGTAATAACAAATACTGTATACATGTTGCAATTTCTAAACAATCTTTAATTCTGATCAGAATGGGCGGTCTTGCATGTTAAGGCCCAAGATTTAATAACTGGCATTTCTCATTTTGCTATTTCCCCAAGTTTCTTCAACCTTACATTTTCAAAAGATGTACATGAAAGATGTAGCCCATTCCCAACAAAATCACCACACAGTACTATTATCACAAACCATTTGGAGTCCAACATTTCAATTTATCATTCTTTTCACAGAGAATTCTAAGAGATCTCAGAAGAAGACGAATAATGGAGGAACCCACAGATGGAACATCAATGTACAAGGTCATTCTTGTATATTGCAACAAGAGAGTAGAAAGACAGTTTTGCCAAGGTGCCGTGTTCCAGGTATGGATACTAATAATTCATGTACAATTATTATATTATGAATATAATATATTATGAATAACCTCCTTGAGGTTGTGGGGCCTTAAAACACAAACAGTATCCAAAGTGAACGAAGCACTTGGGCTAGTTAAAAAGGATCTCTGGAAAACTGAATATTGAGGACCTGAAAACAGCAAGTGCCCTCATTCCAAGGAATGTACGCTCCGTAACAATGACATAGTTACATGACTTGATGCTACATAATTAAAGAGTAGTAGAAACTACCCTCCCCATTCCCCCATGAAGGAAAGAGCTCTCGCCACTGCACCAACCCTGCTCTTTCACTATTTACACATATTTTCAGTAATTACCGCAACTTAAAAATCGTTTTGTTTACTTAGGAAGTATATGACTGGGCAGGGACACTAGAAGAACTTCCCATCCATTTCACTTTGCACTCAGGAGGGAGGTTGATCCTTCATAGTGACCACATTGAAGGAAACTCTGTGGTTCACATTTCTAGGCGGGTAAGTTGGCATTAAGTTCTCCAACTACACAGTACAAAACTCAAGGAGTAAGTTTAAACAGTTCACAATGATAACATAATAGAGTTGCTGTAACACATTATTTAACTTACATTTGCATCTTACTAGTAAGCGCTTTCCGAGCCAATGACCCAACACGCCGGTTTCCGTAGCATTAAGCGACTAGGAGCATTTTTAACTCCCCCCTGGATGGGATGCTAGTCCATCGCAGGGTTACCCCCAGCATTACGCCGGTACCCATTTATACACCTGGGTGAAGAGAGGCACCGTGGGAGTAAAGTGTCTTGCCCAAGAACACAACACAATGTCCCCGGCCAGGACCCGAACCTGGACCACTCGCTCCGGAGTTGAGCACACTAACCATGAGGCCATTGCACCTCCCATGCATCTTACTAGTAACACACCTTTAATTCCCACCACATGTGATCACCCCATTGCTTAAGAACTTTCATCTCCATTTATCAATCTTCAGGAAAAGGAAGAGGCCTCTTCACTACTAGCCTCTGCGGTAAGGGAAGTATGCTACTTAGGGCTCAAAATAATGTAATAGTTGGATCTTAATTTGCTTTAACAATGACCATTCAAGAGGCCCTGGCATGGTGCTTGTCTGAATTTTAAATGGTGTCGTGGGGGTCCTTTGTCAACGTTTTACGTTGCTGTCGGAAATTTAAAGAAAGGATGTTGTTTGTCACAATTTCACTTTCAGTGCTGTCACTACTTTTTAGGCCATGTCGCTTGTGGGAATTTACCTTGGGAGAGCCTCATCCAAAAATAGGTTTTTGCTTGCACACATATTACCGGCATTCATCTTTAAAACCACACAAAAATGTACACACCAAGTGACATGATTATAACAGTCATTCCAGAAAGATATGTTGGCATTATTAAGTACTAATTATGCTTAAGCCAATTAATTTCAAAAGGCATTCTTTTTTGGGAAGTAACAGAAAAACATGGAAAAAATTTGATAACAAAGCAAGGATTTCATGCCAATTAAAACCAATAGTCAGAAAATAAAGGAAACTTTTCCATTTTTTTTTCTATAAAGAGTACTGTTACGTGATTATTAGGATAATTAACTTGAGTTATATGCAAAAGGAAGGGACAACAACCAAAGTTTCACTTTTTAACAAACTCTGAAACTTGAAAATATGAACAACTTGGCAAAACCAATTATCTTGCAATCTGGCGATGGACCGAACTGATTCCCTTGGGATGAGGCCCTTGTTTGGCATCGACACTTGGGATGGACCGAACTGACTCCCTTGGGACGAGGCCCTTGTTTGGCATCGGCACTTGGGATGGACTGAAACACCTGATTCCCTTGGGACGAGGCCCTTGTTTGGCATCGACACTTGGGATGGACTGAAACACCTGATTCCCTTGGGACGAGGCCCTTGTTTGTCATCGACACTTGGGATAGACTGAACTGATTCCCTTGGGACGAGGCCCCTTATTTGAATCGACACTTGGGATGGACTGAACTGATTCCCTTGGGACGAGGCCCTTGTTTGGCATCGACACTTGGGATGGACTGAACTGATTCCCTTGGGACGAGGCCCTTGTTTGGCATCGACACTTGGGATAGACTGAACTGATTCCCTTGGCACAAGGCCCCTTATTTGGCATCGACACTTGGGATGGACTAAACTGATTCCCTTGGGACGAGGCCCCTTATTTGAATCGACACTTGGGATGGACTGAACTGATTCCCTTGGGACGAGGCCCTTGTTTGGCATCGACACTTGGGATGGACAGTAAACTGATTCCCTTGGGACGAGGCCTCTTATTTGAATCGACACTTGGGATGGACTGAACTGATTCCCTTGGGACGAGGCCCTTGTTTGGCATCGACACTTGGGATGGACTGAAACACCTGATTCCCTTGGGACGAGGCCCTTGTTTGGCATCGACACTTGGGATGGACTGAAACACCTGATTCCCTTGGGACGAGGCCCTTGTTTGGCATCGACACTTGGGATGGACTGAAACACCTGATTCCCTTGGGACGAAGCCCTTGTTTGGCATCGACACTTGGGATGGACTGAAACACCTGATTCCCTTGGGACAAGGCCCTTCTTTCATGGTAATACTCTACTGATACCCTATGGGTCTTTGTCCTGTGCTTCAACTTGCTTCTAGGCCTAAGGAAAACGTACACCCCCAGGACTCTGTGGAGTTGTACTGTAACTTGTCAAAAGCCATCTACCACAGCACAAAATTGAATCATGTTTACACATTGTCTATACTGATGTCAATAAGTTAAAATCAGAAGCTCATGACATTCAAACCTTTCACTTGTTCGTTCAGAGCTAGGGTTTTTGGATTTAATGTAGCTTGTGCATTTTCCTGTGCATGCAACTTCGATCTTATCTTTGTCCATATTTGGGCATAAAATTGGCATCACAAAATCCCCAGCTTTGTTCAAGGAAAAGAGTTGGAAGTTGCACGCTTGAGGTTATGTGCTTCTGGTTAGAGTGTGGTACACATGATTCCTGTCCAGCGAGAGTGGCATACTTCCCTTCCATGTTTCGTTGCAGGTCTCCTTTCGCGGAAATTACATGGTCCCACAGGATACCCTCTCTGTCACCGTATTAGGTACTGTACATGTAGTTATAACAGATTCAATGTGTATACAGTACCAGCCAAACTATAGCGTATACATATCTAAACCATATTGTAATTTCATGTATTTACATGTTAACAAGAAAAGGAAATGAAATACAAATTTTCAAGCATCTTAGTTTTTCTAAAATTTGACACGATAATTGTGATGTTTCTTGCTTCAAAATTATTGATAATGCTACTTCTTTCTATCAACTCAAAATCAAGGAGAGCTTCCATATTGAGCAGTTGAAACTCGAACTCAACAAACAAGTTGATCGTGTCAGTTTAGCATTACACTTTTAAACTTTTACCGTTATGTCAGTTGTGTTCTCTATAATATTGTTGGTTCGTTTGAATTTTACCTATTTGTAACGAACATTTAATCTACAAAGAATCATTGCATTGATAGTTATATATATATACGAATTATCTTGTAAAAATTTTGATGCTACACCCACTATGGCTGAAGATGATGTTTGGAACATCGAAACATGTTCCGTAAATTCAAAAGTGTGGTTGTATTTTTAAAAATTAGTAACAAATGAAACTTGAGATAGCATTCATTCCCATGGCAAATGAGAAATGAACACAACCCTTCACTACTTCTTTCCAATGGACAATTAATTAACAATTCACAGATTTTATTAATTTTTTGATAACACCAATATAATTATCCAAGATGCACCACATTGCAGCCACAGAGACACAACCAGTTTTGTGGAGACACATACAAAAAAAACAGGTAAATAACTCAATCTATCCTCTTTGACCTTTAAAGATCCACCCAACGTACATGTAAATGTTAATCTGTACAAGATAAAACTCCTTTGTCAAACCAAAATATTAATAACAAAATAATGATGTAATAGCAAGCAAAATGTCTGTGCAGCAACAAAAGGGCCAGCCAGAGGAAAAGCAAAAACATGGACATGCTGACAAAGGAAAACAACAAAGTATGATTGATCTTTCATTGAGAGTGCATAAAAATATGCAACTCCTAGTCTGAATCAAGGTTCTCAATAGAGTTTTAACAAACTGTTGTTGTGCCATTTTCAGCTGTAAGACTGCCAGCACAAGGGACAGCAGCTGCTGAAGGGCAGGAAGCAGCTAAAGGGTCAGCAGCAAAAGGAACAGCCCTTCCAAAGCAGTCAGAGGCACCAAAAGAGTCAGGAGCAGCAACAGGGTCAGCAGCACCAAAAGGGCCAGAAGAAATTATCGCACCTGCTGACAACGGTAAAAAATCATCTTTCATAGGTACTACATGTACATAAGAGGAGGCCACAATTAGGTTAGAGTCCCGTACAAATAAACAGGCCATCATTGACAGACTTGAATTTACAATCAAGTGGCTCTCACTTAATGAAAACAGATCAAAAACTGAATTGTTGACTTGGCGCCTGTTCAGCTAATGGGTAACCTGATTAACTGTAATTATGAGCTATATGTTGAAACTGTTAGTTTCCCATGTTCAACAAGGAAAACCAGCTGAACAGCTGCAAGAAAATAAACAGCTGAGGTAACAAAAACAAATCTTATTCAAATGGGCTACATGTACATACGAGGCTGTATTTAAAATATTTCCTTAATTTCACGTTATATAAATCTTTTGTGTTCTTTCAATGCTACATGTAATTTAGCCTAGCCTAACCACGGGCCAATGCGGCATGCAGCCCTTTGCACGCCAAAATGGGCTTGTCTTCATAATCCAACACGACTTGGACGTGTGGGTGTCAGTGCAAGGATTACAACAGGCCCCTTCCCACAAACTTTCAAGGTACCATTTCCCAAGCTCATTAATGGAAATGAGGTTAATGTTTTGACAAGTCATGTGTTTAGTGGGACTAAAATATAATAATTAGTTGAATGTGCCAGCTTTGTTAATCATTCCGCTAAAAATATGGACAAATTTGCATTACTATTATTGTATGGGGTACGGCAACACAATATTAAAAAAAGGAGCACTTGAGACTATTTATATTGCACCTCAAAATCCTAAACAAAAATAACCAACCATGGCCCAATTGAGTTCCAAACAAAGAGCATGTTTGGGTCATGTTCCATCTGTTTTACCCAACAAAAACAATTTCCAAGAAAATCTGTCTCGCTGAGATGTATGTATTATTGAATAACATACAGAGTATGTTCAAGAACAAGCATTTAAAGTAAATCAGTAATTTATCCGTTTGTTTATGTATTAATTTTTCACCCAAGATCATGCACAAGATGAGACCAGTGAAGATGAAGGGCGTAAAGACAAAAAGGAAGAGCAGAATCAGAAAAGGAAAAGGAGGGATAAGCGGTCAACAGCACAACGAAAAAAATCAAAGAAATAAATATTTAAAATAATAAAAAATCAC
>OX421449.1:40827170-40839670 GCA_949126865.1 Montipora capitata | reverse complement strand
TCTCGATGACAGTTTCTTACTTGATGATACCCCTGATTAATGCAAGGCGAATATAAACGATACCCGCCTCACTCCTTTTGGTGACCTGGGCTTTAACGTGTCAAGGGAAAAATCAATCACCCACCCAACCCAGGTTATAGAACATGTAGGGTTTGTACTGAACTCTATTAAAATGACATTGATTCTTCCAAAGGAAAAAAAATGATACAATTATTCAGTTGGGAAGTGATATTTTGCAAAGCAAGTGTTGTTCAATCAGAGAAGCTGCCAAATTAATTGGCACGCTCGTGTCTTGTTCCCCGGATGTAGAATATGGCCCAAGCTACAAACAGCTTGAACTTGAAAAAATGCTGCCTTTAAAAAACACCGAGGGTCTTTTGAAGCTCAAATACAGTTTTCAGAGCTGTCTAAGTCAGACAACAAAAAGCTGGCAAAACATAAGGCCAATCTCTCACGGTAATCCTGATTGTACCATCACCACCGATGCTCCATTGCAAGGATGGGGTGCATGCTAGGATGGTATAGAACCCACCGGCGGCAGATGGCTTGCTGAAGAAATTGCTGAATGTGAACATATTAACTGCCTTGAACTAAAAGCCGCTAAATTAGGGCTCCTGTCCCTCTGCGAGAAAGAAGAGCATGTCCACATTCATTTACATTCAGATAATGTTACAATTGTTACAGTGACATTCATTAACAATATGGGTGGTACACATTCTACGACATGTAACAAGGTTGCAAGGAGACATTTGGCTGTGGTGTATTGCAAAGAAGATTTGGCAAAGTGCTACGCACATTCCTGGGATTCAAAATGAAACTTCAGACAGACTTCGTCGAAAATATCAGGATAGAACTGAATGGCAGCTACAACCAAGGGTTTTTAACAAAGAAATGGGGAAGACCTGAGATAGATGTATTTGCCTCAAGGCATAATTGTCAAATTAAGCCCCTTTGCAACTGATGCAATGTGTTTGAGCTGGAGAGATAAATATGTTTATATTTTCCCTCCTTTCACCATGCTTTCCAGCGTTCTTCAAAAGTTGCAGGAAGTTCAGGCCAGAGCCTTAGTTATAGCCCCACTGTGGAGAACGCAAGTTTGGTCTGCACAGATGTGTCAAATCTTAATCAGCCAGCCATTACCTCTACCGAAGGAGGCCTCCCTTCTTCAGTTACCACACGACAGGACCAAACTGCACCCTCTGTGGCCCAAACTTCAACGGATGGCATGTCTCTTGTCAGGACGAGACTCAGACAACTAAACATTTCAGCGAGAAGAGGAGGACTGGCACCACCATACAGTACAGAGAGTATTTGGATAAGTGGAAGAACAACACATGCAAATCCCATTCATCCAACTGTAGCCAATGTTATTAATTTTTTGACACACTTTTATGATACTGGAAACAGCTATTCAGCCATTAACACTGCCCGATCTGCATTATCTGCAGCAGTAGACATTGCGGATAGCCCTTAAACAGTGGGTAAACACCCCCTAATAAAGAGATTTGCCAAAGCAGCTTTCCAGTCCTGGCCACCACTTCCGAGATATCAGTCAATACGGGACGTATCCAAAGTTCTGGACCTCCTTAAAACTTGGAGCCCTGCAAAGACTCTGAACTTGAAATACACCTTATTCCAAAATGGCCGCCATTTTAGTATTCTTTAGTTTCCATGCAAATTGGCCCTTAATACCTCACTTTCAAACGTAAAATTCAAAAGAATATTTAACCTTGAACGAGTCCATAAGGGCCAATTTGCATGGAAACAAAAGAATACTAAAATGGCGGCCATTTTGGAATTAGGTGTATTGTTGACTCTTAAGTTAGTTATGTTGTGTATGTCGGTTACTGGCTAAAGGTGTCAATCAGTTCATTTAATGGACATCCAACAGATGTCTAAAGGGAAGTCCTCATACAAGTTTCATGTTGAAAAATTAGTAAAGCAGTCTGGACCAGGGAAACCATAACCAGTGCTTATTTTGCCTTCATATCCTGTTGATAAACGCTTGTGTGTAACGACATACTTGAAAAGGAGTATTTGATAAGAACAGAACCAGTTCGTAGCGCTGAACACACCAGATTATTTCTTAGTTATAGTAAGTTATAGTAAGCCACACCAGCCAGTTTCCCAAAGTACGATTTCAAGGTGGGTCAAAACGGTCATGATGAAATCAGGTATAGACACTGTACACTTCAAGCCACACAGTACACGTGCAGCCTCTACTTCAGCTGCTTCCAGGAAAGGTGTACCTCTAGAAACTATAATGGCTGCTGCAGGATGGTCCGCAGAATGTACTTTTTGCTACTTACTACAAGAAAGATGTAACCGAGGACAATAACTATGGACAATCCATTGTGAATTGCTCTATTTAATGTCTACTTTTAGATGCCATTGTTAAGCTACAATAAATCTATTGTTGTGTTGTACAGTAGATTGTTGTTCATTACTGTGACTTGCTATGGCCCGTGTGCTTTGAAGTCTCACGGGATCTCGAATATGCAAATGAGGAGATTAAAATTAAGGTAAAGTTGGATTGGAATTCCGCCCTAAATACGGGCTTCCCTACCCAGAGGGGTTTATGAACATACATGGGCCACTGTCTTTAAAGGATGACCTTCACCACGCAAGCGCTTTCTCACGTGCGTCAATGAGGAGATTTGAATTCCAATAAAACTTCACCTTACAGGCAAGGTAAAGGCTTGTTTAATTTTTAAGTTATTGTTACTTGAATAAATTACATACTTCAACTTGCATTTATTAGGTTCTGCTTACGGCGTAGCCAGCTACGCAGAACTTTGTTCGAGTGGCAGGGTATTCTCTTTCACCATATTCGATGTTATGACGTCATAGTGCGTATTTCGTTGCGTTTGCGCTGACGCCCACTCTTCAAAGAGTCAATTGTTATGCATATAACCTCGGTATAAAAACCATGCAACACTGTGCCTCTTGTTTCTTTGTGCAAGCTGACGCTTGTGAGCCCACGTCTTTGGTTTCGTTTTTGTCGAGAACGAAACATTTACGTACTACAACGTTCCCGAACGAGGTTCGACCAGTTATTTAACACGCTGGAACACCTGCTGAAACTTGTTTTGCAGCGCTGTTGCACATAAGTTTCAGCTAAAAGTTTCAATGTGTTACAGCGGCTTTTTCCCGTGGCTCGTTTTTGCTTATAGATCCCGCTTATAGCCCCAAAGTTATAAGCCCACCAAAACCCCTTTCGAATTGTGTAAGCCAGAGTTTTAAAACCGGAATTTTACAAATTTCTTATCATTTCTGGCGAGCGGGCCTTTAAAGGTCGGGACTAATCTGTTTTCGCTTTTGCATGCCGGAAGCGTGATGATCAGTCAGCAAACTCTGCCACAATGATAACTGCCAAAGTGCCATTTTATGTTCGTGTGGGTCAGAGACCGAGAAGAGAATGAGCGCCAAAGGTCGAGGCAGAAACTGTTCTACAAACGAATTATACTAGTTAGCAAATCTTGGAGGTGACGTACTCTTAACTGTTTCTCTTCCCGAAAAACACGTGTTGGTGTCTACCAGCTCTGGGAGTGAAAGTGAACTTGGACTTAACGAGAGAAAATGCATCCACTCTGACTCTGACTCCGAGGATAATGAGGCTCTGGGTCGATTAAGAGCGATTTACGGGGTTTTTGGTTCCTCTTCTTTTCCGTCTATATATTCTTTACCAAAGGTTGGGCACTGAGACCAAGCCGCCGAACGGATTCACCGAAGAGAAAGGGCCATAAAGTCGCTCCCAAGTCTTCGATCGCCTCGAAATTCCACGTAGATCACGGACGATACCTCCGCTGCCCATTCGTTGCCTTTATTTGAGCCGCTTGTACACTGAAAAGAAATTAAGGGCAGCCAAACTCTGCAAACATTTGCTTGGAAAGCCATCGAATTCGGCTCTTATTCGTTGGAAGACTAAGCCTAAGACAGTTGGAAGAACGCTTAGCGACCCGCGATTGGTGATGAGCACAGTGGTGACCAATCGTGAGTCATGGATTTTCGCAAGTTTGTTTGTGCTTTAAAGGCTTCTTTTTGCAAAAAGACAACAAAACTTGCGGTGGTACGTTTTGGTGAATGAAACCAGTCTTTTGGCGTATCGTGCTGCTTTTGTCAACGGCTTTTGGAGCCACAGGTAGCCACTCCTATCACTGATGATTTTATAGTGGTGGCTTTCGACTTTTTTATTTAATCTGTGTAACTATTCTTGGAACTATGATGTGTGTAACACACTTCAAACGAAAAGTACGATTGCAAAGAGCTCGTTTGGCAGACGTATGCATTATCACGACATTAAGTACGTTTTGCTTAAAGCATGACAAGTAAAAGACTCAATGATGAAATGGTATATGAAATGAATCATATATGAACTGCGGATATGAAATCAAGTAAAGCTACGATCTTCGCAGTTATGAACGCAATTTTTACAATTGCGTAGAGAAGAGTGAAAAATTCAGGACTTCAACAGGGTTTGAAACCGTGACCTCGCGATTCCGGTGTGACGCTCTAACCAACTGAGCTATGAAGCCACTGACGTTGGGAGCTGGTCATTTGTGGGTTCTAATGGTCCCGTGAGGAATGAATCAATGATGAAATGGTATATGAAATGAATCATATATGAAATGCGGATATGAAATCAAGTAAAGCTATGATCTTCGCAGTTATGAACGCAACTTTTACAATTGCGTAGAGAAGCCTGAAAAATTCAGGACTTGAACGGGGTTCAACGGGGATTGCGTTCATAACTGCGCAGATCATAGCTTTACTTGATTTCATATCCGCAGTTCATATATGATTCATTTCATATACCATTTCATCATTGATTCATTCCTCACGGGACCATTAGAACCCACAAATGACCAGCTCCCAACGTCAGTGGCTTCATAGCTCAGTTGGTTAGAGCGTCGCACCGGAATCGTTGAAGTCCTGAAATTTTCAGGCTTCTCTACGCAATTGTAAAAATTGCGTTCATAACTGCGAAGATCATAGCTTTACTTGAAGTAAAAGACTAATGATCTTTTTCTTCGAATTTGCTGCCATCATAAAAAGTATTCAGTCAATGAAATGTCAGGCTAATGCGCACATTTATGCTTGAAATGTGAAGTAGGGGTGCACGTTTGTAAATTCTCTAATTCCGGGGCAACTTAAAACTGAGCTTAGTTGTAGAAAGAACTTACCCTTGCCATCTACAACAAGTACGTTTGAAGGGGTTATCCCCCTCCCCACCCCCACCCGCAAACAAGAAAAAAGCAAAGCAAAAAATGAAATGACGGTCATATTGGCATCCCAAACAAATGCTTTATTGTTGTAGCATACTTCATTTTGTCTACTTGACTTTTCCAGACTTTGTTTGTGGCTTAATTTAATACTGTTTGTTTTTATGTTTACACCAGGACGAAAAGAAATCACTGTTTTCATGGACGGAGTAGCGATTGAGAAATACATGCAAACCTTTTGAAACCAGGGCTTTGTCGTCTCTTTTGGATAGTATCCACACCGAAGCTATCGAAAAGAAAAGACCCTTGAAAGGAAACCCTTTTAAAATCGGTGCCCATACCTACAAACTGTGGATATATACACAGTTATTACATCTAATCACCGACTTTAACACTGTTTACTTTCCTTTCCATGGTGCTTAATGCCTCGTGTTTTAATATCTCTTTTTTTTGTGTGTGTTTTCGTTTTCGAAGCTTTTTTGAAACATTTTTCAAAACATAAAAATTAATCTACAGATCTCTACCTTCACAAACTTAATTTGTATCTGCGTTTGGATGACACATTTTTATGCATTTTGTAAAACTGACCATATTTCTGATTTCTAATAAACTTATATGATAAGCAAATGGAGAGTGAGTTGTCTTATCCAACGTTAGATGGTTTCCTTACTTACTTGACCCATAAAGGCGCTGTTACACTCAGCAATTTTTCGAGCAACTTGTCGCTCAATTTTGTTTCGACAAAAGTTCTCACGCTGCAAATCTATTCGCTTGACGGTTGTTACAATGGGCAACGTTTCCTGCAATTTGTCTGGCTTTCGATGATCTCATGAGATTTAAGGAACATTTCACTGGCTGATGACGCAATCCGTTGCGACACAAGTTGCAGGGCAGATTTCACAGCAAGCATTGCTTGAAACCTTCGTCGCTAATTTGCGTAAACCAATGCGCAAAGTAGCAATGGATTTTACTTTCCGCGAAGGGTTTTGCAATTTGCCTCACCTTGTTTTTGGCATTGGTAAAGTGTGCAACTTGCAACTTGTCTAGTTATTGCATGAAAACTCGCAAAATGCAACAGAGCCTTACATTAAATGAGGGTTTCAGTTTGAGACGTAAGTTTAACATTTGGTTGCGTCACATGACCCGGATATCAAAATACCATCAGTTTTACCCTTGCGACGGAAATTGTCTTAATTAAAGGCCATAGTATAGGCTGCCTGTAGCCTTTTGTTCCCTTGAGGCTCAAAGGAACACTTTCAACCAACTGACTATTTGGAAGGATTGAATCTACCCCAACTATTTCACATAACATCAAATGTTATGTATGGTAGGCCATAAAAGTTTATCATAGCAACGAAAAAGCCTTCTTCAAAAAACGCCCTATATTTTGACTTCAAAAGCTTACATCTCAGAAACGAACTCGGTGAACCCCATTTTCTATTGCTCAAAAATGGTTAGCAGGCTAAGATAAATTCTTTGCAAAGGTATAAAAAATTCTCTGCAGCGGATTCAGAGCCACGTTAAAATTTTCCACTTGTGAAGGTGGCTATGAATCTGCTCCAGAGAATTTTTCTAACTTTGCAGCGGATTTGTTAGTTCCCTAACTATTATTCCAAGAATTGAACTACTTTCAAATGCAAATACATTCTTTTGCTTTGCTTAAAAACACTACCGATAACTCGAGGGAGTAAGCCCTATGAAGAACTTGGAAATTTATTAAGAAAAGAAAAACGTATTTTTTATTGCTGATGATTTCATTCATTTCTTATGCAGAAGAACAGGAAAAAATTTCACCCGTAGTTTCCCTTCTATTTTGTGATCTTTGAATGTTTGCAAATGTCACGACTCTTTTCCTTATCACGGTAAAAGTCTGATGTCAATGGTGATCAGCAAAAGTGTTTTTTTTTTCTTTTCTTTTAAAACTGGCTTACACTCATATAACAAAACAGTTTCAAAGAACTAAATAAAACATCACTTTTAGCAACTCAAATATAGCACTGTGATTTTGATCGTCATTTAGGTAACAATGGCTGTTGAAGTTATATGAGAAACGAAATATCAAAATAACGAGTAAAACTAGCATTTTACTATAGATCTAAGCTTTCTGTCATAATTTCACTTACAATAATCTAAGTCTGTTGGTTTAGTTAACGCAGTAAACTTCTTTAAAACCTTTGGAGCTTGTTCTACTGGCATAACCATGATTGTTAACCCGTTCTACTTTTTTTACAAGTTCGGCAATCACTGAAGCGTCAGGCTCTGCTAGGTAATCTTCTAGCACCTTCGACATCGATTCTGGAAAAACAAAAACAAAGAAATAAAAACAGCTCTAAATATAGCTGGTTTTTTCGAGCATACACAATGCGCCGATGCGAATGGCTACGTGCAGGACGATGCTGTCTTCGATTTCCTTATAAAAGATGACGTTTAGAGATCTATGGGAGAACGGAAATACCAAAAGAGACATGACGAGGTGATAAAATGAGCCCTCTTCACCAGTTAACAAAAAGCCAGAAAAGGCTGAACGAAAACAGTTTTTCCATCAATGTGAAGTGTATCCTTTAAATATGCTACTGTGCATGCATGTGGAAATTACATTTGTGACAAAAGTGTGTTAGAGGAAACTTTGAATTGTTTACACTACGAAGCTACAATCATAGACAAAACTGTTGGGAAGCTTAGCACTTTTGACGTCTTCATTGCTTCTTTCCTCTCTCCCCTCATTCAATGTTGTACAAAACTGAATGGTTTTAGTGGGAAATTGTTGAGTTACCTCCCAATAGTGAATAGGGGGGAGGGGTCTATATAAGAGAAGTCGAAACTATTTCTTTTGCACTTTAACAGAAGCGGGTTGAAGTACATACAGCTCTGGTGTGGTTCATTTACATAACCTTCCCAACTACCTTTGTCTATTGTAGCAGCTCGTTATCATACCATCTTAGGCTTATTTGATTCCTATCGTCAATTTTCCAATTTGAACGTACTCTTGTTTTCTCAGTTAAACTCGAACTTCACTTACCATTTGTTTGGAAATTCCAGCGTGACATCATCGCCAACCAGCACAAATGGCGCCCAGTGCTTTATAGCGCAATACTGCTTTGACTCTCGGAAAGATTTCATTGCTCGTTGAAGAGCTGCACTTGCGCTTTTTCCATCTACCAGGTGCTGGTAGAAGCTTCTCATGAAGAGCAACGTTATCTCGTCATCAATTGCCCAGAGTGACACCAAAACAGAGCGAGCTCCAGCACACAGGAAAGCCCTAGCAATTCCCACCACTCCCTCAGACTTCACTTCTCCCCGGCCACTGTGACAACAGCTCAGCACAACTAGCCTTGCTCGAAGAGAAATTGTCTGAACATCCGACATTTTCAAAATGAAGTCTTCCTCTTTGGGGATTGGCGATTTCCGTTCGTTATTTGGGGCTAAAGCAATTTCTCCCGTTTTTGGGCATCCATGTGCTGCAATGTGAACTAAAGCAACTGATTTCATACTTTTCAGCACCTCAGATTTCGTGGCACTTTTTCCAGTCAGCGGTGTTGTCTGCAGAAGATGTCCAATCATCTCCACTTCTTGTTTTGCGCACGGAAGCTGTTGCAAAATGGGTTCCCCTTTCTTGTTAGTAACTTCCTTCAACCAGGGATCACCTACAAGCAGTGCGCCAGTCTTACTGTGGAAGACATCAGGTGCACCAACGATCACGTTAAAGGCGGTCAACGAGGGAATGGTGCGGATCCTGATAGATTCACTCACTGCAGAATATGGAGCTAAGCAAAATGGTCCATCGGGAACAACGATTAACTCATTTCCTTGGAGCAAGTCTGCAATTGGCCCGAGTAAGACTTCATACAACGGTTGTAAAGAGTTACCGGCGGATGAAGATGGTAGATCGTCTTTCTCACTGATAGGTTTTTTGCTGCAAGACAGGTCATTGCGTAGTGGATCCAATGAACGATTCTCGCATCTGACACCATCCCCTACGCCAATCCCTTTCAAAATAGTTTCCATCAACAAATCAGCACTTCCATTTGCGATTTCGTTTTGTCGAAAGCTGATCTTGCTGTCTTTTCTTAGCACCCAAAACGTGATCTTGTTCTTGTCAAGTGCCACAAAAACGGCTTGTGAAGGTAAAAGCTCTAATGCAGCTGTAAGAGTTTGATTCGGAGCAAGTGCAGAAAATGACTGAGAGTCAATGCCGTATTGATCTTGCAAAATATCCATCAAAGCCTGTGCTCGACCTTTCTCAGCAGCATACAAAGCTTCTTCAATCTCTCCATTCTTCAAAAGTGTCCTCCACAGAGCTGTGTATGACACGCGATAAGAATTACGAAAAGTTACTTTTAATTCATCTTCTGACTTCAGACTATGCCTTGTTTCATCAAAATGTTTTATACTTGAACGATAACAACTGAGTGCATTAATCAAGGAACCCAACAATTCATGATCATGACCTTGCGAATACCACGCAATTCCCTCTCCTAGACCGTCTCCAATTTCCTTGAAAATACTAAGACTGTGTTGATGGCAATCCATGGCTTCCTTGAAATAACCTAGACTGCCAAAGACATTTCCCAGATTTAAAAACGCTGTTCCCTCCCCAGCCCTATTACCTACTTCTTTAGCAATACTAAGATGTTTTCGGTAGTAAACAATGGCTTGTTTAAAACTACCTAGACTAATATAGGCATTTCCTAGACATCCATACTGTAATCCCTCCTTATCCCTATCCCCTACTTCTTTAGCAATACTAAGATGTTTTTCGTAGTACTCAATGACTTGTTTAAATTTACCTAGACTAAGATAGGCAGTTCCCAGATTTCCATAGGCTGATCCCTCCTTAGCTCTGTTACCTACTTCTTTAGCAATACTAAGATCTTTTTCGTAGTACTCAATGGCTTGTTTAAAATTACCTAGCTTGTGATAGGTATTTCCCAGATTTCCATAGGCTGATCCCTCCCCATCCCTATTACCTACTTCTTTAGCAAAACTAAGATGTTTTTCGTTGTACTCAATGGCTTGTTTAAAATTACCTAGACTAAGATAGGCATTTCCCAGATTTCCATAGGCTGATCCCTCCCCATCCCTATTACCTACTTCTTTAGCAATACTAAGACGTTTTTCGTAGTACTCAATGGGTTTTTTAAAATTACCTAGCTTGTGATAGGCATTTCCCAGATTTCCATAGGCTAATCCCTCCCCTGCCCTATTACCTACTTTTTTAGCAATACTAAGAGCTTTTTCGTAGTACTCAATGGCTTGTTTAAAATTACCTAGATTGCGATAGCCATTTCCCAGATTTCCATAGGCTGATCCCTCCCCAGCCCTATTACCTACTTCTTTAGCAATACTAAGATCTTTTTCGTAGTACTCAATGGCTTGTTTAAAATTACCTAGACCAAGATAGGCATTTCCCAGATTTCCATAGGTTGATCCCTCTTCAGCCCTATTACCTACTTCCTTAGCAATACTAAGATCTTTTTCGTAGTACTCAAAGGCTTGTTTAAAATTACCTAGCTTGTAATAGGCATTTCCCAGATTTCCATAGGCTGATCCCTCCCCATCCCTATTACCTACTTCTTTAGCAATACTAAGATGTTTTTCGTTGTACTCAATGGCTTGTTTAAAATTACCTAGACTAAGATAGGCATTTCCCAGATTTCCATAGGCTGATCCCTCCCCATCCCTATTACCTACTTCTTTAGCAATACTAAGACGTTTTTCGTAGTACTCAATGGGTTTTTTAAAATTACCTAGCTTGTGATAGGCATTTCCCAGATTTCCATAGGCTAATCCCTCCCCTGCCCTATTACCTACTTCTTTAGCAATACTAAGAGCTTTTTCGTAGTACTCAATGGCTTGTTTAAAATTACCTAGACCAAGATAGGCATTTCCCAGATTTCCATAGGTTGATCCCTCTTCAGCCCTATTACCTACTTCCTTAGGAATACTAAGATCTTTTTCGTAGTACTCAATGGCTTGTTTAAAATTACCTAGACCAAGATAGGCATTTCCCAGATTTCCATAGGCTGATCCCTCCCCATCCCTATTACCTACTTCTTTAGCAATACTAAGACGTTTTTCGTAGTACTCAATGGGTTTTTTAAAATTACCTAGCTTGTGATAGGCATTTCCCAGATTTCCATAGGCTAATCCCTCCCCTGCCCTATTACCTACTTCTTTAGCAATACTAAGAGCTTTTTCGTAGTACTCAATGGCTTGTTTAAAATTACCTAGATTGCGATAGCCATTTCCCAGATTTCCATAGGCTGATCCCTCCCCATCCCTATTACCTACTTCTTTAGCAATACTAAGATCTTTTTCGTAGTACTCAATGGCTTGTTTAAAATTACCTAGACCAAGATAGGCATTTCCCAGATTTCCATAGGTTGATCCCTCTTCAGCCCTATTACCTACTTCCTTAGCAATACTAAGATCTTTTTCGTAGTACTCAAAGGCTTGTTTAAAATTACCTAGCTTGTAATAGGCATTTCCCAGATTTCCATAGGCTGATCCCTCCCCAGCCCTATTACCTACTTCTTTAGCAATACTAAGATCTTTTTCGTAGTACTCAATGGCTTGTTTAAAATTACCTAGACCAAGATAGGCATTTCCCAGATTTCCATAGGTTGATCCCTCCCCATCCCTATTACCTACTTCCTTAGCAATACTAAGATCTTTTTCGTAGTACTCAAAGGCTTGTTTAAAATTACCTAGCTTGTAATAGGCATTTCCCAGATTTCCATAGGCTGATCCCTCCCCAGCCCTATTACCTACTTCTTTACCAATACTAAGATGTTTTTCGTTGTACTCAATGGCTTGTTTAAAATTACCTAGATTGCCATAGGCAACTCCCAGACTTCCATAGGCTGATCCCTCCCCAGCCCTATTACCTACTTCTTTAGCAATACTAAAATATTTTTCGTAGTACTCAATGGCTTGTTTAAAATTACCTAGACTACGATAGGCATTTCCCAGATTTCCATAGGTTGATCCCTCCTCCGCCCTGCAGCCTATTTCTATGAAAATAGGTAATGCTTGTGCATAATTTTTTGTGGCCTGTTGATAATCAGGTAGGTTGAGGTAAGCGCAACGGAGATGAAAATGAGCCCTTCCTTCACGATCCCTGTCTTCTACACTTATCGCAATGGCAAACTCTAGCATTCGCTGCTCTACAGCCTCTAACTTCCCATCTACCATTCTTTAATAACTAAATGACAATTAAAACTTCTTCATGAGATGATCCAATGTCAAATCAAGGATGAACCTGGAAGGAAAGAAAGG
>OX421449.1:40794670-40822170 GCA_949126865.1 Montipora capitata | reverse complement strand
ACGTCGTTTTGTGTCACAGGAGATGTTCTCAAATGGTTCGCCTCTTACTTGCATGTCTGGTCGCTTTCAGCGTGCACACTGGAAAATTTGGACCATTTACAGACTTCATAAAATGTCTGTAAATAATAAATTTACAGACTTTAACACTTTACCCCATAAAAATGAAATCTCTGTAAATTTATTTTACAGATATTTTACAGAGTTTTGTTGAGTAAAGCTCTATAAAATGTCTGTAAAATGTTTATAAATTATTGGAGCTACAACAAGAGGAAATACTTGAAATTTACAGACTTTATAAAATCTTGCAAAAATGTCTATAAATCGAAAATTTACAAAGATTTTACGCCGTTTGGTCATGTCTCATAAAATGTCTGTAAATTGCGTTTTATCATCATGCTTGTCCTGTCTAAGTTACCAAATGTTTTTGGATCTGTATGCCCTGTTCACGATGATTTTGAGTGTCGAATATTTATTACCTAATTAAATTATGTGGGAAACTGTTGAATTAGCCCTGCATGTTGCACTGAGTTCGGTTTATCAAAAGTTCGCCGGTTGCAACCTATAAAATGCCTATTGGTGTGTGTTTTAATAGTTCGACTTGGATCAAGTCTTAGGCCCTGTTGATATGGAGAAAAGTTGTCCTCGGAAGATGGTCATGCACCCTCCCAGCCGGGTCTTTAGCTAGCGTTTATATGAGAAAAGAACTGACCTTTTTCCCTGAGTCAAGAGCTGCCTGGCTCAGTTTCGATCATCAGGAGACTGAGAAGATAGCACTCGTGCATTCTCTCATCATCTTGCCTCGATCAAGTTGACTCCACTGAGCGAGCCAAAGTGTTTACATGGAATAAAGTTGGCCTGGCCAGGAGGGCGACCCTACCGTTGACAAAGGGTGACCCGGATAGGTAGGTCTCCCTTCTAGCCGAGCCATTTTTTTCCTCATGTAAACAGTTTACTATGTTACGCGGTTAAACCGCATTTTACAGGGAAATGTAGGAAAGGTTGGCTGGTCCAGGGTATCTCCGGTAAGCGAGTGACCCTTCTACCCGGGACAATTTTTCTCCATATAAACGGGTCCTTAGGGCCTTACAAGATTAGACCGTTTTAATTGTTTACAACAATTGCAAAGGCCATAAAATCTATGTAACCCGGCCATAAAATAGTTTTTGTGTGTAAATTGCATGTAAATTGCTGAGATGAATAATGCAAATAACATGTAAATCAAGGCCTTTGTGATATAGGAGTCCCAGCACAGAAGGAGATTGAGAAAGTAATGTAGGCTAGTAAGCAGACTTTACCTTTACCATGCTCCTTGAAAAAAGAAAAAAAAAGCATTGGTGTTTAGCTGCCCAAATGAATCGTGCGGGTTTCAGTCAATTAACGTGGATGCTTTCATAGCCCGTAGCTGCAAGTGAGAATTACTTCTTATGAAGTAATGATCGAAAATCCGGCAGCCATATTTGTTATTACGCTGGATGACGTAGTCAGCCAGCGTCTTAAATTCGGGAGCGCATTCCTTTGGATTTCTTGGGAGTCAAAAATTGCCTTGTTTTTTTAAACTTTCCCGTATCCCGAGCCCGTCCCGAAAAATTGTGTGATTCTTATTGGCTGCAACTACGAATCACGTGAAAGTCAGGTTGGATTGCACCACTCAAGCAGGAAAAAGCTACTTCGTCAGCAAATAAAGCCAGGTAACGGCGTAGAGAGATAAAGTAGAGGTAAGTGCTTGACATTTACATTGGATAATTGGTTTGTTATTTTGATTCGTTGCGAAATTGTGTGGTTAAACGTGAATAGCTGCACAGAGTGTGATTTTTGAAACTGTGGTTAACAATTTGTCACCGAACCAACGAGTTCAAGTCAAACCAACGAGTTCATTTACAATCGAAGCGAGTTCACAGTCGTCGAACCAACAGGTTCACCATATCTAGTCGAACCAACGAGTTCATTACTGGGTTGCCAAACCCAGTCTCGGTTTCATTTCGTGGGTTTTTTTATTTTCCGTGTCGGGAAAAGTCTTGCCTGTCACTCCCCTGCTAAGTGGTGTCTTTGTGCATAGAGTCTTCTGCGCGTATTTTGTTAGGTTTGAGGGGGCTGGGGTAATGCGTCGATTTTCCTGGTGCACACAGGAGAACATTTAATTATTAAACCTGCAATGGCGTCGAAAGTCATTGTAACACGCGTGGCGTTTCAGTGCATATTTAAACAAAATATACCCTTACGGAGCGCAAGAATGGAACTTCAATTGGATAAACAAGACAAATTCATCTGGAATCTTAAAAGCGGCGAGTAATGGACTTCGACAATAATCTATCGCCCGTCGAGCCGAAAGCAAAGTGAGCTGTATTTCTAATATATTTTACCAAGTGTGCTGTTATGTAAAACACTGAAACCAAATGGAAAATCCTCTGGTAACTTATGGGTAGCAAAGACAGAGAAGGAATTGAACAACTTGGATCTGCACAGTCTTCCGGTAACAATTGGAAATTTCACTAATTCTTTTAGTCAAAAATTATTTGAAGGAAAGCTTGTTGCCCATTTTGGCTTGATAATTCAAGTAAAGGGTTTTTCAGTAAAGGATTTCATGCTGAACACTGGTGAGAAATTTCTTAATTGCGTTTTTGACACGGAGTGTAATTTGACACGATTGAGTTTCTTGTCTTACGCACGTAATGAAATTGCCTCTAATAGCAAATATGTTGTTTGTTTAAAAAAATATTTCGCTGGAAAAGGTGGCCTTTATGAATTCATCGTGTTGTGTAATATGCGAGCTTAACTGGTTAGTTTTCATGGCATTAGTAAAGCATTTTCGTGTCAAAATGCGGTAAGCGTCTTTCTGTTACTTAATTAAATGTAAATATCAACCATGGCTTTACTCTTTCGATACTCTTGTCTGCCGTAAACTTGATTTCCACTCTCAAAATTACCTCCAGAACCTACTTTTTGCGTAGAATAAGCTTTTAGAATGATGTTCTTGTCTTCTGTGGTGATACTTGACGATTCGGGAACATTTTGTGAAAAAATATTTATAACGTGTCACACGCTTAACTTGATCGCCCGAACTTGCCCGATTATGCATAACAACCACTTGGCCTTTTGACATCCCATTGAAAAAAACATTCATTATTAAACCTGCAATGTCGTTGAAATTGTAACGCGAAGGGCGTTTTAGTGGAATATGGAGATCAAGAATGGAACGTCAACAGGCGGGGAAAATAAATATCTGGAATCTTAAAAGCGACGAGAAATGGTCTTCGACAACAATTGTGGGCGGATATGAGAAGTGTGCGTTGTTTCTAATCTTATTTTATGAACTGTGCTGTTATGTAGAACACTGACAGCAAGTGGGAAATTCAGTATGGGTGAAAAAAGAAACGAACGTCTTGATTGTATCACAGTGTTTACCGAAGTCACATCTCAGTTGTCTGAGATGAAGCAATTTGATTTATTTTGTAGTCAAGCTGTACAGTTTTCAGGTAAAAAAATAAATGAAAATGTGACAGTGAAGAATTAATGGGAAGAAAGCGTGTTGTCTATTTTGTGCTTTGGAAAAGGTTCTTCAGAAAAGAGTTACAATTACAACAAAACAACTAAAGTCTCCCAAAATGTTTTTCGCTGGTTGTAACTTTTTATATTCGTGGTTCTAAATTAATGTTGTTTTCATGTCGTAAATTTTGTTACCGATGGCGAAATATTTTATTCTCGATCGACCGTCCTGAAACTTCCTTCTGCTCTTCTTAAAAACTGTGTATCCATATTTATTTACTTTTACATCAATAATTTTTTTGCATAAAGCAGGCTAACAAAAGCTATATCTTGCTTGGTTCGCATTTGATAGCATTGAAATATAATTTTCGGTCCTATGCTTTGACACAGATACTTCACTGTTTGGCGAGTAAACATGCCGCGGTAACTTCATCACGGCGCCCGCTGAATTCCGGCGATGTCACTTTCGATTTTGCTATTTATTTGTGCAGCCAAAACGTACAATAACAACATTGAACGTTGCAAAAATCCCCCAAAATGTTTGTCGCTGATCGTAACTGTTTATATTCTGTATTCACGGTTCAAAATAAATGTTGTTTTCATGTCGTAAATATGTTATTCTCGAGCGATCGTCCTGGAAACTTCCTTCTGCTCTTTCTAAAAACTTTGTATCAATATTTATTTACTTTTGCATCAATATTTGCTTTTGCATAAAGCAAGCTAACAAAATCTGTACCTTGCTGAGTTCGCATTTGTTAGCGTTAATAGTATTTTCGGTCCGATGCTTCTGTTTTTTGAGGGGTATATTATTTTGGTCTCCCATCCAAACACTAACCCCGCCCAACAGGACTTAACTTCAGTGAACTTCGGTATTACAAAGCTGTCAGATGCTCAGAGGGCACGGTTAAACTTGTGGTGAAAAGAAGTTTATCAACATGTCAGCCCAGAAACCAATGTTTCTCACTTCCCATTTATTTTCTTCAACCTTTCTGGGTTCAGTACTTTGCTAGTAACCACATTTCTTCTCAGACTATTTACCCAAGACTTCTACCATGGCACTACAATGATAGACAATACCAAAAGAATATCGTGCACTGTTAGAGCTACATATTACGCAAGGACAGATGTATTTTGTCGTACGAACGTGTTAGGACCTGTGAGCCAAAGGGCCTCGTCTGGTATGACTTCTTAATGACCCCCAACTTGAAAAAAATTGTCTGGAACGGTGCACCTACCACAGGCAACCCAGTGTACCCTCAGGGAGGGTCTAGTTTATAATTAAAGCTGTGAGTTGAACGAGTACACTTGTTGTGAAAAACTATTCAAATAAATATTTAAGCAATTTTAACACACTGCAACTCAGAGTACAGATATCGAAAAGTTGAGTCAAAGTACTCAGGAGTTAAAACGTTTAAGTACACACTCTGTTGAAGCTATCACTGTTGAATCGCACAATATTCTACTGTTTTGTCCATCCTCACCATGTTGCTTTTACTGTATGTGATATCCATTTTGACATTTATACAAAACCAGAGTATTGATTTCGCTACTGTTAAAATTTCTAATCGATGCGCGTACGATTTCCAATGTTTTCGTATTCATATTGAGAGATACAGGGGAAAGTATTTGTTGAGAAGAATACCTCATGCCTCACATGGAAGCTTTAATCCTTACGTCATTACTAACAAAGAAGCGCACATTATAAATGGCAACATGTTCAGTAACGTAACGAAAGATAAGACCAGAGCTATCAGTGAACAGTCACAACAGACAACGAAAGATCGAAGACATTTCATGAACCATTGTTTTACTCATGCAGGAAAGTTCTCATGCGCAGTAGACTGTTTTCTTGAACTTACATTTGCCGTTTTTAAAGACTCTTTAAACTGTATTGAGCGTAATGAGTTTTTTCAAAAATTATCAGAGGCTTGTTTTCAATTAGAAAACTATGATCTTACAGATATGCCGTTAATTCGAGAACCAATTTGGGCTCATTTAAGAGAACGTTGCAATTCTTTTGAATCAATGTCTGCAAATGCTGTATTTAGTGATATATTTAGGTTGAATACAGTTGGTGCAATGACACAAGAATTAAAATCTCTTTTTCTTATACAACAGAGTAATCAATCAGTTTGTTCATTCTGTAGCAATGCACTTGTAAAGGAAACAAATGTATTTGTACTTTACTTGACTTTTGCAAACTTGCTTCAGAGCCAGTTTGAAACTTATGTTTCTGAGGCTATCTTACCAAATAGTTGTAGACTTTACTGTGATTTATGTCAAAAGCATTCTGGGAATATTTCAATCCTGCAACATTTTGTGACACTCCCAAAATTTTTAAGTGTAGAACTGTCATCCCATTGTATTAATCAGGTATTATTCCCAATGACTATGGATGTATTAGGTGAAGGCTATGTACTAAAAGGCATGGTTCGATCTCTGAATCATCACTTCACAGATAACACTCATTGGGTATATATTGATGATATGTGTGTTTCTGTAAAAAGTTACAGTTCGTTGCAGAATCTTTTGCATAACCATTGTAATGGTTGGTTTTTTGCCATATTTGAAAAGACTGCAATTGTAGTGAACAATACTGTAGTACCAAATTCAGTCATGTGCAATCCCTTTCAGCAAGATGGTAATAAAGAACATAAACTTGATAGCCCACTGTTGCAATCAAATTCAGGCATTTATAAAACCGTGCACAAAGACACCAATAATCTCTCTGTGAACATTTTTATGAAAAGAAATTTAACCAAATGCAAAACCTTCCAGGAAGACTCTCAGACTGATAATCTACCTCTCTGCAGTTTAGAGACAGATATTCCCAGTAATGATAATACTATGAATATTGGCACTGTGACAAAAAGCTCTGCTATAGCTTTTTATGGTATTTGTTTTTCTGTTCTTAAGCCCTGCAGTTATTGGAAGTCTGATACATTACATGCTATTGTTGAATGTGGAAGTGCATTTTTTGAGGACATTGGTAAAGGGAATGCAAAAGTTAGTGAACTGCCCCATGCTCTTAACATATATGGTGGTAATATTGATGTAAGTTTTGCTTTAAGTAGCAAAGGGACCCTTGTGTGCGATTCATCTTCTAGTGTATTAGTCCTTAACAGATTCATTGCTCAAAATATGGTTACAAACACAGGATTTTTGTTTTATCTCCCCAGTGTCACTTTTGGTTGTGTTTTTCACAAAACTAAACGAAGTACATCATTATTCTTTCTCTCTCTCGAAAGTCATGGACTTGAGGTACTTCGCACAAATGACACAAATTGTTTAGTCCAGACAATCTGTCAATTTGTAACAAAAAAGCTTAACTGTGACAAAACGGAGTATTGCATTCAGTGTTTGCTGTGTTCATGTCAGTTAACTAAAGCTCAAAAACTGAATATTTTAAAATATCACAAAACTTCAAAGGAGAAAAGGGACATTGCATCTAATAAACGAAAGTTTTATGTCGAACTTGAACCTGCCAAGAAAAGGATTTGCTTAGATAAGGCCCGACAGCATTATGAGGATAACAAAGAACACATTCTCACAGCTCGTAAAGAAAATAATCGATCTATGGATACCATTGAAAAGCAACAATTCTTAGCTAGAAGAAGGCAAACTTATCAAAATGTAAAAAGCGAACAAAAAGAGGACATTGCAGCAGAAACCGTGACACACAATACCTTGGATACCTGTATCAGGTGTTTTCTTAAGAAGATTAGAGAAGGTCCATTTTACACGTATGCTCTGTGTGTAATAGAGTTCTTTATAGAAGGACAGTTTTAGCATTGAATAAAAGTAAATATGGCAAACAGAATCTTTTTACAGGGAAAACATCGTTTGACAATAAGGAATACATTTGTAAGACATGCCACTCTAAGTTGTTAAAAGGACAAGTTCCATGCCAAGCTGTTTATAATAAATTAATGGTTGATCAAATCCCCTCTGAGCTGGAGTGTCTAGAAAAACTTGAGCAGATTCTTATAGCTCAGCGCATCGTATTTGAAAAAATAATAATAATGTCAAAAGGACAACAACGTAAAATAAAAGGAGCCATTTGTAATGTGCCTGTAGATTGTGATAAAACATGCACTGTTTTGCCTAGACCTCCTGAAAGGTCAGGAATAATAATGTTAAAACTGAAAAGAAAGATTGCTTTTAGAGGTCACGTATACTTTCAAGCTGTGCGACCCGACATTGTAATAAATGCTCTTAACTGGTTGAAGATAAACAATCCGTTATATTGTGATATAACAGTCAATATAAAAAAACATTGATATAAATCTCACAGAATTACAGGAGCAACCTTCTTCAATCAGTGATGCTAAATTACCAGTAGTTGGTAATGAGTCTTGTGAAAAGAATGCAGTAGATGATGAAAATGAAGAAGAAAGAGATGATCCCTTGAATGAATTTAGGACACTAACTACTGAAACATGTTTACAGTCAGTTCTGCCAGATTACCCTATAACTAAAGAGCAAAATAGGAATACAAACTCAAGTGGAAATGAAGTTTTCAACATTGCACCGCGTGAAAATAAACACCCAGTTTCATTTATGACTGATAAACAATGTGAAGAATTAGCATTTTCAGTATTATTTCCAAAGGGCAGGTTTGGCTACACTGCTGAAAGAGCAGTTAACTTATCACCTACAAAATACTTCAATGCTCGCCTTTTACATTATAGTGGGAATTTTGCAATGAATCCTGAGTATTTGTTTTTTGCACAGTTCATAATAGAACAGAAAAAAGTATCGGACAGCATAAACATAGCTCTCACCAAAGTTCATGGACAGTCTGTCACTGCATCACATTTACGATCAAATCTGCAAAGTTTACAAAATCTTATATGTCAAGACCAGGCTTATTTATTTCTAAGACAAATCCCAGGCACACCACCCTACTGGCAAAAGTTTATGTACGAAGTTGTTGCAACGGTAAAACAGCTTGGTATTCCCACTTGGTTTATGACACTGTCTTGTGCTGACCTTAGATGGCCAGAGTTGTTTCAAATTATTGCCAAAACACAAGGCGTCAGTTTAACTGATGAAAAAATAGAAGCATTGTCTTACAATGAAAGGTGCTCCATGATCAACCTTAACCCTGTTGTTGTTGCGAAGCATTTTCAATATAGAGTTGAAACGTTTTTTACTGAAGTGTTACTCACAAAAGCAAATCCTATAGGAAAAATAGTTCATTATGCGCTACGTATTGAATTTCAGATCAGAGGGTCACCTCATTTACATGCATTGATATGGACCAGTGATTGTCCAAAGCTAACTCGTGAAAACAAAGAAGAATACATAAACTTCATAGACACTCATGTTCAAGCATACCTACCAGATAGAAAAACAGACTCTGAGTTGTTTGAGTTGGTTGCAACTTATCAAAAGCACAGTCACTTGAAGACTTGTAGAAAGTACAGAAATGTTCCATGCAGATTTAATCTTGGCCAATTTTTTTACAAAAAGGACAATTGTGGCAGACCCACTTCCTGAAGAATTAGATGAAGAGGTGAAAAGAAGCATGTTATCTAGAAGAAATGAAATTCTTAGTTTAGTCAATCGAACAATAGACAAAGTCTTAGACCCAAATAATCCAGAATATGATCCTACTAGATCAGAAGAAGAACTTTTGAGCTCATTAGGTGTTACGAAGGAACAATACTACTGGGCTTTGACAGTTTCTGTTGATTCTGACTTTGAACTGCACCTTAAGCGACCACTTGATAGTTGTTTTATCAATAACTATTTTCTTGCTGGGGTAAAAGGCTTTAGAGCAAATGTTGACTTGCAACCTGTCTTTAATCATAATAAGTGTGTAACTTATGTTTGTTCATACTTTACAAAGGATGAGACAGAATGTTCACAAGCTATTGCAAATGCAGCAAAAGAAGCAAAAGCTTCAAATTTAGCCATGAGAGAAAGCTTGAGGAAAATTGGAGCAGCTTTTCTTTCTACTAGAGAAGTGAGTGCACAAGAATGTGTATACAGATGTATGCCTGAACTTTGGCTAAGAAAAGTTTTTCCAAAAACAGTTTTTGTGAGCACAGCTTTACCTGAGAAACGCGTTCGAGTTGCGAAGAGCCAGCAAGAACTTGATGAGTTAGATGATGACAGTACAGATGTTTACAAATCAAATATAATAGAACGCTATAGCATACGACCAAATACAATCCCCACTGTTGATAATATGTGTCTGGCTGAATTTGCTGCATACTACCATAAAGAATATAAGCCTAATTATGTAATAAATGATGCCCAACCAGAAATTCTCACAGACGATGCAGCTGAACTACATGTCCAATTAACCACAAATGATGGTATCATTAACCAATTACCGCCAAAAATAAAATTACTGAACTCGAATGAAGTCATGAAATGCAGAAAATCTAAGGCTGTATTACGATACCATACACCAAATAGAACCAAAGAACCTGAAAAGTATTTTCATCATCTACTTATGCTGTACTATCCCTGGCGAAGTGAAGATAACCTTATTGGCAAGGAAAAAACATATGCATCAAAATTCTATGAACCTGAAACAAATGCTATTGTTAAACAAAATCAGTTAATTTTCGAACCTGATGCAGATGCTGTCACAGAAGCTCTAGAAGCTTTAAGAAACAGTGAGAGCAACAATTCTTTTTATTCTTTTGATCCTTTAAATGATCAGGAGAATGAAGACTTGCTACTGAATGTGCAACAAACCAATGAAAATGATGAAGAATCATTTAAAGAACAAGTACCTTGCCATCTTGCCTCCACTTCTAAATCTTCATCATCTGTTCCAACAGTTTCTTGCCATATACAACCAAATGAGATTTCAGACAATGAATTTCGCAAGTCTGTGAGGTCATTAAACAATATTCAACGTATTGCTTATAATTGTGTTCTTTCTTGGTGCAGAACCACTGTGAAAAATATTCGCTCTTTAAAACCTGAAAAAATCAATCCAATATATCTTTTCATCACTGGAGGTGCCGGATCTGGAAAAAGTCATCTTATAAAAACAATATACCATACAGCAGTTAAGACATTTCAACATGCTTCAAGTAATCCCGATCTACCAACAGTTTTGTTAATGGCCCCAACTGGGGTCTCTGCCATAAATATTGATGGATCGACAGTAAATACTGGTTTAGCTATTCCCAAACAAACAGGAGACAGCCTTCTTCAAATGTCTGATAAAAAGA
Organism: Montipora capitata; assembly: GCA_949126865.1. NCBI lineage: Eukaryota > Metazoa > Cnidaria > Anthozoa > Scleractinia > Acroporidae > Montipora > Montipora capitata. The sequence continues at coordinate 40,811,488 of OX421449.1, read as the reverse complement.
AAACACAGTTCAGGCTTTCCCTGTCTGAACTAAGGCTTATTATTATAGATGAAATTTCTATGGTTTCAAACATTACTCTTATTCATATACACCAAAGGTTAAAGGAAATATTTGGCTCATTTAGCTCTCAACTGTTTGCTAGTGTAAGTATAATTACTGTAGGAGATTTGTATCAACTACCAGCAATAAAAAGAAAACCGGTTTTTGAAGACTACAAAGATAATATGCGCAATTTGTACCATCCATGGCAGGTTTTCACTATGATTGAACTCACTCAGATCATGAGACAAAAAGATGATAAGGAGTTCACTGAACTTTTGAATAGATTTAGAACTGGTTCATTTACAGATGAGGATATAAACTGTATCAATGCTCGATTAATCTCCCCATCAGCTGATAATTACCCTCTAGATGCTCTTCATATTTGGGCAGAAAATGATCCTGTTAATGAACACAACAACAAACAACTCGAACAGTTGCAAACACCTTTGTTTGAACTTACAGCCAATGATCAGTATCCACCAAATGTTACAAAACAAGATATTAATACAGTGTTGTCAAGATCTAGATCTGACTTAGGAGGGCTTGATTTTCAAATCAAAGTTAAAGAGGGAGCTAGAGTAATGCTTACTACAAATGTCGATATTGCAGACAGACTTATAAATGGCCAAATGGGAACTGTATTAAAAATTCATGTGAACAAAGTTACACAAAAACCATCTGTGATTTATATCAAATTTGATGATAAGAAAGCAGGAAGTACTTCCATACAAGCAAGAGGAACAATAAATGGTGCAGTTCCTATTGAACCAGTACTTTCAAAAATAAGAGTACACCCCTTTAAGCCATCTTCTCCAGAAATACAAAGAATTCAGTTTCCTATCACCCTAGCTTGGGCATGCACTATTCACAAAGTACAAGGGTTGACCCTTCAGAATGTTGTCATCAGTTTCAAATTGAACAAACAGAAGTCCTTCAACAATGGACAAGTGTATGTTGCACTGAGCAGAGCAACTTCACTTCAAGGACTCCACATTCTTGACCCCATAAATAAAGACCATATCAAAACAGATTCTAGAGTACACGATGAATATGATAAACTAAGAAAAAGGTCAAAAGTTGCACAAGATCTTACATGTAAGAATGAACAAACCATGTCTGATTGCAATTCAGTTCTAACTTTGTGCCTTTTAAACATACGGTCTCTTAAAAAGCACAGCAGTGATATTAAGAAAGATGTGAATCTTTTCGACACTGATATCCTTGCCCTCACTGAAACTCAACTTTTACCTGGTGACAGTGACATGGATATTGCAAACAATTTAAATCCTTTTACTTTGTACAGATATGATCACAATTCAGATAAATTTTCCAGTTTGGCAATCTGCATCAAGAATAATATTCACATTGTGCATCAGGAATTCTTTCCTTCTTTAAGTGCTGTTCAATTTGTTATTACTTGTGACAAAACCAAACAAAGTCTATCTTGTCTTTTGATTTATCGTAAAAATGGCTCAAATATTCTCCAATTTGTCAATGCTATTGATTATTTACTTAGATCTCATACCATTGATATTATCCTTGGAGATCTGAATATAAACTTCTTTAACACAAATGACAAAAAACCACTTGAAGCCATAATGAGTCGTTTCAATTATGTACAACTAGTTGAAAGCCCCACTTTCATTTCTGGTAGTTTGCTAGACCATGTTTATTCAAGGCATTCCAATACAGCTAATATCCATTGCTCAGCAATCAGTGTATACTACTCAGATCATGAGGCTATTAGAATAAGCATACCAGTTTAAACCATGAGATTTTATTTAGTGAATTATGGACTGATACATGTATGAAGCTTAAAGTTACTTCTCTTACACATCAAAAAATCTAATACAACAAAATTCTCAGATATTACCATATCCTTTAAAAAAAATATCATTCAATGCCAGTTTAATCATTTTGAGTTCATTGTTTATCAAAAAAACCCACTTCCTTTTCAATATGAGAAAATCAGATAAAAGCAGCTTCAAAACAATCTTGAAAGTATTATGAGAAAGGTACTTGATTATTCATAAGGTTTCATTAAAATAGCATTCAAAATTCATGATTCAATACTCCTTAAACAAACTACTTATTTACAGAATAAAAAATAAACAATCTCATACAACGAGCTGTAAACGACCCTAGAAATAAGTTCTATATTACCGAACTGATATAGAATTAAAATATATCTTTCTCTGTCTCAGAATTTGAAATTAACATCCCATCATGTCATCTGCCCAAGAATCTAAAGGTAAGCGTTAATACTAATCAGAGCCGCGCATCACGTTTAGTTTCGTCTGCATTTCCTGTTCACTGTATATGTTAAACACTGAACACTCCCTTTACTGTCCATCCCCTCTTAACAGTGTTTTATTATTCATTTCATTTCTCTTTTTCCCCTTACTTTTTTGTTTCTTTCTTTGTAGAAAAGAAACACGGTTTCATCCACAACGTCAGCCCTGTGAAGACGAGCAAACGAACACAACACCAGTGGTATGACTTCCAGCTACAAACAGCTCCCAATAAAATTCGCAGAGTTGTCAGCTTTAATCCCTCTTTTCACACTCATATGCAACATTACGAACAATCAAAAACTCCTGTTCTTCTGAAGAATATCATCGTGAAAGAAAATGAAGGCGATTGGCTGTTTAACCAGCAATCAACTGCATATCCATGTTCAAATTCTGATGTCCCTTTTGAGTGCAAAGTTCCACCCAAACCTGAGCCAACAGCCCAACAGCTGCCAGCGACAGAAGTTACCATTAAACAGCTCTCAACAATTACTACAAACCAGAAAATCAATGTTTCTGGCACATTGTCCTTTGGGGACAAAGAACCAAAACAAGTTATGATAAAAGCAACACAAACAGCTTCCCATGTCAAAGAAGACTGCATATTAGAAGACAGCACTGGAACAGTCACATTGCACATTTGGGACCCTCTCATACATCAACTGAAAACTGGAAAGTCGTATATGTTTACCAATTTAACTGTGAAATACTATCAAGGTTCAACCTTCTTAAGTACAAGTCCACTAACGACTGCTACTGAAACCACAGTATCATTAGAAAAAGTAATGGGTCCAGAGTTACTCCGCACTCCAGAGCAAGAGATTACTGTTCCAGACTTCAAGTTTATCAGCAGATTAACCTTGTTTAGTCCTTGCACCGTTTGTAACAAACGCTTGACTGATCTGTCTTCATCCTCTACAAAATGTCAGCAATGCGGAACACGACAGAGGACCACCTATTTAACCCGTGAGAGTTCGGTCAGAATATGTGTAGTTCACAACAACACTGACCTGTGGCTCTCTGCGTTCACAAAGGAGATTACGAAGTTATTAGAGGCAAAGTCACTAACATTAAACAACACTGTTGAAGATATTGAAGAGGCAATGATGAATCTTCAAAACATTACTTTCAAGTATGACAGCCAAAAAAATGTCATAACTGACATTGTCTCAGTAAAAGACCATCCATAAATATGAGTATTTCATGCAAACACTTATCTGTGGCTCTCTTCGTTCACAAAGGAGATAACAAAGTTATTAGAGGCAAAGTCAGTAACATTAAACAACACTGTTGAAGATATTAAAGAGGCAATGATGAATCTTCAAAACATCACTTTCAATTATGACAGCCAAAAAAAAATGTTATAACTGACATTGTCTCAGTAAAAGACCATCCATAAATGTAAGTCTTTCATGGAAACACTTATCTTCTACTCACTCCTTCCAAGAGGCAGATAGCAAAAATATTACAACTCAATTATTGTCATCATATAAAACTATAGACGATATTAAAAGAATAATCAAATGTATCAAATATAAGACCTAAAAAATGTCATTACTGACATTATCTCAGCAAAGTGATGGTTAACTCCAATTTGAATAACACTCATCGTTAAAAACACTTATATTTACAATGTAATCCACGTTCTGTTTATGTTACAAACTATTAGTGGTGTTGTGTTTCGATAGCCGTTGATAATCCCTCTATATTAATCAACGTTCTGTTTGCTTTAGAACTGTGCTACAGTCTGAAACAAGATTTAATAGACAGAAGCCCCCTCCAACCAAATCAAATGTAAAACTACTCAAAAAGCAATCAACTTTTTTCCCATACTGATTTGCACGAAGATATCTAAGTTTTTCTTCTATTTCATGCAAGACGTTACGTTGGTGTTTGGGTTTTGCTAAAAGCAGGCCCGCGGCCCAGCGGCCCGCGGCCCACGGCCCGCCACGGCCCAGCGGCCCGCGGCCCACGGCCCGCGACGGCCCGGCGGCCCGGTGGTCCGGAGGCCCGGAGGCCCGGTAGCCCACTCCTCATTTTCCACGGTTTTTCTGTCCAGCGGTAAATCCACGCGCATGCACAGATCTGCATCGGGTTTGGGCGTGCAAAATGGACGACGGTGAGTTTGAATTCGTTTACCATTTTAATCATTTGAATCCTTGTTTCTGTTTGTTGTTGTAAACAGACGAAAACAACAGAGAATGACAACATTTTTCACTTAGCAACATGCAACGAAAGAAAGGATCGAAAAGGATTGAAATGATTATTAAAATGGTAAACGAATTCAAACTCACCGTCTTTCATTTGCGCGCCCAAACCCGATGCAAATCTGAGCATGCGCGTGGATTTACCGTTGGACAACAAAACTGTGTGGGCCTCCGGGCCACCGGGCCGCCGGGCCGTCGCGGGCCGTGGGCCGCGGGCCGCTGGGCCTTCGGGCCGCCGGGCCGCTGGGCCGTGGCGGGCCGTGGGCCGCGGGCCGCTGGGCCGCGGGCCTGCTTTTAGCAAAACCCTTAGTGTTTCTCGAATTTTACCAGTTGTTAAAAGCTACGTTATAGTCGAGGAGGAGAAATGGGAAAAAAATGTCCACGTAGCACCCCCACCACACAAAAGGTTTGACTGCAGATAATGATAGACTGATATCCATAGATCATCTTAAGGCCTGTCTTACTAATGATTTGTGGGGTCAGTGATCTACTACGTCACCATTTTTAGAGAGGGGTGGGAGGGGCCTGAATGGCTATCCTAACCTTATATTACATTGTACGAGACTATAAACAGCTATATCTCTGGAACCAATCAAGGTATCATGTTGAAATTTGCAGAGATAACACAACTTTGTGACATTATCTGTTTGTGATGGTTTTGATGTATGTCACGTGTTACCATGGCAACGGTTGCTAGAGCGGTTAAAACTTGAGCAATATTCACAAATAGTTGAACTTGGCATTGAAATTTGGGAAAGTTGAACGTTTTTGGGAGGTTATTACATTGCGATGGTCCTCATCCGTCCCAGGGGTTACCATGGCAACGGTTGCTAGGGAAGATAAATTGAGTTATAATAAAAATAGTTGAACTTAACATTGAAATTTGGGAAAATGAGACGTGTTCAGAAGGTTTTTAGGTTGCGATGCTTGTGATCTGTCCCAGGTGTTACCATAGCATTGGTTTCTTAGGGAAGATAATTTGAGCAATATTAACAGATAATTGCACAACATGTTGAAAATTATTATTAATTTGGTAAAAATAGCATATGACTGATATGTCGTTGACAAAGCAAAAATGTTATGACTATCATCATGATGTAACCTTTTAATTTATAGAGAGAGTAGAAACAGATTAAACTTGGATACTGTAACTCTATGGTAATCATCCCGAAAAACCGCCTGACGAGGATAATACTATGTTATTTCAACGTCTATCTAGAAACACATAAAAGAAATGCGGTCCTTATAAAGTCCTTATACTTGACACAGTTAAATCTCATCGTCACTGCTGTCATTAGCATTGTCTGTGTTGTGCGGATTCTGACAGTTTTCATCTGCCATGCACCCACAAGCTTCTGTGCATGGCATCTCATTCATTCTACACAAGCAACGGAGGTTGGACTTGCATGACGACGTATCACACTTGCAAACAGCCAGTTCCGCAAGGCCCTCTGGGGCTGCGTCTTTTATCATGAGCACAGGCTTAACAACACCTTCTGATAATTCCCATCCATTGCCGACAGGTGATGGCAGTCGCTGCATAGCTGTTAAGCAACCCTTCCATATCATCGTCTGGTAATTGGCTCGCTGGATGTGAAGTTGAATGCTGTCTGTAGTTGGTGGGAGGCCTTCATTCTTCTGCTTTCTTTGACAGAATATCCAATACCTGTTAAGCAAAGATCAAACACTGTCATCGAGGTTACAAGAAAGCTTGAAATTCGGATTGCGAACTTTACCTTACATCATCAGCAGTTGCTCCTGCTCTTGCTGAAGTAGTGTACAGGGAGCAAATGTACCTCTCTGCAGTTCTAACTGTTTCCTCTGATGGGGGCAACTCGTTACCCAAATGTGACATATTTGCATACCTCTCTGCATGGTCCTTCAACACTTTCCAACCTTTTCTCTTACCAATCTGATAAAGTGCACTCGTTGTGTCGCATCCTGTCAATGCATGGAAAGCTGGCAGGAGGTTGCAGAGGTTCGTTCCAAGCACTTCTGTAAGTGTATGAACTGGTACAAAACGAAGTTTGTCTTTCACTCCGGTTTTAAACCACAGTTCCTCACACCTCATAGACTCGTACGTGTGCACGCATAGGACAGCTACATCCGTATCAGGAGATTGCACTACTACTCTGGGGTGCTGATAAGAGCAGTTTCTGGCATGCAGCATCATTCGCGTGTCCGCTTCTTCATGGTCGCATTTGAGGTTATTAAGAGAACATGCATTCCCTCTGACAACCAAACGTACATCCTCTGGATTTGGAAAGCATCCTGCTAAAACTAGTTGCTGACCTGGCTTCAGTCGTAGCTTTCCTAGTTCTGTCCACGTTGTGCTGAGAAAATGCTGTAGATTGATCTTGTTTACTGGGTTACTGATAAATGATTTCCAATTCTTTGGGACAGGAGTGTTTGAACCAGAGATCTTAACCTCAAACCCAGCAATCGCAACTCTCCTTACACGTTCACCTTCTTTTATGGAATCTGCTTTGTCATATCTATCAAAAACAACATCTACTCGAACGCAGTTGTTTTTTCCTAGAGGTGCTGTTATGCCATCGAAATAACTGCTGCCCATTTCTCCAAAGGTTCGTGCACCAGCTGTCTTCAACATTTGCAAAGCAGCCATACCATCGAGGACATACGCTGTTGACGATTCATCTGAATTAATGGATGGCAACCTGGGAAGAGCCTGGACACATTCTTCAAGCACGCTTAGCAGACAACTTTTTGTGTTTTTTCTTAGTGAGCCATCTGTGTGAGCTAATGCACAGGGGACAGGAGACAGTTCATACTTGAGAAGGTCCCTCAAATTAATGTCCCTTGACTTTGAAGCGATCAAAAGACGGGCAAAAAGATTTCTGTCTGCATTCACAGTCGCAAGCTTCTCTTCGGAAGGCTTTGCTTGCACCTTCTTTACCATGCTTGCAAAGGTTTTGATCTTCATTTTGGGGAGTGTATCCCAAAATCCCGTTTCGTTGCTGGTAATTCTCCTCGTAATAAAGGAACTCATCTCTTAAGAGCATTCCAAGCTTCTCGGCATTGAGGAGGCGAGTAGCGACATCTTGTGGCATCACGACCCCTGTTGCTAGGTTTGACAATGGCACCATGACCCCATCATCTACACTCTCCATATCAAATGGATTTGACATAACAGATGGTACCGTTGTGATAAGCTTCTTCACATCTTCCTCATCTCTGCTGATTCTCCTTAAACCTGCTTCCTTATGTGCTGACTTACTGTCAGAATTGCAAATACCACACAGCTCCTTTGTTGCAGTGGTAATTGCTGTTCTTTCGTGCGCTGTCAGAAACCACCTCTGCAAGGCCCCGGCCTTTTGTGAGTTGCCTACAATGCCACCTTTGGTTTTGGAGTCGAGATTAACAGTCTACTCTAGTGGCATATCAGTCCAGATTTGACTGAAAGGCTGACTTGATCGGCTTACAGCGTGGTTCCCCTGCATGAATTCTTGATGAACTTCTGGTGCAGTATCCTCTAGCAAATGCATGTCGGCGATGTATACAGGGAGCCAGCGAGAGTAATTATTGCGATCCATGGAGAAGAAGTAAGGTGTCATCTCAGCTGTTGATGCAAGATGTAGTCTCCAATCCCCTTCGCGCTCAGCTCTAATGAACCTTAACAACACAAGAACCATCTCGACATAGCTGTTCCAGAACTTGAAGAGCTGTGAGGACTCGCATGACTCACTCTTGAAACTACTCAATAAAAGGCTCAAGTCTTGGGTGGAATTACAAAGAACATCGAATGCCTTTTTCTTCTCCCCTGTGGCAGATGATTCTTTAAACTTGTCAAGGTTTGTTTCTATTTGACTCATGTCAACACCTCCCAGTCGATGATCCTCCCTTTCCTTTTCCAGCCACTTGCAAAATGCTTGCCACTGTAATCTCAACAATGCCTCCATGATCAGCTTGTGGGCGCGCACACCACGATTGTAGGATTTCCCGTTAAGCAACGCTAAGGTAGTATTACTTCCATACACACCAGATTCTGTGAGCAAATCCTCTATTCCAGACTCTTCAAACTTCTTTCCTATGACAGATAAAAAGTTCAGTGCGATGTGAAATCCCCCCCATACGGACTATGAGGTTCTCAAACTCTTCAGGGTAGCGCCACTGAATTTCTTTAGCTTTGGTGTATATGGCGAGATCAAAGGTTACAACACTGCGTCGCTGATCGAGACATTTCGTCGTGGCTTGGACAGTTTTAAGTACTGTATATACTGTACTGTATTCTGTCGGAGAGCCAGCTATCATTGGGCAGTATCCAATGTTTGTGCGGGGTATGCACAAAGAAGATATCATTGCATTAAACGCGCTCCAGCTGGGTGTTGTCTGCTGATCTTGGTTGAGTTCACTTGATAGGAGAACACGTTGATGTAGCCTCAGCAAAAACCAGACAAGATCTTTCGTCTCTACACTTGCTAGCAAGTCAGCTGGGAACCTGAAATCTTGCTCTCGCACTTTTCCTAGGAAAGCTTTCACAGTCGGCCGTCTTCCATGCACACCACATTCGTAGATGGTCTGGGTAGGCAGAGGAAGCTCTAGAGATCTTCTTTTGGCTGAATGGTCAGCAAATACCTTTTGGGGTGAATTGGGCCCGAACTGCTCTCGTTGATAAGCAACAATGGTGGTGGCATGTGTAGTTTGCTTTCCATCTAGTGTTTCTTCGTTGAGATCGTTATTGTCCGTTGCAAACTGAACAAAAACACCTCGTTTGATATTAGATGGAATAATGACGCCCACTTCATCAGCCTTTGCTTTTATTTCTCGAGCCAAACCAGTGTTTATGACTTCAACATCGTCATAGGAGGAGCAATGACCCATTTTGTTTAGCAATGTGACTATCTTCTTAGAGCCTGTTAAATGATGGACTGTTACTGCAAGTCCGATGTGCTTTGGAGTTTTGACTCTGCTGTGCATTGCTGTGTGCACCATATCTTGGCCAAGCATCAGAACTCGTCTGTCGTCATCTGCATTATTGCATACGGGAATGGCTATTCTCTTCTTGGGGTCTATGTCATTGTGTTCCGATACAATCCAGCAGAGAAAACTGTACAAGCTATCTGGAAGAAGGCGCCTCCCACTATCCAATGTAATATCAACAACAGACAATGGCTGAATAGAAATCCCCTTGCAGGTCTTTATATCAGACTTAAGTATCTGAGCAGCATGGTATAAAACTTTCAGTTTCTCTATTTCTGTGTCTTGCTCTGCTTTACTTGATTCTGTATGGTCATCGCATCTAGGAACACTTGCTGCGGCATTGATGATACTCTGGACTGAAATGCTGCTTGAATATATCAATTCTGGCTTGCTTGGATCAGGTTGTTCGTGAAATATTATTGAATCCAAATAACGATTCTTCAATCTTTTCTTCAGTTTTTCACTTCGGTAGCTCTTAGATGACTCTATTCCTTTTAAAGCAAGCATCATTCTGTAACGCTCCACAAGAAAACTCATCTCATATGCTTTACCACCTAATATTCCTGGATTTATTTCATCCAAAAGATCCTGAAAAGCCTCCTCATATTTGCACTCTTCGGTTGTGTTTTCCTCTTTGTAAGTGTGGTGTTTTAGATTTGTTTTGCTAACATAGCTAGCTCGACATGCACTATGATATTTTGCATCAACGGCAATGAGATCCACATCTCTGATGCTAATCAAGAAAGCATCATCACCTCGAGCTTCTGCAGCTTCAACAATGGACTTACAGGAATCAAAACTTGAAACATTTACTAGGGCCTTGCTTCCCTTATGCTTAGCCTTTTGACAAAATAGACAAAGATACCAGTCTATGCTACATGTATTTGAACGGGATGATCTTTTTTCAGGATCAATTGGCACAGTCTCACAATCACTGCCATAGGGGGATGTATCTACTAGGGGGAAGAAACTAAGATTTCTTTTGTTGGTGTATGGTCCATAACAGGTTCCATGCCATACAACGTCCCTGGATTGTAATTCATCTGCATGCAGTTCAATTCTTTCAAATACTTCATCTCGTCTTTGTTTAGATGCTGCTAGAAGAGCAATGATTCCTGTAGCAGAGGCTTTTCGTAATGCTTCCTTTTTATCAACTTGACAAATTAGACACGTTTTCCAGTCAGTCGTCTTCGGTCTCTTAGCTGGCAAGAGCCCAAGTGGCTCAGCATCGATATCAGCTCCACAGCTAGCCATATCTAGAAGCAAAATGTTTGTGTGATCTCCATTGTAAATATGGAGTAGGAGGCATTCACTCAAAGGTATAAGCATTGTAGCAACCCGCAAACTAGTGTCTACAGATATATTTTATGTAGGTAGACAGGTCAGTAGGTGTGCGTGTTTCTTCATCAACTAGATCACTTTTTGAAACAGTTTCTCTTATGTATGCTAAACTTTGCTTTGAAGGTAAGACCAATAACAAGTTTAAAAAAATACTGAACATTTCCGTTTGTAGAGTCATTTTCTGCCTGAAATGTTGTTCTAAATATTACATTTATTCAGTTCAGTTTATCCTATTGGAAGGAAAAAGACTTTAATCTAACAATATGAGACTCAGATGTGTAAAAAAGATGGCGTTTACAGCCATCAAATGAGTCATGTTACAAGAAATTTCCGACCAGAGATGAAAACTATCGATACTTACAGAACGAATAGAAAAAACGATTCCAAAAGAAATTTGAAAATATTATGGGACAGTTAAAAAAAAAACATGTAATAAACCAGAATTTATTCATAAGAACATTAATTTGAACTAAACGTGGTCTAAAATGCAGAAAATTCTTACCTTTGAAGCCCTGACATCTGCAACGTGGCTTCCACCATTTTTAAAGTGGTGCCGTGCATCTTGGGATGTAAATTTTGGAATGTAGTATGGAGTATGGGAGTAGGAACATCACTTTAAAAGCAATTCTTTTATTTTTAAAAAAACTAAACGAATAAACAAAATACAATTTACTGAGAGTAACAGTATCCAAGACACACGAGTAATTTTAATCTGTTTCTACTCTCTCTATAAATTAAAAGGTTATATCATGATGATAGTCATAACATTTTTGCTTTGTCAACGACATATCAGTCATATGCTATTTTTACCAAAGAAATAATAATTTTCAACATGTTGTGCAATTATCTGTTAATATTGCTCAAATTATCTTCCCTAGCAGCCGTTGCTATGGCAACACGTGGGACGGATCACGAGCATCGCAACCTAAAAACCTTCTGAACACGTCTCATTTTCCCAAATTTCAATGTTAAGTTCAACTATTTTTATTATAACTCAAGTTATCTTCCCTAGAAACCGTTGCCATGGTAACCCGTGGGACGGATGAGGACCATCGCAATGTAATAACCTCCCAAAAACGTTCAACTTTCCCAAATTTCAATGCCAAGTTCAACTATTTGTGAATACTGCTCAAGTTTTAACCGCTCTAGCAACTGTTGCCATGGTAACACGTGACATACATCAAAACCATCACAAACAGATAATGTCACAAAGTTGTGTTATGTCTGCAAATTTCAACATGATACCTTGATTGGTTCCAGAGATATAGCTGTTTATAGTCTCGTACAATGTAATATAAGGTTAGGATAGCCATTCAGGGCCCCTCCCACCCCTCTCTAAACACTGTGACGTAGTAGATCACTGACCCCACAAATCATTAGTAAGACAGGCCTTAAGATGATCTATGGATATCAGTCTATCATTATCCGCAGTCAAACCTTTTGTGTGGTGGGGGTGCTACGTGCTCAAATTTTAGACTTCTTTTTCATATTTCCTCCTCGACTATTAGTGTTGTTGAGTTTCTAATACCCATCGTAATTTTACTTCTATTTCGTTACCATGGTACATAAGTGTTATTGAACTTTAATAATTGTTCAAAAACCTCTAGTTATATTCAACGTTCCGTTTACTTTACAATGTGCCACAATCTAACAAAGTAACACGTACAACAGAACTCCCCCTCCCACCAAATCAAGCAATGATAAAACTACTCAAACACCAAAACCCTCCTTCTTCCCATCCTTGATTTGGAGGGAAGGGTAGTCTTAATTTTGTAGCCTGAAATTAGCTTACAATTTTCTTCCTATTTCCTACAGTATCAGACATGACCGTTGTTAAATTGTTTATAATTGTTACAAGTATTTGTCAAAAATAAATAATTAAAACCTACTTCACAAGCTAATTGCTCAACAAAATATAATGGAACAGACCCTCTTGATCTCCCAATATTAACGATAAATCCAAGCAAACACCAAAATCCTCCATTTTCCCCATCCTTCAGTTGGCGACACAGCGGTCTTAATCTTGATTCCTTTTGTTCTAGTTTACTCGAGCACTATAGGCTCCAAACAAAAACTTACATTTTCTACTGCTATGAATCTTTCATTATGCTATAAGACCTTAATTCAATTTGTTAGGGTTTACATGATCGTGAAAAACCCATTCAAACAAAAATGATGTTAAAAATGTTTTTCCCGCTACTATGAAGATTTCGTATACAGTAGTCTCTTAGGCTTGTCACGCGTTCCTCCCCACGAACGGGGAGGAACGCGTGACAAGCCTAAGAACGGCTGCGTGGGAGGCTAGGTATACAGTTTTTACAAAGAGTTACACCACATTTTTCCCTCATATCAACGTCAATCTTTCTCAACAGCACAAATAACCGCCGAGCAAAGGCTACATTTTCACAGTGTGAGCTACCTTGCGAAAAGTAGCCTCTTCCAACAACCCTTCAATGCCCGCAATTCGTCACGCAATTCCTAAGCAAAATTAATCGTCAGTTGTGTAGTCAAACGGCGTGACTTTTGCGCGAATAAAGAAATTGCCACAACTCTGATCTCCTAGTACACAACGCTCACACAATACTCAACCAATGCGGTCAAGAACATGAAAAGATCCTTTGTCGGCAGAGGCTACTTTTTCGCACCACAGCTAAAATAGCGGTTTCATGTTGAAGTAAATGACAAACCTCAGTGCCTTTTCTCCCTTGCGTATGGATATTTCCCATGGTAAATTAGTCTCATGAACGGTCCGGACACACACACCAAACTCATTTCTCCCGGAAAGGGTAGTTTACCACTATTCTCCCTGCAACCGCAACTATTATTTAAGGTATTCACGCTCACTTCATTCTCATCATGTCTTCTTCGTCTTTATATCTTTCACAGTTGAAGTACTCAACATCTCCCTCTTTCCTGTACACATTTGTTGTTGATACACTTCTCAACCTTCCAACGCCATTCAACATAATTCTTACTAAACCAATACATCCCGCGTAAACGCCTTAAGGCGTCTTCTTGTTCTAAATGATTAGTATCCAGTCTCTTGAGAAAAACAGAAAAGGAAATCTCAAAAGGAACACACTTGCCCCCGTTCCATATTTTGATTGAGGAAATTTGCTCTGCACCTTTAAAGCAGAAAATTCTCCCCGGTTTTTCCACCCAAAATGAAAGCGCCCCAGGAATCGCACTGGGCTCGCAACGGGTTGTGATTGGATGTTGGCACAAAAAGAAGGATTGTGGACATTTCACACTAATTACATGATGCAACAACTTTGTTCGCCATTATGAATTGCCCCGCCGCAAAGACTCTGGGAACGAGAGGGGTTTGAATTATCGGTTTGTTTTTCGCGCGGGCGATCAATGCATGTGCTCTTCCTCTCTTTTTCCCTTGTTGGACGACCAAAATTGGATCTTTGCGATTCGTTAACATTTTGTGCGGGTGAAATGGCACGCATTCCACCAAATAAACCCAGTAAACATCGCCGGAATCCGGAAGAAAGGGCAACCACAATTCAGGTCAGAACGTCGTCCACGGGAATCAGCATTCGCCACAAAGATTTGGTTTTATCAACGGAGTTGATAATGTAAATTGGCCACCGTACAGAGATTCTAAAAGCTGACGTTTCGAGCGTTAGCCCTTCGTCAGAGCGAATCTAGGGATTATGGGTTACGTGTAGTTTTTATAGTAGAGTTAGGAGCTACGCTATTGGTGGTAACATGGCAACGTGAAAAATAGGAATATATTAGTTAAATGAAAAGCGTTCGTTAATACCGTGAGGATTGAGGGTGCCGATTTGAAAGATGAATTTTTGCTCCAGATTCTTGCGGCTTTCCGTCGTACCTAGATGTAGGGAAAGGCCGCAGATAGCCATGTGTTTTTTGGAGTGGTTAGGCAGATTAAAATGGCGAGCGACTGGCTTAGATGCATCCTTGTCATTCTTCTCAACATCGCGAAGGTGTTCGCGGAATCGGTCACCTAGTCGTCTACCTGTCTCACCAATGTATAATTTATTGCATAACGTACAGGTTATGCAATAAATGACATTTGCGGAGGTACATGTGAAACGATCGGTGATCTTAACAGATCGCTTAGGTCCCGATATCTTGCTAGTGTTAACAATGAAAAGACAAGTTTTGCATCGTGAACGCGCGCATTTGAAAGTGCCGGGTTGCTCGTTAGTTTTGAGCGCGCTTCTAACTAAAAAGTTGCCTACGTTTTTGTCGCGTTTGAATGAAATAAGTGGAGGTTGCGAAAAGATTCTACCAGTCTCGGGATCATTTTGGAGTAATTTAAAATTACTAAGAATGATGCTTTTGACTGCGTGATTATGAGGATGGAAAGTGAGGGTGAATGGAATTCTGTCATTCTTATCTTTTTGTGACGTTTGTAGTGATGACTGTCGATCAAATTGTTGGGCGCGATGATGGCCCGCTTTGACCACAGAGACAGGATAGCCACGTTTCTCGAAGAACTGGCACATCTCCTCTGATTTGTTGGAAAAATCGGAGTCATCACTACATAGACGTCGAAGTCTAAGAAATTGAGAATAAGGAATGGAGTTCTTAACATGTGATGGATGTGACGATGAATACAACAAATAACTGTGTGAATCAGTAGGTTTGTAGTGCACACTAGTACATAGCACGTTGCCTCTAATAGAAACTTTGATATCTAGGAAAGCCAATGAAGTTTCCGAAATTTCCCAGGTATATTTAAGAGCCGGATGAAAAGAGTTGACGGAGGTTATAAATTGATCGAGTTCTTCTCTGCTGGATGAAATAGCGCCGATGCAGTCGTCGATGTAGCGGCCGTATAGTTCAGGTTTGGGGCCGTTGTACTGATTAAAAAATTGGTGTTCAACATATCCTACAAAAAGATTGGCATAGCTAGGTCCCATTCTTGTGCCCATCGCTACGCCATTAATTTGTTTGTAATAGTTGCCGGCGAATGAAAAACAGTTAAGCGTTAAAACTAGTTCGGCAAGGCGGAGGAGCGTTTCCGAGCTAGGTTCTTTGACAGTGCGTTGATCGAAAAAGTGTTTAAGTGCTTGAAGACCTTCGCTATTAGGAATGACTGTGTACAGAGATGTAATGTCCATGGTGAAAATAAGTTTGTCTTGGCCGGAGAAATTGAAATCGCGGAAAATTTGTAGTGCGTGTGTACTGTCTTTAATGTACGATGGCAAAGATTTGACGATAGGCGTCATAATCCTGTCTAAGTAGCTAGAAATGAGTTCGGTTGGGCAACTGCAGGCAGAAACGATAGGGCGACCTGGGTTGTTGGGTTTGTGAATTTTAGGCAAGAAGTAAATGCACGAAGTTCTAGGGGTGTTGATGATGAGATTAGTGGCAGTTTCCGGTAATTCTTGATTAACTATAAGATTTTGAATGGTGTCTTTGACAAGTTTTTGATTTTTGGAAGTGAGATCTTTAGGGATTTTGGCATAAAACGAGGTATCCGAAAGTTGCCGCAAAGCTTCTTTTTGGTAAAGGTCGGACCGCCAAACAACTACCGCGCCGCCTTTGTCGGCCGATTTGACAACTATGTCGTTGCGTTTACTAAGATTTTTAAGCGCCGCCCACTCTTCCGAGGAAAGGTTGGAAAATTTAGTGTTGCGATTGAATTTAAGTTTGTGAATGTCGTGACGGCATTTTTTGGTGAAAAAATCTAAAGAGGCAAATTGTCCCTCTGGAGGAGTCCATTTGGATTTGCGAACTAGAAGTGTTTCAAAAATATCTTTATGAGAAGTGTCCGAATCATCCTCTTTGTCGTGAAAAAAGGCTTTTAACTGCACGCGGCGAAGGAATTTTTCAACATCTTGCTTAATAGAAAATTCGTTAGTGCGTTTGGTAATAGGGACAAAATTTAGGCCCTTACTGAGAACAGATTTCTCTGAGTCAGTAAGCGGAAGATTTTCCGGAATTGTAATTACGGTATTATGGCTATGCAATGTAGTGTCGTCGGTAATTTGCGGACCTATTAATTGTTGAAGTTT